>VMOF01000388.1:18334444-18990123 GCA_011764245.1 Trialeurodes vaporariorum
AATAATAATAAAAAAAACTATTCAGTTTTTGCCCCGCGTGTGTTTAATTAAAGACGCCCCCAAGTGTCATGTCATATGAGAATCAATTTTTGATTTCACCGATCAAGCATTATTTTTTTTCTTACGTGTTTTTGATCTGTGACAAAAGAATCGATTCGGAGTGATCATCCAAAGAATGGACTAACAATACTAATTGCAAGGTATGACATTTTATTTTTTTTACTAGATGTAAACTAAATGTCCAAATAAAAACGTGGTTTTTTTTGCCCCCCCCTCCCCGTTTTCTTTCAAGAGACCAAGGGTACCTATACCTTTAGAAGGTGCATACTTAGGATATAATCAATGCCTCTAAGCGTGAGATAAAAATGTGTTTAATCCTGAATTGATTATTTCCATCTGTATTTTGATTTTCCGTGGCCATTTTTGCTAATAGAAAATTGAGTATGTTGTTCAAAAAGGACAGTTCTCGCATTATAATGTATATTCAATTATGAGATAACTTTTTGAAAACATCTTATGTACTTTCTATTCGTCAATTAAAAATGTTAGAATCAGATTCGATTTGTAAGTCAACCGGAACCTATATGATAATTTCTACATTCTATTACTAGTTCTTCCCAGTACGGAAATAAGCTAGAGAGAAGTGCAAAAGTAAGTTTCTGTTATTTATTACTCATTTAATAAATCAAAATTTTTGAAATCACATGGAAATGTAAAAACAAATCATCGGATTTGCCCTAAATTAGAGGAATTGTGCCTCATTTCCCATCAAATCGGCGTGGTGTAGTGGTTAGGGCGTTAGGATGTTAGGGTCGTTAGGCTGTAGTAGTTGGAAGGTTGTGGGTTCGAATCCCGCTTCGGTCGCAGAAATTTCGGTGACAGAATATCCGATCAGAGCTTCGTCGCGATCATTTTTTTTTTCTTTACAGTATGTTAAATACAGCATTTTAGCCTTATTTCGTATTGATTCACTGAAAATAGGACGTAAAAAGTTTTTGGATCCGCTAATGCGCATCGTAAATGAAAATATGGGAGTGCAGGTGTAGTAGCACGAAGCATTAATGCCGGTGTGACAACTGTAACTCTTCAGTTGGCCGAGAGGGTAAACGCGGGTACCAACACCGTAAGTTACGGTGAATGAGTGTCAGGTAGCATTTTGAAGGACTGAACTGACGGCGCCAGGGACTGCAGTGAGCAGTGGCGACAGCCGAAACTTCGGGTATGGCACCGGCAGTGACTTACAGTAACCAGGGCCTGCAGACTGCAGTTCTCAGGGCCGTAACTCGCCTGTATCCCTATAGTCACCGTAACCTTCCGGCCACGGGACCGAGTTTACGGGTGTGGCAACCGATGTTTTTTTTCCGTGTATTCTATACTTTGTAAAACATGGCAACATATTCATTGTCACAAATGAACATAAAGTATATTAATTGCTTTTTTGGTGTTCTTGCAGGTCTAGCAATTGATTATATGGTAATTGAATGAAATTGATTTAATATAGGATATGTCATAAGGGATTGATGCATGTTTAAAACTACCTCGTGCTAAAATTAAGTTTGTTGTGTTCCATATCCTAGATGTATTACAGAAGTTGTCACAAATTCTGCTGAAAAAATTTTACTCTGCAATTCGTACATCATCTTCGCTATTATGAAAAGATGCGAATCTAATATGGACCAGCTATTGTAGAAAAAATGTAACATGTTTGTAACGGCTGATGTTAGATAGATATACACTATTATCGCTCCTCTGAATATGAATAGCAGTAATAAAAGTACTTACACCGCGGAAGTGATAAATAAAACAAGCAAAAATTGTGAATCGACTTTATGGATGAGTTAGGAAAGACCAAGTGGGCGTGGTTCTGACATTAAGATTTAAATCCAGGTACACTTCATCACTTTCATAATATGATGCAGAGTAAAAGGCATAATAAAGGAAAGTAAACACTTTTGGTTTTTTTACGCGTTATTGTAGTAGATACATTACCGCCTCCTCTATAAGAAAACATTCTTTTTCAGAGCTTTCGGAAATATCCAAAGAAAATCAAGAGATTAAAATTTAATACATTTTAGTCATAAATATTTATTGACAGATAATGTAATGCTACTCACGGCTAATCTTGATTTGAAGTTTCTCATTTTTTATTATTTCAGCATTGGCAGATTCCACTAAGCAAGCGATTTAGAGCGCTCAAGTTGTGGTTCGTCATTAGAAATTATGGCATAAAGGGTCTTCAAGAACACATTCGCCGAGTAAGTTGGCTTTCGTGAATTTTCAGCTTCCATGACTCTGTGTTTTATATCTGCTGAACCTGTCAAAAGGACAATCAAGTCAATTGGAGAAACAAAAAGTGTTATGCGTATATGTTACTATAGCAAACGCAAAAGTTTTGACACTAAAGAATGCGCGTGGAGCGCAGAAAGTTGCTTTGATTATTACACAAAGATTCGCCATTTATCTCTCGTATTCTTGAATTCAAAACATTTTTTGTTTGATGGTACATCTTTCGTTTGGAAACTTGAAATGAATAAATGCAAAATCAGGACTACGTAGTCGCGGTGCCTGAGATTCTCTCATAAATAGTTGTCAATAGTTCATATTATTTTTTTTGTTTTCAGATGATAAGAGGGAACAATTTTTAAAATTAAACTTTTTAAAACAGAATTCTAATGCTAATTATGATGACCAGTTGGAGGGAAAGTTCCACAACTAATACTTCCATCCAATTTCCCATGACGCGCGTCGTGCCACAACAAATAAAATTTACGGAAATCGCGCCTTCGAAAACATACGACGCTATAAGCAGTACCATCCATCGAGGATTGCGAGAGGTATCACCAATGTGGAAGGAAATTTTTGTCATCAAATACATCAGATATGAGTACATACTATTCATACTATACTTACTTAAGTCCAACTGCTACGTTCTCTCAGGTTCCCTTAGGGTTTTTTTTTTTTTTTTTTTTTTTTTTTTTTTTTTTTTTTTTTTTTTAAAAATTTATTTTCATCCTGGTCCGAAAATAAAAAAAAAAATTATTTCATGAACTGAATCGCGTTAAAGGAGAATAATAGTCTTTTTTCGTCTTTTGTCTTCAGTCATTTTAGGCGCACCGTTGGCACAACGTGCGCCTATTGAAATCGCCCTGATACTCAATAGAGTATACTACGCCCCCTTGTGATCAAATGGCGAAATGAGCTTTTTTGATGTCGTGAAATTTAGGTTTTTCCTGTTTTTTTTTTATGCTAATTTCATTTGAAAAGTTAATGTTCTCCCAGCCACGACTGAATTCTGAGTTGGTTGGGAGTAATTTCATGTTCTTTGATTGACGTTTTTTTAAAGTTATTCTATGTCAAAAATTTCCAACCTCATTTTTTTGATTATTTCAAATTTTCCCGGTATATATTCTAGGTGATCAAGAGAACCAATCATTTGCCGTTCTGAATGTTTGTTTTTTTGCATGTAAATGCAATTATTATAATTAATTATAGCGTGTGGTCAAACGCAAAACGGAAAGCCCCTACAGCAAGAACTCTGAACATTCCTTATCTCAATTCATTCTCAGAATTCTCATTTAATTACCAAAAATTACTGCGCATCGAAGAGGATCTCTTATTATTCAGCCCTGATGTCGTTGTTTCCATAGTGGTCCCTGCCCTAACCTCCTCCATTTTTCCCTATCAAATTTCAGGTATTTGTTTACGCTCAACGTAATAAAATTACTCTGCTTGCGTTTATAGTAGCTATGACTCGTGAATTGGTAAGAGTTCAAAGGTTCAACAATGGGACCTCTGAATAGTGTGATGTGCTGACTTGCTTTATATTTCCATCATGTTGTTATTGTATGTGAAATTTCTTAGTCCTATTCAGAACGAAACAAGGAAATGCTTCTTATTTCTCTACTTCTACATTTTTGGTTTTGAAGGTCCTAAAGGAAGTCGCCCTCTTTAAATTTTTAAAGAAATGTGCTTTGCGGTAAAATTTTCTGACTTTTTATTTAGTCTGGCAACTCCCGTCAAATGACTTAGCGCTTCAAGGCATCATTTATTCAATGCAGTTATTTCGCTCTTTCTTTTTTTACAAGTAAATTTCTAGTACTCCAGGAACTTCCTGATTTCTTATGCTACCTTATGCTACATCTGTTGTACTACCTATGTTGATTCAAGCTGTCACTCTCCTTATATGTCTCAAAGTATCGTGAGACACTCAAACGGGTTTCCCTTTAAATCATATAGTTTGGTAGTCCGCTAACCTTTGACAGTCACCTATTTTGTCGGAGATCATCATCAGTCATGCCTAAAAGTTTAGCGCTTAGACTTTTGTACAAAATTGGGATTGCGCCTCACAATTTGGTGACAGTTAAGTTAGCGTCATATGATGAAATATGAATCAGCGCTCCATTTCTTTCTGAAATTTGTGTTACCGAGTCAATTTCTTCTGAAAATTATGTCAGCGTACGAGCTGTTTTTTACTGAAACTTGAGTGAGCGCACAGTTTTGAGAAAAAACATTTTCAAACGCTATAAGAAAAAGAAAAAACAATACGGCATTGGAGAAAATGGGGAAATTGAGTTAGTGCTTATACTTTTGCTGAAAATTAAAGTCGTGCACCACAATTTGGTTAAAATTAAGTTATGGCGTTTTTTTTTTTTTGCTGCAAAATGACTCAACGCGCCATGTGTTTCTGAAAATTGTGTGATCTCATCAAATTCTTCTAAAAATTATGTCAGCGCATCGGTTTTTACTGATACTGAGGTGAGAGCGCTAATTTGAGCCAAAAATTTTTTTAACGCTAATAATCAGAATTAGAGACTGATTAGGTGTGTTGAGGTTGGATCAGTCATGCCTAAAAGTCTACATCCGACGGAGATGGTGTGATTGTTTTTTTTGTTTCTCACTCAAATGAAATTAAAAAAATTTGAGAAAGTTTTGTATTGCGTTGGCGCAGAGATTTTCAAGGTATTTTGTTGCGATAGTTGGCCTCTCAGGACAAAGTCAATTGATTTAGTCAAAGTAATTGCCTCTTATCATGTCTAATACCATCCATAAGAACATCCTTCCATCATATTTTCTATTTCTTAACCCTTTCTGACTTAGAGAGATTTATGTAAAAAAAATCTGTGGCGTCTGTCCGTCAGTCCGGCTGTTCGTCACTCCGTACCTAGGCATAAGTTTTGAACCATTGATCCTTATGCATCCAGATTTTGCACAGTTGTTGCTTTTTAGTTTCCCCCAGAGGTATTTTTTTGTTTTTTTAAAATTTTTGATTTTTAGGGTAGTTATGGGGAAAAAATTATTTTCATTAAAATCAATGGTAAAATGGATAAAAATGAAAAAAAATGGAATAATTCAAGTTTGGCTCAATCAATTTTGATGAAAGTTAGAAAAAAAATATCTATTTTCAGCCTACTATAGAATGAACCACTTATAGTTCCTTTATTCATTCCTTCAGACTGTTTAAAAAATCAAAATAAGCGCGCTCGAGCCGAAAAATAGAATTATCGTGAGAAATCAATCTTAAAACTTGGAGTCAATCAATAATGGCTCCATGAATTTTGATAAAACTTTGTACACACAATCTACTATCAATAAACTTAAATATTTTCCTCTCTGTGTCACCAAAAACAACCGAAAAAACCATTTCTAGAGGTAATATAGGTTCGATTGAGCAAAAAATTTGGGAATATGAGCAAAAAAAAATATAATCCTATTATTTGAGATAGTTCGGGTTTTGGTTCAATCAATTTTGATGAAAGTTAGCGAAAAAAATCTACATTCAGCCTACTATAAAAAAACCACTTATAGTTACAATATTCAACCCTCAAAACCTTTTAAAAAAATAAAAATATGTGCGCTCGATCCAAAAAATGGAATTATTGTGAGAAATTAAGTACCTAATCTTAAAACTTGGAGTCAATCAATAATGGCTGGATGAATTTTCATGAAACTTTTTACACACAATCTACTATCAAAGTACTAACATATTATCCTCTCTTGATCACCATACACAACCGATTAGACCTTTTCAAGAGGTAATATAGGTGCGATTGAGAAAAAAATATGGGTATATAAGCAAATAAAAACATAATCTTTATTATTTCAGATAATTCAGGTTTGGTCCAATGGATTTTGACAAAATCTGGCAAATAAAATCTACAATTGGTTTACAAAAGAAATTAGCCCTTACAGTTACAATATACAACCCTTAAGAGAGTTTAAAAAATCAAAATAGGGTGTTTGACCAAAAAAAAAAAAAAGAATGAAAGTGAAGAATTAATTTTAAACTTGGAGTCAATCATTAATGGGATTGATTTTGACAAAAATGTTCAAAAACATAATGTGTTAAAAAAATACACTAAACACTGCACTGTGTGCACAAAACATTTTTCTGGAACAGTCCTCATAAAAAACCCTTTCGACCGTTTCGAGGGGGAATATAGGTACGATCGAGCAAAAATCTTTTGAAACTAATTGTAAGCAAATATTAAGACAAACATAATATTTGCATTAAGTAATTCAAGTATGACTCAATTAAGTTCGATGAAAATTGCATCAAAACGTTTGCAACCAGCCTAGGCAGAAATTTCTTTCCAATGTATTACTACAATATACAACTTTTAAGTCTAAAGCTGTTTAAAAGCAATATAGGTTTCATTACACCAAAAAATAGAATATTCAAGGAAAATTAATTTTATAAAGAAAAGTCAATCAAAAATGGCTGAATGAATTTTGTTGAAATTTTGTTTGCACAATCTACGACTTAAGTACATCTTTGGAGGGGGTTAATCTATTAAACAAAAAAAAATTATTTCGAATATCCACAGATTGAAAGAAGAAACCAAACATAGTACTCAATGGAGGAAATGCAAGAATCAGTACATTTCGACCTCCTATAAAAATAAGGGAAAAAAGAAACTCCCAAAAAAAGAACAAAGAGCAAATATAATGAATGCAGCTCAAAGAAAAAAAACTTATTGGAATCTTGAATTACCTACTCTAAACCCTGTTATAAGCAACATCAGATTAAGGCTCTCAATTAGCCTTCAAATAACAAAATAGGCAACTATTCCTACAGTTTCTCTACAAAATTGCAAACTCTTCGGATTGAAGGCAGAAATATTATGTCCGGAGGTGAAAATATTTGAAATTTGAGGGGGGTTTGGGGATCTCCCCCAGAATTCTAAAGGGGGGTCTGGAGGTATCACCCAGCATTTTAAAGGGGGGGTTTTGGGGGGCTCTCCTAGTATTCTAAAGGGGGGCTGGGGGTCTCCCCCCAAAAATTCTTTAGGGGGGTTTGGGGGTCTCCTCCAGAATTCTTTAGTGGTGGGGGGGGGTCTGGGGGTCTCCCTCAGATAAAAGTGATGTGAGAAAGTGTTCGTAGGGTAGAGGTAGTTTCAGAAGTGTAGGCGGACCTAGACCGATAATCTTTGGAATTTGTCAACATTATGTCTGATATTACCCGATGAAAATGAATGAAAATGAAATTGAGCGTTCACTTTTCAACGAGGATCACTTTAAACGTAAAAGAACAAAGTCAGAGGCAAGTTTGGTTTTATTTTTTAAAAGGGAAATTTAAAATTTAAAAAATTCGCCAAAGATTATGATTTTGGTCCGCCTACACTTCTGAAACGAGCTCTATTCCCTACAGTTTATTTGTTATCATTTCGAGATTTGATTAACGTATTTCGGCCATTGTGCGCGGATCAAATGCTTTGTCACCAGTTGTGGGACGTCATGGGAACGTTTAGGAGAGATGTCTTTTGACTCACTGTAACTTCTTCATCTTTTCTTACGTTTTGCCATGGCGTCCTTTGTTTTACTTGGCATCACACTTCACGTTCAAATTTTTTACCGGGCAACCAAAGAACGGTGCCAGCTAATGGAATATGGCAACATTGTTTTTCTCTACTCTAACACATCATGAAAAATAATCGATTCTTGGTGGTCCGATTTCTTCTTACTACCGATCACTTTTTCATGTCCCTATTTTGCGGGACATACTATATCGTTAACTACCTTTTTACTAAAGGGGGTTCAAAATTGTTTTATGAGTATTTGATTTTTTATTACGTGCGTTTAGTGATGTGCAGTGGGAAATTCGAAGGATTTGTTCTATGATTGTCCGTAGTGGTCCCACCGCCCCCCCCCCCCCACACGACGCACACAGGTTCAGACCCGAACTTTTGCTAGATATGGTGGAACATCTGAGGGGTTGGTTTAAGATTGTCCGTAGTGGTCCTAACCTCCCCCCCCCCCCAATCGCCACACACCGGTTCGGACCCAAACTTTTGCCGGACAATTTTTTTTTTAGATGATTTTTTGAGAATCCAAGGGATTGTTCTAAGATTGTCCGAAGTGGTTCTACCCCCCCCCCCCCCCCCCCCCCCCGCCGTGCACAGGTTCGGACCTTAACTTTTGCTGAACAATTTTTTTGAGATGTTGGAAAATTCGAAGGGTTTGAGATTGTCCGTAGTGGTTCCCCCCACCCCCCCCCCTCGCCGCTTACAGGTTCGAACTTGGACTTTTGCTGTACAATTTTTTTTAGATTGTGGAAAATTCGGAGGGATCGTTCTAAGATTGTCCGTAGTGGTTCTACACCCCCCCCCCACTCGCCGCACACAGGTTCGGACCCAAACTTTTGCTGGACAATTTTTTTGAGTTGTTAGAAAATTCGAAGGGATTGTCCGTAATGGTTTTCCCCCCTCCTCCACTCGCCGCACACAGGTTCGGACCCTAACTTTTGCTGGACAATTTTTTTTAGATGTTGGCAAATTCGAAGGGATTGTTCTAAGATTGTCTGTAGGGGTTCTACACCCCCCCCACTCGCCGCACACAGGTTCGGACCCTCACTTTTGCTGGACAATTTTTTCTGAGGTGGTGGAATATTCGAAGGGTTTGTCCCATATAAGATCGTATGTAGTGGTCCTAACCCCTACCCACTCGCCGCATCCAGGTTCGGACCCGGTTTTTTGCTGGACACATTATTTTTGAGATGGTGGAAATGGAATTTGACTCATGAGGACCAAATTTGCTCAAGGTGCGCCTTCTCTGACACTGTAGTGTCAGAACTATCTGCTTGTTTTCTTTTTCTTTAAGAAAAGAGAGACATGAAAGAAGAAGAAGAAGAAGAAGAAGAAGAAGAAGAAGAAGAAAAGAAAAAGAAGAAGAAGAAGAAAAAAATAAGAAGAAGAAAAATGAAAGAAAGCGAGCTTCCAAAACCACTCGAAAACTGTGCTTTCATCGGAAATAGTTCGAACTTAGTTTAATCACGTAGTTTTATTATCTCTCCCTCTTTGTTTTCTGCCTCATCTTTCTTTGTTTTATTCTTTTGAAGGGAGTCCGCTTGGCTCAAGAATTTGAAGCCCTTGTTCGAGGGGACACTAGATTTGAAATTCCCGCGGCAAGACATTTGGGTATGGTTGTATTTCGGCTCAAAGGCGAAAACATTCTCACGGAGAGACTACTCAAAAGAATAAACTCAAGGGGTCGTATGCATGCAGTCCCAGCTGCTCTAAAAGGCATGTATCTTAGATATAAAGAGGAACAGTTATGTCATTTTTGAACGAAGTAGCTTAAGAGATTTGCGCTCTTACTAAACTTACTTGTTAAAGACCTTGTATTTTAGGAACACATTTTTGTAGTATGTCTTAAGGTATTGACGATCTGAGTTTCCAAAAATAAATATCAGACATTATGTGCGAGTGTATAAATATGCAGTGTGTATTGTCCAAAAGTATTACCAAGCTCAAGTTAATGTAAGGCGAATTTTCGCGATCGAATATCATAAACAATATCAACCTAACTACATATTCGAGGAAACTCAATTGTGTTTTTAGATGTGTTTTCGGGGCATCGATGGCATCAATTCGATTTCGAATTCAACTCCGGACATGAATTCAAAATCGAATTGATGCCATCGATGACTGAAAACACCGAAAAAGTTCGAAAAACACGATCCAGTTTCGTGTCATCCACTGTTGTCATGCGTAGGTTGGCATAATGATTTTGTATAATTTCGTTGGATATATTCGTCGCGAAAATTCGCCTAAACATGGATTTCTTTTCGATTGACAACGGGTCTGCTCTTTATTTTGCAGTTTACAGAAGTTCTCATAACAAATCAATACAATATTATACTGGCCTATGCATCTACCGAGTAGACCTGAATTTAGTTGAAATGAATCACGTGTTTCTTGATCTAGATCTGCTGGCCGCTTATACTTTTTCGTTAAACCGAGCGTTAAAGGGCTGGCCGTAGACGACGCTCGTGGTCTAACTCAGTGGCGGCTCGTGGAATCTGGCAACAGAGCTCTTTTGCCATTTCAACCTATGCAAAAATATCGATACTAGGTGAGGCGCTGTGCCTCACCAAATTATCGATTGTTTTACACAGTTTTAAATGGATGAAATCCATCGTTGCCACATTGCACGAGCCGACGCTGGTCTAGCTCGTGTTTTATAAGACTTAATTTTTGCTACGTCACAAGCATCACTAAATTGCCTGTTTTAAAACAGTATACCCTTCAGAAAGCAGTAATTAATGGGAAACTTACGATGACTACCATAGCAACGGCCAGCAGCTTCAGAAGGCCGATTATTTACATCGTTACAGCGCTAAGGATGTCTATGAGTGATGCTATTGGTCAAAAATGATAAAACTTGGCGATTGTTATGATAACCAATAACCATAATTAAAGTGTCCGTTATTTAAAGGTCATTCGTAGATGTCTTTAAACATCGGACACTTTAACTATGGTTATGTTTTATTTTATTTTCATTTTTGGTACATAGTTAGCCAGAAAAACTAACTGGGTACAGGTCATAGAAGAAACGATACATTTGTTTTCTTATAGCTAGAGATAATTAAGAACATTATATTTTAATTTGTTAAAGTTTACTTATATAGCTTATCAGTTAATCCAGACTGTAAAAAGCATGGGATAGTAGAAACAGCTCTAATGCATGAAAAAAACTACCCATTTCTTCGTTTTTAAAATGGGTTTTTAAGGATTTAGGCGGAGCATTAAATACTTGGATTGCAGAAAAAGATGCATTGCTTTTTGATGATTCTAATCTGATCTGATGATTGCCATGGTAACCGCCAAGTTTTATCCTTTTTGACCAAAAGAATCACTCAAAGACAGTCTTAAAGATCGGTTTATCGATGAAGTAAATGATCGGTCCCCAAGGCTTTCAATGATCGACAAATATCAGCATTCATCGACAGTCTTGTTAAGTATTGATCAAGCACAGAAGAAAGTTGATCAAAGCAAATGATCACAAAATACACAAAAGCAAAATGTACATGGCAGCTGCTGGTAAACACTTTTGACACATTCTACGCATAGTTGTAATTTGACGTTGTCAATGTAGAATGTTTGGAATCAACGCTGTATTTTGAGATCTAAATCGATTAATCGATTTAAAAATAACTTGTGCCTCTAATGCACTTTGCTAATTTTTCTTTGTCTATAAAGTAGATATATTGGATTTCCAAATATCAAAATATCATTGTCATCTCGGCCGCTGGTTGTCGTCCAGGGCTGCCGTTTTGCGTATATTCAATGCAATTTCTCTATTCACCGACGATTCCACCGGTTGAGAAAATATTACACAGATCAGTTTAGTGTATGACTGTAATGCACGAAAATACTCTGATCTGTAATCTTCCCTTAATCGATGGAAACTCCGTTGATTAATTAAAATATCCGCGAGTTTTTGTAAAGTCATCGACGACTCTACCGTTTGAGAAAAGATTACAGATACGAGTATTTTAGTTTATTACAGTCATGCACTGAACTGAACTGTGTAATCTTTTCTCAACCGGTGGAATCATCGGTGAATTGAAAAATAGCATTGATCATACGCAAAACGGCAGCCCTATTGTCGTCATATTTTGTCAACTAACAGGAATTGGCAGCTGGAATACACGTAGATAATTAGAGGGACCCGAAATTTCAGCTTATGAGTCAGTACTGAGAGGAACTGAGAGATCATCTTTCATGCAATCTCTCATCAAGTTTGTATCTTTGCATGGATGAGATGAATAGTCAAAACTAACTGAATCGCCAAATAAGGAATCTCAGATTTCTTTGAACGAGTAAATAAAGTAATTCAGAAAGTTTCTAAAAGACGGGCATTACACAAAACATCAAATGTGCTCATACCAAAGGAGCCCTGATTTTACCGTAACGTTGGTTATCCGGCTTAGCACTCCTAATGTTTTATGGGTTCATCTTTCAGAAACCATCTAATATCGTGAATCATGCTTGTTCATCCGGTACTTAACTTTAGATCTGACAAAAAACTTATTTTTTATCGCCCAGGTAAATACGTGATCAGATTTACAGTGACGTCACAACGTACAACCAGTAATGATATTACTCGAGATTGGTCAGAAATTTGGGCCACTGCTACAGAGATTTTAGCAGAATTCAATTCCAACGCGGACGACCTCCCAGCTTTGACCATCACAAAAGCACGAGTGCCCTTAAAAGGTACAACATAGTCTATTATTGAATACAATTTTACTTTCGTCGTCCATCCCACCAATGGCGGCTAGTGCTGTTTGGCAACATATTGTTTGCTGTCCATTTGAATCTATGTCCAAAAATCGATTGTTAATGAAGCAGCGCTTCACTATCGAATCGATTGTTTTACATAGAATCAAATGGAGTAAGAACATTTTTTGCCAAATCGCACGAGCCGCCACTGCATCCCACCAATTAAGAAAATACTATCGAGTAAAAGTGGTGTGCTACATAAAGCTAAAGTACTATGGTATATAAGTCCTAATAATTATACCTCTTGTCTTTAATCGGCTGAAGAAATTGTTGATGAGAACGATCATTCCGAAAGATGTTAAAAGAACATAAAAACATGAGCATTTTGGCGCAATCCGAAGATCGATATCGTTTTTCATATTGGAGATATCGAATTTTTGGGAAGGGGTAAAATTGAACTTTAAAATTCGATATCTCGAATACGAAAAACGATATCGATCATCGGATTGCGCCAAAATGCTCAGTTGTTTCTGTTCTCAGTTGTTTTCCATTAGTAATGAATTTATCACACACAAAATTTCTCAAATTGTTCTCAGTTGCCTACCCGTAAAATTGAAGGCACAAGTTACGACCGAACGTGAACGTTAATGGATTACTTACTCAGTTCGTTCACTGCTATTGCTATATCAGTCTATTGTCTCAAATTGAATAATATGTTATTGGTTGATTTATTTTACAGAAACTCGACAGAAAAACGAACATTTCGGTTCAAGTCTATTACTGGCAAACTCGCCGATGTCTCCGAAAATAGTGAATGGAAGCTATGCAGCCGTTTTCGATAATGGCGAGGGAATTTCGCCTGACTGGAACAAAAATTTCTCTGTCCTTCGATTAAATGTGCCCGACAGTCCAGGCAAGTCTCTACATTAACAGACTATTTACATGTAACTGTAACGGATTTTTTATTTTATTTATTTTTGGCAGCTGCATTTACCCTACACTGAAAAAAAAAATGTGTAAAATTAACTGTGAGATAGTAAAAAGCTGGCACAACTTCAGGGAATAGTAAATTCTACTATTTCTTTTGTTTTAATTCACATTGACCGGTGTAAATTTAAACAAAAACATATAGTGTAATTTACTATTTCTTTAAGTTGTGCCGGTTTCTTACTATTTCATGGTCAATTTTACACAATTTTTTTTTTGTTTTTTGTTTTTTTTTTCAGTGTACTTGATCAGGTGAACAAAGTAGTTTGTTCGAAGCAGAGGTAGAGGAGCAGGCATTTTGGCACATGTCGTATACTTGGAGCTGCCGATTTGCGAAGATTTAATGACATTGTTAACCCTTGTGCGCCTAAGGGGGGGTACATTTGTACCCCAGGCCAGTTTTTTTGACGCCATTTTGTCAAAACTGCTCAAAATTTTTTGGGACTTCATGACATTTTAAGTTAGGATACTTAGAACACGTCCACCAAATTTCATTAATTTTAATGAATTTTTGTCGATATTATAGAAATTTAAAGTGTTGGGGAACAAATATTCCCCCCTTCGTCCTGCCAGTTTTAAGTTTGGAACCATCTATTAAAGTGAATTTTACGGATATTTTATGTAGATTAAGAATATTAAGTCAGATCATTGAAAAAAAATTGGAAATTTATCAAAAATGGAAAAATAAGATGGTACCTCATTTCATTTTTTCCATTTTTTTTATTTTGACATTTTTTTTAAAAGTAGGTGTAAATTTGGCAACATAGCAAAAATTTACTCAAATTTCACATAATTTACTCTCTTAGGGTACTAATTACATAATCCATCCATTAAAGTTTCAAAATTATTGATACTGACTGTGCTGCATGAAAATATCCTTGGGGTACAAAAATACCCCCCCTTAGTCCCTTGTGTTACCGAAATACCTTAGGCTCACAAGGGTTAAATTCACCGATGGTTCAATTGGTTATTGAGAAAAGATTGCATAGTTCAATTCAAAGTATGAATGTAGGGCACGAAAATACTCGGATCTTCAATCTTATCTCAATCGGTGGAAACGCCGTTAATTAATTAAAATAAACCGATTGAGAAAAGATAAAATACGCTAGTATTTTCGTATGCTTGCAATCATACACTGAACAAAACGTTTTATTATTTTCTCAACCGGTGGAATCTTCGGTGAATTTCAAATTGTTTTTAAATCTACGCACGAACTACGAAGATATACCACTGTGCACCCACTACCAACAATGACTTTCTAGTCTTCTGAACATTTGCTTGCCCGCATGCTTTCAAAACTGCAGCCAAAAAGCTGCGGACCGATCCGGAACTCTGGTCGATACTATCGACACGTATTTAAAACTGAACATTGATTTTTGTGCTGTCAGTGATATGCATCCTTTTCCAAGGAAATCCTGCTCGAATCTGATGCTGATTCATTAGAAAGAGCTCACCTAATGTTATTTTGCAAGTTTTTATTCCGTGGATTGCCTGAAAGGATTGCGTACTATTGCGTAAGGTTGATGGATTCTTTCATACCTCAACTATTATTTGTCTGATTAAATTATTCATTTTACCGGGGGCGGAATGTAGCAATAGTTACTTTTTAAAACTGATTTACTTAGCTAACTTACTGACTTACTGATTTTGAGTTTAACCCATATATGCCCATTGGGTCGTTAACGACCCACTTAAAATGGTTTTTTTTTGGACCAAATTACGGTAAATTTAGGCCAATTTAACTCAAAAATATCAATGTTGTGACCATTCAGCACTTAGAATTTAGCTGGACCAGAAAATGTCACAATTTTTAAATTTAAACTTTTTTTAACTCTAAGGTGGTGTTTTTTGAGAAAAACACCAAAAAACACCCAACATGTTCAAAAAAAGTTGGCCATATATGGGTTAAAAGATACATTTTGAACTGTTTAGCAACACGGAAAAAAAATATTAGTGAAGATAACCATACGGATGCCTGATTTTGGCACCTGCTAGATGTTATGGTAAACTTGAACAGAAGTATGGTAGGTACATTTACCGATGCTTTGAGTAAATTCGACATGCAATCAGGTACCATCACCTAGTTGACCTAGTACCTAGTCAAAACATAGTATACTTCTGGTTAACATTACCATAACATCTAGCAGGTGCCAAAATCAGGTATCCGTATGGTTATTTTCACCGTAGTTTTTTTTTTCCCGTGAATGACCAAGGTCGGAGGTCACCACTTGCTCACCAGCTTCGTTGCAGCAATAATGTGGACAGTTTCAAGTTTTCAAGTCAAAATTTCAGTTTTAAAATGTAGCAGATGCAACATTCCGCCTGGAATGATGACCCACAGTGGCGTAGATAAGGCCCCCGCTGACCCCGCCAGGCGGGAGGGCCCCCAGGCTCTGAGGGCCCCTGAAGACCGACGATGTTGGGGCCCCGGGCCTGATGAAAGGAAAAACTTGTCAAAGTAAAGAAAGGAAAGTTTTTCATTATTGAAATAGCATTCCTCCTTCGTTTTTTGTTTGTAAGTATTTTCCGTCTTCCAACACTGTTTAAGTGTTTTCTTACGGAAATACTTTTCCATAAAAAAAGTCGCGAGTTTTAAGTTCTTCGATACGAAAACAAGAAGAAGGAAGGAAATAAAAAAAAAATAATTATAAGCATGAATTGTGTGAGCATTTTTAGATTAATATTGCCTGAAGTTACGTTTGAGAAAATCTAATCTCCAAAAATTACACCCCAGATCTCAGGTCCTACGCGCGGGGGGGGGGAGGCTGAACCCCCTATCTTGGAGTGACTGTAGAGGGGTCCCTAAAAATAATTGGCGGGAGGGCCCCGGAATCCTTGTCTACGCCACTGATTTGACCCAATCGTTTTCCTGGAAAAATGCGGCATGTTTTTTGTTTTGAGAAACGAGTTGTCTTTAGGAACAGATTAATTCGTCTACTTTGTACATCTGTTTTCAGCGGTTCGGAGAAGGATCAAAGGAATCCTCATGTCAGGGAAGCAGTTTTCCTTAGATTCAAGAATGGACCTAGTTCAGGGGATGATGGATAGACCCACAAACCGCCCTCTTTCCACGCCCGGCGAGCACGCTCTGCCCGAGGATGAAGAAAATTAACAGAGAAATCGAGGCACTCTTGAACTCACAAATTCATGGCGTTTGTCAAAAAAATCAGGCAGTTTAAGCGTAAAATTTCGGGTTTCCATGGATGATAAATGTTACTCCTCTCCATGATGTATGATCTGTAAACTATACCATCACTCCTGCATTTGTTGTTGTTTTTTTGTTTTGTTTTTTGTTTTGTTTTGTTTTTTTTTATTGTATTTTACGTAAATTTTTAATGACATTTGGACGTAAGGACCCTGAAAACAGACATTAACCGTCTCAAAAAGTCGTTTTCAAAACGTTGCAAATAAAATAAGATGGAAAACAAACATTTAGAAACCAAAAATGGGCATAAAATTCTCTCAACACATTCCGAGAACCTTTTTAAAATATGTTCGTTTCCTATTTCTATGATGATTTATTTTCAACGTTTTAAAAACATTTTGGGTCAGTATCTCAAACGGTTTTCAAAATAATTTTTGAACCAAGATGTTAGTAGGGTGATCCGTATTTTCCGCAAAAGTTCAGAGTGCTTCATACTTTCATTTCACTGTCAATATTTTATGAGATATAACTTTAGGATATTATGAGGAATATCATTTAGAAATGGTTTCTAAGTTAAGTTTGTAATCTAGAAATTCCTTGACCTTTCGCTGCCCTCCATAGTATCATCTCTTTAATCCTGTGTGGCGACTTTGAATTTCGCTGAGTTTCTTAAAGGCTAATAGTTGAACGAGGAAAATTCTGAGCATTAAAATAAAAAAATATTAGGTTCGTTGTCAAATTATAATGATGCAACAATGCAACAATGCATGTTTTCCCTTAATCCCCGTGCCTCGAATATTCCTTCGGAAGTTCAGTGACAGTCCGAGCCACTTGGCCAACCACATTTTTTGCCATTTGAATCTATGCAAAAATATCGATTTCTCAGGAATTCAGTGGATATCCTGATAATCGATTATTTTCCGTAGGTTTCTATGAAGAGAATCCGTTGTTGACACATTGCACGGGTCATGAGCCGCCAGTATGTATTCCTTCACTCCTCCACTTCAATAAAAAAAAAATATTGCGGTGACACTTCAATCTGTATCAATTCTAGATTTAAAAGCAATATGATTATATATTTATGTACTCGTACATACATACTTTTTTTCTCTGGTGAGAAGATATTGAACAATAAGAAGGAAATCAACAAGAATATGCTTTGCGTAATTTTTTTTTTTTCAGGGTTGATTTCTTCTCGATTTTTTTCGAGGGTTGATTTCTTGCTGATAAAGCGTTGATGCTTTAAAAAATCTACCAATAATTATTATACTTTGACACACATGCTCCAAAATTTAAAACGGAAACGATTCGCCACTTAATACAATGTTTGGGAAATCATATATAATCGATTACTGCATCAATATTTCAATATGAATCTTGTAGAAATAAATTCTATTTTGAATGAATTTGATTTTTGACCTAGAGTGAAAAGTTTGTAGACACGTCAAGTTGGAAAAACTATTGGATTTATTTCAAAGCCTTTAGTTGTTTTTGTTTTTTCTCTCTCCTACGTTGGAGTCAAAAGTATCAAGATGCTTGTATCAAACTATAAGTCGATGAATCAGAAAATCGAAATTAAAAAATCAGAAAGGGATGACAAAAATCTACCATTTAGTTGTGACAGGGTGCTTATGGAAACGTCGTTTTTTTTTTTTTTTTTTTTTTTTTTTTTTTTTTTTTTTTTTTTTTTTTTTTTTTAGTTAGCATCAATAATGGTCAAAATTATTGTCCTTTCAGTTTATGACCTCGAACTTTTATTCTTGTTTCGTCCTCATCATAGAATTGTGTTTTTTATCTCTCGTTTTAACCTCTTAAGGACCAATCCCGAGTTTACTCGTTTTTCTCCTCTAGTCTATTTCACATCGTTCCAGAATCATGATTCCAAATAAACGGGATTATCGATGAAAACACTTACAATACAATGTGTTTTCGGACGCCTTCAATTTATTGTATAGGCAATTCCAACTCCACCAGGTACGAACAGTTAACTACCTTTCTTATATAAATGGAAGAGAGGCATTCTTTTGAACGAACCTGGTCTGTAAAGGGTTAAGTCGTCCATGAAAAATTCGTCCAGTATTTTTGTCCACATGAAAAAACGTATAAAAAAAATGTCCACAGTTAATCCACTTACATACTTGGTTTGAAAAAAATTACATTTCGCTCATTTTAAATGACAATAACTTAATGGAGGAGAGAGAATTCAAATTGTCAGATTGACAAGCGAGAAGGATTTTAACTTTTTTAGTATCGTAGGTCTGATTGTATGTCCGGTTTCTTTGGAAAGAAACCTCTTTTTAAGGAAAAAGTTGGGCCCATTCACCGGGGACGGGCTAGAAAATAGCTATTTTATGAATTGGATGAAAAATGTTTTGGACCAATGGAATTGGACAATTTTCAACGGCACCGTATCAAGTGTTGTTTTCTTTTCAAATATTATCCCGTTACTGCAGTTGAAAACTTCAAATCAATTTAAAAATCAATATGTTTATTGTAAAATTTTGTACATAGGTGTTGGCCATTGTTAAAATAACAGTAGAGTTCTTACTTATATTTTGTCTGTTATACTCCATAAGTTCTTTATTCTTTCGAGTGTTTGTATGCAGGCCAGTTCACTGACCTTTGCTGATCTGACAATAAAAAGAAATGTATGAAGTCTGTCATTTAGAAGTATGATCAATGGGGCTTTTGCAAACTTTTGCTTTGAGTATAAGTAAATAGTCTAATCTGATGCAAAAACCAGCAAAAATCACGAAGATCACTCTGAGAAGTCTAAAATTCGGTAATAAACTCACATAATTGCTGCAATGACAAGTTCGTAATGATGGTTCAACCATGGGAGATTCATGTCTACTAGCTATGTCACTTTTCTACGAAAACACAGTGATATGTCTCAATTTAGATAGGAATCTCCCATGGTACCTGCGTCTCGCCGCCATTAAGCCCGATTCTGAGAGTTAATTTCGTGATTTTTCAATGTACATATCGTCATATCTACAGGTTCTTATGCAAGAATCAGCTCTCCAATCCGCTATAGCAAAAGTTTGCCTGAGAGTGAATTTCGTGATTTTTCAGTGTACGCATCGTCATATTTGCAGGTTCTTATGCAAGAATCAACTCTTCAATCCGCTATAGCAAAAGTTTGCAAGAGCCCCATAGATCAATGGCGTAAATTGATCTTTATCGATAAGCGACCCTTGAAATCTATTGTCAATGTTTCACAAGATTTTTCACTGGTCGAACTTTGAAGAGAGGTGATTTTAAGGATTGACTTTTTTTTTACGAATGTGTTATATGGATTATAGACTTTTTGAGAGGATTATGATTCGTCTTAAATTGTGTTCCTGTTATTATTGTTATTGTTATTATAGAGGAAACGGAGCGTTGTATCATTTACCTATTATTTATTTTATCCTTTCTTTTCTCTTCTTCTTATTAATTTATTTGTTCTTGTTTACTCTAAATATATTTCTTAATTTCTTGTTTTGTTTTTTTTGTTTTTTGTTTTTTGTTTTTTGTTTTTTTTGTTTTTTTGTTTTTTTGTTTTGTCTTTGTTTCCATACATATTTATTTTAAATAGTTTTTTTCTCATCAATTTATTTATATATGCTCCAAAAATTTTCCTATCCTTACTATAAAAGTATCATTTTCATGAGAGATCAAACATATACTTTGCTTTCAATTCGCAAAGTCTTGCCGCTAAGCATTTGAGGCTCGTGAAAATCGGGAAGTGAACCGATATTTCATTTACACTCCTATCAGAAAGAATCAATCTTCAGGCGATTGAATTGAACCTCCGAACAATTGATAATTTTGTATCGGTCATAGAGTGGGGGAGGGGGGGGGAATTAAATGGATTGATGAAGAGCCGCTATACGCGGTAGAGGTTATCCATTTAGCGAATCATTTGCTTTCAAGTATACTATATAACAAATTAGTCTTAGTATCTTCAATTATATCATCAAACCGCATCATTTTAGGATACCTTTAAATCTGAAAATACATCCTCAGGCGCGAATAAAATTCTAGCCTAAAAGGTTAATTACTCGACTCAACATCGTGGGTTCCTGATACTCTTTTGTGAAGAGTGAGTTGTAGATTTTTTTCTGTTGTTTTCTTGATTTTTGGTGTGATCCAAATAATTTCAGCTAGCCCGAAAATGTTGAAATAGTAAATAACAACCTGCTTTGTCTCTATCGAATCTGAACGCCTTGAAAATTTGACTCTAAATTCAGAAACGGTGAATTTTACTCAAATTTGGAGTTGAACAGGAGAGGGGGAAGGAGACACCCTCCCGCCATATTTTAGTATTTATCATTTCGATACAAGGGGCGAGAACGTGTATCGCTTTCCCCTTCCCCTTTTGTATTTTTTCTCGTCCCTCGCATAATAATGAGGCCACTCTCCTTTCCTCCAGATTTTGCAGTTTCGTGATTTTTCCAAATCTACTTTTGTGCAATCGATTAAAT
The DNA here is from genome assembly GCA_011764245.1 of Trialeurodes vaporariorum. Taxonomy (NCBI): domain Eukaryota; kingdom Metazoa; phylum Arthropoda; class Insecta; order Hemiptera; family Aleyrodidae; genus Trialeurodes; species Trialeurodes vaporariorum. The sequence goes on from VMOF01000388.1 coordinate 18,355,549, forward strand.
GATTCCTAAAATTATCAGATTTTCCCTATACGGAAACGTTAAAATTGAAAGTATTTTCGGGTGAAGACAAAGTCCTACCCTATCTCTTTCTAGCTCACGGAAAAAAAACTACGGTGAAATTAACCATACGATAGCTGATTTTGGCACCTGCTAGTTGTTATGGCAATGTTAACCAAAAGTATACTATGTTTTGACTAGGTACTAGGTGATGTTACCTGATTGCATGTCGAATTTACTCAAAGTATCGGTAAATGTACCATACTTCTGGTCAAGTTTACCATAACATCTAGCAGGTGCCAAAATCAGCTATCGTATGGTTAATTTCACTAATCTTTTTTTTCCGTGCTGCAAGATGTCACCCTTCAACTCCTCTGAGTTTTCGCCAAACTAATAAGTCGCCTCTGCCCATTCAGGGTCGACTTCTAGTGTATAAGCCTGGCAACTTCTATTACGTCATTGACTTATCTACAAAATTATGTGTTTCAATTATGTAAAATAGATTTATTTATATTCCTTATGTATGCTCTTGTTGACGAATTCGATGTATTCAAAAATTCAAGCTTAACTAAAATAGATCAATTTTTTCCCGCTATTTTTCTTTATCCTACTTTTGTAACCTATTTTGTTTATGTTTTCTATGGGGTTTGTTGCAAACATGTGCCATATTTATTATTAGCTGATCTTGCTTTCAGCTCTGATTGCAAAAATTCAAACTTTGATTTGTGAAATCAACTTCTATGGCTATAACTTAACCCTTGAAGTCAGTTAAGGGACGAATGAGTACTGGTCTTGTAGGTTGCGGGATTTGACATGGCTTCCTGCCGCGCGCGACCCAAAATTTGATTTTAACCGAAGCTCAAATGTAAAGTTACCCATAGTCACTTGATGGAAATTTTGTTAGGGAGTACCGAGCTCCATACTAGTTCTGATTGATCGTTTGTTTTAGGGTTTTGTGGAGATGAGCAGGAGTCGAAGACATCGAAGACTCAATCCAAAAGAATGGATGACGGGAAACTTTTTCCTCATCCACGAGAAAGCTTTTATCGCCGGGAAAGAGGATAAGAAAAACGTACGGAAACGGACCGGAATCTCGACAAATCTAAAAATCTACCGCTAGTCCACCGTTGTACTTAAGCTTCGAATTCGTTCAGGCGGACACTCCTCTCAAATACATAAAATAAAGCGTATTGTCGGTACACAAAAAAAAAATGTCCATCAAGTGACTCACCTGTTACTAGAGATTACTAATTAGCCTAAGAGATATGGCACCTCCTATCTCCGCCGTGTTGAAAAACTGTTGGCCGGTCTCCGTAAAAAACGCCTGCAGAATGGTCGTGATGCAACGTGCAGTACGCTGGTGACCGTAAACATTGTTGTTATTAATGTTGTTGGAAATGAGGTTAGATTCTCTGCAGCATCCAAATGTTTGTCATTTGATGGCCAATGGGATGATTAAAGTGTCTTAGATTTTCAGATTCACGTTCAAAATATACTCAGAGCTCATTAAACTTCCCAAACACTTCATTAATCTCATTAATTTAGTTAGTGGCGTTGCTGTCAAACCTGGTCAAACCTCATTTCAAACAAGAACAGTAGTAACAATGTTTACGGTCACCAGCGTACGCCACATTGCATACTTCGTAGGAGTCGAACAACACGTTTAAATCGTTATGCCATATCTCTTAGGCTTAGTAATTTACCCTCCATGGAAGCACGAGTAAAAAAATTAAGCGAAGCTCCTTCATTCTAGGGATCCGGCAACTTTACCTACACTGAGCAGCAAGTTTGGCGCGAATCCGACAGAGAGCGCTAGTCGTTCCAATAATCTAAACTAAAACCTCCCTAAATTAGAACGACGCGTAAAAAGTTCGAAAGAAACTACTTCAATCCCAACGACCGGCAACTTTACCTACACCTTCCTGTCAGTTCGGCGTGGATCCGTCAGAGAGCGTTGGCCGTTCCGAGAGTTGCGCTGCGCTACCATCGCATCGCATCGGTTCATTCCGCTTCGCACGGCCGCGGTGGCCGTCGGAGGAAGCCACCACCGCTCGGAGATGAACTCGATTGAACTTTTGACCCAGAGAACTTTACGCGAGAGGATCCTATTGTGTGTTATGTACAGCGAGCGCGGATCGAGTCGAGTCGCGTCGAGCAGGGCATCAGCATGGCATGGCATGGCATAGCATGGCGCTGCAGCGCGGAGTGCGGAGCGGAGCGGCAAGTCCTTCAATCTTTCGCATACGGAACTTGCTGTCGAGAAGTAAAAAAAGGAAAAAAAACAGAGGAACCCAAACAAATCCCTTTTCTTTCCACTTCCCTCCCAACCCCCCACCTTACGCTCCTTCCCCTCCCGCACTCCCCTCTTTCAAAAGTGCTCTTTCTTACTTCAGTTATTTTTTCTTTAATTATTCACTTACCTTCTGCAAACTATTACCATTTTTACTTGGAATGATAAATTACGTGTACAGCGTCGTCACGTGAAATGTCAGCCGCTACACCGCACCATTTCTGCACCACCACCCCCCCCCCCCCCCCCCCCCCCCCCCCCCCGCTGCTGGTTCTTCCCGCCGCGCGCCGTTCGATTTTGGTTTTTAGTTCCTGCTATAGCGCGACGATCGCGCGATGTGAAGTCAAAACTTGTTTCCGGAGTTACGAGTCAAATGCAGATCCGAGCGGACTGAAGCAGCAGCGACTGAGACGGCGGCATTAAACTCTTTGACCAGGGCTACCGTTTTTCGTATAATTAATGCTATTTTTCAATTCACCGATGATTTCACCGGTTGAGAAAAGATTACACAGTTCAGTTCAGTGGAATACTGTAATGAACTAAAATACTCGCATATGTAATCTTTTCTCAACCGGTGGAGTCGTCCGATGACTTAAAAAAAACGTGCGGATATTTTAATTAATTAACGGAGTTTCCACCGATTAAGGAAAGATTACAGATCAGAGTATTTTCGTGCATTACAGTCATACACTGAACTGAACTGAACTGCGTCTTTTTTCAACCGGTGGAATCATCGGTGAATAGAAAAATAGCATTGATTATACGCAAAACGGCAGCTCTGCTGAGTCTTTACACCAATTCCAAGAATACCCGAGCCGATCGTTTGGAAAACTTGGAATAAAAATTAAGCTTCAGGGTTTAGTGTCCATTTCTACCACCGCAGCGCTTTCGTACGATTAATCATTAATGTCCAGTTACTTCAGTGGCGGCGCGTGCAATTTGGAACGTTGCATTTATTCCATTAAAATTTAAAACTTATAAACAAAGGGTCCACATATTCAGAGTGCACTCTCTCAAATCGATGTTTTACATGGGTTATAATGGACGATATGCAATGTTGCCAAATTGAGCACTCCACGGTCACCACTGAGTTATACAGGTCGAAAAGTACGATTAGTTTACCTGTACGAAAGTGGAGTGTCAGATACTACAGATAATAATCTAAAGAATATCTGAGAAATGTCTCGTCCGTAACTTCAAAACAGTCAAAAAGTAACTTCAAAAAATAGGATATCGCAATTCGATTCCTAGACTCGATTCGCAATATCCCCGTTTCTGGTACTTTCAGTCTATTTTTTTAAATAAATATAAACGAGATATTTTTCCGTGACATTCTTCAGGTGATTATCTTGTTTATGACTTTCAATTTTCTTGAAGGAAAGTTGCGTTTGGCCATAGTAAATTGACATCAATCGAACAGTATCGCTCTGGTAGTAGCAGTTCGCACTAAACACAGGAGATTCACCTAAAAATGTTCACTTTTGGGCAAAGTTTGAGAGGAAAGTCAGTCCACTTTCAAAATCGAATAATCATCCCTTTCGAGAGCCCGAGTAAATTCGTTTTCGCAATTTGATCCGCCTCACACATAATTCATAAATCTTTATTGGAAAAGCAATCCCAAACGATTGACATTTGCTAAATAGTGCTTCGTCAAGCTTCTTCAATCAGATAGATAGGCAAAATTAACACCGCAGATTAGTACTATTAAATTATTATAAGGAGTGAATAATGAATATGGTGCTGTCGTTGATTTCTTGTAGTGACCTGGTCGTAAAAGGATTCAAAAAACAAACAAAAATGCGAATGTTGATCTTTTTACAAAGCATCATGTGATATTGGGGTGTGATAAGCAAAACATATTGCTGAAACTTTAAATTTCCTATCCTTCCTACAAGAATAACATATTTTTCCTCGCAGTTTTTATATGGGTCAGATTACAAAAAAAAACTTCAGTGTGTAATTTGCAACGTCGTCTTTATATTACGCCCCCAAACAAAAGGACGGCACCTACAAATCGGAAAAAAGTTCCATTTGCATTAAAAAAAAAAAATGTTCTCATTGGGTCTTTCAGAAACTGAACTTGAAGCTTAGTTCTCACAGATAAGGAACGTTGATGAGCAAACAAAAACGATTAGTACTTAGTGTTAATAACCAAAAGGAAACAGCACTTAGTTCCATGAACCTTTGACGTAATTTTGATGGAATCATGATGGGGATGATTATAGTACATTCAATATAATTGTTGTTTTTGATTGATTTTTACGGGAGGTAAAAACTAGAGACAAAATCTTAAAAAAAAGCATCAAATTCAGTTTTTAAATATCTATTGAAACTGCAGACTTCTTGCTCAGTTTGTCTGTTTTAGGTGATTTGTTGTAAAACAATAAACAAGCAAGCAAGAATGCAGTGGCTGCTCGTGCGATTTGGCAACCATACAATTTGTCCAGCTAAACTCGGCTAAAATAATCGATTTGTCAGGAGATTGGTATTCTCCAAAGAAATCGATTGTTTAACTGGGGGAAAAACACTTTTGCCTAATTGCACGAACCATCACTGCAAAAATGTCCACTATGATAATTTATCATTTCGAAACGTACCCAACCCTTGTGAGCCCCGGGTCGTGGAGTCGCTAAATTAACCTTTAGCTTCTTTTCTTTCTTTCTTTTCATTTTGTGTAAAACTTAAATTTTTGGACTTTATGACATGCAAAGCTTTTATTGACACTTATCTGTGCTTTTGTTTTTTTGTTTCTGTTTTCACATTGCTTATCATCCTGGTATAAAATGGCCGACTTTCATGCAAATTTTGACATTTATGGAATAAGAATCGTAGAAGTTTGGTGGCTCTTCAAATCCTTTTGTTGGGATTAGCTTATAAATATAACTGGTTCAATTCAATGGTTATACACGGAAAGAAAAGATTAGTGAAGATAACCATACGGATACCTGATTTTGGCACCTGCTAGATGTTATGGTAAACTTGACATGAAGTATGGTACATTTACCGATACTTTGAGTAAATTCGACATGCAATCAGGTAACATCACCTAGTACCTAGTCAAAACATAGTATACTTCTGGTTAACATTATGCCATAACATTTAGCAGGTGCCAAAATCAGGTATCCGTTTGGTTATTTTCACCTTAGTTTTTAGGTGCCAAAATCAGCTATCCGTGTGTTTATTTTCACCGTAGTTTTTTTCCCGTGTGTAGATACTATTTCTATTAAATACTTAATAAATATCATGACTGTGTGATACATGAAGCACTTTTGTTACCTGAATTCTGGTAACCAAAAATAAAAATAATTTTTTTATACTTATGCAATTTACTCATGCACGGAAAAGTGACTCGATTGTAATGCGAGCGCAGCCAAATTATCTGCTGATTAGAACATTTTCACATGACCGGCAACGAGCAGCGAGCAGTGCAGAGGGCTGACGCTCGAAGCAATCGCTCCAAGCTAGCAGCAAAATGATGATGTGCTGAGGCCACGTTATGCTCTATGCCTATTGCCCATGCCGCACACTGGATCTAACCATGGACTTTTTCGGTCATGAAAAGTTTTTTTTTTTTTTTTTTTTTTTTTTTTTTTTTTTTTTTTTTTTTTTTTTTTTATTGTTTTAAAAGCATTTCAGTGTTGATATTTTCCTGCAAAAACCACCTTAACTCACTCATTTTAAGCTCTAACATGAATGATTTTACACATTTCTAAGTCTTTTCCCTGTTATTGATCATAGTCTTGATTTAAACTATGTCCAAGATTTTCCAAGTTCCAATCCACTGTGCGCCTCCGTGCCGGACAGCCGAAGGCTGGTTTTTTAGCTAAGCTGATGTAATGACACAGACCTCTCCCACAAGAAAACGACTGACATCATAACTAAGAGAGAGAGAGAGAGAGAGAGAGAGAGAGAGAGAGAGAGAGAGAGAGAGAGAGAGAGAGAGAGAGAGAGAGAGAGAGAGAGAGAGAGAGAGAGAGAGAGGAGAGAAAGAGGAGAGGAGAGAGAGAGAGAGAGAGGAGAGGAGAGAGAGAGGGAGAGAGAGGAGAGAGAGGGGAGAGAGAGAGAAAGAGAGAGAGAGGAGAGAGAGAGAGAGAGAGAGAGAGAGAGAGAGAGAAAGAGAGAGAGAGAGAGAGAGGGGGGGAGAGAACGATCTACACAACTACATGAGCCATCATCAACACTCTCATCAAGTTTGGGTCTTCGAATCTTCTGTGGTTTTAATATAATATATTCGCACCTCTGAACTTGGCAACGCTGATTGCTCATGTCATTTATCGGAAACATCAAGTTCTGCAGATGTTTGTTTATGTACTTATGAACTCGGTTTGATTGAAAGCACCAAATGGCGAATAATTCAGTACCTCCGAAGGTAAGAGGTAAGTTCAAAAGAATTATCAAGCATGCATACAAAAGGCGCGTTCTAGAAATCGTTGGATCGGTGAGATGAAACTGAGATTACATAGCATGGAAAGAAAGTTTTAAAAATGCGATTGATTATTATTCGTTTGTACGAAATTTTTGAAATTTTCCACGAATTGTAGAACTTAAACCGCGTTTAGTTTTAAACGGCTCATAAATTGTTCGTCTAAGGTTCAAAGGCAACGATGGTGGGTTTGAGGCGTGGGTGGGGGAAGGGGGTGGAATTAGAAGAATGGGGGGGGGGGGGGGGTTCCAACCATCCGTATAAGTCCACGGACACTTTCAAAATGTCCGGATTCATTGACGCGGACAAACAAAAAGCGTCGACCGGATGATTCATCTACTGGCAAATGAACGAATGTCTTAAATACTAATTTATCGTTTTACACCAATTAAGTATCGCGAGAAATTGGTTTCCTCGATGTTCGAGCACCTGAATTATTTAGAATCTCTGCACCTATCCAAAAATTTCGACGCCCTCTAAAATCGATTATTTTCCATCGATCTTCATGGTGACAATTGTGACAAAGATTGACTCCAAGAGAATTGTAATTCTCACAACCAATATTAATTTTTTGAGAACAGATCAAGAAGCATTGCAGCAGCAGCGGCTCGTGCAATGTGGCAACAATGGATTTCCTCCATTTAAAACTGTGTAAAATAATCGATTACTTGGTGAGGCGTAGCGCCTCACCTAGTATCGATCTTTTTGCATACGTTTAAATGGTAAAAGTGCACGGTTGCCAGATTGCACGAGCCGCCACTGCATTGCAGTGGCGGCTCATGCAATATCGCAACAAGGGATTCTCTCCATGTAAATACTTTTAAAATAAGCCATCTTCTTCAAATTGATACTTTTGCGAAGGTTCAAAGGGCAAAAACATGGTTGCCAATTTTATGCAACGAGCCGCCACTGAAGCATTGAAGTATTTATCGAATCTGAGGGCGTCGAGACAACTTTGGCATCTTTGGCACCGAAAATATTGGCAGCCCTCTATAGCTGATCGAACGGTCGTAAGTAGGATCAATATTTTATCAGATGACCAATTTAAAGCACGCTGAATAACGTTTAAACATTCAGCTGCTCCAACCGGAAACGCACTTTGAAATATCACGCTTTGGAATTTGATTGGGCAGGTAAATCACGTTTCCAGCTGAGCAACCAAATCGATCACGTTTACAATAGACTGTTTAAGTGTGACGTCATGAAAATAATTTGAGCCAAACAAATATTCTGTCGCACCGGCTCTCACACGGTTTCCTGTATTTTAAAAAAAACGGATCCTTTCACGGAAAAAAAACTACGGTGAAATTAACCATACGATAGCTGATTTTGGCACCTGCTAGATGTTATGGCAATGTTAACCAAAAGTATACTATGTTTTGACTAGGTACTAGGTGATGTTACCTGATTGCATGTCGAATTTACTCAAAGTATCGGTATGTACCATACTTCTGGTCAAGTTTACCATAACATCTAGCAGGTGCCAAAATCAGCTATCGTATGGTTAATTTCACTAATCTTTTTTTTCCGTGTTAGAACCATTTCTAAATCACATCCACGAGTAGATTCGTTTCTGTAACTAGATTTTTCTCACTCAATTTCAGTTTTTTATTCAAAATAAAGGCCACTACAAGTTGTCAACATTTGAAAAACAGCTCAAGCCCCTTCAATTACTTGTGTATGCAAAATCTGCACCGCGATGTAGTAATATTCAACTACCCATTCAATTTGAGTAAGCGAACGTTGATTTGTCTTCGTAGCCTGGCAGTTAAAGGGTTAAGTGCAAATTTATACTGGTAAACAACTATCAGTTCTATCACCCGTTCACTGCACTATAGGATATAGTAGACTTACAATCACAATTATATCGTAGGCACACCTATGCATTGTCCTCGCCCCTATAGGCGAATCCTAGGATATGAGCACACACCCGCGCCTTGGCACCACATGATGCTTCGAAAAAGTTTCGAGATGGTGAGAGGTTAAGGGTACGATTGAAGTTTTTCTTAAATATCATTAGAAATTTTGAATCTAATTTCCTATGGGTAACGTGGCAATAGAATGTATACGTTTGATTGCATTTAAGGTGATTACATGGCAAACTCCCGGAAATTTTTATCCGATAGATAGCGTTACTTGGCGCTGGCTCCGAAAATAACCGTTTTTTGACGGTTTTCGGCTGTTTTCTCTGAACATATACGAATATTAGACGAAAAATCGGACTGTCAGCACCTGCTTAATTTTTTGCTCTATTTTTTGAGCCATAAACGGGCCAAATTGGTTTTAAAATAAAGGCGTATTAATGCAAAGAAAAAATCATGCGTAATTTGGAGTTATATCAGTAAAGATTACAGGTGAAACAGAAACCTGTAATCTTTACTGATACAACTCCAAATTACATATGATTTTTTTCTTCTCATAGTTACGCCTTTATTTTAGAACCAATTTGGCCCGTTTATTGCTCAAAAAATCAAGCAAAAAATTAAGCAGGTGCTGACAGTCCGATTTTTTGTCTAATATTCGTATGTTCAGAGAAAACAACCGAAAACCGTTAAAAAACGGCTATTTTCGGAGCCAGCGACAAGTAACGCCATGCATCTATCGGCTTAAAATTTTCGGGAGTTTGGCATAGAATCACCTTAAACTTCATCGTAAGGTCATCACTAAAATGGAAACGGTCCAGGAATCACGCAGAAAAGATAGAAAAAAACACTTAGGTAGCGCTGACAAAACAATTGGTAGAGAAATGACCAAGTTACCTTATAGCAAAAGATTTTAGCTTATCGTAATGTTTGGCTCAGCCAGCGAAATCTCTTTAGTTAAGCGCAGACAACATTTGGTTAGCTCTCCTAAAGTTTTTTGCGGGGTCATTTTTGTACCAAAAAGTTTTGTCACTGCTGCCAAAGCGTTTAATTTTGTTTTGCTTTTTTGTCGTTTGTTTGTTTCTTCTTTTTTTCCTGTGTCTCTTCTGCTACCATTTGGAAGCATATGAGTTAGAATTTACAGAGGTATAGGGACTGCAGTTACATGATAGTCCCTCTTCCTAACATTTTCTTGCGCGTTTATATAAAATAGCGGAGAGACATAGGAGGACATAATTATGTCTGGATCATTCTGTCTCACGATAGACACAGAAAAAAAAGAAAAGAAAAACACGGTTGATAACGCTGATAGTACCTTTGGTAAAAAAAAAAATGACACATCAAGAGGCTTAAGTAAAACCATCCAAATCTTTGGCTCACCCAGTGAAATCTTTTCAGTTAGGTGGACCAAAGATTTAAAATGCTGTAGTAAAAAGTCTTTTGCCGGAACATTTTTCGACCAAAGGTTTTAAGAAAATGTTTTTAAAAACTATTTACATCAGGAGGGACACAACTATTTATGACAATAAAAAATATTTCAATTCAAAAAAGGGGATAGCAGAGGTGCGTAATAATACCAACTTTCCTCTGATGTACGTTTCCGTGTGTTGAGCAGTTTATTTCAACTTGCGACGGAGTTCCCGGCGGAACAAAGCGATGGTTTTCTGTCCGGTGGGTCTCTTACTTCTTCAGACCGGCCACATCTTGCCAGCAGGTTTTGGTTTTTATGGAGTGCTGAGATTGAACGAGACCGGGCCGAAGGAAAAGGGAGAGGCACAAGGTGGGGAGGAGAAGGGTAAAGTTTTGTGTATAGACTGTCGTCGAAATTGAATGCAGAATGGCGATACTGATGCCGAAATCGAGACAAGTCGCGTTTTTTACGATCCCTCTCAAAATCTCGACATTCTCGTTTTTATTGGTCGATGCACCGTTGTTCCTTGTTCCTCGCCATGGGCGGATACAGGGAATTGTCTTTCTCTCTCTCCTCCCATTTGAAAACGTGCGTTAGAAAAGGACAGAGGAGGGGGCAAAAGTCACGTGATGGCCCCTTCTGCTGTCCTTTTCTAATACATAAGTTCAAATGGAGGGAGAGAGAGAAAGACAATTCCCTGTATATCCGCCCATGTTCCTCGCTCCTTGCTTTTTTCCTCTTAACTCGCACTTGAGTCCCTTGAATTCAGTGCTGCCGTTTTGAGTTTAATTAATGACATTTTTTAATTCACCGACGATTCCACCGATTGAGAAAAGATTACACCATTCCAATTCAGTGTATGACTGTGCGCTGCACGAAAAAACACTAATCAGTAATCTTTTCTCAACCGATGGAGTCGTCAATGACTTTGAAAAACTTGCAGATATTTTAATAACTAAACGGCAATTGCACCGATTGAGAAAAGGTTATAAAGATCAGAATGTTTTCGTGCAGTGCAGTCACGCATTGAGCTGAACTGTGTAATCTTTTCTCAACTGGTGGAATCATCGGTGCATTGAAAAATACTTTTGATTATACGCAAAACACCTGCTCTGCCCTTGATGGACATTTTATTTGGGAGTACCGACACGAGCTCAACGAGTTCTGATTGGTTATTGCTTTTAGGCTTTCACGGAGGCAAGCATTCAAACCGAGGACATCGAAATCTTCACATTAATTAGGGGTCATTTCACGAGAGTTGGCAGATGACAGACCGCATTGTTTACTGCGTATGCGAGTTTTTGTTTTTGAAAAGACTTCTAATGCTATCTTATTATAAGTAGCTATGGTATCATTAGAAGTCTCTGCGTTTTTAAGCTCTAATTTCGATGCGCGAGCGTACACCAATAGTGCAGAAAACCCGAGCTGTCATCGGCCATCTTTCGTAAAATGACCTCTAGTCATTAACCCATGGGCCAAGCCCGATTTTTCATCGCTAGTCTATTTCGCATTGGTGTCTTCATTCCGCATATACGCGACTATAGATGAAAACATGTACAAGATAAGATATCTTCGGGCGCCTTCGATTCGTCGTATAGGCAATCCCAACCCCCCTGAGTACGAACAGTTAACTACCTTCCCTTTATAAATGGAAGGGTGGCGTCCTTTTGAAATAACCTAGCCCTTAGAGGGTTAAGCCGGGGAAAGAGAATACGAGTAACAAATGAGAAAGGGTCGGAATACTGGTAAATCCACCTTTACAACGCTGGTCCACCGTTGAACTTAATCTTCGAATTTGTTCAGTGGTATAAACGCCTTTCAAATGCATAAACGTCGTGTCGGTACTCCTTAACAAAATTTCCATCGAAGGGACTTAAACTCGCACCAGTGGTGCAGAGTGCTATTTGGCAACGTTGCAGTTTTTCCGTTCATACTCGTAAAAAAGATCGGATTGTTAAGTGTTCGATACACAACTTCGAATTCGAACTTTCACCTCTTACGAGTTTAAACGAAAATAACGCAACGTGGCCCGCTACGCCATCGACTCGATCGAACAAGCTACTTGATGAGACAGAATAATTTAGCCACTGCGTAAAATCACAACCACAAGTGCTAACTCTCTAAAGAATTCTAAAAGTACGGTTCAGTTTACAATACATCATATGAGACTCTATGTAGATTGGACACAGGTATCCAAATTGGGGAATTCAATACGCGACGCACCTGTGTAGGCTGATCATTTACTTTTCCGTTAAATCGATGGTAATCGAACGTCTATGAGTGATGAGTGATGCTATTGGTCGAAGCACTGTGTTTTTATAGTCGTTGCTAAGGTAATTATTGTTAGCTCTAAGGGCCTATACTCAAGGGTCACTTGTTACATAGGTTACCGAGGCATGACCTAACTAGTCTTATACAATTCTTAATCGGTTTAACGAAAAAGTTGTGAAAGATCGAACCGCAAGCAGTGGCGGCTCGTATAATGAAGCAAGTGAGGCGGTGATGACTCACCTGTCTTGAAGAGGAAAAGAAGTGCAAGTATGGCAGAAAAGAAATCAAAGCTGCAGAAATTCAAAGATGAATTTCTTTTTCCATTATTTCCGTCGGCAACGTTTTCACCTCTCCCAATTTCAATTCTGAATTTCATTAGTCCTCATATTTTCTGGGGGAGGGTCCCAAAACATAGTTTTCTCCTGAAGGACGTACCCTCGAGACCCTTTTCGTGACAGATTTATTATTTTTCACCTCACCAGTGAAAATGTTAACGAGCCGCCACGCCGCGCCGCGCTGTGCGCCGTTGACCGCAATTATGTATACTCATTTTAAAGTAACTAACTGGCTTGACCAATATAAAACTGATACATCGAGGTACATATGTAATTCGCAAAGCACCTGCTGCGATAGTTGTTTTAATTCACGGCCTAGAGTGCACCGAAATATATTGGATAGTTAAATATTCCTACTCGGCAGTGTTAATTTTGCCTACCCTTATAATTGAAGGCACTCGACAAAACACTATTTCGCTTATGTGGACCATTTGGAGTAGGTTTAACTGTCAGTAAGAAATTGAAATTGTGTGAGAAGGATAGAGTTACGTAAACGAATCAACGAGCTATATACATTTATATAGACGTCGGTCTGTTATATGAGAGAAAAATAATTTTGGGGGTAGGACTCCCGATATCAACCTTCTTTCCAGAGACAACATACATACTGTAGAGATCACGCACTATCTATCTTGCCCATGTTTGCGAGCGGTGGCAACTTTTTTTTTTTTTTTCGGGGTCTCAACAGAACACCGCAAACATGGATCATACGTTGACTGATGAGAAACGTCGTTGAGATTTTTTCCTGATGGTGAAGAATCCGAAGCACCGAAATTGCATCAGTCGACGTGTCGTCTGGTCCTTGTTGGATGGTGCTCCTCCATGCTCCCTATGTTAATTTCTGTTGAGCTCCGAAAATAAAGTCAGCCACCGCGCGCAAGGCTAGTGCGTGGTCTCCATTATATATTGTCTCTGCTTCTCTCTAAAGGATCCCCCCCCTAGATCCCCCCTAGATCCCCAGGCACTCTACCCTTCTTCTAGAGAGCCTTAAGATGATTATATGGCAAACTCTCGGAAATTTTAATCCGATAGATAGCGTTACTTGTCGCTGGCTCCAAAAATAGCCGTTTTTTGACGGTTTTCGGCTGCTTTCTCTAATCAGACGAATAGTAGATAAAAAATCGGACTATCAGCACCTGCTTAATTTTTTGCTTCACTTTTTGAGCCATAAACGGGCCAAATTGGTTCTAAAATAAAAGCGTAACTATGCAAAGAAAAAATCATCTGTAATTTGGAGTTGTATCAGTAAAGATTAGAGGTGAAACAGAAACCTGTAATCTTTACTGATACAACTCCAAATTACAGATGATTTTTTCTTTGCATAGTTACGCCTTTATTTTAGAACCAATTTGGCCCGTTTATGGCTCAAAAAATCAAGCAAAAAATTAAGCAGGTGCTGACAGTCCTTCTTTTTTGTCTATTATTCGTCTGTTCAGGGAAAACAGCCGAAAACCGTCAAAAAATTGCTATTTTAGGATCCAGCGACAAGTAACACCATCTATTGGATTAAAATTTCCGGAAGTTTGCCATAGAATCACCTTAAATGCAAGATTGCAAAGGGCTTCAAGCAATGTAAATCTGCCCCCTGATTCTGCAAGGAATTAGAAGGATTTGCCTTCTACTCATTCATTTTGACCCCGACGCACGTAAGCTTATAGGCATATCACGCATACGAGGCAATCCATTCATCAGACGATTCCGATCTGAACCGCAGGGCGCAGGCAGGGGCTGGCACAGGCAAGCACGGGAGGACCAAGAAAATTTCGCACCCGCACGGCGCACGTCTCATCTCGCGGCTCATCCCGCTCACCTAATCGCTTCGCCTAGCATAGCCAAGCCTTGCGCTCGCATAGTCGCTGTACTTACAAGGTGCAGAATGAATCCGGTTCGCAGTTTGCGCAAGGTGTCTCTTTGGATTTGACTCCGGATCTGCGAGAGTTTGTTGCCAGATTGAATGCACAGAAAAACCTGGAAAAAAACACTTTGGTAGCGCTAACAAAACGTACCTTTGATAGAAAAATGACCCAGGAAAAGACTTTAGTAGAACTAAAGAAAGATTTTGTACTCCTAACTAAAGTCTTTTCTGGGTGATTTTTTTATCAACAAAATTTTCAGCGCTACCAAAATGTTTTTTTCTTTTTTTTTTTCTTCTCTGTGTGTATAGACAATTTTTACGAATGAACCATTTGCAGCGGTTCAGAAGTATTGTTCGCAGTATTTTTTTATCTGTTATGATTGTTGATTCACTGAGTAAAAGTTCCTGTTACAATAACCAGAATTCCGTTTAGGAAAGTATTGAACAGAATTCTTACAAAAGTATAATCGAAATTCCTATTAATGTAACAGGAATTTCGGGAAATGCGGAGACGACATTCTTGTTTCTTTAAAATAAGAATTCCAGCGACTGTGAAACAAGAATTTCGGTTCCTTAAACAAGAATCTGTTTAATACACTCTTAAGAGAAATTCCGGTTAAAGTAAACAGGAAAATTTTTCTCAGAAGTTTAACTTTTTTCCTCAACCATGCATTGATTCCGTACCAGTGCATCTGCTGACTTTGTTTTCAAAGTTTGAAACCCAATTTTGCTGTCGAAATTTTAGCCATAGTTTTTATCATCAAGCACCCCTCATCGACTAGAGTAGCTTTTCAATGCGCTCCTGTTTTCGCGCGGGAACTAAAGTTGATTACAAAGTTTTAGTAGTTTTGCAACTTTCTCTTGATGTAATAAAAAATTGATGATGCTCAGGATTTGCATGACTCGCAGAAAAAGTTAGTAGTTATCATCATCTATGTGCACACAATATTTTTGTAAAAAATTTGAAAATCTGTGTATTTTCTTCTTTTTATTATTTACAGAGATAGTGGCAAATTTAGTACAAAACAAATACAAATTGAGATGAGTTCAAGGAAGATAAAGCTGATGCATAAAAGATGAAGAAGAAAAAACCTTTCCCAAAAAATTAGCATTATGGTTTCATTAGGACTTCCCCGAAAAAGTGCGGTTGACATTTCAAATGACCGTATTATAATAAAGTTATAGCCTTAAATGTGATGTCACATTACCAGATCATAGAAGAGAGGTCTTAAATCGTTTGCTAATTGACTGCAATAATAAATATAGCATGTATTTTCGCGCATGAACTCTTATCCAAAAATATATACAAACACAATGGGGATCTTCAAAATTCACTCGCGAAGTTCAAAATGCTTATCTGAAAATTTAAATTGCGAGCAATGAGCTATAACTTTAAAGTGGCAGCGGGCTGGTCCATCTTGTGGCACGCAGGGTAGAAGGAATCCCGGGAAAAAGCGGGATTTGGACGGCAGATTCCAAGGTTTGAGGTTAAATTCTGTAGGTCCTTTCCGGCGATGCCCGAATTTGTTTGCGGAACGACCGGAAACGACCTACATTTAACCTCAAATTCGATTTTTACGGCAAGATGACGGTGCCGTATAGGTGACAACGATGAACCATAGCGGAACGTTCCATGATGTGCCACTCTAAAGTCATATAGCTCATTGATTGCGAGCTTTCAATTTCGGTAGTAATCAATCAAAATTGACTGCGATGTATAGTCATTCTAGTCGTCAGTCATCACCAAGTTCATGCATCGTAAGTGCCGATTTCACGAGTCGCAGTGCTGATTACACGATCTCCTTCCTCTCTCTCCTCAATTTTGGGTTAAAATTTTACCAATCATTCTTCATCTTTATCAGTTGAGAAAAAGTTTTTAGGGCTCATTTAACGTGCCTCGTCACTATACACTGATGAGCCCATGTGCCCTTTTTGACTTCGGCCTTTCTTGAAGAAAAAGTCGTAATAAGCATGCGGCAACATCGGGTTTAGCCCCGGTGAGATACCCGCAGCTCGCTTGTTTCTATATACTCGAGTGTCTATACAAAAGGAAGCCTCCGGGGCATCTAATCCTTCCTATTCACATGAAATAAACGCCCGAGCTATCTACGGCCCGGACCTGGATGGCTTGGTGCTGTGCTGTGGCTAACGGTATGCGCCATAATGCTAAGCTCTAATCCTTTCCAAGAGCTTCGGCTGTATACGATTTGAAAAGTTACTTTTTTCTCAGTTTGCTTTGTCCAGGATTGTTTATTTGTGTTTTTATGTTTTATGTTTTTTTTGTTCTTTTTATTATTATTATTATTATTATTATTATTATTATTTTTGGCTTGTTTCTTTATTATTTATTTTTATTTTATTGTTTTTTTTTGTAGAGGGGGGAGGGGGGTTGTATTTTATATTTTTTGTTACATTTTGTGTCTTTGTGCTTTCAATCTAATTGGAATTTTGACCGAGAGGCAAAGAGGTGCTGATATTTTCTTTCGGCTTAAGGGAGCTGATCACTTACAACCGAGTCTAATAAGCTAATCGAGTCGAGATAGTGACAATGCGCCTTATTGGGGGTGAGCCAAGTCAGTCGACTCCATATTGTACTCACTTGCACTCACTCACACTCACAGAGAGATTAGGGGGTGTGTTTTAGAGAGTGTGAGTGAGTTTGATTGAGGGTGAGTTTGTATGTTTGTGTAAGTGAGTGTGTGTGAGTGAGAGTGAGTGGAAGTGAATAGGGTGTTATTTGTTTCATCTGTGGCAAAGTTTTGCAGTACCTTGCTCCCCGGGCTTTCCCCCATTTATTTTAGTACCAATAAGAGAAATTGGCTAAAAATTCACAATATTATCAATGGCAAAGGCTTAAAATTAATTTATGTAGTAAAAATTGACCATTGGAAAGGAATATAAGCTCAACCCTCTATTTCTTAATAACATTTTTACATCATCGGCTAAATTCTTATTATTATTGTTATTTATTGAAGTGCTTACACATGCAAATTCTTATGACAATGAGGTCAATTGGGTGAGAATATTTGGTACCGTAAACTGTTTGGTTGGTTTAGAAAGAAAAAACACTAAGAACAGAGGCTACAATTTGGTTCTTACATGTAGGGTCGCACGGAGTAGCTCTCAATCGAAAGCTGATCCTCGGACTATTGAGGTTTAAAGGTCCCCAGTAACGCCATTTAGGGGGAGGGGGCAGGAGGGGCCATCCCCCCCAGGATTTTCAATGTGACCAAAAAATCAAGTCCGATAGCGGTAGAAGAAAAAAATCGGGGGAAAAAGGTCATCCGATTTTTTGGCGGGCCTCGCCCCCTCCCCGAGAGGGCCCAAGGAAAATCTGAAATGGCGTCACTGTTGAGGGACAATCCCGTCCTCCGACTTTCCATCGTCATTTTATAATTTGTGAATGCCCTGTTAGCTCCAGATAACGAGAGTTGGAGGTCCGATAAGACAATGCATGCAACCTTTGACTCAACTTTCCTTTTTCATTTTTGGCTCCGTTATCCTCATTTATTTAATATTTTGTTTCTCATTCTCTATACTGATAAATTAATTTTACAACTTAAGGGGAACCACCTAATTTTGCGGTTTTGGAGGAGACGGACAAACTTGGCCTGTCTGGCTTTAGTTAGAATCTAATGGCAATACTCGTGTAGTTCATGGGCGGATACAGGGAATTGTCTTTCTCTCTCTCCTCCCATTTGAAAACGTGCGACAGAAGAGAGGGCCAAAGTCACGTGATGGCCCCCTCTGCTGTCCTTTTCTAACGCATAAGTTTTAATGAAGGGAGAGAGAGACAATTCCCTGTATCCGCCCAGGGTGTAGTTTGGCATCAACAGCTCAGAAAAAACGGAAAAAACACTTTGGTAGCGCTGACAAAACCTTTGGTAGAAAAATGACCCAGCAAAAGACTTCAGTTGGCCCAACCAAATTTTTTATTCACCAAGCAAAATCTCTTTAGTTAGGCCTAAAGAACCTTTGGTTGGCTCCACTAAAGTCTTTTGCTGGGTCATTTTTCTACCAAAGGTTTTGTCAGCTCTACCAAAGTGTTTTTTTTCTGTTTTATCAGTGAGTGGTTGTCCTTCATAAGTATCTATGTTCAACAACCAATTATTGTTATTGAAGGAGCGCATCACTATCAAATCGACTGTTTGACATATTAAATAGAAGTAAAACACAGCTGCCAAATTGCACGAGCCACCACTTCATGAATCCTGTCACATGTGAACAGTTATTCACAGAAAAAACAGAAAAAAACACTTTGGTAGCGCTGACAAAACCTTTGGTAGAAAAATGACCCAGCTAAAGACTTTAGTTGAGCCAACCAAAGGTTCTTTACACTTAACTAAAGAGATTTTGCTGGGTGAATAAAAAATTTGCTTGGCCCAACTAAAGTCTTTTGCTGGGTCATTTTTCTACCAAAGGTTTTGTCAGCGCTACCAAAGTGTTTTTTCCGTTTTTTCTGTGTTTTCAATCGTTTCCGTCTTTTCTGAGACAATTTTTATGTATAATGTTTAAAGGAGGTTGACGGTTGAAACAGCAGGTAAACAAACCGCTCCATGGTGACGTCAGATAGATTGCATAGCTCTTCATTGGAACCGGTGTATCAAAGCCGATTGCCGCTGCGCCGCGCCGCGCCGCAACGCTCAGTGCCGCATTTCGTGCTGAACAGAAATAAGACTGTGAGAGGGAATCCGTTACAAAAATATCGGGTCCGTTCTTTCTTCGCCTTGCATAAGGGCCACAGAGCTACTACGGAGAGCCACAGGTTTTTTACTTTTTCTTTTTGGTTAGGTGCTCAACGGTCTGAGGTCTAGCAGCAAAACGATTCCGACCGCAACATTGTGCTTCTGTCAGTGTTACGAGGTATATACGTGTACGGTATTTGGAACTTTTGAAGTGTCGGACTAAACATCAGGATGTTAGCATCGAGAGGAAGTCTAAAAAGTGTCAGTTCGTTCTGGTTGCGTTCGAATAGATTACGGGGGGGGGGGGGGCTGTTAAACGAACCCTTGCTAGTTTTTTCCCTTAAAACTTTCATTATTTAAAAAAAAATAAATGTTGGGACTCCATGACATTTAAGGTATCACTGTCACTCAGTGGCGCACCGAGAACTTTAGTTTGGTGGGGGTTTCACCGCAAATTTTCCATTTTCTGAGGCCTTAGGGGGGTTTTGAAAGAAATTTTGGCCAAAGATGACCTTTTTTAGGGCAAAATCTTGATGCTTAGGGGGGTTTTGACCCTAAAACCACCCCCTTCGGTGCGCCACTGCTGTCACTGATGTTGCCGACATTCATGTCAATTCTCACTTTTTTGGACAGCAAGAATTGTAGTTGTCAGGTTTTTTGTGCTTATTGTGAGACTCCTCGGGCTTACTGAACTTTTAGGTTGTGGACAAAAAATGATAAAATGAACAATTTATTGAAAAGGTTATGTCTCTTTAGGATCAATGGTTCAGTTGTTCTTCTTTGAATGGCAAATTACAGAAAGCAACAAAAAACTATAATAATTTTTTTTTCTTCTTTTTTTTTTTCAATAAGTTGCATTTTTTTAATTGTGATTTTTTCAAAACATAGCCATAACTATCCAAAAGTTGGTGGCACATTATGAAAAATGGTCTTGAAATATTCAATAAAATATACTAAACGTCTTAAAATACTAGAAATTAAAAAAAAAAAAAAAAAAAAAAAAAAAAAAAAAAAAAAAAAAAAAAAAAAAAAAAAAAAAAAAAAAAAAAAAAGTAACAATCCGAAGGGAAGTAAAAGAAACCGCACTATGGTCTGAGAGCGTTAAAAAGTGACAAAAAATCGTAAAGTAAATTTCTCATGAATTAATCATGTTTAAGCTTTCAAACAATTCAAACCCAATTTTAATGACAGAAAATACGTATAGCAAGTAACTTGAACTTAGAAATGCCACACTGAAAACTTATAATTTAAACGTATAAGGTCTTACGCGTTGATTTATTACATTCTTTTTTCACTGATTTTGGGCACTTTTTTTCGATTACAGACCATAGGGTAACGCAGCAGTTCGTCACTCCTCGATTCTCGGACGCTGCGCTCGTTCAAAAAACCGGCCTTTTGGATCCTTTTCTTGAGACAGACAGTAACAAAAACCTACCGACTGTAAATGCCCCTCACGAATTCTGAGAAGGAAACGCCGGGCAAGTGCTGACTTTGTCGGATGCCTTCTTCGGTCATCTTTGCTGCTCGTGGTGCATGCATGCAAGGCAGTGACGGCTCGTGCAATGTGGCAACAACGTATTCTCTCCATTTTAAAACTATGTAAAACAATCGATCATTAGGAGGTGCCATTGCACCCCCAGAAATCGATACTTTTGCTTAGGTTTAAATGAAAAATAAGCATGGTTGCCAGATCGCACGAACCGCCACTGATGCAAGGTTGATTCGCCCGTTTGATCGACATCTTAGGCTTTCCTTTAAATGTATTTTGTGGGTTTATGAGTGGATTCTGAGACTTATTTGATGCTTTCAATGAGAATTTCACGCAATTTTACACCAGAATCAACCCTGCATAACGCTGTAGCAAAATTATGCAACAGTCCGATTCTAATTTGACTCTTTAAAACATTGATCTTTTAATCACAATAACTATGCGAATAGAATCAACAAGTGGTGGAATTTTGCAGGAAGAGGGGGAAAAGCAGTCGTAACGGACTGATACCCCATGGCCATCACTGAATGAATTTTTAATTTCTGTGGGTGAATGAGTAAAAGGAATGAGATAATGTGTGAGGAATGAGGTAAGGAAAGTAAGGGTGGACTGCAATGTGTAGAAGAGCGATTGGATAGCGTATCCCCCGGTTCCCGGGTGACAAGACACGACCTCCTATCTTCTCAATGAAGAAGCATTCTAGTTTTGACTCCAGTCGCACATACGCTTCGATTGGTCTGAGCTCACTCGATTTTCTGGGTGACTCGAACTCATGCAACATTTAAAAAAAAAAAAACCTTTCAGATCTCTCTCACATAACCTCACGCACGCACGTAAATCTGAAGAAACGAAGTTCGTTTCGGGGTTGGTGACCACAAGTGTACAGTGTGGTTGAACAAAAAGAAAAAGGAAGAGAACCCCGGAGTTTTCTCCTTTTTCCCAATATGAAGGAACGAGAAAAGGAGGGAAGGAGGGAGAGGTTATGATGTTATGGCCACTATATACACCAGCATTCTCATTCGTGCCAAGGGAGGCCAGTACATCCACGACACATTACTTTTCGTTGCTGGGTATGGGATTTATTGACAGTGTTGAATCGTGCTGATCCGCTGAATCGCTGATTCTTTCGCCGGCGCTGCTTGTAATGACTCAGCAGTCAGCAGTCAGCGGTCAATACTGAATATATTACCGCCTGCTGCCCTTACCTCCCCCTTAACCCGTTAGACTATCGAACCATCACCGATAAATTCGTTCCTTCCCCGCTGTCTGCTGATCTAGCACTAAGTCGTCATTACACGGGCCCGAGCTTCGAATTCGTAAGGATTATGAGAGATGAGAGCTATCATATGAGTACTGGAAAAAGAAAAAGATATGGAGTAAATGAAATGCCGATCTGTAAGGAAAATTTTGAAATGTCTGATTTGGAATCTGGCATTCAAAAATTGAATATTACAAAATGAAATGATACTCTCTGAAATACAATGGAAATCACTTCATGGGCGCTCTCAGCTCTGCCACGTAAAGAAGAAAACAAGCGCTCGATACGAGGAACGAAGTAACAACTTCAATGATACTGACGTCAAAAGTCGTTTTGGTAAAAAAGTTATTGACCGCTACAATAATATACAATACGGCGCCTTTCCAGACTTGTTGATGCTCTTAATGTGATTTTCACGCGATTTTATACTAATAGAATCAACCCTCCTTATTGTCATAGCAAAAGTATAAAACAGACCCATTGGCACAGTTCTGAAGAAAATAACATGGTAAAATAGTCAAATAATTCAAATTTTAGAAAATTTGAGTCAGGACCAGTGACGCGGTTTATGCCGTTTTTTACACAGAAAATAGCCCAAAATTTCTTACTGCAGCTTCAAATTTAAAAATTCATGGGCGTACCCGTACCCCCTCTGTCCCCCCCTAGAAAAATTTTCTGGATCCACCACTGGTCACTGGTCAGTACCAGTATTTCAAGATATCTGCGGAGCTGATTGGAAAAGTTAAAGTCTTCCGAGATTCTCGACCAACTAAAAGGCATTTTGCCCAAGAATTAAGGAATTAGGAGTCATTGGTTGAGAAATTTGACTGATTGTGCCGAGTAACGGATCTTTTATAAACACATTATGTCCGTTTTATCGCATCATTAGTAGTTGGCAATTTTTTTTTTTCTTTCTTTTTGTGATTGTTAATTTCTCATAATTTTCTCTCAATGTGATTTTCACTCGATTTTACTCCAAAATCAACCCTCCACATTGAAGTTGCAACAGACTCATTAACAGGAAATTTTTTCTCGGTGTAGAGGAATCATTTCCTGAGACAAGGTAAACAAAGCGGAGCTCGATTCGTTTGATGCGGTGAGAACAGGGGGTTGATCACGGAGGATCGGATCGTTTTGGTATCGTTATCGTTATCGTTTACGTGTAACCTTATGGGTGGCTCAACTGATCGAATCGTTTTGAGCCCCTCGTAACGATTGAAACGGACGCAAGAAAGCGATGAGTCGGAGGCTGTCGCAATCTCGATCGTTTGAAGTAGGAAGAGGTGAGGAGGGGATCACCTGCGCGATCGAGTTGCGCAGAAGCAAGCCCATTTGATTTAATGCAAACGATAACGATAACGATACCAAAACGAAACGATCCTCCGTGATCACCCCCCAGATTCGATACCAGTGAATTTTGGGACTGCAGCGAGCAGCAAGCAGGTTCAAACTTGCCGCGGCGGCTAAAAAGCGGCATCCTCACCTCGCCGACATTTTGAGAGAGGCAGAGCAGAGTTGAGGTAAGAGCGAGAGAGGGAGATAGTGAGAGAGAGAGAGGGAGATAGCGAGAGAGAGAGAGAGAGAGAGAGAGAGAGAGAGAGAGAGAGAGAGAGAGAGAGAGAGAGAGAGAGAGAGAGGGGGGGGGGGATAAGGAAATAGAGAGGCAGGGAGCTGCATGACCATAATTAGCAAGTTCATTCACCAGCAGGTCATTTCTTCGAAGTGTTTTTGGCAGGCCTGGGCCAGCATGGCATCGGCACCGGCAAAGCATGGCACTCGCACTCGCACTTAAAATAGCTATTTTACCTTTTCCTTGCAGCAATGCGCATGCGTGGTAAGATTTTCGGTTTCTCACACAATTACTTACCCGGTATTCGTTCTCAAGTAAAGAGCATTCGCTCGCGCACTGTGCTCCTCGGTTGACTTGAAGCAGTATCGTGTATCGATATGGGCAGAGTTGGGCAAATAAGAGTGTAATCGGTTTCACGATTTCTTGGTAATTGGCAATTTTCAAGCCTTTGGATGGTAATTAAGTGTAGTCTTCGCAGATTTCAAAAGCAATTTAGGGTAATTTTGATTCGATCAAATTCTTCAGCAAACTAATACGAAAGATGACTTGTACAAAAATCAGAACTGATAACTGTATAAAATCACTCGCCTGAAAAACGGCGATTGCGATGATCTAATTGGACATCGTGTAATCGAGCAGCACCCCTATCAGCCCAACTCTGACATGGGTCAGTTCTACACAACAACAACAACAACAACAACAACATAAAAAAAATAAATTAAAAAAAAAAAAAAAAATGGTTGACCCGACTTAGTGAAATTTGAGCAGTCTAATTATTCTAATTAATTGGTATTACTTACCCAAAAAATCGGGGACTCGAACCTATAATTAGTAAATGGAACCAATTTATGTTGGGTAAGTGCAACCGATAATATTGAAGTTGTTGAAATTGAACATCACCATTGTGTAAATTAAAAATAATGAAAACAAGAAACCGAAGTGATGTAGGATATTGACTTTTATTGTACTTAAGACGCCTTTCGGCTTTTAGCCATCATCAGATGTATGTAACACGTGGAAAAAACATAACTAATTAAAAAATAACATTTTAACGAATTATAAAATGTAGTCAGAAATAAATAATAAAATAAAACACAATAATGCAGACTAGTATAGAATAGGATGACAATAAAAAAAAACAAAAAACAAAAAAACAAAAAAAACCAATTTTAACAAATTTTATAATTCGTTAAAATGTTATTTTTTAATTAGTTATGTTTTTTCCACGTGTTACATACTTCTGATGATGGCTAAAAGCCGAAAGGCGTCTTAAGTACAATAAAAGTCAATATCCTATATCACTTCGGTTTCTTGTTTTCATTATTTTCAATAATATTGGTTGTGCCGTACCAATTTAAGATGGTATACCCTGTACTAGTTTTATTAGTACCGAGTACCAATTTACTGGTTGGAGTACTTCATTTCTTGGGTAAGGACAGCCAAAAAATGTTATTGTGCAAATTTCACCAATAATATAATAAGTCGGGTGAACCGACCCTTTTTTTCAGTGTTTGCTGTCTTTTTTTATCCGTGCAGTATACGGCTGACAGAAAACCACTGCCCTACACGGTATACAGTGTCATCATGTGCACCCACAGAAAAATTTTCAGGAGGGGGGGGGGGGGGGCAAAATTGTTGAACTCCAATAAAAGTTCAAGGGGAATTACCCCCCGCCCCCCTCCCCCGAAGAAAACAGGGAGAACTTCGTTTTCATCTAAATAGTAAACAATTAGGTACACCAACAATTACTAGGCCATTGTAGGGATAGCAAATAATTATAAAAATAATTTTGACGTGTTTGATATCATGAATGAAAATGCTAGTATGAAAAGTGCATAGTTCTAATACTCCTTGTAAAGAAAAGTGTTAAAATTACAAAATAAACCAAAAATGAAGTCTGCATCTATTACTCCTTTGATTAACATTTCATTATCTTTCGTTCCTTTAATTTTTTATCCTGAAATGTTGATTGTTTTGAATTTCGAGGGGGCTCCCCTTGCCCCCCGATGCGGGCGCCCATATGAGTGTCATCAAAAAGTCGCCCCCGCCCCCCTCCCGGCAATGACTGCATTATATAAGAGACGCCACTAAAATTCAGATCCACTAGAGGCACAGAAGGAGACGACCTGATATGCCAAAACGAGTACCTAAGTGTGGCATTAACCTCTTATGGGTCAAGCCCGAGTATACTCGTTTTTCTCTTCTAGTCTGTTTCACATTGATTTAGTCTTCATTCCAGATAAACGCAAATAAATATAGATGAAAATACTACAATATAAGATCTTGTCGGGCGCCTTCAATTCGTCGTATAAGCAATTCCAACTCCACTGAGTACGAACACTTAACTATCTTCTCTGTATAAATGGAGGAGTAGTATTCTCTTGAACTATAACCTGATCCGTAAAGGGTTAAGAAGTCTTGAAATCTTGAAAGATTATGCCATTACTGTTTTATACAACTCCGTTAAATAATTGAAAGAACGTATAAAAAGTTCCAATGACCCTGCGGCGCGGCGTTCAGATCGAGAAATGGCTCCACTTATCACCCCTCCCTCCACTCTCCTCTCGAATTTATCTCTTCGGTGTCAAATTCAATTAAAAGTTTGCCACGCTGAACGATTAATTCATCAAAACGGTCCACTTTTGGTGTAGTTAAATGCCCAAAGTTTAGGTGAGCTCACAATTCGGGGATAAAACTGGGTAAAACTATGAAACGCCGATAGAGATAAAGCGCGTCGTTTTGAACTTGGTTCTATCATGCCAAGTTTTGAACACAAGTAGCAGCGTACTTAGATGGAAATCATGTGATTTTTGAAACGTCATCGATATTTATAAATTGATTATATCCGCAAACTAGGTTTTACTGTCAGCCAGTGGCGTGGCAGTTGGTAAGTTTTGGCAACGGTGTAATATTACGATTTAAACTTTTGTAAATAAATCCACTTCAGAGGCGACTGATAGCACCCGCTAGAATTGATTGCTACCATGCGTTTAAATGGAGGGAAGACGATGTTGCTAATACACACAAGCCACCGCATGGTGGGCAGAAAGAACTGGGTAGAAAAGAGCCCTTTGTCACCCTAAAAGGCCGAATTAGGGACCCTAGCCGGGGGTACCGCGACAAGCAAATTCAATATGCTGCATTTCTTGGTTTGTTTTTGGTTTAGCACGAAATGTCATGTCTTGGCTCCCCCCGGGGCCCTGTCCTCTGACTTACAGGGTTCTTCAAACCCTTCAGGGGCCTTCAAATTTGAGCTTTTTGACCTAGAAAACCACTATGCAGTAAGTTTTTGGCGATTTTACGTCAACTTTTACTTCACCCGATATTTTTGAGGAGCGGGGCCCACTCTTGATCCCCCCTACTTAATCCCGCGCCCACTCCCACCTCGAGACCTCGCTGGACGTCTGATGGGGCTAATGAAAATTCTCGTGTATCCTCAATCTGTTTCGGCCAGCTGTGTCAAATCTGATGTCTTATCTTGGTCTATATCAGCGGCCAAAAATGCTATCGTATGTCGTCGAACCGTCCCCCCCCCTCCGACCGCCCTTCCTCTCAAAGTGGCAGGGGGCTCCTAGAACCCTCACATATTTGAGCACTGTCACCTTAATCGTACATCTGTTCAGGAATTTTCCCGGAGATCTTCCGTCAATTTTCTCATAGAGATGCGCTGAGTTCCTCCCCGGTCGCGGTCGCGAGAGGTGCCATCACAAAAACGGTTATAACTCAGACACGAAAAATCTGGGTGCAGTTTAAATAATTTTAAAAGTGAAGTTATGCAAATTAACATGTCTGTTTTTGAAAAAAATTGGTTTCTGGGTATTTTGGGAATTGCAAAAAATGTAAGTCGGTCGCAAGCCTTAAAAACACACAAAATGGAAAAAAAAAAAAAAAAAAAAACATATTTCAATTAAATATATCGGCCAATTGCGTCTAAGGACGCGATAGAAGGTATTATTTTACTTTTTTTACTGAAAACCGTTCCTCGATATCTTAGTCTGCAGAAAAAATATGACGGTTTAAAGAGGTTCCAATTTTCAAACTTCCACACCGCAGCCCCTTAATTGGTTTTTCGGTCTATGGGGGGGGGGGGGGGGGGCATGCCTAACAACTGTGCAAAATTTGAGTCAATTCTGAGGGAAGGCCAAAATCGCACATTTTTAATCGCACTTTTGCAACAAAAGTCACGTGGTTATGCCCTTTTGCATGATGTTTCCCAAGATAGGAGATGCCATTTGAAATTTTCGCACTGCTCCCCCCCCCAACTGTTGATGGGGGTCGGATTCCCCAAAATAATTCTCTATATCGAATAAGGAAAATTGGTCCAAAACCGCAACTTTTTCCTCAACTCGTTCAAAAGTTAGATAGTGGTGGAAAGGGGGGGGGGGGGTTACTTATGTTACACTCCGTATAAATGTCCTCTATAAGAACCGCAAACAAAGGAGCAGATCTGTTACTCATGGATATGAGATACAACGATCGATATTTAGTGTTCGAAAGAGTTTGTGTAAGTTCCTTTGTGCATTTGCGGTTTTTTCTCAGTTTCCTAACCAAAATAGAGCTTGCACAATTTGTGCAATTTACAGAATATTAATATACTTTAGATGAGAATTAAAACAGGGATACACGATTGTTTATAGCAACAGCATCTGACTCTTAAAACTACTTGCTACAAGAAGACAAATTCCTGCGCATCAGCCAATAAGAAAAATCTTGTAAAAAAACCCCAAAATTGTGATTTCGTATGCTTCTTAATCGCATCGGTTCCAGAAACGCCAACGACCGCCGCGACGCGACGCAAACGGTCGCTTTGCCGCAACTAACTCGGCGCACACGAAACGAGACGAACATCTTTTCTGAACCTGAAACAATTGAGTTTCACCAACTTAAGCCGTCGCATCGTGTGCCCAAGGTATTTTAAACCATGATAACCATCAACTGATTGGTGGTGGTGGTGGTGGTGGTGGTGGTGGTGGTGGTGGTGGGGGGGGGGGGGGGGGGGGTTTGACGGTGGTGGTGAATTTACACACCCAACTAAAAACCATTCCTGATGCCTTATTAGTTAATATTTTTCAAGTCTATAAAAAAACACCTTGTCCAGTATTCTTTAAGAAATAAAACTATGCAGGTTTATTTTAATTTATTTTAATTATTTCTAAAAGTACGAAGTTCAAATATTCCAAAAATTGTAGCGAACGTTCTTTTGATTTCTTTGAATTTTGAAATTTAGATGTAAGATAAATCCCAAAAAAAATTACATATACTAAAACTATAAAATAAGCTATATGAGCACGAGGGAAGCTATCCCCTCCTCTTTACTGCAAGAAAATACGCTGATGCCCGTGTACACGTGAATTTTCAACTCATCGACTATCTTGTCTAAAAATACGTGCAATTTGTTGAAAAATGCTCGACTTTTAGTAAAAAGCTTCTGGATACCCTCATACAAAAATGCATGGAAGTTTGAAGACATTAGTAGACATTTCAGATTAGTATCTATAAGAAAACCGGCCTGAGGTGAACATTTACCACCCATTGAACACGCAATAATAAGGGTTAAAAATCTTTTACTTATATTTATTCAGATATATTACCGAGCCGTAAACCATCACCATCATACTGCATGCCGCGAACTTGAGTGATCTGTGATCTTTACAGCAGAGTTGGGCAAATAGGCTAGTGTAATCGATTACACAATTACTAGGTAATCGGTGATCGTCATAAACCTTTGCATGCATGGTAATTAAATGTATTTTTCACAGATAAATAGTAAACTTAAGGGTCTTTTCGATTATAACCTAATTCTTCTGCATCTAATATGATGGGTGGCTTGTAAAAAATCAGCCCTGATTACCGCATGAAATCATAATCTGAAAAAACGACGATTACGATTACTCGGTAATCGTGTAATCGATTACTACCCCCATTTGCCCAACTCTGCTTTATACTAGTTTTCACCAGCACTCGCTGAATTATCTAGGTACATTTTGACTATTTTAAACATTTTAAAGCATCCTTTGGATGCATCATGCAGAAAATCATCAGCTATGCTTACAATCAAAGCTTTCACTCGGATGTATTTTCGATGCATTTCATATTTATCTCGAACTACCGTCACTCGTATAGGTACGTAAGTGTCGTAAGTACAATTGAAGAATCGAAGAATTCTGTGACAGAAGGGCATATGAAACTAAGCAAGGCATTTTCAAACAATGGAGCTGTTGCAAACTTTTGCAACAGCCTTATTAATAGTTTATTATGGTGTGAACTCTGTAAATATTACGAAAAGCGCATTAAACAATTACGAGATATCCACTCCTAAACCCATAAAATGCGTTCAAATGCGAGACCGTATAATGGCGGCGGTTACCGCCTTTTACATTGAGCCCGGTATCCCTCCTTAATAAGCTCTATCTTCACGAGGTGTTCTCGCGACACCACAAAAGAAAAAGAAGAAGCATACTGCAATTGCCATAGGATTTAGGCGGTAATGGCCGGAATTACGGTCTCGCTTTTGAAAGCTTTTTATGATTTTGGGAGAGGATTTTGTGATTTTTTGGTGCGCTTTCCGTCGATTGTACAGGGTTCTACCCCGTAGGCCGTAAACAACTACTAGTAAGATTATATCAAAAGTGTGCAACAGCTCCATTCCTCAAACAATCAACATTTTTGAAATGTATGGCGGTTCAAGGAAAGCCATTACGTTTTTATTATCAGTGATTTTCACGTTTTATACAACATTTTAATTTGCTCTTGATCCGCGAGGCTTTAAAACCTCTCTTTTATTCTACTCAATTTTATACACCCGTATGTCAAAGAACTTTTCAATTGAGTCACCACCGGCGACTATTGTAGCTAAAGTTTAAACTATGGCAGCCAATCAGAGGAATTGTCCCAGTCACGTATACTATACATACAGGGTGTTTCTCAGGTGAAACCGAAACCTGTAATCTTTGCTGATACAACTCCAAATTACACTTGATTTTTTCTTCTCATAGTTACGCCTTTATTTTAGAACCAATTTGGCCCGTTTATGGCTCAAAAAATCAAGCAAAAAATTAAGCAGGTTCTGACAGTCCTTCTTTTCTGTTTATTAATCGTCTGTTCAGAGAAAACAGCCGAAAACCGTCAAAAAATTGCTACTTTCGGAGCCAGCGACGAGTAACGCCACCAATTGGACTAAAATTTCCGGGAGTTTGCCATAGAATCACCTTAACTTTTTGTTTTCTTTTTCTAAAAAGGCGAAGCTCTGGAAGAGAGATGAGGGTTAATCCTAGATCCTGAATCCTCGCTTCAACCCCTGGTCCCTCAATGATTGCACTGCTTAAGGTGTGTAACTGACCCATTCTCCGGTAAATTGTCCAATTCTGGAACGCGGCCTTCCGATTCAGTGTGCGGCGGGCGGCGTCGGCGACCGCGACACGGCCAGGGTTCCCGAGAGTACATTGCGCCAGTGCTCTCTTCTTGCCGGCGCATGTTCCGTTGTGCCGCGGCCGCTGGAACTAACTCCACCGACCAGGCTCCTACTCCAACAACAACCAGCCGACCGACCAAACCAACCAACCAACCAACCAACGAACTCAACCGATGCGCGGTCATTGCCTCGACTCTGCGACTCTGACTCCGACTTCTTCTTCTCCTCCCATCCGTGCTATCCATGCTACAAGCTTCTCCAAGATCCAACCTCACCCCCCTCACCTCATCCATCTCTACACCCCTCGCCCTCCAATCATTCGCCCCTGACCCCCACTATCTCACCACGGACGCTCAGCGCTCTTGAAAAAAGAAAGAAGAAGAAAAATCCTTCCTCAGGAGTCACAAATTCGAACCTTCTCCGGAGTCTTTCAAGTTCATTGATACGCGCTGCGTCGTCCAGCCGACCGCCGATTCATAAGTTCCGCATTTCCGCGTTGCGTAATTTTTCTAACCTCGACCCTGCCCCCTCTCTCTCCTCATATCTGTCCCCCCCCGGTACTTTCTACCCCCAAACTTTTGCGAAGTGGACGTCAACCCCGAAAACTATCATCCCCTCTCCCTATCCCTTCCTTCTCCCTTCGAGGTCTCGGACGATCTCAAGATTTTCTTTAGTGCAACGCGTTGGATTTTAACACCTTTATTTTTTGTGTTCAGTGCGGGTCAGCGGCCGGTTGGTCCATGTGTGTGTGACATACCGAGGATTTATGGTTTTGTTCCACAGTGCTCGATTTTTGCGGAAGGAATCGACTTAAAATTTTATCGAAAGTTAGAAGTTTTAAGTGCAGTGCGCGAAAGAGTTCAGTTTGTGAATGACAACTACTTTTTCTTGCTCCAAAGTGCAATAAAGGATCAGTGCAACTACTCAATTTTTTTTTTATTTTGACGAATTATAATTAGTGATCAACTTGATTGTGCTCTTTTTCCTTTCTCTCTAACTTTTTTAAGTCATCCGATTTTGCATCAACAGTGCGTTTCTCGGAAGAGCATAGCTCAGCGATTCTTTGCGCGTTCGTTCAACTCAGGATTTAGTGTCGACTCAAGCAATTTCCGTCAAAAGAAAAAGAAAAAATTAAATTGAATGAAGGAAAGAATCGAGTGATGATATCATCAAAATTCTGTTAAACTCCGACTACTCGACCATTGTACTTCCCTTTTATCCGGTTGGCCTTGCCGTAAGTGCACGCGCCCAAATTCTCCGGTTCCCGTTCGCCAATTTGCGATCTTCACCCTCGCTTCGTTTTAACCCGGGCACCCCATTTTCTGAGTTTTGGTGATTTACGCGTGAATATCGTTGTTGGAGTAACGACTGGCTCTGGTCAAGCACGGTGACATCCTCGGAGTTTTCCGATTTTTCTCGCGAAATTAGTAACTATGTGCGCTTTCGTTCGTCCCCGTTTGGAGGTTATGTTTGCGGAATGAAGTTTTCACAATTCACATTAAGCGATTTCGAATTCGACGGGACTTTTGTTGGACCTCCAAAGACATTCCAGATTATTTAGTATTAACTGAAATATTTCCATCCGGCAAAAAATTGGTCTCGTTCACGTGTGATGCTCCGCAAATTTCAGCCAAAATGCATCTAAAATTCTATCTCAACAGCATCAAACGCACCAAATTCAAGATTTGACAAAGCGAGAACAACTTAAAGTCCTTATCCAATCGCTCCTTTATTAATTCGATTTAATCTCCATATTCTTCATAATATCCGCATTTAATCTCAATATTATCGTGGTTATGAAAGTTTATGTATATATCCAAATTTGATTTCGTTTTTTCTCCACTACTTTCCATCAAAATTTTTCATAATCAATTTTATCATTTTTCTTAAGTTTTAATTTTTTATTTAATCGATTTGGTTTTTGGGTTGAGTTTTTTTTTTAAATTCTAAGTTTAAAGTTTAATATTATTTTTATTTTTTATAAAAATTAAAAAGCTTCAAGTTCTTCATCAGTATTTTGAGTGTTGTTTTGAGTTTGGTTCTCACGCTTTGGATACTTAGACGGTCGCTTGAAAGGATATGCCTAGTACTATAAGAGGTAAGAATTTTTGGTCTAATATTTCACACTTGCTTCTTTTTTTTATGCCTGACGCATCAGGAGCAAAGCAAAGCCTTTTCGGCTTTTGATGCCATTGGCAAATTTGAAAAATTATGTTCTCAATTCCAAAAAAATTGAGAAGTCTGTTTTTTTTTTTCATTTCTTCAAATTTCCTGGATCCTTGCATGATACCCCTCCAGTGGCGACTCGTGCAATTTGGCAACAATATTTTCCCCTCGTTTGAATTTTGTACCATAATATTGAATGCTGGTGAGACGCTGCTTCACTATCGAATCGATTGTTTCACGCAGGATCAAATGGAGGGAAACCACATTGTTGCAAATAGCACGAGCTGCTAAGTATATTTTTTCCAGTATATGTATTCTGGTCATTAAACGACAGACCCCTTCTCCTGAGCGTTGCCGGTTGTCCCCAATATAACCCCCAATCCGGATGAGAGGACCTTTTCTCCGGAAGGGGGGGGGGGGGTTAGCAAGTTAGCAATAGGTGGCTCCCCTCCAGAGACAATATATAATAGAGACCACGCACTGGCCGTGCGCGCGGTGGCTGACTTAGTTTTCGGAACTCAACAGGAATTAACACAGGGAGCATGAGGGTGCACCATCCAACATGGTCCATACGTTGACTGATGCAATTTCGGTGCTTTGGTTTCACTACTGGGCAAAAATCTCAACGACGTTTCTCATCAGTCAACGTATGGACCATGTTTGCGGTGTTCTGTTGAGACCCCGAAAAAAAAAAAAAGTTGCCACCGCGCGTAAACATGGGCAAGATAGATAGTGCGTGGTCTCTATTATGTGGTCGGTTAATGTGGTCAAGATTTTGGCGTTTCCAAAATTTCTTGTGGCACTATTTCGGGGGGGGGGGGGGGTTGTCCCCAACTCACAATTTTAATTGGCAGCCTTTATCTTTGTGATACATTTTTTGAAAGGGCGCATGAAATTCTAAAAAATTTAAACATACCGGAGGAAATATCGTCAATTGCCGTTTGATATATCGAAGGTCAAAGTTCGATTTCGACGCATTTTCAGAAAATCGGAACTCCCACCCTGTATCCGCAAAATGCATGCCAAGTTGTTATGTTTTGTAAAGAATGTTAGCTGTCCTTCTCACTAATTTCTTACCTTTAACAATCATGAATTGTCGTTCATTTCCAAAGTAAATTATACAAATTTCAATATTTTTGGAACCAACGGTTTGATTAACTTTCAAATTTTAGTGATTTTTCGTTTTTCATCTTCATCAATTTGAATATGCTGAGGTAGGCGGTGGAAAGGGAAACAGATCGGGTTTCAGAAGTGTATTGGCGCAGCTTATTGATAATCTTTGGCGAATTTTCAATTTTCATTCGTTCAAATAAAAGAAAAAACTCGCCTGCAACTTTAATCTTTATCTTTAAAGGGCTCATCAATGAAAATGTAACGCTTAGATTCATGTTCATCTATTTTTATGATGCAAAAAGGGAAACAACGTTGGCAAAATCCAAAGATTATCGGTCTAGGTGTGCCTATACTTCTAAAACGACCTCTAAGATTGCAAAGAGTGGAAGGTAGTGATAGAAGGAGATGAGATAGATAAGAGGCCAGCAAGCTCATCCCTTCTAGATTAACGTTCGTTAAACTCTCTGTCCTTTCATCTGTTTTCAGCTTTCTAACCTCAGGCAAAACGGTTTTTTTCTGCAACTAAAAAGTCCGTGCTACTGTTTGCAGGGTCTTCACACACCTCCTATGACCGTTTTGGTCGGTATCTCTTTTCATTATAAAAATTAAGCTCCATAAAGAGGCCGACTTTTGCGTGATGCTCGTCACCCTATATTTTTCTCGCAATAACTGAGTTGAATAAACATGCTTATCCAAAAATTTGCAATGACCAAGAAACGCACGTGTATGAAGAGTTGCCTATCGCAGCATTGGCGTATACAGGGTGAAGAAGGGAGGCGAAGGAGACGATCGCCCTCCCCCCGTTCGGCTCTAAAGGGGGAAAAAGGGGAAAGAAAGGGAGAAAATAGAAAAGAGGTTCACCAGGGACAACAATTCCAAGCTGCCCCCTCCCTTTACGAGGGCTGGGTCCTTCAGTTCCGCAGCGGATTGTCATCATGCAGTGGCGGCGCGTGCAATCTGGCAACAGTGTGTTATCTCCATTGAAACCAATGTAAAACAATCGATCTTCAGGAGGTGCAATTGCACCCCCAAGACATCGATACTTTTCTATAGGTTCAAATGGAAAATTAGCATAGTTGCCAAATTGCACGAGCCGCCACTGTCATCATGTTCTCCGAGATATTATAAGTTCTAACTCCTTTCCGCGTGACGTTCGTCATCCACGAATGACCGCTATGTAACTTCTCATTTTAATGGTTAAAGATGACATCATCTATTACTTTGAGCGATATCGGTGAGAGTATCAGTTACAAGGGCAGCGGGCAGCCGACC
Source organism: Trialeurodes vaporariorum (assembly GCA_011764245.1). Lineage (NCBI taxonomy): Eukaryota > Metazoa > Arthropoda > Insecta > Hemiptera > Aleyrodidae > Trialeurodes > Trialeurodes vaporariorum. Next base: position 18,390,957 of record VMOF01000388.1, read on the forward strand.
AATGCGAGGCCTATCCAAGCCCGGATCATAATGGTGCCGTTTCGGCAGAAACATAATTAAATCAGGCTTAAGTTGGGTTTTTTTTCTTCTTCTTCTTTTGGCCCGTCATTTCTGATTTTTACGCATTGAGCTCTTTATCAATCTTATGGGAATTATAAAATATCAACGAAATTCAGTGATGACATAAAATTGTTCATCATCGCCAAAATATACCGGAACCATCATCGCTAGGTCGGCCAAAACACGCCCAGTGGCGGATCCAAAAAATTTTTCCGGGGAGGGCACGCCTGTGAAATTTTGAAATTTGAAGCAAGGGCGGATCCAGCGATATGGCAACAATGGATTCTTCTCATTTGAACGTATGGGAAAGAATCGATTCTCGAGGGGGCCATGGCCCCCTTGACTAATCGATTGTTTCTCATGCATTCAAATGGGAAGAATACACAGTTGCCAGATCGCTGGATCCGCCCATGATTTGAAGCGTCGGTGGTAGCAATTTCGGGCTATTTTACATTGATAAAAAGCAAAATTTGAGGCTTCTGTGCCCCCGTGCCCCCCCCCCCCCCCGTAGATCCGCCACTGAACACGCCGGGCAAGGGATCTGTTGCAAACTTTTGATACAGCGTTTTGGAAGGACGACTGCTATGTAAAATCGCGAGTCAACCTCATTTAAAGCATCAAACTTACTCATAAACTCCATGGATGTGCGTTTAACAAAATTAAAAGATGGCGGAAGAATAAACGGATCACAAATGGTGGAGTCATATCTATAATCGCAACTTTCTATGCCGCGAAAAATAGTTAATCTAATGAAAATTCTGCAAGGAGACGAGACTCCCCAATTGAGGCGGTGGCTGCAAAAACAGCACATACCGAAAAACCTGATTTCCAGAAAACGCATTTAAAGTTTTCATTTGCTAATAACGCGTTGATATGGTTTGGAAATGAGTACAATTTTTCTTGATTTTATGCTTTGAACCCTTTTTGAAGAGAATCCAAGGACAAATTTAAAAAAAAAAAATGGTTTGAGTTCATTCGCGGCCAATTTAAAGAAGTGAGTTATGTGCGGTTTTTGCACCCAACAATTAAATTAACGCAAATTTAATAGGATTTGACAGTCAAATGAGAGAATAATAATTTTTTTGCCATAATTAATTGAAACATAAAAATTTAAAGTAAAGTAACAACGCAAACTGAAACAAAAAAGTAAAAACTAAATAATAAATCAGCTATATTTGGCTCGCAATAAAATGTAAAGGAAAATGACCTCTCAAAGTACATGAGCATAGCCAGCAATTTGGCAACCATGAATTCTTCCCATTTGAACGCATGAGAAACAATCGACTCTTGAGGAGACCATGGCTCTTTTACTAATTAATCGATTGTTTCTCATGCATTCAAATGGGAATAGTACACAGTTACACACAGTTATACATATAGTGCATGTACTCGTATGTGCTGTTTTTGCACCCATCGACGCGATATCTCCGTGTAGAATCATCGTCACGTCACCAAATTCACAGGGGTGATACTTCTTGAGTATAATTTTCAATTGCGCTGTTGGGCGCAAAAACAGCACATACGCGCATGGGCTGTTAATGCAGGGGCCGCCTCAATTGTAGTCCACTCATTATTCGATCTCCTGTTTTGAATTTTTTCCAACGAATTGTTTTAATACGTGAGTGGATATTGACACTTTTCTGTATAGTTTCCACGCGATTTTACATGGAAACTGTCCATCCATAACGATGTGACTAAATTGTGCAACAGACCCATTATTCTCCAACAGACAAAACTGTTTGGTCACCTGAGTGGTGGATCCCTGGTTATGGGGTATTTTTCTAGACCTATGAATGAAGGAGATTTCAGGGTAGTTTAGTTCCAACCGTATATAGGCACCAAGTCGCGTCGTGCTGCTTATATAAAGTCAACATTTGTCGGCTAAAATTAATGAATATACACATATATGTGTATAAATGCAAAGCAAAAAAATCACACATTTGAAGAACGTCAAAAATTTCAAGCTAAAACACGAAAAAAATAAAGCCGGGGTATTGGAAGTATGAAAACTCTTCCATAAGCCTCAATGCGTGCGAGTAAGGCAAAAAGACATGATGTCCCTCTCACTCACTCGGATTTCCAATAATACGGCTTTAATTCTCAACCAATTTTCCAAAAATCCATAAAAATAAATGCGCGAGTGCCTATGCGTTCTTGGATATTGCGTATTTTTTCTATATTTTTTCAATCTAAAAAGCCATAAACAAGACTTTCTTCTAAACCAAAAGTGACTATAATGCAGGCGCTTTCTATCAGATATCGAAATCTCCAAAAATCTCGACTGGAATCACCTGAAATGAGAACAATGTTATTTATGACCCGATCAGCCAAAAATACCACCGGTGACGTCATTATCGAACCGATCTGCATTGATCATATTTCCTAGAGGATCCAGGAATGCACCTGTCTCCCTCGTTTCCTATTTGAACGCATATGATAGAAAAAAATAAAGATAGGGGCAAAAATAAAATATGACCCCCCCCATCCTTTTCTAACTAGTGTGTTTAAATGAGTGAAGAGAGAGAAAGATAAATTTCTTTATCAGCTGGTGAGCATATTGCATAATATGCACTCATATTCACTCATTTAGAGTGAAGGGTCATTCCACTGAAAATGTGACACCCGTAACACTTTCAAGTAATATTTCTCAGGTACCAATAAAATTTGTTGCATTTTTGAGGCTAAGAAAGAAATGAGCTTTAGTAGAATAATTAATTTTGATTGAATGACATCATTTTTCTTCAAACCAAAAGATGTCGATCAATAGTGTTACGGGTGTCACATGTACTGTGGAATGACCCTGAAGAGAGAGAAAGATAAATTTCTGTATCAGCTGGTGAGCATATTGCATAATATGTATTCATCATGAAACTAAATCAATATTTTTACTGCTGCCCGAATGCTGGTCATCACACGTATCTTTTGTCCGCGAATTCGGTGGTTTTCGTCAAGATGCTGTCCTCCGCGAGTGGAGTCGACGACTCACGTACTACCTTATGAGAAGACTCTGACATTGGTTGCAGGTCTTCGGTGTGTGTTTACACATCTTTTCATAGTGCAATGCCCTCAGCGGCAGCCGTGGAGACTGAGAGAGGTTTCTGGTCGTCAATGACTCAGCTGTTCCGCGCGCGCCGCGCCGCAACCGAATGCTGGGATCGTGGATTCGTGGCAGTTTGACTTGAACTCCTCTTTCTTGTCATTTCGTGGAATTTCGAGGATTCTCCACCCTCCTAGACTTCTTCCCCAGTGCTATCCATCTCTATGAACCCGTGTAACCCCGGGGGAGGGGGCAGTTTTTTAAAGATAAAATGCTGAGATTCGGACGAATCACATTGAACTTCCATGCCGCAGCTTCGATGAGGGTATTTAAATGCTTTCCACAAAAAATCAGACATTTTCATCAACTTTTCCCAAAAGTCGCTTCCCCCTGCGAAAATATAATGATATGGCATATTCTGGTATAATTACCTATATTTTTTTGGTCAAAGTACTTGACTTTCTGTCGTTCAAATATCGTTGTGCTTCTGGTGCTATGACTAGAATCTGGAACTATGACTGTCCCTTTTTTTTTTTAGTGTAGATATAGACCCATCGACGGTTTCATCAAGATTGACTGCTCTAGCCTCTTCACATACTTCTTCTGGACCATACGCTGGCTGATTAGCAAGGTGTTGATGTCAGTAACCAATGAGAGCAAAGAATCGGAGTTTCTCTCCGATACCACCATGGCAAGGCATGGTCCAGTGGTATATTGCATTGCACCCAATGTTATTCTGTATAGAATCCCCGAGAAAAAAAAGTTAGTCTCTACACAATCGACCCGTATTGCCTCTATACCATACACATATTATTGTCTCTTCCCTGCTCCCTTCGTATGTTGTGGTATGAGTGATTAGTGATCAGCGAATAGCATAAGTACTATGACCCTTAGAAGAAAGTATACCCTCAGGTAGAAATTTCTACTCTTTCAAAATCTTGGTGATCTTTAAAAAATTTGCGGTTTTCAAGAATTTAAGGACTAATCAGGTCGCCCCTTTTAAAGCACGTCATGAAAAATCGAAAGTTTCGTTGAAAATAAAGGGCAATAATTTTAACAGTGTGCATTTCGACCAGGGTACTTTCTTTTGAAAGTCATAGTACAATCATCGAATTAAAGAATATCAGACGAAACCTAAAGTTTTGTCTCGGGTAGGCCACCTGCAGTGCTTAATTTTACTGTAATAAGTAAGAAAATTAAGACAAGTGAAACCATGGGCGCCATTGGGTGTGTTTTTACTCATTTGTATACATTCCGAGGGCCATTCTTGTGGTTTGGTCCAATGGGAAGATTCAGAGGCGGATACTGTCTAACGGTGTAATCTTTCACTGGATTTGCTGTGATTGACATCTATTTATGCTTTTAAAGATTCTTTTGGTCATTAAAGACAGGGGTGCTAGTCCCTCCCCTAGACGCCATACGAGTTACCCCCAATCAGTAACCCCCCGCAAATATTTTCACCACCCCCCCCCATTATGCATTTTCATCCTCCCCAGAAGGAGGGGGTTCGGGGGCCTTCCCCCAGAAAATTTTTGGAATTTCGCACATTTCAGGTGCAATTTTTAAGCTGTTTTCCTAAAAATGTAACTGTTTAAAACGCATCTTATACATTCTCACATCGAAATCGCGATAATTACGAATTTATTTATAATCCCCCCTCCCCCCTCTCTCATAATCTTTGGAATATGCGTCACGAACATGACTGATAAGTTTTAACTTAATAATCGCTCTATAACCCTTCCTATTTTCACTTTTCAGAAAGGGGGGGGCGGGGGGCCCTCTCTTAGGGGTGGAGGGCTCAGGTGGGAGACCCTCAGTTAGGGGGAAGGCCCTCAGTCAGGGGGAAGGCTCTCGATTTGAGGAAGGTCCTCATTTGGGAGATCCTCATTTGAAAGACCCTCATTTAGGGGGAGAGTTATACAAAGTACGGGAAATAAAATAGATTATGGCCTTTCTTTCTCCTCAAAATATTTGTTCCCTTTCTCTTCGAGAGTAAAAAAAAAAAATATATATCTCACCCCCCCCCCCCCCCCCTAATTTGAAAATATTTGAGCAGCTCGTATGCAATGATGGGGGAACCCGTGATTATAGACAGTCATTTCGGCCTTGTAGTGCATCATGATTATTATTAATAGGTCCATCGACAATTTGTTCGTTTATCCTTAAAATACTGTGGGACTTCTGGAGAGAATATAAACAAATGTGCAAAAACGCATCCAATGGTGGCATCCGTGGAGCCCAAAACTCGTTGATGAATCAAAGGTTGACTACCCTCTTGTCTTAACTCTCTACGTGTAGGGACTCTAGTTTCTTGGGCTCAATTTCCTAATAATTTTGGTACGCAACCCGATTTTTTTTTTTTTTTTTTTTTTTTTTTTTAGTATCTACAAGATTACTAGATAACAATTAGCGATCGAGGACCAACCCTTTTACTACCTTATCCAGGGTACCAGAAGAAATCAAAGTCAAAACTCGCTCAAATTCAGTGGGTAGTTAAATATTCGTATACTCTGCTGTGTTTCTTTTGCCTAACCCGGTAATTGAAGGCGCCAAATGAAAGCTTATATTTTGCAAGAGGTGACGATTTGGAGTATTCATATAACTATCACTGTCGACAAGAGATGGAGTTATGACATCTAAGAGCTCGGGCGTTGATATTGAAATGGTTAGCTTCAAGGGACTCTAGTTGGACTTTAAATCAAAGAGTAAACAAGAGTCGCAATTGAATGGAAGGCCTGCGTGGTCAACGCAGATAAGGGATCGGAACGCGGGCTGGCCTCTGATTGGCCTGCAAGCCTGGTGCAGAAATGTCTTGGGGTATAGGGAAATTAACACGGGGTTTTCGTTCCGGGACGTTTATCTCGAAACCTGTGCAAAATCATCCCTAAATAATTTATGCGAGTCGATTTAGCAGAATTTTCCGAACAAACTGATAGGTCATAAGTGCCACTTTATTGCAAATTCGAAAAGACTGTTTTAGTTGAAAAGTACGCACAATAGTGTGTTTACATGCTTGGCGTGTGTTTGAGCAGTGTTTGAGTAACTCACTATTGTGCGTACTTTTCACCTGAAACAGTCTTTTCGAATTTGCAATAAAGTGGCACTTATGACCCATCAATTTGTTCGGAAAATTCTGCTAAATCGACTCGCATAAATTGTTTAGAGACGATTTTGACCAGGTTTCGAGATAAACGTCCCGAAACGAAAACCCCGTGTTAATTTCCCTGTACCCTAAGACATTTTTGCACCACGCTTGCAGGCCAATCAGAGGCCAGCCCGCGTTCCCATCCCTTATCTGCGTTGACCACGCAGACCTTCCATTCAATTGCGACTCTTGTTTACTCTTTGCTTTAAATAATCCACCAAACGATGTTTTGGCTCAAAGATGGAGAATTTTCGGGAAGAAGTAAAAAGTTTCCAAGATTCGAACACCTCGCTCAGCTCCGTTGGGGAGCGCGAGCGGCCGCGAGCCCGCTGCCCGAGCGAAGAGCACGCGGAGACAAGTTGAGAGAAGTCCCGTTAGTAGTAGTGGCTTGTGTATGAAGTAAACGCGGAGGCAAGAGGCAAAGTGGCCAAGGAACGAACCAACGGAGAACGGACGACTCCGCGGCTTCGGCTCTAACTCTGGCTTGAAGAGATTCGAGTTGGAGGAGCGTCGCCAGGCACAAGGCACTCGCTTCGCTTATTCAGTGTACACTCTACCATCTACCTGTTCGAGTAGTCGATGCAATGTTAGTGGTAGAGCCGCCAAGAGCCGGAGTGTCGCACAGTGGAGTGAATGGAGCTGTTGCAAACTTTTTCTACAGGCTTATTGAAAATTGATTATGAAGTAAACCCCTGTGAAAATAACGATTAGCGCACTAAAAAATCACGAAATTCACTCCTAAATTCACAAGATGCCTTTAAATTTTAAACGCGAGACCGTAATGGCGGCCGAGGCCGCCGAAATCTAATGGCAATGGGTCTGTTGCAAACTTTTGCTCCAACGATTAAGAGTGTTTAATCTAATGTAAAACCGCCTGAAACGTCCATTGGTGGCATCAGAAAGTCATAAAACGCAATATTAAACTCACAAGAGGCGTTTAATGAAATCCAAGATGGCGGTAAAATATCGAGCAATTTGTATGCATGCACTACGAACATCCAAGGATAGCCAACCTCACAATATCGATCACAACCAATCACAACGTAAACAAACACATAACCTCTACCTCCAGTCAGGTTGTCAAAGTTGTCCATCCTTGGATGTTAAAGGTCCATGCATACAGATTGATCGATATTTTAACGCCATCTTGGATTTCATTAAACGCCTCTTGTGAGTTTATTATTGCATTTTATGACTTTCTGATGCCACCAATGGACTTTTTGGACCACTGAATTTGTGGCGCGAAGTCAGATGAGCATACCTCTTTAATCTATAACCTTTGGTTCCAATGGTGTTTTAAGGATAAAATAGTTAATTGTCGATGAATCTGTTAATTTTAATAATCATGATGCACCTCAAGAATGTCTATAATGCCTAAGAGGATCTTTAAAAGCGTAAATAGATGTCTTTCTGCAAAGGCAGTGAAAGATTACACTGTTAGAAATTCTGCTGTAATCTTTGCATTGAACTATTGGCTATCCCAAGAATGATTGGACTTGACAACTGTAGGTTTGAATGAAAACATCAGCTTACTTACGGCTCTTAACCCCTTAAGGACCAAGTCCGAGTGTCCTCGTTTTTCTCCTCGAGTCTATTTCACATTGTTTTAGTCTTCTAACCGGATAAATGCAAATGTAGATGAGAACCCTGCAATCGTTAAAGTCTCGTAGAGCGCCTTCAATTTGTCGGGTAGGCAATTCCAACTCCACCGAGTACGAACAGTTAACTACCTTCCCACTAGAAACGGAGCAGGAGTGGTGTTCTCTTGAACTTACCTGGTCCTTAAAGGGTTAACCAATCAGGTTGTACTATCTGAGGTTTGAAGCTGATGTTTTCATGAGAGCCGTATACATACACTGTACAGGCTTGTCAAATCCAATATTTTCTGGGACAATAAGCTATAAAACACAACAAGGGCCCTCAGTATGTAAACTAATGTGCAAAAACGCATCCAATGGCCCATGGTTTCACTTGTTTTAACTCTCTACGTAAAGAGGCTCTAGAGCGAATCAATGGAAGAGGTCAAACATGAAATATAGATATGACTGAAATTTCTGATTTGAATGTTTTTACGGTCAAAAAACAAACTGTCAGGGGTGATTCTTGAAGGAAATTTTACAATAAAACCAATGAAACCCTTTTATAACTTCTATGTTACGTACTTTACAAAGATATGCGCATTTAAAGTCGCGAAGCCATGTCCAGTGGCGGCGCGTGCAATCTGGCAACAACGGGTGTTTTCCATTTAAACCTATGTAAAACAATCGATCTTCAGGAGGTGCAATTGCAACCCCAAGATATCGATACTTTTGCATAGGTTTAAATGGAAAATTCGCATGGTTGCCAAATTGCACGAGCCGCAACTAGCCATGTCCGACCTCTCCCATTGACTCGCTCCAGTGTGCGTCGGGTCGAGCAGTCGAGCAGCGAGCAAGCAAGTAAGCGGTCTCTCGGTGCCAGAAGCCAGCGAGCACTGAGTAGCTCGATAACGGCTTCTTCTAAAGGGAACGTGGCGCGGCGCGCACTATCACGTTTGTGCGACGTGCCTGGAGTGGAGGAGCGACAGGGACCGGTGAATGGGGGGGGGGGGGGGGCACCACTCGCCCGCCTGGTGCGCGACCTCTTATTGCCAAAAAATTGGACTGAAAAAGCTGAGAGCTGCATCCGAGTATAAATATAGTTGAGATGAGTTTTTTTTTTTTTTTTTTTTTTTTTTTTTTCAAACTGAGAATGCAACTTAGAATCTTTAAGATTCTTGACTTAACCTTAACGTGAAAAGTCCTATAGATTCAATTTGTGGTTCAAAAACACACCGTGAACCAAATCAACCGTTCATCATGGTTTGACAGCAAAAAGCAGAAAAAAAACAAAAACTGAGAAATGGTTTCTTTCCGATTTGCCGCAATTTTTTGTTTCTTTTTTTTTTTTTCATTTGCAAACTAAGAATGCAACTTAGAATTTTTAAGATTCTTGACTTAACCTCGACGTAAAAAGTCCTGTAGATTCAATTTGTGGTTCAAAAACACACCTTGAACCAAATCAACCGTTCATCATGTTTTAACAGCGAAAAGCAGAAAAACACAAAAACTAAGAAATGGTTTATCCCGATTTGCCGCATTTTTTTTTTTTTTTTTTAATTTAAATGTTTCAAAAAACCGTCAGTATCTAAAATGTGTGACTTATGATAAAAAAACGGTTTTGAGATTTTCATTTAGATGTACTCAATGTTAATTAATTGAGATGTCTGATTTTTTTTTTTTTTTTTTCAATTAAAGAAACTAAACATATGCAGTGAAAATCGTTTCAGGCATGATGTTACCGTACGTTGTTCAAATACCTTGGGCTGATAAGGGATAAGTATATTTTACTTTCGGGTTTGGGCTCAAAGCCGAGTTTCGGAACTTTTACACAGCAAACATCGAATATTTCTGACCAATCAGAATGCATTGGTGAGTTTTTTGTTTCACCGCCGGTGGGATCTCGTTTTGTGCCCTACTCGCGAGGTGAAGGAAATTTTTAGGTTTGGGCAGGGCTGCCGTTTTGCGTATAATCAATGCTATTTTTCTATTCACCGATGATTCCACCGGTTGAAAAAAGATTACACAGTTCAGTTCAGTGTATGACTGTAATGCACGAAAATACTCTGATCTGTAATCTTTCCGTAATCGGTGGAAACTCCGTTGATTAATTAAAATATTCGCAAGTTTTTTAAAGTCATCGACGACTCCACCGGTTGAGAAAAGGTTACAGATGCGAGTATTTTAGTTTATTGCAGCCATGCACTGAACTGAACTGTGTAATCTTTTCTCAACCGGTGGAATCATCGGTGAATTGAAAAATAGCTTTGATTATACGCAAAACGGCAGCCCTGGGTTTGGGTGACAAAACTGTGAGTCCAAAATCTCATCACTTGCGCATTAGAACTGTTGTTGTCGTTTTTGTTAAAGCACCCAAACCTTTTAGTGATTTTTTTTTTTTTTTTTTTTTTTTAAATTATGACTGAACTGCGTACAACTACAGAGTCCTCACATGTTCAGTATATGACTATAGGTAATTATTCCTACACAACAGTAACGATTTTGCCTGATCTAGAAATTGAAGGAGCACCGCAAAAATAGTCACCTTCCTGAACTCTGAGCGCCCAATTCTATACAACTACGAAGCCCTCACATGTTCAATATAAGTAATTATTCCTACACAACAGTAACGATTTTGCCTGCTCTAGAAATGGAAGGAGCTTTGTGAAAAATTTAATCCCCCTGAACTCACATCATTATTGATAATGCTATGCAACAAATTGGAAGCCTCGCACGTTTAGTAGTAAGTCATTCCTACTCAGCACCATAATTATTTTGCCTATACTCTATAGAAATTGATGGATAACTTTAGACTCTAATTTTCACTCGCTGCCCTCCATCGCACCGTCGAGCTGGACGTAAAAACTTACGCCAATTATTACTTGCTAATTTTACGTTAATACTGTCTCACACTGCAAGTCACTGCAGGCTCTACCTATTTTTTGTATCCCACCTAGTAGTGGATTTAATGGAAAGGGGAAAGGGTACACTGGGTCCTCAGAAATCGTCTCTTTTTTTCTCCAATATAGGAATTGCATACCTTACAAATAGTTTTTTTTGCGAGGCGTCTAAATGCAAAAAGGCCTGGACAATTTTTGGAATCCTCGTTAAACCCATCGATACCCATGATTTTCTTCCAATTAGTGCTTTAGTGGGAAATGGTTTTTTCCTTATACCGCTGAATGAATACCCGCAGAGATGGTTATGTTTGTGAAGAAGTTATACAACCCGCGGCGATTCCCGACACTCTGATGTTCCCTGTGTTGATGTTCTAATGTGCTGAGTAATCCTCGATCATGGGCCATAAGTCTCAGACTTGATTCGAAGACTTACGGTATTTTCCTGATGATAAATGCAATGTTGCCAGAAATGGTGGTATAGATTAGCTTTTTCTCTATATAATATAAGAAGAAGATGATTTCGATGAAGATAATGACGGTGGAGCTGCTGATTTTTTCGTGGACGAAGCGGGTGAAGAAAGAAGACCCAGAAATAAGAAGACGGACATCAAGAAGAAGAAGAATAACAAGAAACCTCAAATTTATCCACTCAGAATCGCCAAAGAAGAGAAAGAAGACCCCAAAATTCTTATTTATTGAAAATTGAAGAAGGTACGGATCCCTCAACACGCATAGCGTGATAGATTATGGAAAACACAGGTCATATTTTTAGGATGTTTATAGTTCAAGTTGCAGTTTCTTCACTCTCACACCCTCTAATATAGAACCTCAGATACAAATAGAGACGGAGCACTAACTGGCTGCAGCGGAGGCACTCTGAATTCTCGCGGATTCAACAAAACAACAGTCAACGTCGCATGGTGTTAATTGCCGAGCACCCTCCTCTTCACTTCCCGCCCATCCCCCCTGTGTTTTCCGAATGTCACCGTTCAACACCACGCGACATCTAAATGTGTTGACTGTTGTTTTACATGTTATTCTGTTGAATCCCCGAAAATTCAGTGTGCCTCAAATCTTCCCTATGTATTTTGACGTAGTGCTCCGTCTCTGTTTGTCTCTGTAGAACCTAATCTAAAACCTAACCTAACCTAATCTAACATCACTTAACATACCGTTACTTTACCTAACCTAACCCAATCAATCTAAAAAAGGAGTTCGTGAGAAGTTACACGCTTCTCACAATAATAAGTTCCTCTCAATTGTTCACACAACTTTATATACTCCTCACACTTGTATATCACACGTCAAAACAGGGACGGCTCGTACCATTTGGCAACAATGGTTTTCCTCCATATCATTTAATGTAAAATAATCAATTTTATAGCAAAGCGGCGCTTCTCCAGCAATCGATTGTTTCACATAGATTCAAATGGAGGGAAAACGTTGTTTCCAAATGGCACGAGCCGCTCATGTGTCTAAAATGGTATGTTTAAGAAACTCATCACAATCTTAAGTAATTGTGAGGAACTCCTCACAAATCACAAACTATACTCATCTCCTCACAATGTATGTTCACTGTCCAGAATCCGTAAATCCGTAAATCTCCTCACAACATACACGGAGAAAAAAACTTCGGTTCATATGGAACACCGAGGTTGATTGGTTCCAGTAACCGAAGTTTTCAGTTGTGAATACCGAACTTCAGTTAGGAGTACCGTAGTGGTTCAGTGGGAACGAAACGTGAGTCATAGTATTAGTCACACTTACCGAAACCTTCGGTACTCCTAACTGAAGTTCGGTACTCACAACCGAAAACTTTGGTTACTGTAACTGAACACCTCGGTGTTTCATACGAGCTGAAGTTCACTTCTCATCAGTGGCGTCGCGTGCAATTTGGCAACAATGTATTCTATCCATATAAACTCATGTAAAACATCGAATTCAGGGGGTTCACAGTGCACAAGGAAAATTCTATATATTTAATGAGTTTAAATGGAGCAGTTGCATTGTTGCCAGATGGCACGCGACGCCACTGCTTATCATAACCGATTTTTTTTTTCTCCGTGTATTATAAACATTAAACAGGACTCTAACACACCCGCGCGCGCACACCTAAGCTCACGCACACATTTTCACGTTGCGCAACTTTACAAACATGTAACATTATTTGAGCATCTGATCACGCAAGTAGGACCCGCACACCGCTCTACAACACTAAAATTGTCGGACGTTAATCCTACTCGACCCACCTATTTTACTCTGCGTCGCTTACATGGTGGCCAACTGGCCAATGACACGCGTAGTTGAATTCAGAAAGAAAAGACAGAAAATAAAATTCTGCAACAGTTGGCGACAATGCTTGCCACACCTCTTGGGGGCGCGTATGAATGTAACAACAAGCATCATCATCATCATCATCGGTCATTGAAGTCAAACAGCGAAGTCACATCCAACACAAAAAGGAAAACCACTAATGCGAGTGTATAATTGCTGCGGCGAACGCGAACGCGGCTGCGGAATGGAATTGGTTGGCGGTGATTGGAGGTGGTGGCTGGGGGGGAGGGGAGGGGGGGGAGAGGGGATACGTTAGAGTGTTGGCTGGCGGCTCGATCAGGCAGTCATAAGTGTAGTTAGCAAATGCTCAATGCTCTTTTCAATGGCCTTTCAATGGCCTTTTCAATGGCGGGGCTCCGCAGAACGGACGAAAGAACCGAAACCTATGGTGAAAAGACTCAAGAGACTGAAGATTCTGATGGGGTAATTAAGAGTGAGAAAAGGCATAAGAAGTCAACCAAGATTTGATTGATGGCTCTCCACTACGTGAGTCATAACTTGCCGTGTGTATCGAACTATTGAGGTATCAGACATCCACAATGTAAAGTACATGTTCCTCTATGCACGCAGTCCTCAGCGCCCAGGCAAAGAAACAACGCACGGTAAAACATTAGTAAATTCCTGAACAACGTTTGTTGAGGGGGGGGGGGGGGGGCAAACCAGAGGCGGTCCGTGGGTTCAAACTAGGGAAGGGGGCGCTTTAAAAAATGTGATGATTTTTTTTTTTTTTTTTTTTCCCTCACTCTTCGGAGCCCTTTTCCTTAAATAACAGGAGGGGCGTAAGGTGATCCTTTGTTTTAACCTTTTTTTAGCCCTTTTCCAAAAAAGTGGGGCCCCCTTCACGAACCGCCACTGACACAGACAATGCTATGTCTCGTGATGAATGCTTTGAATGTAGTAAGATAACTAAAAATGAGTTTACTCTTAAACGGTGCAAATAATATTGCTTCAGATCGCATAATTTTATGAAGGAAAAATATCAACCTATAAAATGAACGAGTGGTCCACTCATCTTCCATGAAAATCAGCGCGCAGCATGAATTGGTGAAAAAAATGATAACTTCAAATCAGTATTTGTGATGTTTTTTAGAGAATACTTTCATTTGTTTTTTGTTTTTCGTTTTTTTTTTTTTTTTTTTTTTTTACAATCTCAGAGTTTAGGATTTTTGATCCAATTAAAGTTCAATCGTGACCAATGTCTAAATAGACCATAACGTTAACAGTAGATATTGATCTAAATTCTGATGAATTTATTTTTTACATTGTTCCAAGTGGAAACAAGGAGATAATTTGGTCATTTTCGTCAGTGATTTTGAGTATCATTTCATTCAGAATACCTGTTGCTCAATATAAACCTCAATTTTTCGAAATTTCGGGGGGTGGACCCCCGGACCCTCGCTAACGGTGGAAGACAGGGGGCGGAGGGCAGGCCCTCCACAGGGGATCTCACATCTAGCCCCCCCCCCCAAATGTAAAAGTTTAGTGACGCCACTGGAGGTCCATCGGTAATATACCGATTTTGAGGTTAGTTTTATGAGTTCGATTATGAGTTCTTTCTTCCTCTAATATTTTCTTTCTTTGTGTCTAGACTCCCTGAAAACACCTTCAACCTATTGCTTGGGCCAAAAGTCCTGTTTCAGGATGAGGTCAGGTCCTCTTACTTAAGTCCGACTTAACTACAGTGTCTACGGTGAATTGAGTTAATTCATTTACTATACGGGGTTACGAAAACTAATCTCCGCATGCTCGCTAAAAGTGATAGTGAGTAGTCACATGTCCCTACTTCCCGGTGTTGCTTTTGCCTATGCCGTTATTTGAAGGCGCTCCATGAAACATTTTTTTGCAACTGTCTACAACCAGGAGTAGCTTCTGTCAATGAAAATTTCGAAATGTTGTGAAACAGATCCATAGCAACGAATTCCAATATACTCGAGCGTGGTGTATAAAGGGTTAAATCCATGGCACAGAACAATACAATCAGAACGGAAACTCTGTCGGATTTTGAAGCAGATTCATTCCGCGTCTGCCATGTTGGAATACATGATCTTTATACCTGGATTCGCGCGCAAAAAGAAAAAAAAATATAGGGTATGATCCGCGAAATTTTCATTCTGAAATGCCAGTAGAATAAAAGTGAGACGGGAAGCTAAGCTTTCTTTCCAGAATTTACTGAATAAATGAGTTTCAACTCAAATCAACCACGTCCGCCATGTTGGAATATAGGACCACGGGGTTGCCTATTAGCAGAGATTACTAAGCCTAAGAGATATGGCACTTCCTATCTCCGCCGTGTTAAAAAACCGTTGGCCGGGCTCCGTAAAAAACGCCTGCAGAATGGCCGAGATACAACGTGCAGTACGCTGGTGACCGTAAACATTAGTTGTTATTCATGTTGTTGGAAATGAGGTTAGATTCTCTGCAGCATCTAAATGTTTGTCATTTAACGGCCGATGGGATGATTAAAGTGACTTAGATTTTCAGATTCACGTACAAAATATACTCAGAGTTCATTAAACTTCCCAAACACTTTATTAATCTTATTAATTTAGTTAGTAGCGTTGCTGTCAAATCTCATTCAAACAACAACAGTAGTAACAATGTTTACGGTCACCAGCGTACGCCACATTGCATACTTCGTAGGAGTCGAATAACACTTTTGATTCGTTATGCCATATCTCTTGGGCTTAGTAATCTCTGCCTATTAGTGCCGTTAAATTCCAAACTTGCTTCTATTGGCACTTATGGGAGTTTCCGTTCTGATTGTATTATTCTGCGTCCATGGGTAGCACGTGGGTTCAAAGAGCGGGCGGCAAAGATTTTATTCATCTTATATTTTTTCATTTATTTGTGTTGCCTGCTAGAGCTCGTTTCAGAAGTGTAGGCGGACCTAGACCGATAATCTTTGGAATTTTTCAACATTATTTCTGATATTACTCGATGAAAATGAATAAAAATGAAATTGAGTGATCACTTTTCAATGAGGAAAACTTTAAACACAAAAGAATAAAGTTAGGGGCACAGGCCCGTAACCAGAGGGGGGCCAGGAGGGGCTCAGCCCCCCTAGAAAATTGTGAGCCCCCTGGAAAAATTTGTTTTACCATGTAGTGTATTAGAAACTATACCACAATAGCCCCCCTGAAAACACACTAGCCCCTCCTGGACAACATGCCTGGTTACGGGCCTGCAGGGGCAAATTCGGTTTTGATTTGAAGGAATAAAAGTTGAACATTCGCCGAAGATTATGGTTTTGGTCCGCCTACACTTCTGGAACGAGTTCTACTCACAAGTTGAGGAGACAATAGCTAGGAACTTCCGTTCTTGAGAGGTTTATAGTCGAAATATCCGTCATTTTTTGCACACTGGAAATTTGTCTGAAACTTCATTTTTTGAACCCCTCTGTCATGAAAGTAGGGGAGGGGTTTGAGCCCCCAGCGCCCCGCCCAACGGATGGACCGCCTCCATTTTATCCATGCGAAATGAGAAGAGCAGTATTTTCGGCAACCGTCACGCTCTACCACGCACTCTGCAGGCGCGAAAATGAACCGGGAGTTTGCCGAAATTAAGTTCGCCCGACCCGACCGCAAGTGCCATCCAAATGGTGCGCACGGTAAAAAAAAAAAAAAAAAAAAAAAAAAAAAAAAAAAAAAAAAAAAAAAAAAAACCGCGGTGTGTCTTGACTCTCGAGTCGCGTCGCGACCGCGCGCGGTGGCATCGGAGCAGCGTCGCCGAAGAATGCCCAAGGTCATTCACTCCTCGCTCTCTGCGCTCACTGTTCAACTGCTCAGTGCTCGAACTCACGCACACTCACTGGCAGGATTGGAGTAACCCGAGTATCGGTATCACTTCATCTAACAGTATTCTGCCAACTCCGCGGTTATTTATTCCAACCTCCCCCAAATGGAGTAAGTAATGGAGAATGGAGGAGCTATTACGACACTCCGATGACGCCGCGCAGAGTTGCCGAAATTTGTAATTTTCGCGCACTGACCCCAGCCATCTCACAATCAGAGGATTTTTATTTCCTGGCGAAGTGATGATGAGTAAGTTAGGGGTCAAACCAGGGTTGCCGTTTGGGTACGTGTCAATAATTAACTGAAATTCTCAAATGGGTCTGATCTGATGATTTATTTTGCTACAGCGTTGTGGACAGGGGTGGATCAACCTTTACGCAAAATACGCACTGGACAGAAAAAACAGAAAAAAGCACTTTGGTAGCGCTGACAAAACCTTTGGTAGAAAAATGACCTAGCAAAAGACTTTAGTTGAGCCAACCAAAGGTTCTTTACGCTTAACTAAAGAGATTTTGCTGGGTCATTTTTCTACCATAGGTTTTGTCAGCGCTACCAAAGTGCTTTTTTCTGTTTTTTCTGTCCAGTGCGTATTTTGCGTAAAAGTTGATAGTTAGGCCTAAAGAACCTTTGGTTGGCCCAACTAAAGTCTTTTGCTGGGTCATTTTTATACCAAAGGTTTTTGTCAGCGCTACTAAAGTGTTTTTTGTTTCCGTTTTTTCTGTGTGCGTACTGGGCTTCAGACATAAGGGGGCCTCATTTCATAAAGGAAGGAAGAAGAGAGGGTAAAGAGAAAACGGAGGATAAAAAAATAGTAACTTAGTAAAATAGTAACTGCAGGTGAAACAGTTACAAACTGAGTTTTTAATGCATTTTTTAGTATTTTAGAGGGAGGACCTCCGAACCACCCGCCTTTCGGGGGATGTGCCCCCAGACCCCCGGCATCCTACTCTACTCTTCTTCTAGGGGGTCTCGAATTCAATATTGCATAGGGCCACTAGAGATGTAATTCTGCCCCTGGTTATGGAGGGTCTATTTCTGTTTTTGATCAAGTGAAAATCACATTTAAAGAATTGAGAAGTCTCAAAGTCTACTCTCAAACTGAATATGCTTGCGTTTAATCAAATTCAAAGATGACTGTCGAATGGGTAAGTCACGACGGAAGGGTCCTGTCTACTCACAACTTTCTATGCTGAGAAGAGTGATTCATCATGGAGAAAGCAGGAATTAGACGGGACTCCCTTATTGTGATTTGTGACCCGTTTATTCAACCGCCATTTTTGAATTTAGTTTAACACATTTTTTTTTTAGTTTTTCAGTGGCTTTCAGACATTTGAATGTGTCTTAATTTAATTTTCACTTGATATTACACTGAAACCTACCTTCCTTAATCCTTAACTTTGTAACAAAAGTTTGCTACAGATCCATTCAACGGTGGTGATTTCAACGGTGGACAAAAACATGAAGCAGTTCAGTTTGTGAGTATGATTATTATTGATTATAAGAGCGTCATTCCAAAGTAAAAGGACTTTTTGCTGGTGCCAATAATTGTGCCACATAAATTGCTTCATCAAACCGTGAAAAGCCTTCAAATAAAGGAACATTTCTATTTAAAGTGTTTCTTTTAGCAAATTAAACGAAAACAAAATATGGGTTCTAATAATACATTGAAATCATACTCTTCATTCGGGGAGTCAAGAGGTCATTCTGCGACTCTGCCACGACGACGTAATGATTATGATTTTGATCATTCTGCAAGGTAGTTCCCACCTGTTTTGACTTTAAAACCAAAAACCACTACAATTCCGAGTCATAAAATTTACGGTCCGTTATAGTAGAATTTAAGCTGCTGAAAGAAACTTATTCTTTTACAGAAATATTCATTAATTTGTAGCTTTAGACGTTTTCATGATGGAGTAATTTCTGACATTTTTAGACGTCAGTAGATATTCCTATTACCGTGTTATTACTCAATTGTCTGGACTCCGGACAACACTCTATTCTGTAATACTTTGATCACCGATGAAATTCCCGTTGAATATGAGAAATCCATAAATTCCCGTCGCAAGGCAACCCTGCGTCAAACGCAGAGTTGCCGCAGTTTTTCAAGTTATGGATAGAAACCGGTGTAGTACATGATTTTAAGGAAATTATATTCCTCTTCAGAATCAGCGGGTCAACAATTCATATTTTATAATGGCAAAAAGTAAAAAAAAACTAAACTTAAAAGATCTTATATTCCAACTCATGCTGCATTTGTTTGGTATTATAATTTTTTTAAAAAATATCCATCAACATCCAAAAATGTGTGACGTTTGCAGGTGAAAAGCGGTCTTAACCCCTTATGGACAAAGCCCGAGAATACTCGGTTTTCTCTTTTAGTCTATTTCACAATGGTTTAGTCTTTATCTTTATTCCGGATAAAATTATCGATGAAATCACTTTCCTAAATAAAGCCTTCGTTGGGCGCCTTCAGTTCCCACAATAGGCAATTCCAACTCCCCCGAGTAGGAACAGTTAACTACCTTCCCTATAAAAACGGAAGAATGGCGTTCTTCTGAATTAAGGGGTGTCTCCACCTGCGAATTTAAAAGCGCGAATAAACTGATTGAGCCATTGAGCTGCCTTGAAGTCGATAGGTCGAGTCCGATGTATGGACAACAAAGAAGCTCATTGGCTCAATCAGTTTATTCGCGCTTTTAAAGTCGCAGGTCTCTAACAATATCAGCCTATAAAATCTATCTCTAGCATCCTACAATATTCGATTAATCAATCTCTCTGTTGGCCGAAGGTCCCCGATGTGTAGACGAAAGCCACTAACCTCAAAAAAAAAAAAAAAAAAAAAAAAAAAAAATCGCAGGTGGAGACACCCCTTTAACCTGATTCTTAGAGGGTTAAAAACACTCAGTATAGGATGTACTAATTTACTTAAAATAGGTACCTGAAGTTTACCTGCAGATGGGATGGAGGCGATGGGATGGAGGGGGTGGGATGGATGGGGTGGGAAGGAGGGGGTGGGATGGAGGGGGTGGAAAGGGTGGGGTGAATAAAAACTACATTTTACAGTAGTAAAAATTTAGCAAATTAGCAAAAGACCCATTGAGAAATGTGGCATCACTGACAGTACGTTCATCAGTTTGATGGAAGATAAACACATCCTCAAGTAAAAATTTCCGCCGAGTCGTGGCAATGAACGGAACGAGGGAAAGAACGGACGGCAACAATGAAAATAATTTGCTTTTTAGTCCATTTCCAGCTACCGTTTACTGCCACCGCGCCGCTCACTGCCTCTCCACCGCTTCTCCCCCATAGGCTCGCTTACGGAAGCCTGGATGCTTGAGTGCCCCGCGGAGGAGAGTAACGGCAATTATTTTTTGGTTTTTTCTTTTTTCGGGAATTCTCGACGATTTTCGGAAATTCTCGCGACGATGAATCGACGAACAAATCTTCACCTGTGGCCAGGCCATGCGAGCGCAGCGTTGCGTAACGCTTGCATATTGTCTGTTTTCCGCCGAGATCGAAGGAGGGGAGGAGGTGTTGTACTTTACCGTAATGCGAGGCTAAGAGGACTTCTTTTATGATAACCCGCCTTGGCAAATCTTATCCGATTAAAAGAGGTTTCCGCTCGTATCGGCCATTTGCAATGTTTTCAAGGAGCCTCGGTTTTTTTTATTTATTATTATTATTTTTTTTTTTTTTCTATCGATGAAGGGAAATCATCCCTTTATCTTCTCTGTGGTTCCCTGCACTTTTTATGCGACTGCTACTACCCTAGAGCAGGGGCCTCCTTAGTCATCGCGGCAATGGTAAGGCTAGAAGTCACCCCCAATAAGCCTTTGAGTACCCAGTTTAATCAGAAAACTCACCGCACGCTCATTCAAATCGAGCTAGTTGATGAATATCCCTTCTCCGATAAGTTCCTTTTTGCCTAAATCAACATTGAAGGCGCTCTACAAAGCATTTCGTTGGAAAGTCCATTTGAAACCATTTGAAGCGGATAAAATTAATCGAATTTGTTCTGGCTTGGTACTCAAAAGGATAAGATTGAGGCTTCGGTGTTAATCAATTAAAGTAACTAACAATCAGTGGCGTAGCGTGCAATTTGGCAACGTTGTACGGTGTCTATTTAAACTCTCGAAAAAGATCGAATGCGAAGGTGTTCACCAAACACCCAATACTTCGATCTTTTTCATGAGTTTAAATGGACGAACTGCAACGTTGCCAAATTGCACGCTACGCCACTGCTAACAATACGTGTCAGTATATTCTCTTTTTTTTTTCTTTAAAAAAAAAAAAAAAAAAAAAAAAAAAAAAAAAAAAAAAAAAAAAAAGGTTTTGAGTGTAACATGTAAATATTGAGGCAGGCTGAGTTTTTCTTCAAGTTTTGTGGTGATTTCACATTAAGATTAGTTCTTCAAACTGAACCCTGGAGCCAAAATTTAGACTCAATTTCCTGAAATCGGTAAAAAGATCGCTCGGCAATGTGATCTTCGGAAAGATTTCGTCAATTGAACGATAGGGATGGTGGGAAAGTGAGAAGCGTAAAAGCTGCGTACGCTTCAAATACAGGCGACGTCTTGACCGTGCGCTGGTCGTTTCGAAGAAAAAGCCACCCTGGAATCTTTTGTGATCCTTTTTCAAATCCAGATAGCCGTACCAATTTCCTGAAAATGACAACTCAGTTCTGAGGAATAAGGTGGCGTAAGAGCTCGTGGCTCTTTAGGACGAGTTTCAATCGTATCAGGAAGTAGACGGAAATTACTAAGCTTATCCTCGTAATACGTCAGTACACTGTGCAGTTGCTATGCGTCAACTCACCTAGCCATAATAATTCGGGTTTTTAACCCGTGAGGCTACAGGCGAGCGCTGATGCCGAGAGCCCAGTCACCAGTGACCAATGCCCACACCTCGATGCCTCGACTTTTACAAGGTTATTGACCAAGTCAAGTCAAGTCAAGTCAAGCCCCGTCGCGTCACTCGTCTCTCGTCAGTGGCACTGGGACTCGGCTCTTCTGGAAGAGACAGGCAAAGAAGGAACTAATTCAATTATATCGCAGTTATGTCCATTCTCTTAATCGCTTTTCATCTCCGGTCATTTCTATTGGGATCTTCCTTCAAATTCTTCCGAACGAGCTATTTATAAATAATTCTGACTGTTTTCTGAGGAAAGACCCAAACAGTGGCGGCTCGTGCTATTTGGCAACCACGTTTTTTACCATTTGAACCAACGCAAAAAGATCGATTTCTCAGGGGTTCTCTGTAAATCCCTGAGTATTGATTGTTTTACGTAGGTTTCAATGGAGGTAATCCTATGTTGCCATACATTGCACAAACCACCGCCACTGTCCACTGGACCCAAAAAATAAGATTTGCTCCTCTGAAAAAATGCTATTTCATACGTCATTTTGAGCGTCATCAGGTTTGAGCGTAACCCGTGAATTACGGCGGTATTTTTTTGGAAATTGCTTCAATACAGTGTTCTGTGTATTTATTCCATTCACAACCGCAACACGAAGGTCTGGAATCAGGAGAAAGATCGAACCATTTGGGAGTAGCATTGAACAATCTTGAATTCGACCTTTTTCGTAGATTTATACGGACAAAATTAAATAATGCCAGATTGCATGCTTCGCCCTTAACCGCTTATGGACCAAGCCCGAATATACACGGTGTTTCTCCTCTAGTCCATTTCACATTGTTCCAGTATCAGGATTCCGAATAAACATGATTCTCGATGTAGCATAAAAGATGAGATTTCGTCTGGTGCCTTCAATCCGTCGTATATGCAATTCCAACTCACCCGAGTACGAACAGTTAACTACCTTCCCTATACAAACGGAAAAGTGACGTTCATGTGAACTAACCTGGTCTTTAAAGGGTTAAGGTTAACGGCACTTCTCCTATTACGAGTAAAAGTGTACATTGGAAAAGTGTCGCTTCGCCCTTTCCTCGTCAAGTTGAGAGAGCCGTGGTCCATTTCAGAGACGTTGCGTGCAATCTGGCAAAGGTGACTTTCGTCCATTTAAACACCCATCAGAAGTAAATATGGGGTGTATCGGAAATATACCATCGAAGAGCGTTTATATGCCTCGGAGTGTCATAATTTTATTAGTCCGGAGGTGTGCACATTATGACTACCTCTTCCATTTTTTTTGCACCATTTCTCACTCCGAAAATGTCTGACGCGGGTGATTCCGAAAATTACACACTGCAGAGGAAATCATGGCTTTTATGTAACCGGAGTCAAAGTGAACATTTCTAACAGGTTCCTAAAGTTTGTGTATTTTATATGTTTGGTTGAATCATTGAATGTACAAAATGCAACGTTGTCAAATTACGAAACGGTCACATCGCTCTGACCCATTTAACCCTTTATGGACCAAGCCCGAGTCTACTCGTTATTTTTCTCCTCTATAGTCTAGTTCACATTGTTTCAGTCTTTATTCCGGATAAACGCGACTATCGAGGAAAATACCTACTAGATAAGATTTCTTCGGGCGCCTTCAATGCGTCGTATAGGCAATTCCAACTCCCCCAAGTACGAACAGTTAACTACCTTCCCTATATAAATGGAAGAATGGCGTTTTTTCGAACTAACCTGGTCCTTAGAGGTCTAAAACGTTCTGGCAACGCTGAAAGAGTTTGAGGAAAAGTATTCTGTCGTTGAGACAGAACAACGATGTCGGTTTAAAGAAACAACTTCCTCGAAAAGAGTTTTTCCTACCCCCCTCTCCCCATTATATTCATTTGAATTATTTGATGGGCTCTTAGAAGGTGATTCCAATGGTGATTCCGTCAGAGACTCAGCCTAAGAAGAACAAAATGGAGCCGAGGCAGCCTTTTAAAATTGCTTTGCAGAGCAAAAGTTATAGCTCTGCTCGAGCAAGTTCCAAAGGCACGATTTCGTTAGCAAGAAGAAATTCTGTCATTCGCCCGAAGCTGTGGTTATTTGCACACAACAGCAACTTGTTTTGGTAGAGCTTATGAGCTTTTGCTCAGAGAAGCAACTTTTAGAGGCAGCATCGGCTCTACTTAAGGTGATTAAGGTGATAAGCGTTTAGTGCCGATTTCTGCCACCATAGCGCTACCGTTCGATTAATATCAAATTACATTGGCCGAAAGTAATTTATATTTAAGAAAACAGAGTGAGTTACTAGATAATCATCTGAAGAACGTCTCAGCAAAATAGCTCGTCAATAAATTCGAAAATAAGGCTGAAAGTATACCCAATAATTATGGAATGATGGATCTAGCGCTGCTTCACTTCGGAATCGATTGTTTTACGCACAAATCAAATTGAGGGATAACATTATTGCCTAATTGTACGAGCCGCCACTGGATTATAATCTTGATGTTTATTTGTAAAATCATGTCTGGAAAATTCTATTACATTTGAACCAATGTGCGCTGTCTTTGGGCTCGAAGAATGATTCCTTCCTTGCGTGTTGCTGGTTGCGCGTAACGGCTGAGTCCGGCGCGAGTCGCGACAAACGGCGGACGCGTCATCTCTTATAAAATATTTCATTCCTATTTAAGGACGTGATTCAATGTTCTTCTCCGCCAACTATTTTTTCCAACATCTCTTGCTTGCTGGCTCTCTTGTTTTATTTATTTTCATTTTATTTTATACATATATACATACATTTTTGTTTTTGTTTTACCGGTCCGGTTCGATGGAACGGTTCAGGTTGATGTGTTAAGTGTTGGATGATGCAATTAATTGTTACTCGGATTCCCAATCGACGCGCTTTGAACAGCGTTGCCAAAGCTGTGAGATCCGCTCAACAAGCTAACGGCTACTTTGTAGTTTGCATTGGCGGACTCTACCCTCGTGAATGGGGAAGAGGGGGGGGGGGGGGGGGGGGGGGGGGGTGTTAGGATTCCCCCCGGTGATGACCCCCATTTTATTTCTCTCTCTCTTCCCCTCTTCCTCCCCCCTCTGTTCTGCCTTTCCGGTTGGAACTTGGGGGGGGGGGGGGGCGGGCGATTGACCTCTTGCCTCCGCTGTATTTGCCAATGGTATTTTGAGCGGGGCCGATAAGTGAAATTTTGGAGCCGAGGAAAAATTAGGATTTTGTGGCCTTTTTTTGGAAGGGAGATATTACTTCGTTAGTCACCCCTGGTGGCTTTGATCTTAAGGAACTGCCGCATTTACCTCTCAAAGACTTTCCTTAACCTCTTAATTATACCAAAATATTTGACCCACCTTAGTTCATGCCCGTTGCATGTGGTACCAAAATTTGTAGAGAAAGCAGATCAGAATATAATTCCACCAAAACCTTGAAAATCAATAACGTCGGTCATAGAGACGAGCAGATTGTTTGACCTTGATTGTTTGTAAAGTGATCCAATTTCAAAAAACTTTTTTAGCCAGGATGTGCTATCATGGATTCATGGATAGCCAAAATAAGCTTTCTTGTCATCTTCGTATGAAGAGGGTGCTGATGATGTGATGATGACGATGAGGAAGTGGTTCGATCAATATGGGAACCGTGCTTTTTGCCTTTTACATCCATCTCAAGAATCGAATATATGTCTCGCCGAGAACCGATTTATTTACATTGGGTTAAATGGAGAAATTCCGATGTTGCCAAATTCTATACGAACTACCGATGTGTTAAGGTATTTTAGCCCCCAAAAGCTCTAAGCTGGCACATCAATGCTTATCCACACTTGAAAAAAGAAAAGCTGAAAAAATCTTACACCACTGAGGACGCGATCAATTTCTGAAAAAAAAAAAAAAAAATCCTACTAAACATGAAGCTGAAAGCAGTCTAACACCAATTATTTCAAAATATTCTCATATTTAACCCTTTGTGGGCCAAGTCCGAGTATACTCGTTTTTCTCCTATAGTCTGCACGTTGTTTCAGTCTTTATTCCGGATAAACGCGACTATCGATGAAAACACTTACAAGACAAGGTGTCTTTGGCGCCTTCAATTCATTGTATAGGCAATTCCAACTCCCCTGAGTACGGATTGTTAACTACCTTCCCTATACAAACGGAAGAGTGGCGTTCTATTTGAATTAACCTGTCACTTAGAGGGTTAAGCAGATATGATTTTTATTAAAATAAACAAAGATGCTCGGTGAGACAGAGGCACTCAGAGATCTCCGTCCACCATATTTTTCAACGAGCCGCGGTTTGTTCGGGCTGAAGATCCAGTCAGCGTTTGTTCGGAATTTTTTTCAGAATTTGACCACGTCAGGTACAACGCTGTATAATTGTCATTCTCCGGTGCGATTGCTGCTGAAAACGATGAGTTTCAAGTTCGATTGATCGGTAAAGGTCAATGCTCAATGGTTCGTGATGGCAGCGAATACAAAATGTCAATCGGAATTTTTTTGTATCAAGTTGCGCTGTTTTCCATCCCTCACACCTGCCTCCTCTATATTATGTATACATAGGATCAGTAAGGGCACGGCTCTTGGCTAAAACAGAAACAATAAACGTTCATTGTCAACGCTTTTTATTGTGAGGACAAAATTGAAGCGACACCTTTTGGAACCATAGCATTGAACCAGCCCTCGCGGACGGGGGCGAACTTGGAATTCTCGCCCCCCCCCTCTCAACCCCTCGGCGTTACCCTTTGTTTTTTTTTCTCTCTCTCTTTCTTTCCCGATACCTTCTCCCGATTATCTCTCTTTTTTTGGTCGTTCTGGATGAGGGAGGGGTTGATCGCCCTCTTCACACCCCTTTTCCCGCCTATTTTGAAAACGCTTGTCCTGATTCTTTTCACGCAGCAAGCTTTGGTTAGCGAAAAGCTCAAGATAATCCTTAAGTCAAAATCCGGACGATATCGATCCGTGGAACACAAACGGAAATAGTTGGTACGATTTACCATCATGATGACTGATTTCTGTACCTGCCAAAAAGATGGTAAACTTTACCGAATATTGATGGCACAGAATGATACAATCAGAACGGAAACTCCCATAAGAGCCAATGGAAGCAAGTTTGGAATTTAACGGCACCAATATGCAACGCTGTGGTCCTATATCCCAACATGGCGGACGTGTGTGATTTGTGTTGAAACTCATTTATTTCCGTAAATTCTGGAAAGAACTCATAAGTTTCCGGCCTCACTTTTATTCTATTGGCATTTCAGAATGAAAATTTCGCGGATCATGTCCCATATTTTTTTTTTTTTTTTCGCGCGCGAATCCAGTTGTAAACATCCTATATCCCAACATGGCGGACGCGAAATGAATTTGCTTCAAAATCCGACAGAGTTTCCGTTCTGGTTGTATTATTTTGTGCCATCAATATCTGGTAAAGTTTACCATCTTTTTGGCAGGTGCAGAAATCAGTCATCATGATGGTAAATCTTATCAACTATTTTTTTCCATGAAAGAGAGAGGAGGGAGGTGTGAATAAAGGATAAGTTTTAGTAAGAAACAATATAGTGATGGTAGATCCAATGAGGGGGGGGGGGGGGGGGGGCTGGCCCGTTCCTCTACAAGCCTCAATTGTCACATTTTTTTTTACAATAAACGATCCCAAAAATTGCCTCTACAATGTCGCTTTAAATTCCAAATCCCCCCCCTCTCAAGCTAGTGCCCTCTCTCCCCAAGAAAAAATTCCTGGATCCACCGCAAAACTATGTCCCACGGACACAGCTGCGGTCCTAAGTTGGGTAATGAGAAAGGAAGTTGATGCACGGAAAAAAAAAGATTAGTGAAATTAACCATACGATAGCTGATTTTGGCACTTGCTAGATGTTATGGTAAACTTGACCAGAAGTATGGTACATTTACCGATACTTTGAGTAAATTCGACATGCAATCAGGTAACACCACCTAGTACCTAGTCAAAACATAGTATACTTTTGGTTAACATTGCCATAACATCTAGCAGGTGCCAAAATCAGCTATCGTATGGTTAATTTCACCGTAGTTTTTTTTCCGTGTGCCATAGTAGCCAAAGAGAGCGAAGCATCGGAGTTTTGCTGGTCATCGTCTAACCAAGGGATGAAGGGACCTGGTGGACGCGCTGTTCAGTGTTCATCCCTGCGTTATTTTTTTGAGTCGCCGAAGGAAATAAAAGTTGGCAGCCACACAATTGGTGGCTAGTGCGCATGGGGTCCCTTAGATTGTAATTGTACTTGGTTTTTGAAAGGAAAATAGTGCCTCCGCCAATTATTAAAAGCTGCTTTGGATACAATTCGGCCAATGAGGTTTGGTTATCGGAAGTATCCTGTCGTCATACAAACGCCAAAATGGTGTGTGCACTATGTAGGAAGTTCAATATTGTGATCCAACGACCCCAACGTATGAACGTGACCTCTCGATCGGCTCAAGAAAATGTAAAGGAAGCGGTGTATTCAGATTGCTCTCATTAATATTTATTATTTCTGTATCAGTAGTATTACTTTAACTATCTATCTTATAGTATTGGAAATAGTTGCTGAACTCTGCATTATATTTGATTCTGATTTACGCTTATTTCCGTTTATTCTATAGCTTTGGAAATGTTTTTCTATTGCATGATCTCTTTTTAACTATATAGAGAACTGCTTAAGAGATCATGTTTGTTTGCTGGGTCGTTATGTTTTCTGCTTGTGACTTCATCTATACAGAAAAACACTTTTGTCGCTCGCACCAACCAAACGTTTTGTAGAAAAATTACCCCGCCAAAGATTTTTAGTTGAGTGTACCAAACATTTTGTGCACTTTACTCTGGTAAGGTGGTGCTCTCAACCAAAAATCTTTTGTCAGATCATTTTTCTTGAAAATTTGGCAGGCGCAATAAAAGTTGTATCTGTGTTGGAGGTCATTTAGAAGCTTATAGTGTATGCCTGTGAGTCGAGCAAATTAAGAAGAAAGTTGCCCGACTGGAGAAGTCGTAAGTCCTGTTTTATTTCTTATGAGACTTATAAACTTTAGAGCATGATACCGTGAGGAAAGCAATGAGGCGAAAGATTGATTTCCGTGGCTTTTGTCAATTCTTTTCCCAGCGCAGCCTTTTACATCAAAAGTCAATAAAAATACGTCATTTATCACTCGGTGTGAACTGAGGTTACTGTGAAGACAATGTGGGAGAGGCGTGCCCTGCGTTTCCCTGCATCTCACCTCTGTGAAGACGGTTCTATTCGAAAACAAAATCCCAAAAATAGAAAATACGTTTGTCAAAAAGTTTTACTGAAGGACCGAATTCCGCATTTGACCCAAAAATTAAATAAACTATCCTTACCAGAAAAAAAAACAAAACAAAAACAAAAAACAAGTGCTGTTGCGCAGTGATTATAAGCGTTTCGAAGAATCTTCGAATCGTTTACGATGCGGGGAAAAAAAATTGAGACCTTTATCTTTTGACTCTCTGTTGTTATGTGAACTTTGGTCAAAGAAGCTAGTATTTTTCCGTGTCAAAAATCCCATTCTACTTAAAAACGGAATAACCTATCTTGACAAAAAAAATGAATCAAAAAGTAAGTTTTGTGGCTTTGCAATTAAGAAATTCATACAATCTTTGAATCGTTTATGTTGGGGGGGGGGGGGGGGGAGACTAAGATCCTAGAATTTGACCATGTGTTGTTCTGTGAATTCTGGTCGAAAAGGCTGACTTTTTCCCACATCAGAAATTCCATTTGAAAGTACTTGAAATTAATTTTAAAATTGCAAGATATTCTGGTCAATGGTTTTCCATATTAATACAAATGACCTGAATTTTTTTTAATTTTAAATCTAATTTCCAGTAATTTCGTGTATAATTTGCGGCGAGGAAAAGTTCTTGATTTTTTCTACCAGCATTTCCGTTCAGAAATATTATTATCATCTCTTTTCGAGGCTAATCTTTCGCAATTCCGTTTTCACCAGAACTTTTTCCTCAGCTCATCAGTCATCGTAATCGCAACTCACTCCTGAGTCCTGCCCCTCAAAAAGCGGGTTTATACGCACACAAAAAACCTGGTATAACACTTTGGTAGCACTGAAAAACCTTAGATAGTAAACTGACTTAGCAAAACATTTTAGTTAAGCCAACCAAACATTTGATTCGTCCAGCAAAATCTCTTTAGTTATAGGCGAGCATAATCTTAGATTAGCTTCACTATAAGTTCTTTTGCTCGGATTTTTATACCAAAAGTTTCGTCAGAGTTACCAAAGTGTGTTTCCAGTTATTTCAGTGCGGTTTTCATTATTATAACGACCACCAAACCACGTGATACCACTAGATTCGTAAATAATAATAACAAACAACTCGTGTCTCAACCAAAGATTACTTATACATACAGATATGGCATTAGCCCGAATTTTGTTAAGTTGACTCCGGCCGTGATACAACCGGGCATACAGATGGTATCATAAAAATTACCGTGAAAAGATTACATTTCCCATGTTTGTCTGTTTCAAAACTGTTCCGTGCTCCACGTTCCACTGTTCACGTTCCGTGTTTGTTCTAGTTCCGCAAGCAAACACAGGAAATGTGGGAAACGTAATCTTTTCGAACCAGAATTCTATAATCTTTATGATCCGCTCTGTATGCCCGGTTGTATCACGGCCGGCGTTTTATCCATTTTTCACTAAACACGGACGAGATGGCTAATGCCGTATCTGTATGTATAAGTAATCTTTGGTCTCAACTCTCAGCTACACGCGGGAAGCGGTCGGCTGACGGAGGAGATTCGAAGTTAAAGAGCCAGTGCGGGGCCAATGGCACGTCTCCACACAGTTACCTACATTTAGATTCACCGGTGGAGTGCCCCCCCCTTCCCCCGACATCCACCACTCCTCAACCTCGGGGGCTCCTCCGATCTCCGCGCGCCGTCTTCATCCGTATCCCCACCGGAGTGCTCACGATGTAAGAGGCGATGTAACGGTACGGGTTTTCTTGACTCTGAATGTAACCGGCCAAGGCAAATAGCGGATGGTTGGAGGGGGCCTCCGCTGTCACGTCGCGGTTTTTATTATACGCGAGGCAGAGCGGAGTTGTGCGTCGCGTTGCGGCTTTTTGCGTATGGCGCGCGGTGCGGCGTCGGAAAAAGAAAACTGTGGACCGCTATGCTGGGAGGCTCATAAAAGTGCCGTGCTTCTTGCGCCCTCCTCTACGTAGATTTTGGCGGGAAACATATTTTGGTCCTCCGTGGCCGGATCTCCTACGGCGGTCCCCGGTAGCAGAATTACCGTGCCGATACGATCTGACGCTGAAGATACAACCATAACTGTTATAGGTTTATTCTCCCCTTGACACTTTTGATCAGGGCTGCCGTTTTGCGTATAATTAATGCTATTTTTCAATTCACCGATGATTCCATCGGTTGAGAAAAGATTACACAGTTCAGTTCAGTGCATGACTGCAATAAACTAAAATACTCGTATCTGTAATCTTTTCTCAACCGGTGGAGTCGTCGATGACTTTAAAAAACTTGCTGATATTTTAATTAATCAACAGAGTTTCCACCGATTACGGAAAGATTACAGATCAGAGTATTTTCGTGCATGACAGTCATACCACTGAACTGAACTATGTAATCTTTTCTCAACTGGTTGATTCATCGGTGAATAGAAAAATATCATTGATTATACGCAAAACGGCAGCCCTGCTTTTGATGCCGGATCAGCTCTATCAGTTGCTCTGTCGACAAAGTCTACTTTCATCAGTAAAATCCTATGAAAGAAAAAAAAATGTCAAAGAAGATTACAACGGTCACAATTCTATCGCAACCCGTTTATCATGGACCGGTTATAAGAAATATGTCTTCATCATGACTTCAATGTTTTTCCAGAGGCAAACTTCGTCTTAGATTCATCGTTTACGTCTGTTTTTATGTTAATTCTTTTGGTCCGTTAAAATTCGATTTTAATGAGTTAAAATAGGTATATTGCTTAAACCTGTGCATGGGCCCTTGGATAAATTAGGTTATTGAAACAAGCAACAAGCGATACATTTATTTATGTAGAGCGGCAAAATAATGCATGCCTTGCTTAATCAATGTGGAGAGCTTTTAAGTTAGGGGTTATAGTGTAATTTTTTCAATTTTTCGCCTTTTATTTTGGTGCATCGCATGGAAGTTTGGAACATATTTCCTTCGATTCACTGTTTGGTTACATTAAGAAGAATCAGAATGGATGGGGAAAATGACACCTTTACTTAACCCTATCTTGAAATTCTTCTATGTAGGTTACGCTGCTTAGGTGTATACATTAGACTACCACTCTAGATAAATGCATCGCGCTCGTGGAGAAGGGGACGTTAGTTCTTTCGAGTACAAGTTAATGCCAAAAAGGGCTTTGCGTATGCGCATATTTGAGGAAAGAGAAAAATCAAGTTCTAAAACATTTTCCATTGACTTCGTACCAAAAGAAAATTCTTAAAAAAAAAAAAAAAAAAGGAACAAGATGAAAGGGATATCGAAACAAGAAACGATACGGAGAAAGATCTAATCATAAAAAGAAACTAATTGGAAAAAAAAAGTTTGACGGGAAATGATGAAGAAATGAACAGAAAAGAGGTGTCATAGAAGATAGAAATCAATGGCGAAAGAGATTATGAAGTATGAGGGTAGGTGCGAGAATGTTTTCATGTCATTCGTAATACTGCGCAGAAGGAGCCAGAGAGATGGTAAAAAAGTATGATGAATAGAGAGAGAGAGAGAGAGAGAGAGAGAGAGAGAGAGAGAGAGAGAGAGAGAGAGAGGGGAGAGAAAGATATGGAGAGAGAGAGAGAGAGAGAGAGAGAGAGAGTGAGAGAGTGAGAGAGAGAGAGAGTGAGAGAGAGAGAGGGTTTGAGGAGAGAGGTTATGAGGGGGTGAGGGAGAGGGGGAGGGAGAGGGGGAGGGAGAGGGGGGAGGGAGAGGGGGGAGGGAGAGGGGAGAGCGAGAGGGAGGAGGGAGAGAGAAACAGGAAGGGTGGAAGAAAGAGAGAGGGGTAGAGGGGGGATTCTGACGAATTCTGCTGGAGGGAAAACTGAGGGGGGGGGTGGAATGTGTTCTCACAATTTTATGTATTAACATTCCAGCTGTTGTATAGATTGCCGATGGTTGTGTGGAGTTTTTCCGTGATGTGATGGGGTGGGGGGGGGGGGGTTGGTAGTGGTGGTGGTGGTGGCAGTGGTGGCGGTACAGTGCAATGATATTGATTTCTTCAGCGAGAGAGCACTGAGAGCGCGAGCGGGAGGTTGGCGCGGGGTTGTCGCGGGGCGGGGTCGGGAAGGGTGAGGGGGAGGGGGAGGGTGGGAGAACTTTTCCTAGCCACCCACAACAAGCGCCCTTCACGACGCATTTGATTGTCTTCCGGGTTTTTCGTGTGTTTCCGAGGAATTCCACCAGGCGGCGCCTCTCGTTACTCGCGGGTTCTGTTCGCTTCGTGGATAACGTCATCACTCGACGCGCGCGGGCGCTACCGCCGCACTATGGATCGAAAAATGGAATCACTCGATATAATATGACGAACGAAAATCAAAAGTTATGAACAATATTTATAGCAAGGCAACTTAATAATTTGTAAAATAGTTCTAATCTGAGCTAAAAATGAGTCAATTTACATGGTTTGGATAGAAAATATCTTAGCTAAAATGTGTTCTAATACTTCTAATTAAAGAAACAACAGCTTTTTTTGTCCAGAAAAATCGATGCCCTCGATCCAGAGTGCGCCACTCAGAGCGAAACTGCATTCATATCACGAGTAGTAAAGATTGATAAATAAAAGGGGTGCGATTGCTTTCTGATGTACCGGTATGACGCAGTGGCGACGCGTGCAATCTGGCAACAACGTATTCTCTCCTTAACCAATGTAAAACAATCGATCTTCAGGAGGTGCCGTTGCACCCCCAAGATATCGATACTTTTGCATAGGTTTAAATGGAAAATTAGCATGGTTGCCAAATTGCACGAGCCGCCACTGGTATGACGTCACAGAGCCCCACCCCTTGGTTTAAGGCAAGAGAAAGCGAAGGCTCCGCCTTCAACAATGTAAATTACATGTGTACAGGTATGTTGTCGATGAGGAACAAGACATATTGACATACCTACCAGAATTGAAATGCTCGCACTTTCTTGCTATTCGCATTGAGTAACAGCAGCATCGCTTGATGTCAACAACGTTGCATTTTGTCTATTTAAACTCATGAAATATAGGATGAATTTCAGTGGCGGTGTAGCGTGCGCCATGCAATTTGGCAACGTTGAATTTTTCCATTTAAATCCCTAGGTAAAGTCGAATTCGGAGGTGTTCGCCGAACTCTCAATATGTATCGATCTTTTCCATGGGTTCAAATGAAGAAAGCGCAACGTTGCTAAATTGCGCGATACACATCTGATTGAATTCGATATTATTCACTGCAAATTCAAAACCTAGATGTTTTTCATGGGTTTGGGTAAACAGAATGCAACGTCACTGAATTGCACTGATCTTGATGAGTGGTTGCAAACCGCGTAGGTCTCTTAGTCATCGTGAACTAACGAGTAGCAAGGCACTCAAAGTTTTGTGGGTTTCTGATTTGTAGCAAAGGTCCAGCGCAGAGAAAAATACTTCTGTGTTATTGATCACCGAAGTTTTCGGTTGCAGAAACCAAAATTTTCATTCGTGAGTAATGAATGCTTCATTAGTATAGGTCTGAAGACTTCGGTAGGGGAAGAATTTGGGCTATACTTACCGAAATCATCGGTACTTCTAATGAAGTATTCCGTTATTACACCCGAAGATTTTGGTTTCTGCAACCGAAAACTTCTGTGGTCAAAATAAACCGAATCTATCTTCAGTTTATATACAACCGATCAAGCATTTTTC
The DNA here is from genome assembly GCA_011764245.1 of Trialeurodes vaporariorum. Lineage (NCBI taxonomy): Eukaryota > Metazoa > Arthropoda > Insecta > Hemiptera > Aleyrodidae > Trialeurodes > Trialeurodes vaporariorum. Next base: position 18,425,522 of record VMOF01000388.1, read on the forward strand.
TCCGTGAAGGTTGAGGCGGCGGCAGAAGCGAGTCAAAGTTTAATTTCAAGTTATTCGCCCTGATGGCAAAGGTCTTTATTTCTTTTGAACATTAAAATGATATTTTAAAATATGCTAATTATTGTTATTTGTTTTTATCCACCCCTCCCCCCACCTGGAAGTATTCTCCAATTTTTCTCGATCATTTGCTTGAGATTTGAGAAGCAATAAAAGCCCAGAATTAAAGCGTTTACCCTGCCGTAGTATGTAAGCGAGCATGTGTCTGAGGTGTCTTGTAAAAACTGTTGTTTTACTGCGTAAAGGTCTTAATGCAACTATCTCTACTTTTTGTTTCAGGTAAGCAGTGACTTTACGTATTTTCTTACGATCAGTTTGGTAAGTTGCATGATTTTCAATGTATTCCACTTTTTACCTCGAAAATCCTTCTCACGCGTTAAACCATATTTTATTATTTTTTTAAGTAGAGCTAACCAAAGGTTTTGTACGCCTAACTAAAGAGGTTTTGCTGGTTGGACCAAAGATTTGATTGGCTCAACTAAAGTCTTTTGCTGGGTTATTTTTCTACCAAAGGTTTTGTCAGCGCTACCAAAGTATTTTTTCATGTTTTTTTCTGTGTGTTGATGCAAGATAAAAATCTTCATGATTGGTGTGGTGTGAGAACGTAGCGGATGGCATCATATTATCATGGTCGCTGGTTCTTCAACATGTTATATTTTTCTTGATCCTCGTGAGAGGGAGAAAAAAATCCACAAGATGCAAGCAAAGCATGATAAACCGCTCTTACAAGGAGAGGCTCAGAAGTCGCCGCCTCTGATTTTGAAAACATTTGCACGAAAATGTAGCTAAAGTAAAACTATTTGACCCGTGTTTCTCATTTTTTGCCAATGGGCCTTCCTAAAGCGTCAGGAATTTTTTGAAAGTTGCCGAAATTCAAGTAAAAATTCGGAACGCTCTCCGCTCGGGTTTTTTACGTGAATTTCGGCAACTTTTAAAAAATTCCTGACGCTTAAAGAAGGCCCATTGGCAAAAAGTGAGAAACGCGGATCTAATAGTTTTACTTTAGCTACATTTTCGTGCAATTGTTTTCAAAATCGGAGGCGGTGACTTCTGAGGCTCCCCTTGTTAGTTAGTGTGAAACTAACTCTTTGTGATTTACAAGATAAATATGACTGTTTTTTGAGTAGTTATGGTTACTACTTATTTTCAGTAACAGGTCTAATTCCACCAATCCGGACGTGAACATCATGATTATTCCAAGCGGTACGCAACAAAGAGAGGAGCCGTGCTTTGCGGTGTGCGTCCGTTTGTGAATCACGGCGCAATCCCGCAAAAGGAACGAGGAACGCCCTCTTCATTTTCTCACTTCATGACAGCGGAGTGAGAATCCATGTATCCGTAAAAAAGAGAGAATAATGCAAGACCGAAAGACCAAAAAAAAAGAAATGGAAAAGGAAACAACCGTAATGTACGACTATACCTGCCAAACTTCAGTCGAACTCGCTTCTTAAGTGCGTTTATTCAACTTTCGAAGAAGGAAAACTGATTTTTTATCTCAGCCTCTCACCGCAACCTCGCCCCCTGCCCCTGCTTCCTTAGAGACCGCGACGATGCGGCGCACTTTGGATCAAAATATTAATTTTGCCGGACATAAAAAAATGTTGGTTTTTTGCTTTTTACAAACACTTTAGATTTGACATTTTCTTGAAAAAATCATGTTGTTAGACTCATTTTAAGCTCTAAAATGAATGATTTCACACATTTCAAAGTTATCTTGCTTTATAATGTTCATATAATCTTGATTTTTATTCGTAAAATTATGTCTGGGTCAGTGGCGTAGCGTGCAATTTGGCAACGATGTAATGTGTCCATTTAAATCCATTCAAAAGATCGAACTATTGAGTGCTCGGTGAACACCTTTGCATTCGACCTTTTACATGTGTTTAAATGGACACAATACAACGTTGCCAAATTGCACGCTACGCCACTGGTCTGGGTAATTCGATGTTTCGAACCACTTTGCGGCGCTCGATACTATACGGACGCTGAACCCGTTCACTTCCGAGGAAAAATGACACCCAAAAAAGGATGAAATGAGCAATTAATATTCATATAATGACGAACGGTACTTTATATTCCTCGAAAAATCAACGCACTCCAGGCTCCAGGTTGCACTAAAACAAGGAAGAAAATGCAAGTCGCATTAATTCGACGATTTATTTCGCGCAAAGAGATGAGTATGAGTCGTAAATTCGGCTCGCTGTCAGTCAAATCTACTGACGACCCCGAACAAGAATTTTGAGACAAATATTCCGGCCTTTGAAAGGTTTGCGAATTAATCATATAGGTACTCGTATATTTATTGCAATTGAGGACCTGGCTTCGAGAAGAGCACTTGTGCATTAAGGTAAACACCCCAGTAGTTGGCACCATAGGCGGATGCAGCAATCCGGCAACTGCGCATTCCTCTCATTTGAATGTATGATTAACAATCGATTCTTGGAGGGGCTGCAGCCCCATGACAAATCGAGTATTTCTCATGCAAACAAATGGAAAGAGTACAGTGTTGTCAGATTGCTAGATCCGCCAATGGTTGGCACCCCAAAAATTTGCACCAGTACCCGGCACCAATTTTTCACAATATGAAAAAATATTAGTTCAGTGGCAATTTTGGTGTTTTGCATGTTTTTTTCGAATGTTTCACACTTGAGGTCTCGGAAAAAACTACGTAAAACACCATTAGTGCCACCTAACTAATACTTTTCACATTGTAAAAAATGGTTGCCGGGTACTGGTGCAAATTTTAAGGGTGCCGGCTACTGGGGTGTTTACCTTTACAGTGTTTCATTTTCTCCCCAGTTTATTTTATCTTTCTGAGGAAAGCGAATACTTGTATCTTGCTGGAAATTTTACTGAGAATCAGTGGCGTCATTTGAGGGGTGGCAGGGTGGGCATCCCCCCCAAGGATTTGAAGTCAAGCTCAAAAACGGGAACAAAATATATTGATGAGCAAAAACAAAAAAAAACAAAAAATCATCAGATTTCGCTCCCCCCTCAACCCGTCTCTAAGGCTCTAAAATTCTACTGATGAGCAAAAAAAAAAGGTTATAAAAAGGTCATTTAAATCGCTTGATATTAAGTATAAAAAAAAAAATAATAGGATGGGCAATTTTTGAATTTTGTTATTAAAATTTTTGAATCTCCCGTACTTACTTTTTCTCGGAAAAATTATACATACAACAGTATACATGCTACTTTTCCGTTGCGTTGGAAACAACTGCCTTCTATTCTAAAGTATTAAAGAACGATTCTTTGAAAGATCCTTTTTCCACAACAAAATCCTACAAAGACAATTTAGGACTCAGGATTCTTTCGTTGCTTCTCGGCCATTTGAACTGATCAATTTTTGAACCGTCTGTGAACCAGTTTTTTTGTTGGTTCCCCATGTTTCAATTTTCGGTCCATGTTCGGTTTGGGTTCAAGTCATTTTTAAAATTAAGGTTCACGGTTTTTCAGTAGTTCGGTTCGGTTTTCGGTCATGGTTCGGTTTTCGGTCATGGTTCGGTTCGGTTCAACTCCCTGCTGACAGATCAGTTGAGGGAGTCATTGAATAGTCTTAACGACAGCTTTTTGGGAGAGAGAGAGGGAGAGAATAAGGTCCGAGAAATTATTTTTTTTCTTAATTCTTTTCTTCTTTTTTTTCGGGGAGGAGCCATCCTTTGAGAGTTACGATGCTATGTGGTGCGGTGCGGGTTGCGGCGAGGCGAGGCAAAGGCGCTCGTCGTATTCACCGCACGGCGGCAGCGCGGGTGGCAACGCTCGCTACGGCATTAGGCTTGAGAAAAACCCTGCAGCCGAGCCACTCTTTCCTGCGGGACGCTGCGCTGGGGAAAAAGAGTGAGAAGAAACGGTGGGAGGGGATGAAAGGGGTTGGTGTGGGGGTGAGGATGGAGGTGGGGAGTTGAGTCGTTGAGCGAGTGAGTGAACGGGTGTGAGAGAGATGGAGAAACGCGAGTAGAAATTAAAGCGCACAACTTTAAAGCAGCGAGCGCGGAGCGAGTGAGCGAGTGAGCACGGAGTTGCCCGAGTCGGATCGGAGTCAGCTGACGAGAACCTCTCTACCTATAGCACGACTGCACGAGCACGAGCCAAGTAAGCAGAGGCAGAGCAGAGCAGCGCAGCGCACCAAGGGATCGAACGGAATGAGCGAGCGAGAGAGCAAAGCGGAAAGCTCCCGCGACGTTGCCCGAGTTACATTTAAAGATAATATTCCATTGGCGCGGCCGGAACCTCTTCCAACTCCCTTATCTTACGTTTGAAAAAGTACAAGTCACGGGCGGGTACAGGGATTTGTCTCTCTCTCTCTCTCTCTCTCTCTCTCTCTCTCTCTCTCTCTCTCTCTCTCTCTCTCTCTCTCTCTCTCTCTCTCTCTCTCTCTCTCTCTCTCTCTCTCTCTCTTTCTGTATCTCTCTCTCTCTTTATCTCTCTCTCTCTCTTCATCTCTCTCTCTCTCTCTCTCTCTCTCTCTCTCTCTCTCTCTCTCTCTCTCTCTCTCTCTCTCTCTCTCTCTCTCTCTCTCTCTCTCTCTCTCTCTTTCTGTATCTCTCTCTCTCTTTATCTCTCTCTCTCTCTTCATCTCTCTCTCTCTCTCTCTCTCTCTCTCTCTCTCTCTCTCTCTCTCTCTCTCCTCTCTCCTCTCTCTCTCTCCTCTTCTCTCTCCTCTCTCTCTCTCTCACTCACACCGATTGAACGCGTGTGGTAGAGAAGGATGGATATAGGGCCTGAAATCACGCGAGGGCCCCCCCCTCTGCTATCCTTTTTTAACAGATGTGTCCAAATGCCCGGAGGGAGAGGAGGACAAATTCCTGTATCCGCCCGTGGTGTAAGTAGAAAAAGGATGGAATTCAGGAGTTTTAAACCCCTTATCTATCCTTTTCTTACACACATGTTTTAATGGGAAAAAAGAAAAAGATATAGAGAACCTCATTTTTTTTTTCTTTTTTTTTAAATAAATTTTCGAAATGTACTTGCAATTTTTGGGTTCAGTTTGTGATCCGGCAAGGTGGCATGTTAGAGGTCGTTTCAGAAGTGTCGGCACCTAGACCGTCAATATTATAGGAATTCCCTAAGCTTATTCAATTTCTCATATTACAAGATAAAAATCAATGAAAATTGATTCGAGTTTTGGCTTTTCATTGAGAAACGCTTTAAAATGATGAGGTTACAGTCAGTCAAATTTTGTTTTGATTTTAACCCTTTAAAGACCAGGTTAGTTCACAAGCATGACACGTCTCCGTTTATATGGGAAAGGTAGTTAACTGTTCGTACTCAGGGGAGTTGGAATTGCCTGCATGAAGGATTGAAGGCGCCAGATGAAATCTCATCTTTTAATACTTCATCGAGAAGTGAAATAGTCTAGAGGAGAAAAATGAGTGTACTCGGGCTTGGTCCATAAGGGGTTAAGGCGAAACATTAGTGGTGAGCTGCAGCGGCGGCTCGTGAAATGCGATATATCGATGTATACTCCATTTAAAACTATAGAAAAGTATCGATCGTCAGGGGGTGCAATTGAACTCCCGAGAAATCGATACTTTTCTATAGTTTTAAATGGAGTGGGCATCGATATATCGCATTTCACGAGCCGCCACTGGTGAGCTGCCCCTAAGACTTCTGAAACGAACTCTATCCCTCTTGATTTTGACCCGTGCCTCCTATTTAATTTCGTTGTCTGGCCGAAATGTTAATTGAACTTAAACATCTTAAATTTGAGGTTGATGGTTGTTGAAAAAATACAACTTCCCGTCAAATGTTTAATATTATTTGGGTTCTCCAACTCCCCGCCTGTTTTGGAAGTATACATACATTCCGTCGCTCTGTTTGCATTAACTAAGAATGAACTGAGACAAATTAATTTTAAGATTGGAAGTAGTTAGGTATTCAGTTAAATTTACTTTACGAACTCCAACGTAAATTATTTTAAATTTAGTGTAGGCCCATCATCCGGTCATTTTTCCACCTTGTACATTCCTAGTCCGCGCGTATAAAGAACTCGTAAATTGGGACTTAGCAGTTGATTGCTAAACGTAAATTCCACTTTCAATTTTTCCTGGTGATCTTGTATAACTCTCATTTCATGCCATCTGTCCGACGGTGAGATTCATCAGACCCAAAATCTGAAAGGTACATTTCGCACTTGTTTGTGTAGGACGAGCATTCTTCTCTATTTTCCTTGTCGTATTTATTTTAAATATCGAATCAACCTCGACCGGTTTGATGCATGCATACAGGAAGAGGTGAGCATAGTTTGATTTTTCATTGCATTTTTAAGATCCAAAATCATCAATATCCAGCGCAATGTTTTAATTAGGACTCAAATAATCTGACGAGGCGATTGATCGTGCAAAATTTGAATTTCCCGCGACTTGGCAACGACGCCTACTTTGGAGCGCAGTCGCAGGAGCGCCCGTTCAGCTGTTCCTCCCGCGGTGACCGTTCGATAATAGGGGTATAGGCTCGATCTCGCTCGCTTAAAGCTCTCCTCTTCCACCACTCTTTCATGTCGGGGCACTATATCGCAAATACACACCAAAACATAAACGCCTCCAAAACAACGAGAAATCGTTAATTATCGTGCTAACCGTAACCGATATTTGGTGCTAATTCGTGTGCAACTTTCAGTGCTGGTGTGGAGTCGTTCAAGTTCCTTTTCGTTTCTTTCGCGGCGGGAAATTATCTTGGTGCAGTTACCCCCCGATTTTAGTGTTGCAGTTTCCCCCGCCCCTAGGCTTTTCCATCTAGTGTGTGTTATATGCGTTTAAGTGCTTCTCGGCAACGCGTTGCGTCTTTGTTTTTGTTTTGTTTCGATCGGTTTCTTGGCAAAATTTTTAGTGGAAATTGAAATGTTTGAATTGTCAAAATTTCCTCACGAGTGAAGAAGGAGAAAACCTCCGCGACTCGGGTTTGGTTCCGATCTCGTTTATTCTTCAGGATTTCTCTATCTCTTTTGGCTTTTTGAAGTCGAAGGCGAAAGGAAGGCCTCCTTTCTAATTATTTCTGGAATTTTATGAGTTTTAAAGGTTTGTAGTCCACCTAAACATCACAATACAATCATGCCTTATTCTTACCCATCCTTGGGGTTTTCACGTCTTCATTGTAGATACCTATTTTCTTTCCTTTTAGTCAATCTCTTTTTTCACCACATAATCGCATCTATAGATAATTACTTTGCAATCCAAATAAACTTTACTACCCCGCGCTCACAGTTATTTCTGGTATTTTTTGGAAAATATTCAGAATCACACTTTGTTACCAAGTAATACATTAAGCTCAAAAGTTGGATTCCAAAAGTCAGGTCGATTCTATCATGGATTTTAACTTTTTTTCGAACTTTGAAGCTATATTCTATACAAGCAATAAACCTAATCACTGCATAATTTTCGTATTGATTTCGGACAAAGAGGAGTGAGACATTTCTATTAACCAACTTAAAGTTCCGAGGTTTGATGTCGTTAAGCGAGACAATTGCTTTATCGTGTCGGAAGACCTCAGTTTTATTTTTGAAATTAGTTGCCTGTTTAGTGTTTATAGTCAGTATATTACTAAAATGTCTTGAATTGAACTATTCGATAATTGTTGATGATTATCATCACAGAGGCCATCAGAAATCAGCCACCCGATATACCCTAAAGTGTTGGAACACGTAGAAAAAAATTCTTATTGAAATTACGGAACGTAGGAAGAAATTGGGGTAAAAGGAAATTTGCTTAAAAATAATAAGAATTCTTATTGATTCAACCAGAATTATCATTGGTCCAATTGAACGTTCTGATGATTCAAATGAATCACAAGAAAGAATCGTTGGATCAATAAGAATTCTCATTATTTTAAAGAGAATTTCTTTTTACCCAAATTACTACCTACGTTCCGTAATTTCAATCAGAAATTTTTCTCCTTGAAGTTTAATCTCGTCAGAGCTGAGTGCGCAATGTGCATTGCTTCGTTTCGGAAACAACTTACCGGAGGCAGTTATTGAACGATCGATTGTCATCTTGTTCACTGTTCATCCCAATTGAATCTGTGCAAAAGTATCGATGGTTCGTAGGTCTTGTTGAACCTCCGCCCACCCCCCTTTTACAAGATCAATTTTCAATGGGTATTCCCTTTGGATCTTTTCATTAATTCATCGCAATGCACTATATCCACCGCAATAAATCGCGTTTATTTGAAACTGACGGTCTTATATCATTCGCATCTAGTCGAAGTTCCTGAGTAACCAAAATGATCGTTTCTTATAACAGTCCAAACAAAGTTACCGCAATCGAAGGGAAGATCTGACTTACTCTCTAAAAAGAGGGGGAAAGCTTCATGTTAAGGAGTTGGAACAATTCTAATAAAAATATGAATTTCATCTCTCTCTATATTTTTTGAAATATGAATGCGTTTAAGTATTCACAGTCCCTTTTTCAGACTAAAAGGAATATTTAGGAGAATTATTCTTGGAATTTTTCAAGCAGCTGCGTTCAAGGTAGATCCAAATCTCTATATTAATAGTTTTGCTTTCTATCAACGTTTGAATCAAATGAGTCGGGTTTCCCGGGCACGCAGAGTTGTACAATACGATTAAAGAATGCCAGACTTAGCTTCAGACTTTGGCGCAGGTAAGCCACCTGTGATACTCAAATTCAGTGTGATAAGTATTGCAGGTAGTCTACCTGAACCAAAATCTAAGACGTCATCTGACATTCTTTATAATTAGTCGACTGTACATAGTTTATACCAGTAGCGTAGCGTGCAGTTTGGCAACGTTGCACAGAGTCCATTTAAACCAATGTAAAAGGTCGAATGCGAAGGTGTTCACCGAATACCCAATAGTTCGATCTTCTTCATGGGTTCAAATGGAAGAACTGAAACGTTGCCAAATTGCACGCTACGCCACTGGTTTATATACGGTGGTTGCAATCGACATTTGATTCAAGGGAGTTGTTTCCACTTGAGACTGTTGTTATTCAAAACACAGTATATATTCTGTGAACGAGTAATAAAGTTTGGATATACTATTTATTCAGCACTAAAGGATTTTCGTCCTCAAAAGGCGCGCATAGACATTGGATGTGAACTCCTCCATGCGAACGAATCCCGCCGTATTCAAGGTGCACATTTCTCAGTGCTCGTGGTAGTCATGGTGCATGTGCAATAATGTGCAGTGCATCGAAGGACATTTTGCCTTTAACACTTCCCTTATTATCGCTGTGCCTTTATCACGGTACTCGTATTCTCGGCCGAAGCCATTTAAATAACCTCGAATTTTTATTTCATAGCGGGGGAGGAGTTTCTCAAGTTTACTTTATCAAATGGTTATCTATGCGTCTACGTCATGCGCATCCTTGCGCTAGCTCGAAATGTTTAGTTCACGTCACTGCTCTGTCTATAAAGGTGTTTGCTTATATAGAGCTCTCGTTTCAGATAGCAAGGCTGTAACTTTGCAGATCTCATGTAGAATTTTTTAATTCATCGATGATTCCACCGATTGATAAAAATATCACTCAGTCTAGTACTCTAATCTGTAACCTTTTTGTCAACCAGTGGAATCATCGGAGAAATAAAAAATTCTACCTAAGATCCGCAAAATGGCTGCTTTGTCAGATATTAAGGCCAATCCTTCATGTCATCGACCAAACAAAAGTCGATTATTTTCTCGATTGTTATCTTTTATATGGAGCAGATATCGATATACAGCAATAGATAAGTTCTTTAAAAGCATTTCCACTCCGTGCGGGGATAGATCGGAATATAATTGCATTTTTTGTCTTATTTTTTTTTAATTAGGGCAGAAAATATTGACGTGATCAATATGGGAATAGTTTTTTTCTTCCTTTTTCATCAGCCGTATATTAACCTACGATTTTTACGCCTTAACGACATAGTGTGTCCGGCTGTTATGAACGAACGTAAAGCCAGGTTTTCTCATCATAAGATCCCTCTTTCTCACCCTTCTCGCGAGAGAATCCATGTAATTTGAACTGCTGATTTCAAATTCGGCCTTAGTTTTTACTCAAAACTCATACTTTTTCCCGAATTTCGAAGTTTTTGCTAACAAGACGTAATTTTGAATTTACGTAAAATCTAGGCCAGTTTAATGAAAACTGGTAACATTTTTGAAATCAGCGTCTCAAAATACATATAATAGCGGATGAAGCGAAATTTTAGGCGTAGAATTATTCTAAAACACTAAAAATCAGTAAAATTAACACTGATGGGTAGTGAATGTCGCGGACACATTATGTCGTTTTTGCTGCTTACTTTTAACCTACCGTCCGATTGGTGTCACTTTAACCTGTTGTCAATGAAATGACTCTGACCACACTGGAAAGGAATATTACCAGAAGCACAACGATATGTGAACCAAGGAGTGGGGGGTGTACCAGTAGCGCAACGAGAGTTTCTTCACCTCTCTCTTTCCTTCATTCAAAAACGTATTTTAGACAAGGATGGACAAGGGGATAAAACCCCCTTTTCAGACCTTTTCCTACTTCTACATTCAAATGGGAAATGAGAGAGATGGAAGAGATCCTGGTTGCGCTGAAAAAACAAAGTTTAAGTAGAACCAAAGCTGCTTTTTAAAATAGCTTCGCAGAGCAAAAGTCCTACCTCTACCGGAGCAAGTTGCGGTTGTCCAGAAGCGCTCCTTCGGTAGAGCCAAAGCAAGAAAAGAGGCTGTTGCTCTAAAGAAGTTTTGGTATACCTGCAACTTTCTCCGGTACAGCTTGAACTTTTGCTCTGAGAAGCTATTTTAAAAGGCTGCTTCGGCTGTACATAAACTTTGTTTTTTCAGTGTGGATGTTACTGTTAACATTATTCTAGTGTTTTTACTGAAAATCTTGAAAAGGTTGAGGAAATTCTGTTATACTGAGGCCATATTCTGATAGTAACGCTAAAGTTTTCTTGTAAAAGTACCATCAGACTCACCGCGTGTCATATATCGTTGTGTTTCTGGTAATATTTACTAGAATTTTTCTTTTCAGTGCATTTGTAACTTAAAACTTCTTAATTTTGCGTCAGTCGAATTCTGCGCCAAATTAGTGTTCGCGGAGCTTGAATCTTCATTACAGAATGCTGGAATAAAAAAATACTGAATCCGCGTTACCGCACTCATATTCGATTAAGTGCTCAGTGCTGTCGCGTATCGTCGCTGAATATATGTGTGCGACGCTCTCATCGATTGTGCACTCGAAAAGTGCCGGTGGACATCAATCGATTTTCGTTTTAAATTGACAGCGCGATGGAGAAGAAATACGAGAACACATTTATTTTGAATATTGCTCCTTAGCTCTCAGCACAAAACACAAAGCAAAACGTTTAATTTGTAACTTTAGTCTCCCAAAAAAAAATTGTTGCCTTCGTAGAAAATTCAAGCCTGGAAAAAATGCAAAGGCGTAGCGCGCAATTTGGCAGCGTTGCAGATCGTCCATTGCAACCCATGAAAAATATCGAACTATTGAGTGAGGTGAGCACCTTCGCATTCGACCTTTTACATGGGTTTAAACAGACACAATACAATGTTGACAAAGTGCACGCTACGCCACTGGAAAAAGGGGATTCGTAATTGAAACCCTAACCAACAAATGTGGTCGGTTGATGGATTGACTTAAATTATAAAACGGACTAGATTTGGGTTCGAGGCATTGGCTTTAGGTTTGCAGGCTTGGGTTTTATTGCAATCATTATGAGCTGAATGTTATGGCCCAGATTTTTCATGTCAGAATATAGTAATGAATTATGCAGCTTCTTTTTGTACTTTTTCACTCTTTTCCTCAAAAGATATCAATTAAAGCTTCCATCCTCCAGAACAATCCTCCTTGATAGAGCGATGAATACATACATAAGTATTAGGCGGTACTACGGTTATAAGTATAACTTTTAGCCTAGTAACACGCAGCTCGAACTCGAAAAGAGAATTAGTTTATTGATTTCTGTTCGGAATTTGCAGCGTGCTCATTTGCTCAATCCTCCCTTTCACAATACTATACCAAAAACATTGCTGCCAAATTTAATGTCACTAAAAGCAGTCAACGCCCAAATCAAATTAATGAAATTTGAATTCCAGCAAAAGGCCTTCTCAGCGCCCGATGTTAGTATTGACTTTTGAGTTTGTTTAATGAGGCTCCTTTGAACTTATTTAAGAATCAATCGTGTGGATTCGAGCCATCGTACAGAAGGGGTCCACCTTTCTCATTTTTTCAGAGAAAGAGCAGTTTTATCGATAGTGAGGCCGTTTTCAGTGAATTTTGGGGAATCAAGAATTTTGACAATTTCAAGAAAAAGCGTGGGGCCCAAAAATCAAATTAGAGCAATTTGAGAGAACTGGCTTTTTTTTTTTTTTTTTTTTTTTTTTTTTTTAAGTGCTTGTTCACGAAAGTAATTCTGAACAAGTTTTCAAAAGTTTGAGCGTATTAAAGGTAGCTACCTACAAATTTTTGAAAATTGATCTAAATCGAACTTTGAACTTCAATGTATCAAAATAATATGAAAAATGATATCGATCTATATGGTTTACTTGAAAAGTCTTATAATGTTGCGTCCTTCCAATCATATCATATAATAAATAATAGGAGTCGTCATTAAAAATATTCGATTTTTCGAGGACATCAAAAAAAATTTAATCGTGCCTAAAAGTGCATCATGATGATGTGCTAGATTACTTGAAAAATTCCGTTTACTTGAAAATAATCTTCTTGAAGTTACAGCGGCGTTCCTGGACTTTTTGAAGACCCTGCATTAGTGATATTCGTTAATTGTATAGTATTTATTGCAGTAGGGAACCAACTACATTTTTGGCATGATCTTTCGTAAGACGCGATTTTTTGAACTTGGCAATACGAACATTAAAGAATCACTCTGAAACACAAATTCGACCAAGAAACTTCAAAATAGTATCTTTGATTTTGTGTAACGCCATATTTGTTTCTCGCAAAACATACTCACCCGTAAAGTTGTTAAAATTTTCCTGGCCCTCTTCGGCATAAAGCCGTCCAGTTGTAAGGTACTCTAAGCTCCAGAACTTTGACTGATTTTGAGTTACAGTGCAGTGGCGAAGCATGGCAACGTAAAATGTTGTCCATTTGAGCTCATAGAAAAGGTCGAATCGATAGTCGCGGCCGATCCCTTTATTCGATATTTTTCGTGGGTTTTAATGAGGCAAATTCAGCGTTGTCAGATTGTATTTCTCCGCCACTGTTACAGTGCGAATCGAGCGCTGAGAAGACGCAGGACTGACTCAGAAAATTAGAAAAAAATTAGAGTTAGCAGCGACCCTCTGAACGTAATAAGCTCTGTGAATGGGTTGAAGGAACAAGTCGGTCATAGAGGGGTTTTAGACTACTTATCTGGCTGCTGGAATTCGGGCAATAGAATTCAGGGGGTGGCAAAGCGTTCCGCCGATCGCGGCATTAGCAAAGCCGGCATCGAGGAGCGCCGCGCCGCGCGGTAATGTCGTGTGGTGAGGGGTGAGGGGAGTGTTAAGCGGGTGGCAGCGGCCGTCGCTCCCGGCGCTGAGAATTGTCTTTTTTAAGGAGTTTCGTTGGGTGGTTTGCGCCGGGTAGCCGTGCGCACGCGCTCATGCCGTTGTCGAGTCGAGCGAATTATTTTCTACTCTCAATTTTATCCATTTCCTCCCTCGAGACTTATTCTTTTTAATTTTTTTAATCTTTCTTTTTTTAATTTTTAATAATTCTTCTTTTTCAATTATTAAAGATGGTTTTAAATTTTTCTCTCTCTCTAGTACTGATTTTTTGTCGAATATATCCGACATTATAGAGCTGAGTGGAATTCAAGTGTTATTTTATCGAATGTATTCGGCATTGGACTGGAAAGGGTTAATACACATCTTTGGCTAAGCAGGCGAGTTGGCATTGGCCCTGTCACATTCTGTCCATTCGAGCTCGTGATAAAGATCGATCTGAACGATTTTGAAAATTGAAAGGCTTTCTCTTTCAACTCCCTTTCTTTCCACCGAAATTCATTTTCAAGGAAATTATGATAAGTCTAGGGAAACGATACATTCATGTCACAAAAACTAATTTTTGTTTTTAGGCTTAAGGAAAGGAGGACATGACAGTAAGCGTAGCGTGGGTGTCAAAAATGGGGTGGTGGCTTTTGACAAGTTAGGAGTTTGGGCTTCAGAGTTCAGCCACTTCCCCTCCCCCTCCCTCACAAGGCCCATACACGCTACGTCTATGGTAATGACGTTTAAAGATTATTCTTTATCGTAAGGAGCAATATATTGCCATCCACCAAAATTGAATGTCTTGCGCTTCTGTCAATCTCTATTCAATTTGTACTATTATATCCAGTTAGATGACCGTGAAAATTTTAAATTTGATTTTTGTGACATTTATCGTTTTCCCCCTGCAGACTCTCCAAATATTATCCCAGTGGCGTCGCGTGCCATCTGGCAACAATGTAACTGCTCCATTAAAATTAATTAAATATATCGAATTTTTCTTGTGCACTGTGCACCCCCTGATTTCGATCTTTTACATGAGTTTAAATGGATAGAATACACTGTTGCCAAATTGCACGCGACGCCACTGTCCACTGCCTAGTTAAACAAATATGAGGAAGGTAGGGAATAAGTAGGAGCAGTTAGGGAATGAATGAATGGGGGCACAAAGAGCATACCTATTTGCCACTCTTTGGCGTGCATTGATCCTCCACTGAAACCTGGCAGCCTTGGTTTGACTCTATATAATTTACTCCCCCGCACTGAGGCGAGCTTGTGGCGAGTTTTTTTTTGGGGGGGATTTCAGCTGAGAGACGCACGCACGCTCGAAAACACGCGTAAACACGCACATTCATTGTACGCACCGTTGTCGGTGTGTGTACATCCCTTCCTGCTACCCTCCCGCTCCCACCACTCGCCCTGTGACTCCTCCTTCGAAAAAGTTTTTGGCTTGGGTTGTGAGCCGCGCAACTAGATAATTGCACCGCTTCAGAATTTCTTTTCAAATCGATAAAACACGCGCCCCAAAATCTTTACGAGCTTTTTCTCTTTATCTTTGTCGTTTTTGAATTCCTCAACTCCTTCTTTTTTTCTGTTGACCTTTTTTTTTTTTTTCTACATTTATTCGACCAGCGACCATGGTCAAAGAGGAAGCGCCGGTATTGTATTTTGTATTCCGTGTCAGAGCATCCAAATCCAGTGGCTGCCGTGCGATTTTTCAACCATGCAATTTTGCCATTTAAACTTAGGTAAATTAATCTATTGTTCCTAGAGAATCGATTGTTTTATATTCGTTTCAATGGGGAGGGGGGCACCGTTGTTAAACTGCGCATGAGTCACCACTGACCAAATCCAATTTTGTTAAAATTCCATTTTTACATGAAAGTTTCCTTCCTCGTATCTTCTACTTTCCTCAGTGTTTTTCAGTTCTTTTATATCAACGCGAACTCCGCCCATCCAACGAAACAATGGGCATCTTTTGAAACAGTGGTGTAGCGTGCAATTTGGCAACGTTGCAGTTCATCCATTTAAACCCATGAAAAATATCGAGCTATTGGGTGTTCGGTGAACACCTTTGCATTCGACCTTATACATGGGTTTAAATGGACTTGGTACAATGTTGCCGAATTCCACGCTACGCCACTGTTTTGAAAGTCACCCTCTCCCTTGTCTCTCTGTCATATTTTTCTTTTGGTCACTATTCAAAAATTGATATTTTATTCATTTGCATAGAAAAAACAGAAAAAAACCATTTGGTAACGCAGACGAAACCTTTCGTTGAAAAATGGCCCAGCAAAAGACTTCAGTTGAGCCAACCGAATCTTTCGTTCACCTAGAAAAATATCTTAAGTAAAACGTACAGAACATTTAGTTAGTTCTACTAAAGTCTCTAGCTGGGTCATTTTTCTACTAAAGGTTTTGTCAGCTCTAACAAAGTGTTCCACTGCCCCCCCCTGGTTTTTTTTTTTTTTTTTTTTTTTTTTTTTTTTTTCGTGTGAAAGAAAAGCTTGGAACAGCCCTGCTCATTCTAATAATCAAAATAATGTTTCGGCAGAGTTGGAAGGATGGAAAAATATGGACGATAACGCGTACCCCGATTGAAAAATTTTCTCTGGCCCGAAAACAGACACAGCTGATGATACATACTTTGTTCCAGGTCCTGCGGTCGTTGGCGGAGCAATTAAAGCTATCCACGCGGTTGTTCAAAAACCTATAAAATGCGAGGAGCGTGGCATGCGAGCGACCGAGCGTCCCGCGTTCGCGAAGGGACGGGGATGGGTGAAGCGGAAAGCGGAGGGTGGGATTGCGGGACTCGCAGGGATGAGAAGGGATCCACCGTGTAGCATAGAGGCGCGTAGCTTTGGAAAGCAGTGCTTTGGGGCTTGAGGTTTTCGCCCCTTCATTTCGTTCGGCAATGAGCGGCACTCGGCAGGCAGCACACCCTATTTGCATAAGAGACGCTGGAATTCCGTGGCCGCATGATTTCCGTACGTACCCTGTGAGTGGTGGCTTGTCGCCAAGTCTCTCAACATGAAGAAGAAGAAGCGAATCAATGGAGCCCCCAAGAGGCAAAATTTGCAAATGGCGGATAGCCATTTGCCTCTGCGCGCTGTTGCCGCTATTTCGCTATCTCTTACAGGTTAGGTTCTGATTCACGACAATAACGGTCGTTATTGAAAGAGATGATGTTCTCCAAAATAACATTCAAGCAGAGGAAAAATTAACAAAAATTACCACGGTCACTGTTACTTCAAATGTGTAATGAAAGCGAGTTCGCGAAAAGTAAACAAACCCTCCGCCATTTGCATTTGCTTCTTGGAGCTTTCTTGACAGCCTAAATCTGAGAGCCAATCAGAAATGGATACTGCAATGGCGCAACTCGCATATTATATAGGGACTCTATAGCTTGTGGAACGCGGACGAACAATGTATAAAAGGTGGTTGAATACTGAAATAGGGTAAAAGGGATGTGTCTGTTGTTTACTGTAAACTGGAACAACTAGATGGTGTGTATTTAATCGGAAGTAACATGGACGCACTAGCGGGGACAAAGATACCTAGCTAGGTTATGCAATCTGCAGCACACAAGTTACCAAACAGCACACATGTTCGGTGCGTTGCATATTGCATATCCTGGCCAGATATCTGTGACTTCGCTTGTACGGTCGTACATGCTACGCGACATGCGCGGCATGGTTAAAATTTCAAAGTGCAAGCCGTGGTACTATCAACAACAAAAGAAAGCTCCTCATTGAAATGTATCCACATAGGTTGCCTTTCAGTGTGCTCTAATACGGTATTACACTAAAAATTTATTTAAAGTATCGACGGTTTCAAAATGAGCTGAGGAACTTAAGAGGAGGGAACTTTCAAAAAGAAAACTTTCTTTTGGCATCAATATTGATATCTTTCCGACCATGTTTCCGAGATTGCAAATCAAGATCGTTTTTCACCTTTTTAGGTGCTGTCGCGTAGCGCAAGTACCTTATGCAGTGGAGTAGCGTGAAATTTGGCAACGTTGCAGTTTGTTTATTGAAACTCATGAAAAATATCGAACCACTGGGTGTTCGCCGTTCGGTGAACACTTTTGCATTCGACCTATTGCATAGGTTTAAATCGGAAAAATACTTAGTTGCCAAATTGCACGCTACGCCACTGACCTTATGCTATCGTCGCTGTCCGTACGTACGACACGTACGTACTTACGTATATATGTAACGATCGATGCTCTCGTTTTGTGCACTCTAAAAGTGGTAGTAGGTATCAATCGATTTTCACGAAACTTTGCAGAAACTTTTGTCACTATACCTTAGGATGAACTGCCAAAAATTTGGAAGAATTTGGATGAGAAATTTCAAAGTTATCGAGGTTTTATTGAACTTAGGCTAATGAATCTTGCTTTCGGAGGTAGAGCATTGATTCCTCTTCAGAGATCGATTCTTTTCCTAGGGTTTATATGACGAGAGGTTGTCTATGTATCGCGGTTCAATGGATGCCACCTTCGATGGACACAGAGTCTATTTTGAATTCATCACAACAATGAAATCCAAATCATAATTCTTATTTTTGAATTTCAGGAGAGGATGATGTCTCAATAAGATACCTACTTTATTTGAACGGCATGGCACACGTTTTAATTATTGGTTTAGAGTCTCGACAAAAGTTGACTTTTCCAATCGGTTCCTCAGATTTATTGAATAAATGATACTCCCAAAGCATTTATTTTAATTTTTTAAAGAAATATGCATTCATAGATGATTCTAATAAGCACTCTTGCCGTCGAATACTTATCCCATTTTTCCCCATTTGAATAAATATAAAAGTTAGCAATTTATATGTAAATGTGGCAACATTCCTAATGAGGACTCAAACTGCTTTTGGCACGGGACGGCTCAAACATTATTTACTCATTGCAGAGAAGTGACTGGTGGGGGGGGGGGGGGGGGGGGGGGGGTTGTTTGTCCAGTATAGCAATAGTCCTCCCCCCTCCCACAGCCTCAGAAATTGCCCCTTTTCGAATTTCACTTACCAAAGGCTACGCAAAGGTATCTTTTTCCTCTCGAAAACCTTACTGGGTCCGCCACAGGCTCAGTACATTCGGGCGCCCACTCACCAAAAGCAGACCATCAGGACATGGGGTTTCTTGGCATGTGGTGTTGATAAATGAGACAATATCCTGATTAGGAAGGGGTGTATACATAGTCATACTATACATATGCTCTCCTCGGCGAGGAATCAGTATTAAGTTTACATTCATTTTTTTTTCTCCCCCCCCCCCCCCCGAAGAGTACGCCTCGTGTTGCTTTTTTGTTTTTGTTTTTTTTTTTTTTGGGTAGGTCTGTACTCACCTCTTGCGGATACCGCCTCAAATATGGGCGTAGCGGTCATTGATACCGGGCAAGTTAGGATTGAGTCTGCGCGCACCGCACACATCCAAATTCACGCTCACAATTTTGAGTGCCCGGGGGGGGGGGGGGGGGGGGGGGGAGGGGGGGGAGGGAGTGTAATTCTTCGCATGTCGCGTTCCCTCGCTCCTCTCCTTACCTGCGGAGGTTATCAATTGGTTGATTTGTGACTCTGATGCCCAATTTGGTGAGCGAAAAAATATTCACGTGTCAATCTCTCTCTCCCTACCCCCCCCCCCATTTGAATTAGTGGGTTTGAAAAATATTATGGAGGATGGACCATCACGTGACTTTGGACCCCACCTAGCCAACTTTTATCCTCTCTTCTCACATGTGTTCGAATGAGTGGAGAGAGAGAGAGAGAGAGAGAGAGAGAGAGAGAGAGAGAGAGAGAGAGAGAGAGAGAGAGAGAGAGAGAGAGAGAGAGAGAGAGAGAGAGAGAGAGAGAGAGAGAGAGAGAGAGAGAGAGAGAGAGAGAGAGAGAGAGAGAGAGAGGAGAGAGGAGAGAGGAGAAGAAGGAGAGAGAGAGAGAGAGAGAGAGAGAGGAGAGAGAGGAGAGAGAGGAGAGAGAAGAGAGAGAGAGAGAGGAGAGGGAGAGAGAGAGAGAGAGAGAGAGAAGAGAGAGAGAGAGAGAGAGAGAGAGAGAGAGAGAGACAAAAAGCCAACTCTTCTGTAACGACCTCTAGATCAGTCGAATCGTAAGAGGCAAAGTTGGCCTACCAACATATGTATATGTACAAACCATTATTACAATTAATATCGTGGATCGATACCAACACTGGTCTGTCATTATTCGCAGTGCTTATAATTATGATTATCAGGAAAAATGTAATATGAGCTAGGGATTAAATTGTTGTCTGTGTGCGAAACGCATATCGAAGATATTGGGTCTTCTATAAATGAAGAGTGAAACTATACCCGACTCATAGAGCTTTTGCAAAATTGTGCTACAGGCTTATCAATAGTTGAACATGGGGTAAAACCATGTGAAAGTAACGATTAACGCTCTAAAAAGTAAAAAATCGCGAAATCCACTCCCAAACTCACAAAATGCTTTCAAACGCGAGACCAGTCGTTGCCACAGATTACATTGGGTTTCCCTATATCTTAAATCAACTCTACCTACTCAAGGTGTTCTCGTAACACCACACAAGAAGAAGTATACAATTGCCATAAGATTTGGGCGGCAACGGCCGCCATTACGGTCTCACGTTTGAATTTTGTGAGTTTGGGAAAAGATTTTGTGAGTTTTTAGTAAGCTAATCGTTATTTTTACAGGGTTTCACCCCATTATCACTCATTAATAAGCCTGTATCAAAAGTTTGCAACAGCTCCATTGAAAGGAAGGGAATACATTATTATCTTAATAATTTTTAATACAAGCCGAAAGTTAATCAAATGGGTTTGATCATACTAATTTCAAACACGTTACATCGTGTTTGGCGCGTTGATTGCTGAAACAAAAGAGCCCCGTTGAAAAGTTATTTATTTTTAGACCTAAGGCTTTAATATACCCAGAGCTGCTGCAGCTCTGCCCAAAAGATGGGAATTTTAGGTTCCTTCATTTTGTTGGATATACGACTGGGATCGAAGTAAAATCGATTTAAACTTTAAATGAAAAGATTTCGTTGTTGCCGAATTGCACGAACCACTGCTGAGTAAAAAGGCTACTGGTAAAGGTATGCATCTTTTCATCACATCTATGCTCGTGGAATCCCGGTGGACGAGGAATACGAAAGGAAGAGAAAGGCGAGTAAAGGGATTAATCAATACAATACTCACATTATATTGAAACGGAATTGAAAAGACCCTGGGAAGAATATACTGGAATCCCTTCAGAGTGGCTTGAGGTAGAAAGAAGAGAAAGAGAGAAGGGTTGGAAAATGCTTGAGAGGGAGCAGGGGCGGGGGCGGGGGCCAAAGCAATACTCGAAGCAGCATCGGCAACTCCCTTCAAACACAAGCGAAATGCTTGGCGACAAAAGAGAAGGGATTGGAAGGCTGAGGTGAGGCAGAATGAAAATAAAGAAAGGAAAAACAAGTATAGCCATAGTAGGCGAGGTACGAAATAATTTATTTTTCCAGGGTGGAAGCTTAGATCCTGGCAAAGTTGCGTTTTGTTCATTTAAATCGACCTTGGTCGTTAAAAGGTCGAGCCATCAATGGGCGTTCATCGAAAACCCTACAGAATTCGACCTTTTCGGCATGGGTTTAAATGGACAGTAAGTACATACGAGTTGCCACTTTTTGTGACGCGTTAAAAGAAAGGGGCCCTTCTCTTGAACGGACAAAATTTTCTGGAGAGAGATTTTTCGCGAAATGGGTCTAAAACTGCATTTTTTTTTTTATCCCCCCCCCCCTTCTAAATCAAAACGGATGAAAAATTCATGTCAGCATCACACTTTTAAGCAGAACCACTTTAGTTCTTGGGTTTTTAGGATTATTTCATAATTTAATTTCAAAGCTATACATTCTAGAGAGAGTAGGGGAGGAAAGAAACATTTGGAAACTTTTAGTGAGGAGAAGAACTAGACCCCATAATATCCTGGCGTAGCCATATGGCTACAGCTAGAGGGTAGTTTTCATTTTTTGGGGTTTTTAAATTAGGGGGTAATAGATTGGCAATCAGATGTTAAAGATTAAATTTCATTTGGCATCAGCTTTTTTTTGGGTATTTTAAAATTATTAAAAAAAAATGTTAAAAGGTTTGGGGGTTGCTTTATTAAGGGTTGTTTTGAAAATGGTTGAAAAAAAATTAAATAATTCAGGATGTTATGGGTTAAGGCACGTTTTAAAAGACACCCAGGAATAGTTAACTTAGCAATGGGGGGAAGTGTAGAAAGGAAAAACTTATGGGAAACATGGAGATGATGTGCGAACAACCAGTCGATGGACTGATCGCTAAAAAAAAAAAAAAAAAAAAAAAAAAAAAAAAAAAAAAAAAAAAAAAAAAATACTGCACGTCAGTGCTGTATAGTGCCTAAAATGGATGCTGCAAGATCATTTCTGTACCCATCAGATACCACAGGGTAAAATCCAACATGCACGAAATAAAAACGAATAAATATGGATAGTCATAAAA
Source organism: Trialeurodes vaporariorum (assembly GCA_011764245.1). Lineage (NCBI taxonomy): Eukaryota > Metazoa > Arthropoda > Insecta > Hemiptera > Aleyrodidae > Trialeurodes > Trialeurodes vaporariorum. The sequence continues at coordinate 18,447,503 of VMOF01000388.1, forward strand.
ATTATAAACTTACAGTCGCCTCCTAACATTTTGAGTGTAGTGGTCGAACAGATAAATCTCATGGATATAATAAAAAACTCAGCTGCGCTCAGACTGCATCTAAAAACCATCCTACATCCGATATACATGCATCCTTCTTGTTTGTTACTACCCGAAGAGAGGCGATTGTGGTCGCGATTTGGTTGTGGGGGGGGGGGGGGGGAGAAGAAAAAATTATTACCTGGAACGATAACGAATTAACGACAACGATAACGATAAACGATACAATAGCTCAATCTATTCTCTTCAATCCATAATTTAATAACTTAACCATCTCGACTTTTTAATGGTCTTTATAAAGTAGAGAAGCGCACACTACCCGAGCACCGGTCTAAGTCTTGGAGATTATGGACAAGGAATTTGAAGAATGAGACACGCCAGTCATTGCACTTCTATTTACTTCCTTGCACTGCACCGCGCCGGCCGCGCCGCATGAACACTCAGTGGATCGGTAAAATTGATTCTTCTGGAAATCATTTCCAGCGTTTTAGCGGAGAAAAAACGGTATGCTGACGGTATACATATTTATCCGTTCTAATCATGGTTTCTTTTTTACTGTCACTGCGTTTTGAAAACTGATAGTGGTTTGGGCAGTGTGGCATATCAAAGGATTCATTTATACCTACGTCAAATAGTCGATATTTAGGGAATTCATTTAATCCCGTTCATCAATGATGAGAAGTCGATACTTTTGCATAGATTCAAATAGAAAAAGAAACATGGTTGTCAAAGAGAGTGAAATGAGACGCTAAAATTTAGCGGTGATTCCACGAACAGTCGGAAAGAAATGTATAAAACAGTTCATGGACATGAAAATACTCTGTACCGTAAATTTCTGTCCTCTGATGAAGTCATGCACCGTTAGTTCACTGAAAAAAATACTTGGTTAAAGTTTACCATATTGACATAGTAAACTTTTCATGGTTAAATCTTACTATAATTATGGTAAAAGTTACAAAAAATATAGTAAAAGTAAACGAGGCACATTTTAAATTTAACCACGTAAAAATAGTAAAATCAAACTTCGTGGATTTTACTATGTGTTGGTCAAATTTTACTATATTTTGGTTTAAAATATAAAGTAAACTGATAATAAAGTTCGCAACTTTCACTCCTTTAACTATTATTCCATCTTCTCTTGTTCATTTTATTTTTAATCGTGAAGTTTTGATTGTTCTGAATTCCAGACGGCAAATGCACCCTTGTCCCCTTGTGCCCTTGCGCCCCGCTGCGGGTTCCCATGCTACCTTCGCCAGTACCCCACTCCCCCCCCACTTCCCATCACTACCCCCGCTATCAAATCCAAAGCCCAGTCAGTGGTCAAAACGAGCGATTATGAATGTGACCAAGAACAAACGCATAGATAGATGTTAGGGGAGGAAGAGGGGCTGTGAAAGGTTCCGGCGCAGGTGGAGGTAAGATGGAGATGGGTTATGACAATTTGATTGCGCTTTCATGGCCTCCACTGCACTGCCACGGCCGCGGACTAAGCGCGGTCGGACTCAACCGGTCACATCCAATTCCTCAACAGTAAAAATCCACTCTCTTGGGCCCTGCTCATTCTGGTCGCCGCGATGCCGATGGTCTGAGTGCAGAGTGCATAGATGCACTTTACTGTACACTCAATTCCCTCGGTCCAAAGATGAAGATAGCGCCGCACCGCGCTATTGCCGTTTATGTTGATGATGGGCAACCCTGCAACCAAGTAATCATTGCACATAACCCGCTCGATAGCGGAGCCGTCTATCGTCTCTGAAAGCGCCGGTTGCTTCTAACGCCTTGTTGCCAATCTGTGAAACGCTTTGGATACGATATTTCAAGAGTCATCAACCCTTTCAAGCGCGGAATTTGGGTTTTTTTTTTTTTTTTTTTTTTTTTTTTTTAATTTTATCAAACCTTTCAAAAGAATACAGTTTTCTATACGCACTTTAACCCCTTATGGACCAAGCCCGAGTTTACCTACTCGCTTTTCTCTTCGAGTCTATTTTACATTGTTGTAGTCTTCATTCCGGATGAACGCAAATATAGAAAACAGCACGATAGATAAGGTTTCTTGTCGGACGCCTTCAATTCGTCGTATAGGCAATTCCAACTCCCCCGAGTACGAACAGTTAACTACATTTTCCTTTGTAAACAGAGGAGTGGTGTTCTCTTGAACTAACCTGGTCCTTAAAAGGGTTAACGGGTCACTCAACTTTCTGCAAACTGTCTTTTTGAATTCCATGTTAAACTAAGTGAGACAGTATGTGTCTCACTACACTTGAATGAGTTAACCAATATTCCTATGGAGTCTATTTTCATTTCGAGAGTTTGGCCAGCCAACCTCTGATTGTCTGATACAATATTAGCTGCACGGGAGTCTCCATCGGACAAAAGCTGTATGATACTTACTCGGTTTTTATTTTTATGTACGGTTTATACACGAACCTTGATAATTAGTATCAAAGCTATATTTATTACTTCGCTGTGGCTAGATCTCATGCTGTGTCCGAAATGTCCAATTGAAAATATGCCAGCGCTTAAATAGACGTATTAAACATTTTCAGTTTTATTCGAATCTATTACAATCTTTAATTTAAGGATAAGTATACGGGGTCAATCAAACCAATGGCGCAAATAAATATCCATTGATAAGCAATAAATACTCTGTCGCATAGTGGCTTCAAATCGTGGCCCACTCTATGTCTATAAGCTCGTTGATTATGATCAGTGGCGAAGCGTGAAATTTGGCAACAATGTGTTTTCTCCATTTAAATTCACCAAAAAAGTCGAACGCTTCAGTCATCGGCGATGACCAGGCATTTCGACCTTTCTAATGTGTTTCAATGGGAAAAAAGGAGCGTTGCCAAATCGCACGCCTCGCCACTGATTATGATTAGGTTACAGCAAAATTGTAACATCGAGGCTGCTTAGTGCTTATGGCATGCGTGTCGACAAAACACCAAGTGCATCTTCGACGCTCATACTTTGCTGCAGGTAATCAGGTATATGCCCGAGATCAAATTGTGTCGGTAAATTTGGTTGTTTAATGCTAGTTCATATCTAATTTGGCATCAACGCGGAACGGAGCCCAGGCCTTCAATTGGAGCCAAAATTGATTCATGGAACCGGTCGTCAAGAGCTAGGAAATTGGAATTGCAGTGTTGTCAGATTTTAGACATTAAAATAAAGAACAAATAGTTTGAGACCGTATGTATGGCAACATTGTAGAATTGACTCGAAGCTCTCCCTTTAGTTGCTTATAGTCATTACTTCGCTCGTGTTAGACTCAAATTCATTATCATGTCAAAATCGGTCGCAGCGTAAAGTAAACACAAATCGCCGTGCTACGTTGCCGCTATCACTTAAACTTCAGAAGGTACCCATTTATCCCGTTCGGAACCGCCTGCCTCTTCCGACCGACCGCGACCTCTGTCCGAGTATGAAAAGTTAAGAGGTGCATCTCTAACTCGTCAATTGCGGAAGAAAAACGTGGTCAATTAATTGAGGGGGGTCTCTGCGGAAGATACACAGAAGATATAATATAAGTCGTAATTTTGAAGTCTAAAACTCCAATGTGCAATTTTAATGTTCATTGACGTTCCTTAAGGCTTAAAGTCATGATTTGCTGTAGCTATATTCTAGTTCAAGTCCAAAACATCCTAGGGAGCTTGACGTTCGTATGACGTCCAATGTTTTCTAATAGCCGTCTTTTTTATCCGTTCGCGGTTTGCAGAACTTTACTTCCAGAGTAGTGTGGACGACTGTGGACGGTTGTAGGCGAGAAAAAAAGGCTTTTGCGGGGTTTTCAGGCATAAATCGACGATAGTATAGATTTCGAGCACAATTTGACCAAAAACATGTCGGTAAAAATCGGTCACACCATGGCCTCTGCGTTTGTGAAAGATAATTGCTTACAATCGCTGGCATTGGTTTGTACTGTTCGCAAAACTCTTTAAGATTCTGTGTAAACGACTGTGAAAGTAAAAGAAACAAAAACAAAAAACAAAACAAAAAACAAAAAAATGGCTAGTATATGACACCGATCCCACAGTTTTAGATGTACACCAGACGTTTAGTATTTTACTAGACCTGCTCAAACATGCGGGGTGAGTTAGGACGTTTTACGGACTTTTTGGAGCCTTTTTCGAATTCTTTGCTGGGCCTTCTCCGAAGATTGCTTTAATAATCTTCCTTAACCCCCTCCCCCCTTGGAAGTAATCCTTCTTATGCGTATACTTTGTTGATTTGTATGAAAGCTTGTCAATTTTACTCCCTTCCAAATGTCTCTAAAAATCAATACGAATGCAATGGTGTTTCCATCTTTCAACTGTGCCCAAAACAGCCATAGGAGAACGCAGAGAACAAAATTCGAGGAAATCGTACTTGTATTTTTACAAGATTAGAAGATCCAATCATCACCGAAAGATGAATCCTTCGCGACTCTCGTGCCTTTTTAATGTGAGAAGGGGAGTGTTGTAGGTTGTGATTCGAAATGAAGACGTGAAAGCCAAAATTCCAAAAATCCTGAATCCTAGTTACTTTTGACTATCAATAATTGTATACTTTTTGGTGTTTATTTATACTCGTATTATAATCTTTCTGTTCGAACGCTGAAAAAAAAGTACGGGCCTGAAACTCGGACGTTACGGGCAAATATGGACAATATAGTACACCGAAGAAATCCGGGTGCCACACCCAGATTTCTTCGGTGTTCGGCATATTTGCCCGTACTTTTACGTACTTTTTTTTCAGTGAACTACTTGAAATTTGTTAGTTTATGAACCGTTGAAAGTAATCTAATAATGTCAAAGCGTTCGAGTTGAAGGAAACTCGATTAAAGAGCTCAGAACTTCTCAAAAAAATTATCAAAACTTTAAAGAGCCAAAAACTACGTTCCCAGAAGCGTATCATTTTTATTTTTTTTCGTTGTTTTTTCCTAGCGAAACTGATGTTTGCACAAATAAAACAGAACTTGAGGAAAATCCTGCTTGTCTTTATAACATCTAAAAACATTAAAAAAGGAAGGAACAGGTACTTTTGCGTACAAATCCTCACTGTCATCGATGATGCGAAAACGAATTGTTGCCCGTTTTTACTTTACATGCGGTGTATCAAAACTATAAATATCCCCCCCCCAAGAAATTAAAGAATTTGTGATTGTAAACCTTCATACCTAACCTAACCTTCATATCTTTGATCTTTCATAATTTTTATCCGATTCAGTAAACAATTTTAGATCCGAGGATAGTGTTTCCTATACATATAGACTTAGCGTTCAACTGCCAGTTGCACGGTTTTGAAGTTAGTAGTCCCTTCGCATTTAAGAAAAACAAAGACTCAAAGCCAAGTTAGAAACCCATCCTCCCTTTCCAACGCTTTCTTTGAATTGAGGCGGTTTTCAGGAGAAGGGTCATAAAAATCAGGTGTATCAATCCAAAGAAACTCTAATTTGACTTGTACATTAAGCGCTGTCAATATTTCATGGCCCATTCTACCAGAATCTGCCACATTTATCCGCGTCTTCCGCCCAGTCTCTCTATTGGTTGATTTCGATTTCATTTTGCAATTTTTTAAGGGCGATCGATCGTTAATAGACAAATCCAACCGTCCTTTTTACCAGACAAATTGTTATCAAAATGGCCGAAATGAAGATTTAATAAAAATCGAGCTTTGAAGCTTTATCTGTAAGTCCCTACTCACCTTTCAGCTTTGAGATACAATTATTATTTCATGTCAGAACATATTAAATCATTAAGCGGCAGACAGTCGACCATCTATATTCTTTTTCGGTCATATGTAACTGACCCCAGATTCGTGCAACTGGCGATAACTTTACTGCGCAGACGCTAATGGGTAATTGGTTTGTTTTTCTAGTGGAATTCCTGTCGATTGTTGGGAAGAATACAGAGCATCTGAGGTACCTCACGATGAGACGAATCGATCGAAAATGAAAATAAATAAATAACTGGAAACTTCAAGAAAATCCCACCTGTTGACGTATCTCTATTCCTCGCATCTGGGTCTTGTCTCTAGAGAAGAGGAAAAATTCATGAAATTTTAAGTGTCTCTCCGCGATTTCGAGCTTATTTTCTGTGCGACTGTCATTCTGACCGTATTTTCTTCTGTCTTCAGTCTCAAAAATTGCAGTGCATTTATTTTTTCTGCGTCGAATTGCCGCGACAATCTTGTCACGTTAGATAGTTGAGCTGCAATTTTTTAAATTTACAGCCGGTGCTACTTTTTAAATTTTTGTTGAAGTTAATTTTAAAATTAACACCCTCTAGATAGCAATTTATTTACATTAGCTAGTTAATCTGTTACGTTCTATTGTGTATAAAGAACATTCTATATAAGTTTCTTTGAAGTTGCGTTTTTGTTATATTTGAAAACTCATCCTCAGCAATTTTCGTGGTGTCACGACTTTTTGCGGTAAAAATATTGCTTTCGGCTCTTTGATAGCCTCTCAAGCAAATTACCTCCCAACTCAGATCTGTTCCGATTATTTTCGCAGTTTTGACATTTTTGTGACGTTTTGAACATAATTTGCGACGATAAACAGTGAACTTTGAAAACTTATTGAAGTATAAGGACCATGGAATTTTTCAACTTCAAATAAATTCAAACTGGAGAATGATAACTAGCGCGAAAATAGTGATGTACTCGTCGCCATGGTAACCGCGACGTTTTAAATTTTTAATCCAGCCCAATTTGTTTTTGGATAATCGTCGGGTTTTTTCGGGGGTGTCCAGGGCGTGAACCGGTCCGGGCTCCGGTTCTAATCCGGTTCGGGGCGGAGATTTGTCGGCGGTAGAGCTGGAGACCACATCCGGTGTGATCGTTATCAACCCCAACAACAAGAAGCTGGCTGAAAGCGAGACTTCACCAGCAGCCCCAGCAGCAGCAGCCCCTCCTCCACCCACAACAACAAAGGCCACTGGCAAAAACCGAGATGATCAGTCGACGCCTTCCCCCACAGTGGGCATCATGACAGGTGAGTCCCCCCACTCCAGTACACTTGTATGTTGTATATTTCAAACCCAAAATTAGGCGGGCATCTCCCAAACTTTTGCCTTAGACGAAAAAGGGAATGGGTCTGTTGCGTACTTTTGCTGCATTAATATAACTCATTGTTTCTAAAGTAAAATTCGGCGAAAAGAACGATACGCCCATTAAAAACTTTCAAAGTCCACTCATTAACTCAGAAAATACCTTCCATTTCAAACAACCCGCGCTACACTAGACACTATATCACCGACTTATAACTACATAGATGGAATCATCTCGTTTATGTAAACATGAACAGAACTTACAAACATGCTTCGTTTAGATGCGTACATTTCTTATATTATTTTGTAATCTTTGATAAACCGAAAAGATCAGACAGCAAATGCAGCTTATATTTCACGTATTAAAAAAGAAATTCCATCATTTTGTAGTTACGATGTTGTTCACTTGTGCATGGTGGTTCCGTCCATGTAGTAGTATACTGGTGCAAGTAGTGTCTAGCATAGCGCGGGCAGTTTGAAATTGAAGAGATTTCCTGAGTTAATGAGTGGTTTCTGAACGTTTTTAATGTGCTCATCGTTATTTTCGCCGATTTTACATAAGAATCAAGGTTCTATATTGTTGTAGCAAAAGTATGCAACAGACCCATTAACCATTGTGGCATAGGTATGTCCGAGAATATACGGCCGGGTAGTCCAACACAGAAAAAACCATCACTTTGGTAGCTCAGGCAAAACTTTTGGTTAGAAAATGACCCAGCGAAAGACGTTAGTGCATTAAACCAAATCTGTATTTCATCCAGCATCATCTCTCATTTAGTTAGGCGTACAAAACCTTTGGTAAGCTCTGTTAAATTATTTTGCCAGGTCATTTTTCTACCGAAGTTTTTGTCAGCGCTACCAAAGCGTTATTCTTGTTTTTTCTGTGCACGCACTGAGATATTTTTTTTTTTTTTTTTTTTTTTTTTTGGAATTACGGAACGCGCATCATGAAATATGCGGACTACAGAGAAATTCCTTTAAAAAAAAACTAGGATTCTTGTTACTTCAACGATTTTATCTTGTGAGTTATCAGAACATCAAATTGAATTAATCAGAATTCTAGTTATTTTAAAAGAAATTTTCTTTTTAACTGTGGCAATTTTTGAGGATTATAGTAATTCTAAAAGAATTTCATTTCTAGTCCATACTTAAAAATAATTTTCTCTGCGTGCATGCGGTATAAGAGGACTTTTCAATGACGCCGAATAGTGTCGTATAGAAATTGCATCATAAAAAGGTATAAAGCTACCAAATGAATGAATATTTTTTTCAAAAGCGTTTCGTCTAGCAAGTGCTTCAGTAACGGATCTTAAAGTTAAATGCGAATTGTTGAAATAAATAATCATATAGCTTTTCAAGAATCAAAACAGGCAGAATGACTTGGAAGAATGCATTTTTGGCTCCTTAAAAGCAGTATGATTTCCATGCATCATAAACGTCTACGCTTTGTTTTTGTTGAACTTGCTGATGAAAGAAACACTTTAATAGAAATATATGTATATTAGTTTCGTAGGTTTAGGCGTTTTAATCATGCATCAATTTCCGTGACCATTATCGGTGTCAGCGAAAAGTCCAGTTAGAGGTCGTTTCAGAAGTGTAGACGCACCTAGACCAATAATATTTGGCATTTTTCAACATTATTTTTCATGCTTACTACAAAATGAAAATTATACTGAAAATAAATCTGAGCGTTGGCTTTTCATTAAGGAACGCTTTAAAATCAAAAGTTTAATGTCGGAGGCAAATTTTGTTTTGATTTGAAGGAATGGAAATTGGAAATTAGCCAAAGATTATGGTTTAGGTGTGCCTATACATTTTTGAAACGAACTCTACCGTAGAACTACCCATATTTACTTAAAAATATTCGAGAAAAATCATGGTAGGACTGAAAAGTTCCAAAGTCTGCTCGTCAACTCGAGGAAAGTTTTTGAAAAGCCAGGCCGTAATGGAGGCCTGACTCACGTTACAAGGAGCTCTTAATCCCTATCTAGAATATACGTATGTCTATTGGTCACTTGGAGTGATGAGTCCCCTAGTTTCAAACGTACCTAAACTCCATTATGTTAAGCTTTAAAAATATTTTCCCATTTTAGTTTTTAACTAAGAACTAATATATTCATCGTAAAAATTTTATGAGTAATTCTTTACTACACAATTGATTATAATCATATACCGGTTTATAATACCAGTATACAACCGGTATACCGGTATATAATTATACACCTTTAGATACTTCACAAAAGTTTATATGTTGGTTCTCTTTTAAAAAAATGAAATAAGAAAGTAGATTTTGAAACGTTGCATTAGAGTTATAGGCCTAGTGGCGGATCCAGGAGAAACGGGAACACGAGGCCCTTCGTTGCCTCACAGGTCTCCTTTCCTCAAAAGAAAATAGCTCCAAATTGCTTCCTTCGACGCTAAAAATTTCAAACTTTATAGGCGTGCCCCCCCGAAAAATTGTTTAAATCTGCCGGGGTATCGGCCAGATTGAAACTGGAGGTCCTTAATTATATCTTTCTGCCAATAGCGTTCTATGGAAAAAGTAATAATTTCAGTAGGGTCAAGCCAGTCGGCCACCTCATGTAAAAATTAAGGGTTGGCAATATACACCATTGCCTTCACAAGTACTTTCTTCATTTAGTCAGCAGATTTTGAAATTTTTCGTTACCACCATCTTTTCCCTGACAAAATTTTACGTTCGAATCGTTATTTAATTTATTATTGGCAGGAGTTTGGAGTAGACCCTTCTATGACGCACTCTGGCCTTAACCCTTTATGGACCAAGCCCGAGTCTACTCGTTTTTGTCCTCTAGTCTATTTCATATTGATTCAGTCTTCATTCCCGATAAATGCGATTAGCGATGACAACACTTACGAGATGCGGCGCCTTCAATTCGTCGTATATGCAATTTCAACTCCCCCGAGTACGAACAGTTAACTACCTTCTCTATTTAAACGAAAGATTGGCATCATTTTAACTAACCTGGTCCTTAAAGGGTTAAATGTCTGGCCTTATTCCATTTATCCTCTAAAATTAATGTTTCTGTTATCGCTCCAATCAATAGACTTGGGATTTTGTTTTTCTTTTCCGGAAAGTTGGTTTATTCAAAATCTCGAATACGTAAGGAAACGCGTCAAACCTTTTGCACCGACACCAAGCTGCAACTTCTAAACACCTTAAAAGCCGCACTTTAAATTGTGTTTAACATCGATCGAAATTGCGCAAAGTTAGGGAAAGTACAAGCAACCATGATGCCTACACCTAACTTTGCACAGATTTTGGTGAGTGTTAAAGTGGCAAAGAGAAGTTCGGCTGAAGTTAGGTTTGATTTCAGTCCTCGTTATCTCGACTTCCTTCACCACTTACAGCGAGGGATAAAATTCAGACTGGAAAAGAAAAAATATAACGGTTAATTTTTATTGCTCTGCTATAGGCTGTTGGCTGTCCCAAAAAAGATTGGACTTGACAACTGTAGGTTTAAATGAAAACATCAGCTTCTTATTGCTCATAACCAATCAGGTTGCCCTCTATCAGAGGATAAAAGCTGATGTTTTTATGAAAGCCGTAGAAGAGTCAAAACCAATATTTTCTGGGACAAGCTATAGAGACATCAGAGTTGGTATCGATGAAGATATGGCCCTTCATTCAGGATCTAGAACTTTCTATAGTTCACGAAAAAGTTTGAAACCATTTTTCGATAGTTGTTTGTGCCAGGTTCAGTTGCTACCTCGACCGGACGAAGAGTTTCTTGCGTAGACAAGCCATTAAGGGTGCGTACGTTCAAAAATTGAGGAATTCTTTAGGGAGAAAAAGAAAAAACACGTGTAAAACCGAGAGTATGTCCTCATTCTCAAAGACTCTCATTTCAAAGGGCTATTGAGTGTGTTTCTGATGAGTTTGCGGTTATTCTTTAGAACTGACAAATAATCTTAGCATCAATTGTAAGGTGAGAAGGAACAACTCTTGTAACTCGATCATCAGTCACACACAGTATAATATTTTTAGATATGTCCTCTGTTTTAGATGTGGTTTTTCCAAAAATCTCCCAAGTTTTAGAGTTGTCGTCCTTCATAATGATTCTTCTTCTGTATCGTGGGTTCGCGCGTTTTTATTCAGTGTTAATGGGGCTCTTGCAAACTTTTGCTGTTAGTAAATGAATGGTCCAATGTGATGTAAAAACCAGCGAAAATCACGAAACGCACAATGAGAAAGTGTAAAATTTAGTAATAAACTCTCATAACTGCTTTAACGACAAGATTGTAATGGCGGAGAGACGCAGGTATCATGGGAGATTCCTGTCTAATTTGTCATTTTCTCTATACGGAAACACAGAGATATGTCGCAATTTAGATAGGACCCATCCCATGATACCTGCGTCTCTCCGCCGTTCAGCTCAATTTTGAAAGTGAATTTTGTGATTTTTTAATATACTCATCGTCATTTTTACAGGATTTTATGCAAGAATCGACTCTTCAATTCCCTGTAACAAAATTTTGCAAGAGCCCTATTGTCTTCTTGCACCTATTTTCTCCTTTTCAGTTTCAAAATTAATCTCATACTCGTAATTAACGCACTGAACGCTCGATCAGCTTCTGCCACTGTTAAACATGCTTTATTTCGAAGATTTAAAAAAAAAAAAAAAAAAAAAAAAAAAAAAAAAAAAATCGGCTCTTCGTGCCGGGCCTCGGAGCCATGGGTCCAATGCCCCCCCCCTCTGACGGATCTGTGTTACGGGTCTAGCCACATGTGACATTATGCTTCCCGAAAATTTAAAACGCTGGAAAATAAAAGAAAAATTCATCAAGATCAATCTCGATGACAGAACTTTCTTTTGAAATTCATACATATATAGCACGTCTTAATACCGACGGTGCCGATAGTCGTCCTCATCGCGGGGCTGCCGTTTTGCGTATAATCAATGCTATTTTTCCATTCAACGCTGATTCCATCGGTTGAGAAAAGATTACACAGTTCAGTTCAGTGTATGACTGTAATGCACGAAACTACTTGCATCTGTAATCTTTTCTCAACCGGTGGAGTCGTCGATGACAATTAAAAACTTGCGGATATTTTGATTAATTAACGGCGTTTCCGCCGATTGAGGAAAGATTACAGATGCGAGTATTTTTGTGCATTACAGTAATACACTGAACTGAACTGTGTAATCTTTTCTCAACCAGAGGAATCATCGGTGAATAGAAAAAATAGCATTGATTATACGCAAAACGGCTGCCCTGGTCCTCATGCAGTAACCGATAGCGGCGATAACCGCTACTTTGCTTTTAAAGGCATGAAAAAAAAAGAGAAAAAAGAAATGGAAAACTTTTTATACCACGGTGAAGGCTGTCATTAAAACTCCGTAATTACTCGTCACATTCTCTCAGCATTAATGGAAGTTATGAATTTTGAAGTGCGTTAACTTTAACTTCATCTCTAACATCCACTTTTCCTTCCCTACCCCTACCTCTCAACTCAGCGCCTACGCTACGCTGTCCCACCCTTAACTTCTGACCACCCCCCCTCCCCCAACGGTTGCTAAAACTCTCTGCAGCCAAGAAAAATATATCTTTGCTGATGATTAATCTCACTCTTTTCATTGTTAATGTTTTTCATAACGACTTTTTCATTTCCATCATTCTCGAGTCTCCAATATACAGGCGGAAAGACTATGTAAAGAAATTAATTTCTGATGGCGCGCGGTGCCGGAACGAGCAATTTGGCAACGTTAAATTTCGCCCATTTAAATCCACGCCTAATGTCGAATTCGACAATTTTCATCGCAACCCCAATACTTCGACCATTCTCATCCGACTTCAAATTGACAAAATACCAATGAGCTATAACTTTAGAGTGGCACATCAAGGAACGTTCCACTGGTTCATTGTTGTCATACCTAGGGCGCCGCCATCTTGCCGTAAAAATCGATTTTGAGGTTAGATTTTGTAGGTCGTTTCCTGTCGTTCAGTAAACAAACTCGGGCATCGCCGGAAACGACCTATCAGCGACCTACAAAATTTAACCTCAAACCTTGGAATCTGCCGTCCAAATTCCGCTTTTTTCCGGGATTCTTTCTACCCTGATGTGTGGCACAAGGTGGACCAGCCTGCTGCCACTCTAAAGTTATAGCTCATTGCAAAATACTGTATAACGCTTTTACCACCGATGGGTCTGTTGCAAACTTTTGCTACAGTGCTATAGAGTGTTCACTCTCATGTAAAATTGCGTGAAAAGTCCATTGGTGGCATCAGAAAGTCATAAAATGCAGTATGAAACTCACAAGAGACGTTTAATGAAATCCAAGGTGGCGGTAAAGTATCGAGCAACCTCTATATGCATGCACCACGAACATCCAAGGATAGCCAACCTCACGATACATCCATCACACCCAATCACAACTTAAATAAACACATATAACCTCTGAAGCTGTGAAACGTTGGCAATCCTTGGATGCTGAAGGTGCATGCATACAGATTGCTCGATATTTTACCGCCATCTTGGATTTCATTAAACGTCTCTTGTGAGTTTCATACTGCATTTTATGAATTTCTGATGCCACCAATGGACTTTTCGGGCGATTTTACATTCGATGAAACACTCTTTATCGCTGTAGCAAAAGTTTGCAACAAACCCATTCCAGTGATTTTGTTCGAAATTGACCATTAAACTAACTTCCACGTCATACTTAATTAACCTATTAAGACACTATTGTTCATTGAAATTTCTCTATCAAAACTCAATGGTTTGAAGTGTTTCAGGCATCAAAAACCACGGTGAATTTCAATTTTATTTTCATTGATGCCCGGTTTATTTGTTTGTTTTAACCGCAAAACTAAGCTTTTTTGTGACACCATGAATGAGAACAAAATAAGAGTGGAAGGAAGCCTCCAAGGCCGGCTCCCGGCTGGTGTATTATAGTTAATGCCACTATTTCTACTCAGGATTGTAAGGCGCTGACGACCAGTTGCAATTTGGCCACCATGCTAATTTTCCATTTAAACCCATGCAAAAGTATCGATATCTTGGGGGTGCAATTGCACCTCCTGAAGATCGATTGTTTTACATAGGTTTAAATTTAGAGACTACGTTGTTGCCAGATTGCACGATTCGCCACTGCTGACGACCGCTTCGATTATGAATCCTAAAGTTCATAAAAATTAGCATTCTAGTTTTCCTTTATCATAAAGAAATTTCAAATTACTGAATGATAGCATTATAAAATTGGACATGGGTCGTTTTGTTTTTCATCCGCTAGCTTAAAAGATCGTCGATCAAACTTGATGAAATAATCCAAGTCTCGACCGATCGGTGAATCAACGGTCAACATTACTGTTGCCTCCACGAATAAAGACTTTAAATTTCTCGGGCATTCAAATCAATTCTAAAACTGCTTGCGATTGTTTTACGATGGACGCGGCAACGGTGGTGGCTAGTGGTTGCTGAGTAGTGAGTAGTCCAACAGTCTAACGCAGTCTAACAGTCTAACGGCCGACTGTAATTTATGATCATGCAGATAACGGCCGAGCATAACGGAGTATTGACAGAGACGGAGATAGAATGAAAGATGGTGGAAGAGAGGGAAAGAGTGAGAGGAGGAGGAGGAGGAGGAAGAAGAAGCGATAGACGAGTCAAAGAGTGGGATGTTCCTACGAGCGACTATGAATGAAGTACAAGGATTGTGGGTTGTGGAAGGGGTACAATTTATAATATTGCAGCGCGTGAACTTATAGTTTCCCAATGGGCGTTAGAGTGGCGTTTCTTATCGCGCAAAAAAAGGCCCCCTGATTCTTGATAGCAAGAAAAACGAATGAAGGAAAGATAGGAAAGCTGCAAGGAAATAAATCCGTAATTAAAACCCAAAAGCGGCCAGGAAGTGCGCTGAAAGGAATAAAATCGGGAAAACGTCAAAATCCCATTCCAAAATAATTTCTTTTTACACATATACCTACGCGTTAAAGTCTCTCGAATGAGAGATGATTGTGTAACAAAGCGCCAAAAAAAAAACAAAACAAAAAACAAAAAACAAAAAAAAAAAAAAAAAAAAAAAAAAAAAAACCTACAAAACAAAATAATAAAATATAAACCTATTAAAGCACATTTGAACATTTAACTGCCTAGTTCGGACTGTTTTGTACACGGAAAAAAAACTACGGTGAAAATAACCATACGGATACCTGATTTTGGCACCTGCTAGATGATAAAGTAATGTTAACCAGAAGTATACTATGTTTTGACTAGGTAGTAGGTGATGTTATACCTGATTGCATGTCGAATTTACTCCAAGTATCGGTAAATGTACTATACTTCTGGTCAAGTTTACCATAACATCTAGCAGGTGCCAAAATCAGGTATCCGTATAGTTATATATTCACTAATCTTTTTTTCCGTGTAACTTGCTATTTTGAGACTTTAGTAATGAAATGACAAACTGTAGACAGATGTAAGTGATTTTGTGTCGGTTATTTCAGAAATATGTTTGTTCTGGGAAACTTTATCTCAGCTCTTCGTTCACGAATCTTGAAATATTTCGACCCTTCGCGAATAGTATTTTAAGGTAGATCTAAAAAGTTTGAAAGCGGAAACACCACTTTTTTACGCTGCCTTGCGAAAAATTGGCCTTGTCGTGTGTAAAGCTGGTGGGGGGGGGGGGGGGGGGGGGTTAAGGGTTCTAATGCCTTTTGGAGATGAAAAGATGTACAGAAATCTTTAAGAATTGGTGTTTCTTGTTACTTTCGAATTTTGAATAAGCGGATACTAGGGGCGGGCGAGGAGAAAATTGCCCCCCATTCGACCAAAAAGGGGAAAGAGGGGAGAGGGGGAAGAAAAGGGGGGGTCGCAAGAGGAGGTGGAAATCCACAACCCCTATCTCCCCTCCCCCGTTCTCGAGGGCTGGATTCGCTCATAGTTCATCTACTTTGGTTGGTTTAATTAGGATGTTGTTTGGTCCCTAAAATCGGGAGGATAAAAGTTTGGACTTAGAAAGTGCATTCGTTGGTTCACATATTGGTAAACTGTACCTACATGCGATACTCAAAAGGATTGATTTGGGCGGGCTCATGCTGCTTGAGGTAGCTATTTACTTTTATTGTCTCTTTATCTATTCATCTATCGATTTTTTTTCTCTCTCTCTCTCCAAATAATAAGATTCTATAAAACTACTCGTCAAGTGCATACTTGCAAAAATTTCGATATGTTCGTAGTGAAATAAAATTTAATGAAAATTTTGCATGGATATCAGAAAAATGCACAAAGCTCGAAAGGAAAAATAAATAAATAAAAACTATTGTGAATGCAACTTGGAGAAATATTCTTTCACAAACCTCTGTTCCGAATCTCTTTAAATATTTTGAACACTAAAACATTTTTATTTGAAAAAGTTCAAAGCTTTTAGAAATGTCAACAATTACTTCATTTGCCTCATGTTTGCGTTCTGATGCTACTATATTGTTTGCAATACGAATTTAACTTCACTGCGGGGGCAACGACCTACAAGACAGTTACTTCTTCCTCCTCTCCTCTTCTCTCGACCAGTCAAAACTGTGACGAGTCGATGGCAAACTTCTTTTTTACACGTATCATCTACCTCCTGCCATTGACAAAAACCGCGAAGACACGTGATTTCGGCCCTAACTACCATTCATTCCTAATTACCATTCAATTAGTCATTAGTCCTATCGCATATTGTTCCTTCACGCACAATGCACAATTCCGGCGCGTATACAGATTCAAATCACCGTACATTACCGTTCCGCACCTTACCGCACAAAATGACCTGCAATTAACCGCATGTGAGCTGACAACACTGCATAGATTGTCGGAGTCACACTCTGCAGGGAGGGGAGGGCGGAGGGGGTTGAAGATTTACGGGGTTCTTGATTAACCTATTCCGTCTCTCACCTCTCAGGTCTTAAAATCGTGATTTACGTTCGCGGGCGAAGTAAGCTGTGGAGCGATTTCGGAAGGTCAGGTTCACGCGCGGGTCTGACCCCTCCCCCACCTCCCATGACCCTATCCACTGGAGAAAGGGGGCCTCCCTTGGCCTCCCAGAGTCTTGAAACGGCCCTCGTATCCTGAGAAGTTGCCAGATTGCCCCCAAAGTTGTGTGTATCTACATATAATAACGCCCATGCGTGACGAGCACAAGTAGACCCATCCCTATAGGACCTCAACAACCAATAGGCAGTTGGGGTAATGTCCCAAAGCAGAGTTGGGAAAACAGGGTAGTATTCAAGTCACATGAGTCCTAGTATTCGGGCTTCGCAAAACTTTTTGAGTTGCATATTGCAACATTAACCCGAGTGGATTTTTAACGAAACAAGAATCATTACAGTTCAATTTTATCATTTTAGACAGAGGGTCATCCTTAATTCGTTAAAAACATTACTTTGGTTCCCGTTGAAATACAATTTAAGAAAAAAATACAAATCTCGAATACTGGGACTCGTGGGACTTGAATACTACCCCGCACTTGCCAAATTCTGCCCCAGAGCCCCCGCAAGGTTGTTTTTTATTTTTTAGTTCAAAAGTAAGTCTGTATATATTATTTGTTCGACTTATTCAAATCCTCAAAAAGGAAAAAAGCTTCTTATCACCCTTCGATAACCATCAGTTTAATTCTGGCTTCCTTGCATCTGATGCAGTTTCATTTGTTATGCGTTTGATTTTCCAATAATAAATAAGAACTGTTACAATGGCAAACCTCTCGGTCATGATCCTCCACACGAAATGCAAAGTAGGACCTGGAAAGGATCAGATTTGTCAAACTTGTATTTATTGGAGTTTCACAAGTCCTGAATGGACGTAACCCGCATTACACGTAACCCGAAATTTCCTGCTATAGATGAATTCAGATCCTTGATTCTTTCGTAAAATTTGGCGAAAATAACGATGCGCGCACATTAAAAACGTTCACGGACACCACTCATCAACTCAGTAAATCTATTTAACCCTTTTATACCTGAAATTCTTTCTGTTCAGAAACGGATTTTTGACCAACATAGCTCTGATCTTAGCGCTGTCTCCTCATCTAAATTGATGCGCATATTGTATTTTTCTGTTTTCCATAAGATTCACTGCTATTCAGCTATTCAGAGCAGGGCTGCCGTTTTGCGTATAATCAATGCTATTTTTCTATTCACCGATGATTCCACCGGTTTAGAAAAGATTACACAGTCCAGTTCAATGTATGACTGTAATGCACGAAAATACTCTCATCTGTAATCTTTCCTTAATCGGTGGAAACTCCGTTGATTAATTAAAATATCCGCAACTTTTTTAAAGTCATCGAAGACTCCACCGGTTGAGAAAAGATTACAGATGTGCATGAGTATTTCAGTTGATTATAGCCATGCACTGAACTGAACTGTGTAATCTTTTCTCAACCGGTGGAACCATCGGTGAATAGAAAAATAGCATTGATTATACGCAAAACGGCAGCCCTGATTCAGAGGGACATTGAAATGTACACCAGGTCTGAAAGGGTTTACTTCAAATAACCCACGCTTCGCTAGACCCAATTTGTACCGGCAAGGCATGGCACACTCCTCCATAGACGGAACCACTGCGTGTATACATGTATAAATAACATTGTAGCTACATATGTTGGAATTTTCTTCTAAATAAATTGAATATTGACTGCATTTGATGTCTAGTCTCTACTACCTTATCAAAGATTACAAAATAATACAAGAATGAATTGTACGCATCTAAACAAAACATTAAAATGTTTGTAAGTTATGTTGATGTTTACATAAACGCGGTGGTTCCGTCTATGAGTGGTCTATGAGTGGATTTTGAAAGTTTTTAATGTGCTCTCTGTTATTTTAGCCGAATTTTACGTTATAATCAAAGTGTCTTGTTGCTCCCAACTAAAAATGACCAGTTGAAATCAGTTGACATCAGTTGACATTAGTTGACATCAGTTGACATCAGTTGACATCCGTTGACATCAGTTGACATCAGTTGACATCAGTTGACATCAGTTGACATCAGTTGACATCAGTTGACATCAGTTGTCACCTCAAATCCTAAATTTGTCTTGCTCTAGGGTCCAAAAAAAAAAGAAAATATACAATGCGCATTTCCCAAATGATTTCATTGTTAAATGTTAATTTATTTATTTTTACCAACCGCGGCAGCGCTGGTGGTTCATTTCCCTGAAATCCGGCACCCGTGTCCATCAAGAACGGAATCCCTCATAGGCGGCTAATTATCAATTAACAGTACCCACTTCGCGGTTTGACGTGCGAGGTTGGGGGAGGGGGGAGAGGCAGGGGAGACTTTACCGCTTTACCTACGTGACTCCAAGACTGTGCCCTCTCCCCTCCCTCCCTTACAAATCCCCGCCTCCTCCCCTTAGACAAGGCAAGGCAACGGTATCAGCTACATTCACACCTCGCTGCAATGAGAGGCCGCATTTAACGCTCAATCAAAATCCCGCTCTTAAAAGAATGTCGGTGAAAAGGTATTCGCGAAACATCGCCAAAAGCATCGGTCGTAACTTTGATGGTTGAAGCGTCGCGTCATTTATCAGCAAGTATTTTTTAACAAAACCGAGGAGACCGGTGGAGTCTTCGATGACTTTAAAAAAGTTGCGGATATTTTAATTAATCAAGCTTCGCTGCAGAGAAAATGTTTCTGTATGTTTCCAAATTTATTGAATATTTTGAGTGATTCTTGGTGGATCAGGATCATACTTGCATTGGTGAGCGCGCCGAGAAATTCCGTGCGACTCTTTCATTCCTTTCTCCACGAACTCCCTTTTGCTGCAAAGGTTAAGATTGCCAGAAGAAATCAAAGTTATGACTCGCTCAAATCCAGTGGGTATAGTGTATAGTCTATAACGGAGTCCTTGGGTCGCTGGTTTCATTTTTGAACTTATTGCAAAATGTTGACTCATTTCAGGCCTATATTAGCCAATTTAGTGCATCTGACACTATACGTGAAAAAGGTGGCCTCTCTCGCTTTGACAACTCAATTCCTTCTCATAGGTGAATATACAGGAATGGGGCTCTTGCAAACTTTTGCTACAGGGGATTGAACAGTTGATTCTTGCCTAAAAACCTGTAAAACTGACGATGATTACACAAAAAAATCACGAAATTCACTCTCAGAATCGGGCTTAATGGCGGAGAGACGCAGGCATCATGGGAGATTCCTATCTAAATTGAGACATATCTCTGTGTTTCTGTAGAGAAAGTGACGTAATAGACAGGAATCTCCCATGATACCTGCGTTGAAGCGCCATTACGATCTTGCCGTTATACGAGGGTCGTTCCAAAAGTAAGTATCATGTTTTTTTTAAAAAAAAATCTATTAATGCTAAAATAAATCGGTAAAAAGGTTTCAATGCGCAAAATCCTCAGCTTTTCAATGGTTTTTTTGGATTTTTGATATCTTCAAAATTAAAAAAATGGCGGCGGTTTTTCTGAGACAACCTACCGTTGTCGCGTGCCCAAAATTTTACGCACTCGGATAAATCGTTATTCAGACAAAAAAAATGGATTGTGTTGAAGAGAGCAAAAAGAACATAAACATAATAAAAAATTCTACTTAAAAAGCGTCTAACCATATTTTTCGACGTAGTCTCCGCCTCTTTTAAGACACTTTTGGTAGCGCGGCACCAACTTACTTTCTTATTCCTGTGGAGAAAAATTCATTTTCTTGATTTTTAATCCAAGTGTCGACCGCATTTACCACTTCCGCATTACTCGCGAAACTTTTACCACCGAGGTCAAGCTTTAGACGCGGGAAAAGATGAAAGTCACTAGGTGCGAGGTCCGGAGAATAGGGGGGGTGGGGAAAAATCTCCCATTTAAATGTCTGTAACAATGATTGCGTGGTTCCGGCAGTGTGAGGGCGCGCGTTATCGTGCATCAACAAAACTTGACGGGTCAAAAGTCCAGGACGCTTCCTCTTGATACGAGCTTTAAGTGTTGATAGGACCTCACAATATTTTTCGGCATTTATTGTCTCACCACGTGGCAAGTAGTCTACCAATAGGACTCCTTCTTGGTCCCAAAAAACTGTTGGAACACAGACACCGCAATTAGCGCGACGATTCAGTAGCGTAAAATTTTGGGCACGCGACAACGGTAGGTTGTCTCAGAAAAACCGCCGCCATTTTTTTATTTTTGAAGATATCAAAAATTCAAAAAAACCATTGAAAAGCTGAGGATTTTGCGCATCGATACCTTTTTACCGATTTATTTTAGCATTAATAGATTTTTTTTAAAAAAAAAAAAACATGATACTTACTTTTGGAACGACCCTCGTAGCACTTATGTGAGTTTATTACTGAATTTTAGACTTCCTCAGTGTGATTTTCGTGATTTTCGCTGGTCTGCACATCAGAGTGGACTATTTTTTTGCTCGTAGCAAAAGTTTGCAAGAGCCCCATTTGACGTCTTATTTAGTGCACTAAAACACGTGAAAAAAAAAAAATCGAATTATTGGAGGTGCACAGTGCACTCCCCTTTGCTACTTTTATTTAACATGCACTTAAATGGACGAAATTCTGCGTTGCCATGATTGCACATGACGACTACTCTGGTGAAGATGCAAAGGACAAAACCGAAGGAGCAAAGAAAGAGGAAACCAATGGAATTGAATCAGAGAAGAGTAGCAAAAGGAGAAGAGAAGAGAGGAAGATGCCCCGCGGATTATTATAAACAAGAGGATAGGCTAATTAGTGTATAAAAGTAGAAGCACAACAAGAACTGCAACAAAATAAGTCGGTCAAGTTCAGAAGTGATGAGAACCGCGAGTCCGCAACAGACAGCGTCACATCACGTAACAGGTGTAAGTACTCACAATTCTTACATACGCCAAGGGATTTCGAAGCGCGCAGCGATGATCTGATCCCACTTCTCCTCCCCCCCCCCACCCTTCCATTCCCTTCCGCCGAACCGACCACGATTACGATACTCGGAAGGCAAATCGGGGGTATTCGGTATTCCTTCATATCCGAGAGAGTATCCAGCCGAAGTCGAAGTCGAAGTGTAGAGTGGTAAGGTCGATGGCATGGCAGCAGATTTGAGCATCCACACAATGGGTTTGAGACTTGGGTTCGCGGCCCGACAAATCATCTAAGATTTTGTCCAGTATAGTAAATACTAAATACAGAGACAAATAGAGACGGAGCACTAACTGGCTGCAGGCACTCTGAATTCTCGCGGATTCAACAAAACAATATTCAACGTCGCATGGTGTTGAATGGTGAGCACCCTCCTCTTCACTTCCCGCCCATCCCCCCCCCCCGTGTTTTCCGAATGTCACCATTCAACACCATGCGACATCTCAAAGTGTTGACTGTTGTTTCACATGTTATTTTGTTGAATCCCCGAAAATTCAGTGTGCCTCAAATCTTCCCTATGTATTTTAACGTAGTGCTCCGTCTCTATTTGTCTCTGAGTAAATATGAATTTAGTCTATAGAATCATGTTATTATTATTATTTTTTTTTTTTTTTTTTTTTTTGGCCTGCCATCCTATATATTTTTCTGTTTTTAAAGTTGATTGGATGATTATATCATCCAACTTGAACAACTTGAACAACTTGAATGAAGCATTTCTGTAGCGAGACGGTAGAGTTGCCTTTTGTTAGAATCACCATTCTGGTCGGTCCGCTGTGCGGTGAGTCGATGTGTCGGTGACCAGCAGCCTCGGCTGAGAGTGCGTTGGCAAGCTGACTTACTAACCTAACCACCTCAATCAGGTGGAGCGGTATGGCGGAGAAGGGAGAGGGGGGAGGGGGGAGGCGGGAGGAGGAGCCACGGAGGAGCTCTAAGCCCAGCATGTCGAGTTCATTGGCCCCGGCAGTGGTGAAGACCGCACCGCGTCGACGCGCGACGGACAACACTCCGGTGGCGCGGCCCAGCGTAATGTATAAGAAATAAAAATCGTCTTCCTATCCTCGCTCCTCGAATTTAATGTAACTTCACTATACACCACTCCGATCACTGGAGCACATTGGTCTACGTCAGTTTTTTTCCGGAGAACCCGGAAGACGTGTCTTGCGTCATCACGGTGCAACAAGAGGAAGTGCTGAAGCGCAACCGGAAAATTTCTCCAACAGCGCGGCCGCGGGTTCAGGGGATTCTCTCCTCTCTCTCTCTCTCTCTCTCTCTCTCTCTCTCTCTCTCTCTCTCTCTCTCTCCTCTCTCTCTCCTCATCTCTCTCACTCCTCCTCTCTCTCCTCTCCTCTCATCTCTCTCTCTCTCTCTCTCTCTCTCATCTCTCTCTCTCTCTCTCACATCTCTCTCTCTCCTCCCCTCCTCTCTCTCTCCTCTCTCTCTCTCTCTCCTCTCTTCTCTCTCCTCTCTCTGCTCTCTCTCTCTCATCTCTCTCTCTCTCTCTCGTCTCTTCATCATCTTCTCTCTCTCTCTCTCTCTCTCTCCTCTCTCTCCTCTCTCTCTCTATCTCTCTCTGCTCGCTCTCCTCCTCCTCTCTCCCTCTCTCTTCGTCTCTCCTCTCTCTCCTCCTCTCTCATCTCTCTCTCTCTCTCTCTCTCTCTCTCTCTCTCTCATCTCTCGCGTCTCTCCTCTCTCTCACTCTCTCTCTCCTCTCTCTCTCTCTCTCTCTCTCCTCTCGCGCATGAGTTAGTTAAGGACAGGGATCCATGCTAAAGTGCCGCGTGATAGCCGCGTGCGGAGAAATAGAAAGAAAATTTAACTCGTGAATCAATGGCTGAACCTTTTTTTTTTGAGGGGATTTTACCTCCGAAGCTTTTTCGACGCTGCCTTAAGGGTTGAGAGGGGGTGGAGCAAAAGTTGTCCAAAATTGACTTGCTTTGCCCAAATATTTGGCGATACAATATGAATTGGAGTCATCCTCATCTCACACGTCATAGTATAAATGGTACGAGGGAGGAGAAAAAAAGGATCTTTCAGGTGGTCAGGGCCGTATTTCCTACAAGGCAGAAGAGTGCGTGCCTTGCGTGCCTATGGCGGCAAATTTTGGGGAGCGGCAAATTCGGCCCTCAAAAAAAAAGCAATGGCAAAGCGATGCATGCAGTTAAGGATAATGTAATGATTAATGGGGCTGTTGCACACTTTTGCTCTCAGCGATGTCATAGTCGATTCTGTTGTAAAAACCTCCAAAAATAACGATGGTACAGCACTAAAAACTTCCGAAATACATTCCTTAACTCAATAAACACTTTTATTTGCTCGAAAAGTGAAGCAAGGTTAGCGGTCACAGTTTTGGTCGGGAGTCACCGGCTGCAACGATAAACATTGCCTAATGTTGAACGGTGAAACTCAACGAAAGGCTGTGATTGGTTCGCCGTCCCGGAAACGGAAACAGGTTTTGCTTTTCGAATGCAAAACACACGCTCATCAGTCAACAGTAGGTAATAAGTTGGCTGTTGTTCCGATGAGCTCCGACCAAAATTGAGCCAGAAAAGTGGACACCTGTCGCAAGCTTTGTGCTGGGTCTCTATTTAACTCTGTGTGCGGTAGCTCAAGGCTGCAGTGCTTCGCAGAGAGCAGGTAGAAAAGAGTACCTTATTAAATGCAAAATTGATGATTTCTAAAATTGTGTGCATGGTGAGTATCGTCCGGAATAACTTTTTTTCCACTTTCTCGGGGATGAACACGGTTCCCCGGTTATTTTTAGCGAAAACTCCATTGTTGATAAGGAAACTAAAACTTTTAAGTCGTTATAAGTTTGGAAGTTGTTGGTCAATATGATGTTTCGGAAAGTGCATTCGTGGCTCACCCGCTCTTACTTGTCGTAGTCGGTTCGTCCCCGTATTTATCCACCATATCTGACCACTAACCCAGTGGTCCGCGGGTTTTAATCCCGGCCGAGGCGGTGACAAGACTTGACGGTCTCAGATCTTGTCACTTCGGGGATAGACATGGGTGTTTCTACTGTTCCTCTTTCCTCTTGGGTGTTGTATTCCAACATTTTACCCATTCCTGTCTTATTTATTGTTCAAGTCGTCGCTGGTTCGTTTTTTGGTCATTTTTCTTTGTCTTTCCTCTATCATCTATATCCGTCTTATTCTCTCTTCAATTTCTTCTATTGCAAATGATGCGCAATAAAAAGTTCGATTTCTACGCGATGTCTGTAGATCCGCTTCGGAATTAATGCTAGTTCAACAATCTTCAAGTAATAAGAAAATCGGCTCATTCCTCCTTTTTACTTGTCCGTTTTTTTGTTTTTTTTTCTTTTGTTTTGTTTTTTTCCGGTTGTGAACCCGACCTTTATGTGTTTCCCAGCCTTCGTCCAAGAGAAAAGTGGTTTGTATTATATTTGGGCTGATGAAAGATTTATTTAATGGCCTGTATAAACGTAGGCACTGTAGGCATCAACCTATTCATCTGCCTTTGCTGCTAGAATGGGTCTGTTGCATACTTCTGCTACAACATTATAGAACCTTGATTCTTATGTAAACTTCGGCGAAAATAACGATGCGCACATTAAATACGTTCAAAATCCACTCATTAACTCAGAAAATCACTTCAATTTCAAACAGCCCGCGCTACACTAGACACTATTTGCACCGGTATACTACTACATAGACGGAACCTCCGTGCATAAGTAAACAACATCGTAACTACAAAATGAGGGAATTACTTTTTTAATACGTGAAATATAAGCTGCATTTGCTGTCTGGTCGTTTTGGTTTATCAAAGATTACAAAATAATATAAGAAATGTACGCATCTAAACGAAACATTCCAATGTTTGTAACTTCTGTTCATGTTTACATAAACGATATGGTTCCATCTATGAAGTTATAAGTCGGTGATATAGTGTCTAGTGTAGCGCAAGCTGTTTGAAATGGAACTTATTTTCTGAGTTAATGAGTGGATTTTGAAAGTTTTTAATATGCACATCGTTATTTTCGCCGAATTTTACGCTGGAAACAATGTGTCACATTGATGTAGCAAAAGTACGCAACAGACCCATTATTGTTTTGGGAATTGCTTAGTAGAACTCTCGTCAATGGGGCTCTTGCAAATTTTTGCTATAGAGGATTGAAGTGTTAATTTTTGCATAAAAACCGGTAAAAATGACGATGAGTACACTAAAAAATCACGAAATTCACTCTTAAAATCGGGCTTAATGGCGGAGAGACGCGGGTATCATGGGAGATTTCTATCTAAAATTGAGACATATCTCTGTGTTTCCGTAGAGAAAGTGACATAATAGACAGGAATCTCCCATGATACCTGCGTCGACCCGCCATTACCATCTTGCCGTTATAGCAGTTATGTGAGTTTATTACTGAATTTTAGACTTTCTTAGTGTGGTTTTCGTGATTTCCGACCGTCTTTATAAGATTGGACTATTAATTTGCTTATAGCAAAAGTTTGCAAGAGCCCCATTCTTAGTCGAACATTTTCTCCTTGTTGAAAGATGTCGGGGAAAATCTTAGGAGAATACTGATGACTTTGCGATGCGCTCTTTCTACTGACTCTCACGCGAAGGACTTTGATCCGATCCGGGAGCGGTAGTGTTTTCGACCCCAGCGTACGGTGATTCCCGGACCGGGAGTTTAGTGTTCGAAGCGGAGTCAGTCGGTGGAGCAGTTTGTGCACCGTTAGTTGACCAGGAGTCCGCTTCGTCGCCCCCCCCTCCCCCCACTCCCGCAGCTCCTCGCTCCTCCTCCAGCGTCTCAACCCGCTGAGCCCCGTTAGCCCGTTAACTTTGCTTTGCGCGCATTTTGCTTTTGCTTTGCTTTCCTCCGAGTCGCGGAGAGTTCAGAGTTGGTCGGTTGCGCGGATTGTCTTTTCAGCTGTCCGTGTTTCCATGCCGACCCCCCCCCCTCCCCCCTCCCACCACCTCCGTCACACACACCGCCCTCCCCTTCACGCGCGGGTCCTGACTCTTATTTTTGGATGGAGACAAATGAATTTGATTCGCAATGCGCTTAGTCTGCATTTGTCATTTGAATAAAATTAGCCGAATGATTCGTAAGGGGAAGGGGAAGGGGTGTCCCCTCTCTTCCTTCAATCTTGCGAGGTATGAGCACAGAATAATACAATCAGAACGGAAACTCTGTCGGATTTTGAAGCAAATTCATTTCGCGTCCGCCATGTTGGGATATAGGATGTTTACATCTGGATTTGCGCGCGAAAAAAAAAAAAGATAGGACATGATCCGCGAAATTTTCATTCGGAAATGCCATTAGAATAAAAGTGAGGCTGGAAACTTATGATTTCTTTCCAGAATTTACAGAAATAAATGAGTTTCAACACAAATCACACACGACCGCCATGTTGGGATATAGGACTACAGCATTGCCTATTGGTGCCGTTAAATTCCAAACTTGCTTCCATTGGCTCTTATGGGAGTTTCCGTTCTGATTGTATTATTCTGTGGTAAGAAGGGACTATTTACCTTTGCTGAAGCAGCGATCAAGGGCAAAAAAAAAACAAAAACAAGATGACCCAATATTCGACGCGGACTTCCTAATGATGGTCTTCATCGTGCATATTCTTTTAATTCATAGTTCTATCCATCGTTACATCCGGACGGCGGACATCCTCCCCCTCCCCCCACTCCTTTTGAAAATCCAATTTTTGCTCCAAACTTCTGATACTATCGAATGAAACACATTCATGTACTCTTAGAATGGTAATTACACTGAGAGAAAAGAATCATTCAGAATTTAAAAACCAATATGGAATGTTTTAAAAATGTTCCTCCAATGTTCCAAACATGGAATGTTTTAAAAATTTATTTAGAATTACGTTTCTTTTCTCTAAGTGTATAACTTGTTGATAAAAATATAATGGTAACAGGTAATTTAAGCTGTACTCACAAGCTTCAAGAGTGCTTCTCTTGTGTGTCGAGAGCAGCAACTCTTTAAAATGATCGCCTCTAAAAAGCAGTGGCGCTGCGTGCAATTTGGCAACGTTGTACTGTGTCCATTTAAACTCAAGTAAAAGGTCGAATGCGAAGGTATTCGACGAACACCCAGTCGTTCGATCTTTTTCATGGGTGTAATGGACTGACTGCAACGTTGCAAAATTGCATGCTTCGCCACTGCTAAAAAGCTGGATTCTAGAGAAATTCGTGAATTTCAATCTGGCCAATTTCGAATTCCCACTATCATTTGGCATCGTTTTCCCCTAATCCCATAGCTTCGCGTTATCACTGTATTAAATTTGTTTTATTTTTCGATAAATTATTGCCAAAATGTTTGCTTCTGGTAACCAAAAACAGATTACAGATCTCCCTACTCACTTTGAAAATTTGCAAATGGATGGAGTAAGTACTGCGCGCGTGGAACTTTTCGCTTTTCGGAGGGAGACAATTCAAACATAATGCACCAAGATGCTGATTTCTGAGAGTGCAATGATCCAATACACGAAGGAAGTATAAAAATGTGGAGGCATTATTTGTATACTACATCTAAGTCTTTTAAGTAGAACCAATCGACCAGGGAACCAATGAGAACACTCAAAGTTAGGTTATGTTCGCACTTTACGAAACTAAAATTTAGAGTGAAATAGTGATAGATTAATGACCGAAGAGTAATTTAATAATGTGAATGCCAGAATGCACTCGATCTTTGTAAAATTTTGGGCAGATTTTCTCAGAAGAAGCAAAAGTGAAATAAGTGGCTACTTCATACGAAACGCCTCCACCTTTACACCTCCACATTGGCGGGTACATGGGGTGGATGGGGGGAGGGCCCGGTCGCCTTGTTGAAATGCAAATGCACAGAGTACACTACGCACGGAACTTTTACTTTTTTGGCGGGAGGAAATTCAAACTCCTCCAGCGTAATGTAGGGTCAATCATGCATGTAAAATCGCATGAAAATTACATTGAAAGCGCCAAAGAACCTCAAAATTCACTAACTATCTCAGAAAAATAAAAAAAATAAATGAAAAAAAAATGCGTTCTGGAAAATTCAAAAATGAGCGAAGAGCGTGTCAGTGGTGAAGCGTGAAATTTGGCAACAATGTATTTTCTCCATTTAAATTCGCCAAAAAAGTCGAACGCTTCAGTCATCAGCGATGACCACATATTTCGACTTTTCTAATGTGTTTAAATGGGAAAATAGAAACGTTACCAAATCGCACGCCTCGCCACTGGAGCGTACATGCATGCAAGGTAAAGTTAGTTTCAGAAGTGTTGGGGGAGCTCACCGTTCTCAAATATTTTTTTTTTTTACATTCCTATTCAAATCAAAATAAAACTTGCCCGAAACTTTCAATTTTCGGTTTAAGAGCGTTTTCTATTATAGCTCTCATGATCATATTCATCAATTTCCATCTTGAAAAATGAAATGGAAAATGAAAATAAAAAACGAAAAAACGAAAAATGAAAATGAGCGTTGGAATATTTCCAAATATTATCGGTCGTGGTTCGCATACAATTCTGAAACGAACTCTATAAGCAGAGCCATTCGCCTTGAGAACTGTAAGAAAATCTTTATTTGATATAGTAGAGCTCACCTAGACTAGACAATAATCTTTGGCGAATATTCAATTTTCATTTCTTCAAATCACAGCAAAATTAGCTTCTACCCTGGTAAAAAAAAACCTCAGAGAACCTCAGAAAATCCTGAGGGCACCCTCAGGATTTCTGAGGGCCTCTGAGGTTTTCTGAGGGCCTCTGAGGTTTTCTGAGGGCACCCACAGAATCTTTGAGGGCACCCACAGAATCTTTGAGGGCACCCACAGAGCACTTGAGGGCGACCACAGAGCGCTTGAGGGCGACCACAGAGCGCTTGTGGGCGACCACAGAGCGCTTGAGGGCGACCTCAGAGCGCTTGAGGGCGACC
Source organism: Trialeurodes vaporariorum (assembly GCA_011764245.1). Classification (NCBI taxonomy): domain Eukaryota; kingdom Metazoa; phylum Arthropoda; class Insecta; order Hemiptera; family Aleyrodidae; genus Trialeurodes; species Trialeurodes vaporariorum. Next base: position 18,477,316 of record VMOF01000388.1, read on the forward strand.
TCAGAGCGCTTGAGGGCGACCACAGAGCGCCTTGAGGGCGACCACAGAGCGCCTTGAGGGCGACCACAGAGCGCCTTGAGGGTGACCGCAGAACGCTTGAGGGCGCCCACAGAGCATCCCGAATCTTTTGAGGGGCCCTTAAAACTTTAGAAATTCTGATCAGAAATCTTCGAGGGTGAGCTTCAATCATTTTGAAGACGACCGGAACCAGTGGCGCCATTTGGGGGATGGCAAGGGGGCAACTGCCCCCCCAAGGATTTTCAATGTGGCCGAAAAATCAAGTCAAAGATTTTTTTTGAAGATGCACGGCAAAAAAAAAAAAAAAGGTCATCCAAATTTTTGTAGGCCTCCCCCCCTCAAGGAAAATCTGAAATGGCGCCCCTGACCGGAATAAAATTTTTCAGGACAACAAACTCGCACTCAGACTTTCGAATCTTAAATGTTTTAGAGGCTATTTTCAATATAGTAACTCGTGCATTTCGGCAACATTGTTTTTATCCCATATCAGATGATTCCATGAAAAACGAACGATTGCTTACAATGTAATCAAATAGAGGTAAAACATTTTTGCCATACATGGCACAAAGCCACCACTGGTTAAGTAATTAATAAAAAAAAAAAAAAAAAAAAAAAATTATGGGTTTTTTGCAATGTTGTTGCTTGAGCATGTTCTTTAGGGCCTATAGGTCAGGAAAAAATCAAAAAATAATTTTTTCATCGGCTGGATCCATTTTGGCACAAAGAGGGGTAAAAGTTCAGGATCAAACAAATTCCTGGTTAAACCAATGCATTGAGCGAGAAATTCTCATATTATTAGATATACATATTATTATTATTTTCTTTTTAAATCAATTAAAACCTACAGTTGTTAAAAATCTAAGAAATAATTTTTGAGGTTAATGTTATTGCACTGAACAAGTAATTCATGTACTAAAGTCAGGGCCCTTACTCATTAGAAGGTTAAAACAAATTTTATCTACAACAAACGAAATTTTTCTAAGTCCCATTATAAAAACCTTAGCTGCAAAAAAAATATCTAGGTCCTCAAAAAAGTCTGAGCGTAATTTGAAAATAAGGGCTCCAAGGGCATCCTCAGAAATCTTGAGGGAATGCCCTCGAAAGTTTCTGAGGGCGCCCTCAGAGAATCCTGAGGGCACCCGCAATATTATTATATTGAGAAATTCTCGCCCATCTGTCATCGCGGGCAGTGTAGCCTAGTGGTAAAGTGCTGGACCATCAATCGGGAGGTCGTGGGTTCGAACCCCACCACGGGCAAAGTTTCTGTGCGGGCTCCAACTTCTTCGGCTCGACAAAAGGCGTAAAGTACATAGCCTTCGTGATAGGAGCAAGGATTTCTACAGAAAACTCGACTAGGTTGTCCCAAATTTAGTTTTTTAGTTACACAGAAATACTTGATGGCCTGACCTCAGGACCTCAGGACCTCAGAAGTCTGAGGGTAATTGGAACATGAGGTCCTGTGGGCACCCTCAGAAATCTTGAGGGCGACCTCAAGATTTCTGTGGGTGCCCTCAGAAATTCCTGAGGGTGCCCTCAGAAATCCTGTGGGCGCCCTCAGGACCTCTTGTTCCAATTACCCTCAGACATCTCTGAGGTCCTGAGGTTTTTTTTTACCAGGGTATCTTTGAACTTTTGATTTTAAGGCGTTCTTCAATGGAAAGCCAACACTCAAATTCTATTTCATGAATTTTCAATTTTCGACGTGAGAAATATCGTTGAAAAACTCCAAAGATCACTAATCTACAATCTAGGTGCACCTGAATGAAACGACCTCTAGCGCTCACCATCAACCTAAGAAAAGTATTACCTTTCAATCCCGACATCTTCTGCGGAATAAACAAATAATACGAGTTAAAGCTTGTCTCAATCGTGAATGAGCGCCGTCACCAGTGAGATAACTTTTCGTACACGACGGAATGCGAATTGCATAGCTCGAAATTGAAGGCGATTTAAAAGCCGCTTCGTGCCGCATAAATGCAGAATACACTTCGCCTCGCCGCGTTTCCTTTTCTCCGCACACTGGCTCTCCCTCCATCACTTCTCGTCACTCCAAAGCGATTCGCGCGTCGCGTCGCGTTGCTGTGATCGATACACTCCAATGCCATGACGACCCCGGCCGACCGACCGACTTTACACCGACTTGGGGAAAGCAGAGAACGAGAACCAGAGGAAGACAAAGAAAAATGCTGGGAAGAAAAATAAAAGTCACGACATAGCGTAATAATTACGTCGGTTCGTATTACGGATATGACTTTAATATTTGCATTGAGCATTGACACGGCAATCCGTCATCGGAACTCCCATCTAACTTCCGTTTACAAACGGGTATATTGTACGTCAACGTGGCCAAATTTCATTCATCACCAAGGTGGAATATATTTGTAGCAATGATTCTTTTGTAGGTTTTTCGCGGCAGTGGCGTAGCGTGCAATTTGGTAGGTTTGCAGTTCATCCATTTAAACCCATGAAAAAGATCGAACCATTGGGTGTTAGATGCGAACACCTTCGCATTCGACCTTTTACATGGGTTTAAATGGACGCAATACAACGATGCCAAATTGCACGCTACGCCATTGGATTTTGCTATAGCATTATGTGCTCTATACTCAACATCAGTGGTGGTTCGTGCAATGGGGCAATAAGGGATTCGCTCCATTTAAACCTACGTGAAATAATCGATATTCGAGGTTTCGCTGAATCCTTAAGAAATCAATACTTTTGTAAAGGTTTAAATGGCAAAAAAAATACATGCCAAATAGCGCGAGCTTATTGCTCAACATCGATAAACAATTTAAACAGCGCGCCCACAGGAATGCACTCTGGATTAAGATCGTCAAAATGTGGCCAAAACTGAAAAAACACCTATCGTAATAATTACCATAACATGGTTTAAAGTTTCGACGATCCAAGAAAATTGTAAATTTTTACGTTTTACATGGTTTGAGTTCAATACGTATTGGTTAAATTTTAACCATGGAAGAGTTTAACCATGTAATGGTTAAATTTTAACCAAGAAATATTGAACTCTAACCATGGAAAACGTAAAATTTACAATTTTCTTGGACTGTCGAAAATTTAACCAAGTTATAGTAAATCTTACGATAGCTGTTTCTTCAGTGAAAAATCAGAGAAAACAATTTCTTATCAGGTTATCATTTATGAACTTTCAAGACGAATTTAACACTTTAAAACAAGTAATTTAAACCTAGAAATGTCATTAAAATTAAAGTTAAGCTTAGCAGCTTGAAAACGATGCTTTTTGATGACTTTTTTTACTGATGTTTATTATTTTTTTTTTTTTTCGATTCGACCATAGAGCAGTGGCAGGACTTTCTGGCTAAATAACCCCCCCCCCACACCAAGTATAGTAAATCCGAAATTGGGTTGAAAGTCCACTCTAGCTTCAAGTTTTCTGTCGCAATTTTTACTGAGTGTTTAAATTTAGGCTGCCCCCCCCCCCCTAGAAAAATGGCCCGCCTGAAAAACAAATTAATCCGGATGCACTGCTGCCGAAACTTCTACTGTGAACAATTAAGAAAGTCCTTCTGCATTCGCTAAGTCCAGCCATCGTAGACGCTGACCAGTGGCGGCTCGTGCGATCTGGATCATTTCATCCATTTAAAATCATGGAAAAGGTCGGAATGTCGCGGGTGCACATTGCACTCCCTCCCCCTAATCGATATTTTACACCGGTTTAGATGGACGAAATGCAACGTTGCCAGATCGCATGCCACACCACCGACATTTTTCTGGTTCATGCAATTTGACAACCATATTTATTTGCTATTTAAGCCTATGCCAAAATATCGATATTTTGGGGTGCAACTTCACTTCCTCAATTCGATTGTTTTGCCTAGGTTTAAATGAAGAGAATACGTTGTTGCCACATTGCACGAGCCGTTACTGCGGTTCTGGTTGCTCGATAATTGCGAGGTGTAATTCCCATAAAGGCAGACTCAGATATTTGTTTTCTCTGCCCATGGTCGTATGGATCCCACGTGTGAGAGAAGACCAGAGACAAAACTCCTAAAGTCACGTGATGGTCCAGTGTGTTTTTAAAATACATGAAGATCGAATAGCGCGCTTGCGAGAGAGAGAGAGACAGACAGACAGACAGACAGAGAGAGAGAGAGAAAGAGAGAGAGAGAGAGAGAGAGAGAGAGAGAGAGAGAGAGGGAGAGAGAGAGAGAGAGAGAGAGAGAGAGAGAGAGAGAGAGAGAGAGAGAGAGAGAGAGAGAGAGAGAGAGGAGAGAGAGAGAGAGAGAGAGAGAGAGAGAGAGAGAGAGAGAGAGAGAGAAAGGAGAAAAAAGAGACAGAGAGAATCAAGGAGAGTGTCAGGGACAGAATCAGAGGAATTCCAGGATCGGCCATCTTTGCATTGATCTCTCGAAATATTTTTTTGGGAAAGAATCGATAATCGATCTGAAGGTAGCCGATTACCGTCACTGCTCACTTTTCGAGTCTCGGTTAATTAACAGGTAAGTTCAAAGTCAAAGTCAGGTGACTCTCAGTTGCGACGACCTACCCCGGTGGTCGCGCTGCACTGTTTGTTTTTGTTTATTTTGCCCAGTATGCATATTCTGCATGTTTATAGAGTCAAGGAATATGAGCCAGCCGTCAGTTGAATAAACTCGATCTGCCCTTGACAAGGACATCGATACTACTTCGTTAGTTTAGCCGATAGGTGGCGCTCGGTGTACTGTTAACGAGTGAGCGAGTGAGTCGAGGCGCCGCGCTGCGCTTGCTCCGCCCCCCCTTACCCCCTCCCGCCCTTCCCGCGACTCCCCCTCCCGACTTCCCGCTACTCCCACCCCCGCACTTTCATTCGCGAACCAGCTCGATGCTGCTGCTGCCTGCTCGAGCGGCGGCCGCGAAGGGAGACGAGAGAGGCCTGCCTCCTCTGGCGGGTTTGTGAGTGTATGGAATCCCCGCTCCACTTCTTTTCCCACGTCGGTGAACGCAATAGTGAAAGTGCCAAATGTTCATTGTATTGTATTATTTTTTCTTCTTCTTCTTCTTCTTCTTCTTCGCCTGTAAAGCCAGTCTCCTGAAGTTTCTTTGAATCGAGTAATTTCGAATGTATCCTAAATTTTGCAAAACGCCCGGTTTATCGAGACTTTCAACGTACTTCACAGAACCAGGGCTGCCGTTTTGCGTATAATCAATGCTACTTTTCAATTCACCGGTAACGGACAAAGTAAGGCAAAGTCGATGTAAGAAAGGGCTTTTACATTACACGAATGAGATGACGAATACAATTTATTGTGTTGATTTTGTAGCAAACTTAATGAGCTTCAAGATCACTTATAAAAGGATTTGACTTGAAGATACTTAGTCGGAAACCATCCGGGGATTTTTTTTTTTTTTTATAATAAAGATATTCGATATTTTTCCTGTAAAAAAAGGAATAAAATCAGAGTTTGTTTGGAACCTGAGGTTCTTAGACGGCAATCGACACGACACATAGCTGTTCTGAAACAGTCTATTGATATTGTGATCAGGGCTGCCGTTTTGCGTATAATCAATGCTATTTTTTCAATTCACCGATGATTCCGCCGGTTGAGAAAAGATTACACAGTTAAGTTCAGTGCATGCCTGTAATAAACTAAAATATTCGCATCTGTAATCTTATCTCAAACGGTGGAGTCGTCGATGACTTTAAAAAACTTGCGGATATTTTAATTAATCCACCGATTAAGGAAAGATTACAAATCAGAGTATTTTCGTGCATTACAGTCATACATTGAAATGAACTGTGTAATCTTTTCTCAACCGGTGAAATCATCGGTGAATAGAAAAATAGCATTGATTATACGCAAAACGGCAGCCCTGCACAGAACGTCAGTGATGGCTCGTCCGTGCTGTATGGCAACCATGCTTTTTGCCATTTGAACCTATACGAAAGTATCGATATCTCAAGAAATCGGAGAATCCCTTGTAAACGATTATCTTACGCAGGTTTAAAAGAACCCGTCGTGGTCATATCGCTCCACAACCCGCGACTGTAGAACGTAAAACTCCCTCTTATTCCTACTTGATATATATTAAAAACAATTTTTAACGTACCTGAAACTGACCTTTTGGGTAAGTTTAACAAATAGACCGGAAGGGAGAGGGGGGGGGCTTCTTGAAATTTATCGGTTTAAGAAAAACTAGGTTAACCAACACACCAAAAAAAAAAGACATTGCAACTAAACTAATCCTATGCAAAGGAGTTTTAGGAGCCTGCGCCACCAATTATGGTAAACTTCATCAGGGTATGATAAACACGCAACGTAACTTGTGGTAAAATTAGAATGACTTATGACCAAAAATGTTGACTCATTTCAGGCCTGTATTAGCCAATTTAGTGCATCTGACACAATACGGGAAAAATGTGGCCTTTCCCGCTTTGACAAATCAATTCCTTCTCATAGGTGAATACAGAAATGGGGCTCTTGCAAACTTTTGCTACAGGGGATTGGATAGTTGATTCTTGCATAAAACCCTGTAAAAATGAAGATGAGCACACTAAAAAATCACAAAATTCACTCTCAAAATTGGGCTTAATGGCGGAGAGACGCAGGTAGCATAGGATTCCTATCTAAATTAAGACATATCTCTGTGTTTTCGTAGAGAAAGTGAGAAATTAGACAGGAACCTCCCATGATACCTGCGTTGAACCGCCATTCCGATCTTGTCGTTAAAGCAGTTATGTGAGTTTATTACTGAATTTTAGACTTTCTTATTGCGCTTTTCGTGATTTTCGCTGGTTTTTACATCAGGTTTTACAGTTCATTTACTCACAGCAAAAGTTTGCAAGGGCCCCATTTCTCTTTCTCTCTCTCCGGCCGTTTGAACACATGTGTTAGAAAAGGATAGCAATGAGGGCCACCATGTGATTTTAGCCCAGCTATATCCGTCCTTTTCTAACGCACAATTGCAAATGGAAGGTGAGGGGGGTAGATCAATTCCCGTAACTGCCGATGTTCTTTCTATCATCATTTTTTCTTCAGATTAAAATTATGCTCAGTGAAAGAACGGAACACGCAGCATGAGAGATGCGTTGAACAGTTTGATGCATTGATGCAATAAAGGATTTTTCTCGAAGTTGCCTCTTACCTAATTACCTATCGCACACAGATGCCCCTAACTGAATTTTCCCTAATTTTACTTTTCCTGGATCTCTGTGCGACGCTTCGTTCCCGCGCCGCATGTGTTGGCTTTGCGCCTTTGACGTTGCCACTCCGCGTCGCACCGCGGAAATGAGACTTACGTAACGTTATGGAATCTCTTACAAGCCACCGCACCGCCGCACAGTAAGTAGAAATAACTAATTAAACGGCAACACATAAGCTAAAATAAAATCGCTATGAATAATTATTTTAAAGCTTCTGGAGCTAAAGTTGCGCTTTTTGATCATCCTCGCAAATTGATTTCAGCTGAATTAATAATAATAATAAAAAAAAAAAAAAAAGACAGATTAAAATATATAAATATATATATATATATATATATATATATATATATATATATATATATATATATATATATATATATATATATATATATATATATATATATATATATATATATATATATATATATATATATATATATTTTTATTCAAGAGTATTAATACATTACTTAGTACTAAACTTACACCTACTATACATTTGAGTATATAGTTCTACTCCCGCGTAGACTGTGTCTGATCCAGTAAATACAACAAACAAAAATAAAGATAAATAAATAATAAAATAAAATAATAAGTAAAAAAGGTAAGGCAAATAAATGAATAAGGAAACAAAAATAAATAAATAAATAAATAAATAAATAAATAAATAAATAAATAAATAAAAATAAATAAAAATAAACAAACGTACAAATCAATTACTAAATATATTAAATTTAAATTAAGTAATTAAATTGAGACATAATGTTTACATCATTTCAGATTAAAATATATATAGAATTTCATATCCAAACAATGATTATAATAGGTGGTCTTATAAATTGTGATTTTTGGCCATTAAATCAGTCGTTTGTGTCCACTGAGCGCCACGATGAGTGAGCCGCGCCGGTTTTATCCTTCTCGCTCGACGCTCGCAGTTCTTCACTCCTGCGCCCAACTTTCATTCTTTCCGATCCCTCTCCATCCTGTCTTGTCCCCCCCACCCCCCCCGACCCCCGCCACAACACACCCTCTGACCCTCTCCTACCTTCCCGTTTCTCTCTCTCTTTCGCGTGCGCGAGTAAATTGCCCGCTAATGCTTCTCCGTGAGTAATCGTCAACCAATCAAACTGTATCAACACGCGGCATCGGTGCTCAACTTTCGACAGTCGTTCAAACAAGGCATCGATACGATATTCGAGATATCGAACTATTCTCAAACTTATAAGGCTCGAGTCGTGGAGTTGAGGACTGTGGCTTCGGGTCCCGATAGCGGACTATAAAATCATTGACCGCACAATTTTACTTTCCTCGAATTTTATTGTATAAACCTAAGTCCTGTAGTTTTGATGGTACGACTCGTCCCACGGATCCCATTGTTTTAAGAGCTGTGAACTGAGCCAAGCGGCGGGAAAATATTTTTATACATTTATGCATACACTTATTTTTATTTTATGGATATAAATGATAAAAACATTTTTAAGAGATTGATTTTCATAACTATTTTCGGCCTTGTTAACCTGGAGTCCCTTGATATGAATGTTGTATAGGGAGTACCAACACGAGTGCAACGAGTGCTGATTGGCTGTTGATTTAATACGGGCAGCTCCATAAGACGATGGCATCTAGCGGTGACTCCTGGAGACCAGAGGAGTCGATTTGCTGTCTTGCCAATGGGTCTGTTGCAAACTTATGCTACAACGATCAAGAGAGAGTTTAATCTAATGTAAAATCGCCTGAAAAGTCCATTGGTGGCATCAGAAAGTCATAAAATGCAATAATAAACTCACAAGAGGCGATTAATGAAATCCAAGATGGCGTAGAAATATCGAGCAATTTGTATGCATGCACCACGAACATCCAAAGATGGCCAACTTTGACAACTTCACTGGAGAGAGGTTATGTGTTTGTTTACGTTGTGATTGGTTGTGGTCGATATTGTGAGGTTGGCCATCTTGGATGTTCGTGGTGCATACAAATTGCTCGATATATCTCCGCCATTTTGGATTTCATTAAACTCCTCTTGTGAGCTTATTATTGCATTTCATGACTTTCTGATCCCACCAATACACTTTTCAGGCTATTTCGTATTAGTCTAAACACTCTTAATCGTTGTTGCAAAAGTTTGCAACAGACCCATTGTAATTTTTCGCCTCCTCTATGTCTCCTTGAAGCGTCACATCGTGCCGGTACTCCCTATATAATAATTCCATCAAGGGACTCTGTGTTAACCCTTTCAGTAGATTCTACAATTTTTTTTATCGGGGACAAAAATACCAGTCCAGATATGCAACACTCGCAGCACGTATTGCGCATAGCATACCCAGGACTGAGTATTCTATACGCAAAACACCGAATACAACGAATACTTGAGTTGGAATAGAAGACCACGTTGTGTATCGCCTATTGCATGTTGGGCCAGAATATGCTACACGCAATACACCGAATACGTTTGTTGAATGGGGCAGTTGCAAGGGTCTGAAATTTTGGGTTTTATATGAAGATAATGATAGTACTTGATGAGCTGAGACTAATGGTGCCTTTGGTTTTTTCTTAAGTGTCCCGGTTTTGGAGATACACACGTGTAAAGTTGTAAAAAATCGTGTGCGTAGTGACGTCACTACGCGGAATTCCCATTTGAAATAATGTATTTTGGGCTAAAATCTCATCTCCAGAAAAATGGGACTTAATTAGAGACCAAAGGCATCTTTGTTCTCAGCTCATCAAGTACTTTCATTTTCTTCATAAAAAACATACCATTTCAGACCCTTGCAACTGCCCCATTATTTGTTGCGCTGTGCAATGCTTGTTGCATATCCTGACCAGAATATGCTATACGCGCAATACACCGAATACGTTTGTTGAATTATTTGTTGCGCTGTGCAATGCTTGTTGCATATCCTGACCAGAATATGCTACGCGCAATACACACCGAGTACGTGTGTTGAATGGTGTTCTATGTAAGTACTGTGCTTTGCGAACTGCACACTTGGCCAGATGTATTTATCCGCACCAGTGCAGGTGGGGACAAAACTAAAGTCAGACGAATCCTACGGGGGAAGGCCACACGCAATTCTCAATGAGTTTTAATGTGGATAACTTAACCTTCGCCGAAAGCTGAGGAGTCGTCTGACATTATTTTTGTCTAAAGGGGTGTCTCCACCTGCGAATTTAAAAGCGCGAATAAACTGATTGAGCCAATGAGCTGCCTTGAAGTCAATAGGTCGAGTCCGATGTATCGACAACAAAGAAGCTCATTAGTCATTGGCTCAATCAGTTTATTCGCGCTTTTAAATTCGCAGGTGGAGACACCCCTTTAGACTGTATCAAGTTGCCAAAGTCTCATTGGCCATTCGAACCTTTACAAAAGTATCGCTTTCTCAAGGATTCAGTAAATCCCTGGAAGATCTATTATTTAACATAGGTTAGAATGAATAGAGAATGCTTTGTTGCAAAATTGCACGAGCCGCCACTGGTGAAGACCTTTTGCCAGGTGCTCGGCAACCTGTTTGTATTATAGTCGGAAATAATTCCTATTCCTCGAGTGTATATGAGACTTTAACCTTTCATCTAAGATAAATATACATATAGACTTGACTTTTGAATGCAATCCCCGTAGCATTTACTCATACCTTCCAAACTAACTAGTATTTTCTGTTTTTCTGTTTTTAGGTAAGCCGCAGATTTTTATTTCAAATCTCTGAACAGATACCCAAACGTACTCTTGAAATATTCAGCAAGAGTAGTTGATTATGGCAAGTGAGTTAATATAAAATCTTTACTAGTTTTTAACTTTTTCGAGCTCAATTATATGTGAAGATACTAGCCGTTCCAGACACCCTACGGGTGCCCTCCACGGCCAGCATTCTAGGGGTACGGGCTTTTTTTTAGAGCCACAAACGACAAAGCTGAGCTACGTTTTAATTAAAATTTGATTTTATGCGAATTTAAAGCTAGATTTGCTAGTATTTTAGAATAAAACGTGGCAAAAATTTTAAAAAGTAAAACTATGGAGGCAACAAATTAATGTCGCAAAAGCAATAATCAAGTAAACATTTTAAAAAAATCCGGATAAATGTAGAGCAATTCGGATGCATTATTTTAGCATTTCAGTTTTGAACCTTCATTTACAAAGGCATGTGGACCAGCAAAAAAATGTGCGAGAGCTTTTCCTGATAAAAAATCTTCCAAACTTTTCATTATTTGCTATACATGCATTAATTTTGTTACGTGAGACCAACCATTGCAAAGATAATTAGGAAATACTGATAGAAAGTACTAGCGCAAATGGTCCCATTTTCAAGATAGCGAGCGGTGTTTTGACCACAGAAACATCGTTCATGGGTGACACTTTTTTTTTTTTTTTTTTTTTTTTTTTTTTAAAGTTCTGGAAGCACGAAAAGAGTTCAAGAATGCAGGTCTGGACCCAGGAAGAAAAAAATTAAAAATTGTTACTTTCTATAGTGAAATCAACATTTTTGCAAAGGTTCTTATACGGAAGAGGGGCAATAGTATACGGTTTACGACACGTCATCTTGCGTTGAATTATGATTCAAAGTTCTTTCGAAAATATATAATCTCATAATGCGTTTATCTGATTCATTTGACGTTTTACATTAAAAACTGTAATAAGGGGATAGAAGTCACAAAAAAGTTTTCGGGAGTTTCAGTAAGCCGCATGCATGGTCCGACAACCCGCAGTTCCAAAACTCGAAAGTCGTAAATAGCTTTGATGGGAATTAGAAATTATGACCGTGGTTTAGAATCCAGCTCATTTTATTAGTCTACCTCACGGTATGCTTACGTCAAGGTTTAAACTGAGTTTGCTGCATGATTATTGTTGCTGGCTAATGCTTCACATCAAACGTTAGAGAACGAAACAGTCCGATCTGGAAAAAGAAAGAAAAATATAAACCATTAATTTTAGGGTTTTTTTTTTTTTTTATTATTATTTTTTTTTTACTATTTTTATTTGTCTACTGGGTTTTTCAGGTTTAGCGCCAGAAAATTCCGAGATCGATTTTTCAACTGAAAATAAGTCTATTTCATCCTTTAAACACGTTCCCCTGGGAGCAACGCTTTTTTAAAGTTCGCAACAAACCCGGTGGCGTAGCGTTCGATCCTGCAACGTTACATTGTGTCCATTCCAACCCAATTTAAGGATTGAACGATCAAGCGTTTGGTGCAGAACACAAGTGGCGTCGCGTGCCATCTGGCAACAATGCAACTGCTCCATTTAAACTCATTAAATATATCGAATTATCCTTGTGCACTGTGCACCCCCTGATTTCGATCTTTTACATGAGTTTAAATGGATAGAATACACTGTTGCCAAATTGCACGCGACGCCACTGCAGAGCACCCTTGACTTCAACACTTATTATGTGCACTGGAAAATAGTGCTTAATGGACCTCTTGCAAGGTTTTGGTGTAGACAAATGGCCTTTCTAATCTGATGTAAAATGCTGCGAAAATAACGATGAGACCATTAAAAAAGTCTAAAACTCACCCCTCGCAGAGAAAACGTTCCTTGAAATTTCGGGTGAAACACCCTTGCATGTATGGACCCCAAACAAAAGAACAGAACACGAAATTAAGTGCCATCTTCCTCGTTTACTACACAACGTAGAACTTTTCTGTAGTTATTACCATGCTCCTAGTGACAAAATGTGTATAAATGGATACCTCTAATTCCTTCAAATTTGCTTTTTGAAAGCAAATTCATTACCTAATCTCATTGTTCAAATTCGTACGTTTTGTAGTTTTCTCTGCGGGGAGTGAGTTATATAGAGTGCGTATTATTTTCGCAGCATTTTACATTGGAATTGATACTCCATTTGCCTACAGCAAAACCGTGCAAGAGCTTCATTTAACTATTCACACAGTTAAAAGTATGGAGTAAATATAAAAACTGTTAATTTTACCGTTTGAAATAGTTAAATTAACACAACACGGAGGTAATTTAACTCTATCAAATTGTAAAACTAACACTAACAGCGAACTAACGTTTTCGCAGGTTTACTCATAATTTTAACCATGTAAATAGTTAAATTCACCACAATTTTTTTTTTTTTTTTTTTTTTTTTTTTTAACAGTGTGGGTTTATATGGATATAATGCACCAAAACTGCCGTCTTGCGTATAATCAAGGCTATTTTTTCTATTCACCGATGATTCCACCGGTTGAGAAAAGATTACACAGTTCAATTCAGTGTATGACTGTAATGCACGAAAATACTATGATCTGTAATCTTTCCTTAATCGGTGGAAACTTCGTTGATTAATTAAAATATCCGCAAGTTTTTTAAAGTCATCGACGACTCCACCGGTTGAGAAAAGATTGCAGATGCGAGTATTTTAGTTCATTAAAGTAATACACTGAACTGAACTGTGTAATCTTTTCTCAATCGGTGAAATCATCGGTGAATTGAAAAATAGCATTGATTATACGCAAAACAGCACCGTAAAACCGTTAATGCACCGTTGTCAGATTGCGAACAACGTAACTATAGTCTTTGCCATCCTTCGCTTGATCGTAACGCGAAGAAAAAGGCGCCGGCGCGCACTCGCTCAGCCTGAGCTCGCGCGACTTCGCGATTGTGACTCGCGAAGCAACCGCGGCGCTGGGCGAGCGTCGCGTCGCCCGAAGTTACATCATTCGGGCACTTCCATCCTATCCTAACCTATCCACTATATATAATATCTGCTCTGTTGCCACATTTCTTGGAAACATCAAATCACTTGTATTGAGAATTATCAGTATAGCGAGGCGTGAAATTTGACAACGATGTACTTTCTCAATTTAAACTCACTGAAAGAATCGAATGCTTCGGTCATCGGCGATGACCAGATGTTTCGATGTTTCTAATGTGTTTAAAGGGGGGAAAAAGAAACGTTGCCAAATTTCACGCCTCGCCACTGTGTATTATATTGACCACGGCTTAAGATTTTCAACGAAATCTGTCAAGGCCGCACGATCGCGATCACAATATCAATAGACCAGTAGCGTAACTAGAAATCATTCTATCTCTCCTTTTACTCATCTGAATGTACAGGTAGAAAAAGGACAGGAAGAGGGGATTGGTCCCCCTTTCCTATCCTTTTGTAACTTACACATTTTAATGGACAAAATGAGAGAAAGGTAATTTCTAGTTACGCCACTGCAATAGACTGTTTTAGAACAGCTATGTGTCGCGTCGATTGCCGTCTAAGAACCTCAGGTTCCAAACAAACTCTGATTTCATTCCTTTTTTTACAGGAAAAATGTTGAATATCTGTTTAAAAAAAAAAAAAAAAAAAAAAAAAAAATCCCCGGATGGTTTCCGACCAAGTATCTTCAAGTCAAATCCTTTTATAATATATGTGATCTTGAAGCTTATTAAGTTTGCTACAAAATCAATACAATAAATTGTATTCGTCATCTCATTCGTGCAATGTAAAAGCCCTTTCTTACATGGACTTTGCCTTAATTTGTCCATTACCAAGGAAAATTATGTATTCTAATGGGGCTCTTGCGAACTTTTGCTACACGGGATTGAAGAGTTGATTCTTGCATAAAAACCAGTAAAAATGACGATAATTACACTAATAAATCACGAAATTCACTCTCAGAATCGAGCTTAATGGCGGTTTGACGCAGGTATCATGGGAGATTCCTATCTAAATTGAGACATACCTTTGTGTTTCCAAAGAGAAAGTGGCATAAATCTCCCATGATACCTGCATCGAACCACCATTACGAACTTGCCATTTATGCAGTTGTGTAGGTTTATTACTGAATTTTAGACTTACTCAGTGTGATTTTAGTGATTTTCGCTGGTTTTTACATCAGATTGGATTTTTTATTTTCTTATAACAAAAGTTTACAAGAGCCCCATTTGGTATCTGGAATGTAACCAAATCCAAGGATGGTCTATTGAGATATTTTTACTCAATTGAAGACATCTCTGCAGCTTCCTTGGTTCATTTGGTTCACACAATCTGCCTTCCGTCTCTTTCTTTCTCGCGCACACACCAATGATGCTATGGCTTCCTTAAACTCATAACTGAAACACCTTTCGTTTGTTTCGTTCTTTCAGAAATGAATTCTACTAAATTCTACCCTGGTGCTGTTCCGTTTTTGTTCCAACTTGGGAATCGAATTGGAATCTTACGGGAAATAAGACCGAAACTAAAATTGACGTTAAAGCCAAATGCGGAACCAGAACTATAGAATCTAATCCAAAACTTATCTATCAAAACTACTAAATCGGTTCCAAGAATCATTTCGATTCGCAGCCCCAAGCAGACAAAAGCTCTGTAAGGATTGAATATTTTCAGTGATGTTATCTATAATTTTGCGTGGGAGTCAATACAACGTATTGTATCGATGTGCATATGCTGCGAGATCACCGATCGATTCGTAAAATTAACCCAATAATCAGTGGCGGCTCGTGCAATGTGGCAACTACGTATTATCTCCATTTAAACGTATTTAAAAAAAATCGATTATTAGGTCGTGCAATTGCACCCCCAGATATCGATACTTTTGCATAGGTTTAAATGAGAAATAAACATGGTTGCCAAATTGGACGAGCCGCCACTGCCAATAATATAGACATCATAGATCACATCATATAGTGCGTAAAAGTAGTAAGCTAGCCTTTTTGAGATGTGATCAGAAAAACTACAGAACGTAATATTGAAGCATAAGCCTCTGATGTTTTAGGTTTTAACCTATGAGCCGGTTGGCGGAATTTTCTCCTGCAATCTGGCAAATAGGCAACCCTAGCTGCTGCTGCCACTATCCCGTTGCGAGCCTCGCGCTTGCAAAGCTCGAACGAACGGAGCTTTCAGTGTTTCAAGTTTGACGACACTCCGCTCCCCCCTCCACCCTCGTCTCACCCATTCACGCTTGCTTGTCACGCTAGAGGAGGGGAAGAGGGGATCGATCGGAGACTCCCACCAGGGCGCGCTTAAATTTATATGCCTATTTATTTCCTGGAACCTCTCTCTCTCTCTCTCTCTCTCTCTCTCTCTCTCTCTCTCTCTCTCTCTCTCTTTCTTTTATTTTTCCTTTATATCTGCCTCTCATCCCTCTTTCATTATGGAGTCCAAACGGTTGAAAGACGAACGTAATCGAACCAGAGACGGACTATCAATCTCGAACGCCTGGTCCGACTCGGACTTTCGGCCTTTGAGAAACGGAGGAACAGAGGAACTATAGAGGACGGAGGAACGGAACGTGGCACGGCAGGGAACAAGAGACTGGAAAGTAGAGTGATTGTCTCGCTCGTTCCTTCGTTTGTTTCGTGTTCGTTCCGTGTGAGATGTGTCATAGCAGTCCCCAAAGCTCCAAACTGAGACCATTATCTCATACATTATCATTATCATTATCAATATCTCAGACTATGTGTAGTGGTCGCGACACGTTTTTTAGTAGCATAGTTGTGGGTCCGGTATTCGCTCTTTAATCGGAGGGAATTCGGGAGTTGCATCTAATTAATATTTATGCGGTTTAAAAAAAAATGATGTTCTAATGAAAATTGGGGCTTAGGGTGCAATTCAGGGGGGGGGGGGAGGGGGGGGACGAGAAAACCTCCTTGAGATGGCGTTGGCTTGAGAATTCCTTGAGATTTTCCCATTCACCCTCTTTTCAACAAATAAAGTGTTTTGGAGCCACTTTTCCAAGGTAGCTAATGATCTACCTTGAAAAATTGGCTTCATTTACGCAATGGCTCTTGCAAACTTTTGCTGTGAACAAATGAATAGTCTAATATGATGTAAAAACCAGCAAAAATCACGAAAATCACACTAAGAAAGTCTAAAAATATAGTAATTAGACTCAAATAATTGCTATAACGGCAAGCTTATAATGGCGGTTCAACGCAGGTATCATAAGAGATTCCTGTCTAAATTAGTTATACTTTATCTGCGGAAAAACAGAGATATGTTTCAATTATTTGAAAAGGAATCTCCCATGATTCCTACGTCTCTCCGCCACTAAGCCCGATTCTGAACGTGATTTTCGTGATTTTTTAGTGTCTTCGTCGTCATTTTTACAGGTTTTTATACACGAATCAACTCCTGAATCTCCTGTAGCTAAAGTTTTTAAGAGTCCCATTGGCCATTGGAAAGTGTAACACTTCATATAGTATATCCAAACGTTCAATCTGTGTACTATCAACGAATTAAAGATTGTCGCGAGATTTTCACACATTTTCAGTTATGGGCGCGTGAGTGTTGGACTGATCTGCAACGGCTTTCTCGCCCCATCCGCACTGGCCTCTCACCTGCAAGGTGTGAGGAATATGGAGTGGCCGAACCAGAACCTTGAAGGCGAAACTTAGCTCGTGAAAATCTCGCGACAATCTTTAATTCGTCCATAGTACAATGGCCATGGGTTCAAAGGGACAAAATGCAGCGTTGCAAGATTTGACGCAATGCCGCACTGATTGCGCATGCTTTTTAAGTTGGCGCATTTTCACGTGGACTGCGACTCGGCTCATTCACACTGTGACCAAAAGGCATTAGCACAAACATCAGCTCGTGCGGAGCGAGCGTTGAGCGACGCGTCGCGCCACGCAGCGGGTCCCGGGAGGCAGTAATACTCTCGTACTGCGCAGTAACTGCTTTAGAATTCATTAAGGCCGTCAACTTTGAAACGCCTCACAACCAAAGTCGCGTTCTATGTTCGTCGCTCAGTAGAGCCGGGATGCAGGATGCTATCGATAGTTCGAATGGCTTGCTATTACTCAGTAGAGCCGGGATGCAGGATGCTATCGATAGTTCGAATGGCTTGCTATTACTCAGTAGAGCCGGGATGCAGGATGCTATCGATAGTTCGAATGGCTTGCTATTACTCAGTAGAGCCGGGATGCAGGATGCTATCGATAGTTCGAATGGCTTGCTTGCTATTACTCAATAGTACCGAGGATGCATGTCATACAGAAGTAAGCATCAAAAACGACATAATGTGTCCGCGCGACATTCACCATCCATCAGTGTTAATTTTACTAATTTTTAGTGTATTAGAATAATCCTACAATTTCACTTTATCATCGCTATCTCATGTATTTTGAGACGCTGATCTCAAAAGTGCTATATCAGTTTTCATTAAACTGGGATAGATTTTACGTAAAATCGAAATTACGTCTTCTTGGCAAAAAATTCGAAATTCTGGAAAAAAGGATGTGTTTTGAGTAAAAACTAGGGCCGAATTTGAAATCAGCGGGTCAATATACATGGAAAATCTCGCATAAGGGGTGAGAAAGAGGTATCTTATGATGAGAAAACCTGCACAGAGAAAACAGAAAAAAACACTTTGGTAGCGCTGACAAAACCTTTGGTAGAAAAATAACCCAGCAAAAGACTTTAGTTGAGCCAACCAAAGGTTCTTACGCTTCACTAAAGAGATTTTGCTGGGTGAATAAAAAATTTGGTTAGCCCAACTAAAGTCTTTTGCTGGTCCATTTTTCTACCAAAGGTTTTGTCAGCGCTACCAAAGTGTTTTTTACCGTTTTTCCTGTGTGGTTTTACGTTCATAGCAGCCGGACACACTGTGTCGTTAAGGCGTAAAAATCGTCATACAGCAGTGGCGGGCACATAGATAAAACACTTGGGTAAAGCTGACAAAACAATACTGATCGGTAAAAAAATGACCCCTGAAGACTTCAGTTGAGCCAACCAAATCTTTGGTTCACCCAGCAAAATTTTGATCTTTAGTCAGGCGCACAAAACTTTTGGTTAGCTCCTCTAAAGTCTCTGGGTCATATTTCTACCAAAGTTTTTGTTTGCGGCACCAAAAGCCTTTTATCTGTTTTTTTTCTATGTAGTCCCACCAAGCACGGCAGGCGCTGCCTGTCCCAAAATTTTCTAATTTAGTCAGAGACAAAGAGAGACGGAGCACTACGTTAAAATACACAGGGAAAATTTGAGGCAAACTGAATTTTTGGAGATTCAACAAAATAACATGTGAAACAACAGTCAACACCTTGAGATGTCGCATGGTGTTGAATGGTGACTTTCGAAAAACACGGGGGGGATGGCCGGGAAGTGAAGAGGAAGGTGCTCACCATTCAACACCATGCGACGTTGAATGTTGTTTTGTTGAATCCGCGAGAATTCAGAGTGCCTGCAGCCAGTTAGTGCTCCGTATCTATTTGTCTCTGAATTTAATAACATTTACCAAATATATGTAGTTAGTAATTGTCAATAATTTGTCTGCCATTTGAATGCATTCTGAAGCTCTTTAGTTTGTTGAGAGCATCAAAATTTGTTTAAAAGGAATCTGAAAACTCTTCGTAGTTCGTATTGCAATGTCTGCCTTAGTTTCTTATCCACCTCACGCCTCTGGATGAGGGATGACAGTAGCATACAGTGCAATTTAGATACGTTCCATTTAACTCAATAAATCCCACGAACAACAAAAAAACAAAAACAAAAGGTCGGAGTTAATGGTGATCGCTGAAAATCTAATCGTTCCATCTTTCTAGGATTAAATCAGAATCAAATCGAGACGAACACTATATACGGCTGCACACCAAGATCTCTCGGATTTAACAAAACAATAGTCAACACCCTTGTCATTTATTAGTCTTGTGTTGAATAGTGAGTACCCTTCTGTTCATTTCCCGCCCATCCCGCCTACCACCCCCCCCGTGTTCACCAAATGACATCATTCAACTCCAGGCTAAATCAGAGGGGTGTTGAGTGTTGACTGTTATTTTGGTGAGCTTCAAATCTGCCCTAAGTGCACCGTCTCTATACTCTATAATGACCTCAGCGCACTGTATGTACAACTTCAGTAATAACGTAGTTGTGAAGATGGTATAATCAAGTCACGGTAGAAGACCAGAATACATGACAATATATTTCTGTATAGTGTTCGTCGAAATCATGATCGTTGACGCATGACAGAGCAGGGTTGGCAATGGCCAAAATCCAAGGGTGTAAGACAGCGGGAAAAGTTAGATACTTTCATACTTAAGGTGATTGTCCGGCGTTTAGTGCCGATTTCTGCCACAAGAACGCTACCGTTCGATTATTGTCAAATTATAGGCTGAAAGTAATTTATATTTAAGAAAACGAACTGTCAGTTGCTAGATACTCATATGAAGAACGTCTCTGCAAAATATCTCGTCAATAACTTCAAAAACAAGGCTGAAAGTACCAAAAAATAAAATATCGCATTTTGATACACGAATCGATTTGCGAAATTCCATTTTTTGGTACTTTCAGTCTTATTTTTGAAGTTATTGATAAGATATTATGCAGAGACGTTCTTTAGATGATTATCTAGTAACTGACTTTCCGTTTTCTTAAATATATGACTTTCGGCCTGTAATTTGACATTGCACTAAACGCTATGAAGAATCACCTAATGTCTTTAAAACCCTGGAAATTCTCAGATACTTTCAATTACCTTAGGAAAATTCAAGGTATCTCTTTCACTGTTGTCTCTGATTTTTTCTACCCATTCCTGATGTAACGAATTTTTCCTATTTTTATTTGTTCTTCCTATATTGGGTTGAAGAACGTGTCTTTGCTCGCACCGTATAGAGTAGGAGTTACCTGTCCTGGCAAACTGACTGATTTCTTGAAAAACCTGAAAGAGAGCTTAAGGACGTACTTTGAAAATGAATATTTGGTATGACTTTAGGCAACCCTGCTTAATGGGTTTTCCTAACTCAGGACTTCATATTATGATGCTTCATACTTCATTTGTCACGGTATCCCTTCCCATCCTCTTGAGTCCAATGTGTGCCTTCTGAAGTGCAGAATCTCAGGCAAATGGTTTCAATCGTATACGTTCTCAAGGCTATCTGATACGATTAAAGTTCCTCTTTTGTTAAGATATCGTTAATTACGATGAGCCATGCGAAAAAGGACCTTGATTGGCCGAGAGTCAGAATTACGTTAATTTTGTCACATGCTCTTAATGACAAAAGTATCCACAGCTCATAAGCTGCACCTCTCGGACTCGGGTCTATTTTAACCCCCGTTAGAGCGTTTTTCACGATACAAAGTTTATTACTTGAGACCTCAGCTAATTAACCCTTTTGAGAAAGGATGAAATATTTAGACCAGTTTTAATTCATCTTTAATTTACAGCAATTTTAATTATTTGGGTCAAAAACTACACCCCCTCCCCCACCCTGGCGTTTAACAAATATTTTAACTTCGTTATTCGGAAAACCTTTTTTATTTTCATGTATTTTTTACAAAGTTTCTCGGTGAGAATCAAATTTTGAGAAAAAATGAAAAATTCACTTAACAAAATCATTAAGTCAAACACAAAAACCTATAGCAGTTTCTCTCATTTTCAACAACTAGAGATTTTATGTCGTTCTCTTCTTCGACTTACCTCTCCCTCTCCTCCACCTTGCGGTGTCCTCAGGTTTAGTGAGCCCTCAATAAATTTAACCCCCAAAAACCAAGTACTTATATAATTACACCAGTAACAAGAATTTTGAAAATTCACGATGAAATATGTAATAATATGTATTGGGCTTACATTTGTGTTGGAAACCTGGTTTGTTGTTACCTTTGAAGTGGTTCATTTCACCTCTTTAATTCAGATCTACAATCAAAAACTAGTAAGAACATTCTTTAAAATCGTTTCTAAGATCCACTTTTTTCAGGCTTAAAAAGTAGATCTAGCTAGTCATGGTCATTGTTTGCATTTTTTGCATCCAGCGGTGGCTCATACATTTTGGCAAAAGTGCCAGTGGTGGCTCGTGAAATTCGGCAACAACGTTTTTTCTCTATTTGATTCTATGTAAAACAATCTATTCGATAGTGGAGCAGCGCTTCATCAGGATTCGATTGTTTTACATTGAGTCAAATGGAGAAAAAATGTTGCTCCCAAATTTCACGAGCCGCCACTGAAAAGTGCCACCCTCTTCCAATTTAAACGAATGTAAAACAACCGAGTCTTTAGGCTGCCATAGCCTCCTCAAGGATCGATTGTTTTTCCCAAGTTTAAAAGGAAAAATTGCACGGTTGACAAATCGCACGAGCCGCCCACTGATTACAACTAAACTGTTGAGAATGCGTAGAATCAGGATACACAGATGATGTGCCCACATTTTTATGTCCAAAATTTTTAAGTCCAAATAGTAATGTCTGAAACATTAAAGTCCATAAAATTAGGTCTAAAGAGGAAATGTTCAAAAGAAGAAAAGGCCAATATTAAAATGTCCAGAGATTATAAGTCCATAAATTGAAATCCAAAAATTTGGGAAGTCTAAGGGGCTAATAAATTTTGCAAGCTGTCAGTATGCAAATGTATCGTATTTTTTTTTAATTGACTCATAACACCCTGGCAACTTTTTTGTCAACAAGTTTGATCAACAAAGTAGGTTAATCAACAGGTAGTACTATTTTCAAAGCATGTGATGGATTTCACAGGGAGATTTAGTTTAACCCTTTGAGGGGCAGTGGCTAGTGCCACTAGCCACCTTTTATTTATTTTTTCCTGAGCTTATGAGACAGTGGCTATTGTAACTAGTCACTTTTTTTGGTTGGTAAGATGTTCTAAAATGGGGAAAAAATATTTTCCATATGGTAACACAGCGGTAAACATTATTGTTAGACCAGGTAAATGTTGACATTTTGAGATTTTCCCTCCAAGACAGACCGGCTCCCGCTAATGTAGTAATATTTTTTTTTCTGGAAGGTTTAGGCAAATTTTTGAGGCAGATTATGAATCTTGAACGTATTTTGAACGTTTTGAAGTACTAGTGAGTAAAATTTGCGGATTTTGTAATATAATTACAAGCGTTAGAATAAGGTGGCTAGTACCACTAGCCACTGCCCCTGAAGGGGTCAAACAGTGATGCATTGTCTATTTCCAAGTTTTTCGCCTTGTAGAAGGAATTTTAGGGCTCAGATAAGACGTTCAGAGGCTTATTATAACTTGAACTACTTATTCACATTCTAAATTCTTGCATTCAGTCAATAATAGGCCTCGGAGATTCATTGAAGCAACATCGTCGTTTACAGCATTGTTTACAGCGTTTTGCCGTTTTACAGCATATTTTGGATTTTTTTCGGTACTGTCATAAAGAATGTAATGTTTTTATTCTATTTATATTCTATTTATAGGCTAGAAAACAACGTGAAAAAAGAAAATAGTCACATCTTCTGTTGCAACATAGCCAATAATCACTTTTTAGCGCAGCTCGAAGCAAAAATGTTTCGCTGCCACACACTAAATTCGGATTAACTTCAAAAGTTACAATTTTTTGGGGTAAACTTTAATGGGCAATTTTGTTCTCTATAGTGTAAATAACAATTTTATGATTTTTTGAGATTTTTTGGTGCTCCTCAAGGTGTCTAAAAAGTTAATTTTAGTCGATCATAGGTCAAAAAGTGCCATTTACGCGTTATTTTCAAGACTAAACCATGCTCAAATAAGTTTCCTGACTGTTACTACAATTTTTTCTCATAAATAATTGTTTGTTTGATTGATTCTGACTTATAGTTGTCATTGTTTGGCCCTTTAAAATTAATTTAAACCTGATTTTCGAAAAAATATGGTAACAAAATTTTCTAGCCCTTTGTGGGGCAGTGGATAGTTACACTAGCCACCTGTTTTCTCCTATACTAGTATATGGAATTGTATGAAAATTTTTTTGGGGTCTATTTTTACCCCAAGGAACCTAGAAAAGCAAAAAAATTTGGAAAAAAATTATTTTCCTTAATTTGCCCCTCAAAGGGTTAAGCTTTCTATGGAAGACAATAATACAAAAATTGTACTGGAATACTTCTGTCCATTAAATATGAACCTTTGGACATTTTTTTGGACATGGGCTTTTTATTCGAGGTTTTTGTAGTTCATTGGATATTAGAACGTTTGGACGAAATGACATTGGACGAAAAGATAACTGAACAAATATAATTTTGGATGAAAAAGTTTTGGACAGAATGGGTCTGTTGCAAACTTTTGCTACAGCGCTGTGGAGTGTTCAATCTCATGTAAAATCGCGTGAAAAGTCCATTGGTGGCTTCAGAAAGTAATAAATGCAGTTTAAAACTCACGAGAGACGTTTAATGAAATCCAAGATGGCGGTAAAATATCTAGCAACCTGTATGCATGCACCACGAACATCCAAGGATAGCCATCCTCACAATATCAATCACACCCAATCACAACGTAAATAAAGACATAACCTTTGAAGTTGTGAAGTTCTCAACGTTGGCAATCCTTGGATGTTAAAGGTGCATGCATACAGATTGCTCGATATTTTACCGCCATCTTGGATTTCATTAAACGTCTCTTGTGAGTTTATTATTGCATTTCATGACTTTCTTTTACATATGACGAAACACTCTTTATCGTTGTAACAAAAGTTTGCAACAGACCCATTAGAGATTTTTAGAAGTTTTCGTCACCTATAGAAGTGCGCGGACTTGTGATATCACAACCATAATGTATTTCCTCTCACCGGTTTCGGCGTCATCACTGTACGACGTTCGGCCGGCCCAAGAAATTTCAAAGAACAAGTATTACCGGACAGGCCCAACCGTGTATTAAGTAATTCGTGTTGATGCTTACGATGGCTACTGAGGAGAGAGAAAGAGATTGAGAGAGACTGAGAGAGATGGCAATTAGATGACTAACGGTCCCATCCCCACTCTCCATTACTATGCCCCCCTGGCGGACCCTTGAGGAGGCTCCAGAACACCAACTCCTTTCTCTTCTATACTCATTTTTATCAAGAAACGGGATTCCAATTAAATTGCTTATCCCAGATTTTTTTTTTTTTATTATTGTAGGTGATTCTTAAAAAATATCTGCAAGATTCGAATTTTATTTTTGGGCAATATTGTGTTACCCGGTTACTCACGGAGAAAAAAAAATCGGTTATGAGAACTGAACTTCGGCTCATATAGAACACCGAGGTGTTCGGTTACAGTAACCAAAGTTTTTGGTTATGAGTACCGAACTTCAGTTAGGAGGACCGAAGGTTTCGGTAAGTTTGGCTAATACTATGGCTCACATTTCGTTCCTGCTGAACCACTTCGGAACTCCTAATTGAAGTTCGGTGCTCACAACTGAAAACTTCAGTTACTGGAACAAATCACCCTCGGTGTTCCATATGAACCGAAGTTTTTTTCTCCGTGCTGTAAGTGGTATATAGCTATACACTGGTTACATTTAATGTTGTTTGAAAGTTTGCCTTTGTTTTGACAAGTAACGGTCCGATTAAATTGAGCTATGTTGAAATGACAGATTTAGATATTTGATAAGGGTTTAAGATAGTGATTTTGCCGCCCGCTGATGGAAATTTTTCAAAAGTGATGACCTTTTTTTGTCTCTCTTTTGCTTGCTGATTTTCATTTGACCGCTCTCTATAATAAAACAATTATTTGAAGAGACGACCTTCTTGTCGGTTCTTCCTCATTTTCTCGCCTTCCTCAAAGTGCCGCCAAACCTCATGATAAAATTCGCTGATGCCTTCTTCATCAGTCGCCATCAACCACCAGTGTTCCGCACTATGTCTTTCACTCCAGTGCCGTAGCGTGCAACTCGGCAACGTTGTAATGTGTCCATTTACATGCATTAAAAAGATCGAACTATTGGGTGTTCGGTGAACACCTTTGCATTCGACCTTTTACTCGGGTTTAAGTAGACACACTACAACGTTGCCAAGTTGCACGCTACGCCACTGTCTCACTCGCACCTATCCTCTCTCGTCTTCCTAGCATTCTCAAGGGTCGAATTTCGTGAATTTCAGAGCCTTGTTTAATGACACTTCCCTCTCAAAATGTCATTGAATAAATTATTCAGTATCGTCTGGAAAGCTCACGGAAAATGTCTCTTTGTACGATTTTAGCAATGAGAGTGAAACAGCAGCACATGGGATTAGGAATCACATGAGAGTGAGAGAGGTATAGTTTGGAGCGCTCAACGAACTTTTTCCAGTGTCAAGGCGTGAAATTTGGCAACAATGTATTTTCTCCATTTAAATTCACCGGAAAGGTCGAACGCTTCAGTCATCGGCGATGACCAGGCATTTCGACCTTTCTAATGAGTTTAAGTGGGATAAAAAGGACGATGCCACATCGCACGCCTCGCCACTGACTTTTTCATTGGATGACGTCATCGCTAAATTCGTGCGTATTAAAATTGATGCATTCAGTGGATTCTTTAGACGTGAGCTCGACAGCAGGTTATTTGTCCTAGCAACGAGGTGTCATGAGATGAGAAAAAGGAACTTCACGGATCGACTCCATATTCAAGTATCAAATCCTCAGTTTAAAGTTTAAAGCTCGCCCGGTTGGGTGGTTGGTTTGCTGGTTGCTTGGTTGCTTGGTCGGTCGACGAGCAAAAGCGACTGGTGATCTCGCAAACATTTTTATAGCAAGGAGAAGGGGGAAGGGGGGCGGAAAACAAGGTGGTTGACGGGTAGTGGGGATGGAAGGTGCAGGAGGGGAGACTGAGCTAACGGAGAAAGTGGTCCAGCTTTGATTGTGAGTTGTGGACCGCTTCGCACGGTACATTCGAGCCCATAAATTTGAATCATACGTTTTTTGAACGTCCATTATTTAACATTATACAACTTTGCACTAACTCGAAGACTTTGATATTACGCTTCGCTTATTCTGATAATCGTCGCTCTCTGCCGCCGCGCCGCCCCGTCTTTTGGTTTTGGTCTCTCGCTGGTTCACAGAATTGTTCCCTCCTTCCTTACTTCCTTCCTCCCTTCCGTCCGTGCTTTTTCGTTTATCTTTCTCTCTCTATGGCCATTAGATCGCGTGTGTTAGAAAAGGATGAAAGAGGGAGCGAAAGTCACGTGACTGCCCCTTATCTGTCCTTTTCTAACACACGCGATCAAATGGCCATAGAGAGAGAAAGACAATCCATTGGATCCGCTAGTGCTTTCTTTCCTCCGTTGTCTCTCGCCTTTCCTCTCTACCCCTTACTATTATTTATTTCGCCCCTCCAACTTTCTTTTTTCTCCGTTCTTTTTTTTTTTTTATCTTTTTTTCCAAACTTTCGTCCAAAAGCACTAAAAGATAAAGGTCCAGGAAAGGCTTCGCCTCCGAGGTTTCCTCCATATCTCCTCGAGATTCAGTTCCCAATTAATGAGGTCCAGGTGGGTTTTTTGCGCATGACTTTAAACTGGCGGATTTGTACCGTAGACCAATCTGAGGCGAGAAATCATAACTTTCGCGTTCTTAAGAATGTTCTGCATACCCTCCGGACCGAACTGTATTGCTCAGCATCAATCTGCGCCAACATCAATTCTACCAAGGGAATATGAGCAAATATAGTATAATACTCGTTTGAGCTTTCGTGGGGTTGGAAGTTTGGAGAATGTACGCTATTTATCCTTACACATTTAGATTTTCTCGGCTATATAGTTTGAAAATCGATGATTGGTGTGAAGACAGCGCTAGTGTGTTATTTTTATTTTTATTTTTTATTTATTTATTTTTTCTTTGAGCAGTCCTCATCTCGTTAAAATGGATATCTGATGGAGTGTGTCCTCACATTAGTTCATGGTTTCCAGAACTTTGATGTAAATTTTCCTTCCTCCAAAACTTCCTAAACGTCCTAAACGTCGTCGGTAAACGTCCTAAATTCGTTAGAACCTCGTGACTTTGGCATAATCAATTTGTTTTATGTTTTGGCATTTTTCCCCCTTTTTCCCCAGCATTTTTCATCATTTGATATGCGACGAAGCAATATTGACGTAAAATTAATCTATAGTTTCATGTATGAGGGCCTTTTTCCATGACACATCACATATCGTGCGTTTTATCTTCACCAAAGCACTTGAGCTTTAAAGTCAGATTTCTCTTGCAACGTCCCCTCGAATTAAAAGTATGCATACGCTTTCGATACATCGTGTTTTTTACTCCTCCATCATGCGAGTGAATGTCGTCGGATTTTCTAATTTCTCTCATTCTGCAAAGCTCCTTTTTTCTTCTTCTTATTTGACATTTTAAGTACTCCGAGAGCCTCCTCTGACATTTACTCGATTCATTATACATCCATATCCTTTTAGCCTTTGTGCGCAGTCGCTTGGTGGATTAAAAGTTTAGCCTTCTTTCTTCTTTCTACCGTCCCTCCATATTAAGTCAATGTTGCCACTTCATTCCAAGTAATCACCCAAATCTCTTTAGTAATTTGCACCGAATTGAATCTAAAACAGTGGCGTCGTGTGCCATTTGGCAACGATGCAAACAGGCCATTTAAATCCATAGAAAAAGGTCGAACTATTAGGAGTTCACAGTGCACTCCCTCAAATCGATACTTTGCATGGCTCTAAGTGGACTCATTGTAACGTTGCCGGATGCCAAGCGACGCCAATGATCTAAATGCGCCGCTTTGAATATAAAAGCCAATCATGTGAAATTAAGAACATATCCGTCGCAAACTTGTATCATGCACTGAAAGAAAAAAGTGCTGAATTTAACTCTTTATTAGTTGAAAGTATGTACACCACATAAAAAATGATAGTATATGACTGGTTAAATTAGTTAAATTGACAGTTGTATTATGTATATTATACATTCGTTGCAAAAACAGCTATCGTAAGAGTTACCATAACTTATTGGTTTAAATCGACAGTCCAAGAAAATTGTAAATTTTACGTTTTCCATAGTTTGAGTTCAAGATGTCGTGGTTAAAATTTAACCATTCAATGGTTAAAATTTAACCAATAAGTCTTGAAATCAAACCATGGAAAACGTAAAATTTACAATTTTTTTGGATTGTCGTTTAAACCAAGCTAAATGGTAAATCTTACGATAGCTGTTTTTTTCAGTGTAGAGCAGGACTCTGAACTCGACCTCTCGGATTTGAAACAAACAAAAAATATCAATCAAGCATCATGTAAAGATTCTAAATTGAATATCAAGAAAAAAACCAGGTTTACTCAACTTTTTTCTGCCCCCCCCCCCTCCCATCTGTCTCACTCTCGTGATTTAATATCTTTTTATTATATGACTGCAAAGTCGGAGTCAGTCAGCAAGTCGGATGATATAATAGCTTGCGGATCGCATGGTTGCATGGAAGGTAGAGGGGAAGGCCCCAGCTCAGCTCGGCCGCCCGGTTCGTGTCTTAAAGACTTTCTCCATTTCGCCGCCATACCGCCGCACACAGCAGCACAGTAAGTTGAAGCCGTTAATTTTAAATCGTCGATTCGGAAGGCGGGATTTCTTATTGGGATTTCAGGAGAACAAATTTGAGTTTTAGATCCGTGGCGTAGCGTGCTATTTGGCAACGTTGTAATGTGTCCATTTAAATCCATTAAAAAGATCGAACTATTGGGTGTTCAGTGAACACCTTTGCATTCGACCTTTTGCATGGGTTAAAATGGACACATAGCAACGTTGCCAAATTGCACGCTACGCCACTGATTAGATGTGAGTGAGTCAAATCCGCTGTGCAGCACGAGGAAAAGTTAAGTCAATCAGCAAAAGACATTTTTGTATTGATACTTCAGCCCTTGGTTCCACTTCCAAAATCGACTACCGGGGCACTACTGATCGAATATTAATACTTACTATGAAGTTATTGATATCAAAATAATGTCCTCCGAGATGAGGGTAGTGTCAACCAGGGCTTTAAAAGGCGTCGCAACTCGCAAATCAAAAACATCATGCCAATAATGTGCAAGTCTATTGAAGGAAAAATGTTGTGGAAGGTTTAAACCAGCACACTTCAGATTAAATCGTATAGGTGGCAAAATGATACAGCCTCCACGGACGAATTCAAGGATTTGAATGGGTGGCGAAATCGGTGACCTATTTATAGTCTTTCTTTGCCGATCTTTAAGCCAGTTCCCAAAAGTCCTAGAGTTAAAGGCTCTTCCTTTCTCATAAATCCTAGTTGCTTGCTTCTTACCTCAAGTATTCAATATGTTGCCTCCTTTGTGACTCAACGGTAACCTAACCTAACGTCAACATCTTATCAACCCTTGAACAAATAGCTGGTTTCTCTCGCACACAGTATTTCTTTCTCGCGCCTCTACAGAATTTACTTGCAGGTGCATCACATATACCAGGCCCACATCCCTCAAAGATATACCTGAACAGAACTAGGGTATGCAATACGCAGCAAGCAAGAGACCATTCAACTCAATGCTATACATATAGGTGCGTTGCGTTTTGCATACCCTGTTCTGTTCAGGTATATCTTTTGTCCCCGCGTGTAATACAACTTACAAATATGGCTGTTGCCCCTTTTTCCAACAGGCGATTTAGGGGTCGATTGCGATTCAGATGTATTTCTCTCCTAAAATAACGATGTTAGCACTAAAAAATTACAAAATCCACTCCAAAACTCATAAAATGCTCTTAGACGCGTGACTGTAAATACTGTGTTGGGGCATTGTAATAATAGGATACCCCCATCTAATAATATTATGATGTCACTTCACGTATAGAAGTGGCCTATTAGAGACTACTTTTCTTTGAAACCGGTGCCACACACGGCAAAAAGAGACTGGTAGAATTTACCATCTGCATAGTGGAGTCTGCTATTAAGTATGTTAAATTTCAACAGATTATGGTAAAATGTACCAACAAGTCACCTTAATTTACCACAAAGGTACGTTGCATTTACCAAACTACGGTGAATTTTACCATACTTGCTAGCAGACGCAAAAATCAGCTATATGCAGATGATAAATTCTACCGCAGTCTTTTGTTTCCGTGCAGTATATCATTAATCGGGTGTTAAAATCACTTGTTACTTGTTTCTTGTTGCTTGTCACTTGTTACTTGTTACTTGTTACTTGTTACTTGTTACTCATATAAATCTTCCTCTCATCATAGAAAGAGTGACAAAAGTAATGAAGGAATCTACCTTGTCGCTTAGTTCTATCATCGTTATTCTTGGAGGTTTTTACAGCTGAATCTACCCTGAAATTTCCTTTAACGTAAGTAAGCATTGAGTTTAACCTGAACTCAGGAGCTGAGTATGCAACCGTGAGCACTCATAACCTAAGAAAATGCATGCATTACAAGTTGCCTAAATCTGCACGCTTACTTTTGAGTCAGATGATCGTGGCGGTGCGATGATGATGATGCCACTATAAAAAATCTCATTAATCGATGCATGCATGCATAAAGGAATAGGTGCTTCTTACAATCGTTGGCTTCAGTTTTAAAAATTCATTTTTATTTCTCGCTGGAGCAGATTGGGTACACCTCGACATCGCACACTGAGAAAAATTTCCGATCGATTCAATGAATTTTCCGATAGGATATTCCCGCGCTTTAATTCCCATAGAAATAATCGGAATTCTATAGAGACAATCGGAATTCGTGTAGATTCAAGCGCGCCGACTATTGCAAGGATAGATCTTATTTTTGAAATAAGGCGAAACACATCTATGGTTCTATTCTTATAGTTTTAACAGCCTCTTTTTTCTCAGTGCACTTATAGAATGTATTTCTCTCGAAAGCTTTTTTCCCCTTCCATATTGATGGTTCGCCATCAACCAGCCCTATCAGCAACCTTCTAGCGGCCGGAACTGGAATCAAACCGTGCGATGAGTTTTACCTCTTATGGCTACATCTTGTCCCACAATATCTTATGGGCAATACCGCTGTGCGCGCTTTGCCGCCGCCGCGTTCTTTTTATTAATGATTTAAATATTATCGAAGCCGCGCATCTTGCGCCTCTCTCTCTCTCTCTCTCTCTCTCTCTCTCTCTCTCTCTCTCTCTCTCTCTCTCTCCCTTTCTCTCTCCCACACTATCTCACTCTCTATCTTCCCTCCCTCCATATTGCAGTCTCTCTCTTTCTCTCTGCCTCTGTCGCTCGTCTCGCGAGTCGAGGAAGTTGTTACTGTTGTTGTTGATGTTCGAGATGATGACGATGACTATGGTGGCAGTGGTGGTGGTTGGAATTGCGTAATCTTTGGACTGCTGAATTATGACTCTTCAAATCAGAACCGGAGTGAAATGGAGGTGCTCATGCTTGTACTCGGTGACGTCAATGAGACCTCTCCGGAGTGTGTGGCTCATAATTTGCGATGAATTTGATATCCTCTCCTCCGTAGAAGCTTTTATAAAATAATAATCGATCCTCAGGATCAGTGGCGTTGCGTGCAATTTGGCAACGTTGTATTGTGTCCATTTAAACCAGTGAAAAAGATCGAACTGTTGGGTGTTCGATGAACACCTTCGCATTCGACCTTTCACATGGGTTTAAATCGAAACTATACAATGTTGCAAAATTTCACGCTACGCCACTGCTCAGGATGCTCAATTGCACCTCTAGCAATCCGATACTTTTGTACAGGTTCTAATTCATACTCTTAAAAACAATTGAATAACAAGTTTTTTTAATGGATGGGTAAACATATTTGATTTTATACATGTTTAAAGGAGGCAGGATCAGCAATTATATTAACCCTTCACTGCATGATTTTTTTTTTCTCAAGCAAATGTGGATTTTTCAATGTATTAGGTGGTCAAATAAATGGGAAAAATAGTGAAAAAAATAATTTGACGGTTTTTCGGTCAAAATTCTCTTTTTTCTATTTTTTACTCGTTTTTTACAAGTGATATAAGACCATGAGAAATGGCGGAAATTTTTTTGATTTATTTTTTTTTAAATTTTCATTTTTTTTTTTTTTTTTTTTTTTACTTTCATTGGATTTTTCCAAAAGGCAATGCCGGAAACTTTATAAAAATAATCAAAATGTGGTCAGTTTGGATACGGGGGCAAATTTTCCCCCTGACATGATTTCGATCACGAACCCTTCACTGCATGATGTTTTCTTTCAGCCATTTTTTTTTTTTTTTTTTGTGTGAGCTCAAAACATACCTTCTCCCGCGTTGACACACCATGCGCCGAAGGCATATCTCAAAACCTGTATTTTATATGAGCGTTTGAAGAATTTGTTCCACCGGTGGAACCCCATGCAGTGAAGGGTTAATATAAAATGGATAGCAAATTTTGTTTTGTGTTTGCCTCAATTGAAGTTCCCCAAAATTTTGGTTTTTTCACAAGAGGACATTTTTATCAGGATCAACTCAATGAGCTTTACAATACTTAGTCTTGCTTTGATTCCCCTACTTTCCTGTATGTCTGAACTAAGGAGCGCCTTACAAGAAAAAAAGACTGGTAGATTTGGTAGAATTTACCATCTGCATAAAGCTGATTTTGGTGTTTGCTATCAAGTATGGTAGATTTTACCATCATATGGTAAATGCAACGAATATTGTGGTAAATTAAGATAACCCGTTGGTACATTTCATCACAAGCTGTATATGTTGCATTTACCATACTTGATAGCAGACTCCAAAATCAGCTATATGCAGATGGTAAATTCTACCAGTCTTTTTTTCCCGTGTGCCACCTTGGTCTGGAGTCGTTTTTACAGAGCTTTTTAAGCTCGGCAATTTTCTCTTTATTTGCTGTACATTTTTTTGAAAATTTGGCCACGCAGTTGTTTCAATTTTGAATAACCCCTACGCGAAAGGTGCGTGCAAAAGATTCTGAAAAACGAAAGGATGCGCCAAAGTTCATGAAAATTTATATGATCCTGAGCAAACGATCCCTAAAGATCATTATGTTTTTTTTTTTTTTTTTTTTTTTTTTTGTTTTTTTTTTTTTTTTACATTTGCAAGATAGGGTTTCTCGATCCCCCTCAAGGCTTGATTTTAAAATAGTGTATTTTAGCTCAAAACAGCATTTCCGCAACCTTGAAGCCAATAAAATACTACGCACAGGTTATAGGACATTTCGTCAACAACTTTTTGTCCGGATACAAATTCGTCTAGGCGTTTTACGTCCACGCATGTATGAAGGCAAGAAAAGATAGGTCCATGCGTTTAATTTTGGTCCATACGTCTGATTTTTCTGAACATTTAAAACTTTTGACAACAGTTAAGAACATGGATGAAAAATAATCATATGCTGCAAGGAAAAGAATTTATGGAAACATTGAAAATGAGAAAATGGAAGGTAGATGAATGAAGGTGCTGCTATGGTGACTTCATTTTAGTGTGGAGTAATTCTTGACTTACCGATGTCATTCTTTTTTTTTTTTTCTTTATTTTTTTTCTAAATTTTCTGTTGCCAAAATTTGTTTAAAATGTCAAATTTATGTAATACTCGCAGCTGCCGCTCATAAGGCTCCCAATGAATGATCATGTGGTTCTATCAAAAATTATACCAAAACTATGATGTTTCCCAATTTTTGCAACATTTCCTTTTGCAATACCCTTGAGGATGCTTCCCAATTTTTGCAATATTTCCTGTATGGAGTTGGTGTTTGTATTTGGACCAATAAACTTTGGACATTATTTATTAAGTGGACCAACACGTTGCTGCCGAAAAAATGCAGTGATGTAAACAGTCGGACGAAACATGCGCGCGGACAAAAAGTCGTTGACGAAATGTCCTGAAACCTACGCACATCGTTAAAAAATACAGTTACTATGACCCCCTCCCCCCCAAACTCGACCCAGGGTCAGCGGCGGATCCAGGAATCTATCCTCTCTCTCCTCTCATTAGATCGTGTGTGTTAGAAAAGGACGGATTATAATCCGTCCTCTATAGAGACATGACACGTGATTTTCATCCCCATCCCTTCATCCTCTTCTGACACATGCACTCTAATGGGATAAGAGAGAGATGGACAATTTCCTGGATCCGCAAGCGCCCAGGGTATAGTCTTCATTGCAGGCTCAACCTCAAGTCCTTTAACTTTGTCTCGTGACTCCAAAAATTCGTCTCTTGGCGCAACTTTCACCGCTTCGTTCCTTGGATAAAAATTCCTGCTCAGGTTTACGATGGATTTAATCGTTTGTGTAACTATCAAAGATCAATCAAAAGTTCTCGCTGAATGAGAATGGATAAAACCAAGAATAACTGTTGAGATCTGGAACAGTTTTTATAATGCTAAGTAGCTAATAACCTGCAAACTATGCACTCACTCCTATACGGTTTAAAGAGATTGGAATAATAATAAATTTACTGTGTTTCTGGCTTGCTCTAAGAGCAGTAAGGAGCTTACACACCTGCTTTGAGATCTCATAAAATCGTCTTCCTTGTGGTCTAATTACCCCGGAAACGGACCGATATGAACAAAGTACGTGGGAACAATAATTTTAGAAATCATCTAATTCGGATATAAGTGAAAAAACTTGCAGCACACTCCATAAGTAGTTGTAATTTTTTAAAGTTCATTTTTTAAGCTGGTGGCGTTGCGCAACTAGTGGCGTCGCATGTAATCTGGCAACACTGCATTTTGTCCATTGAAACTCGTGCAAAATACGGATTTTAGGAAGTGCACTATGCACCTCAAGTAGTTCGACCTTTTTTTTTTATTATTATTATTTTTATTTTTTTAAGGAAGTTTATAAGTGTCCTCTTTTGCCAACTAGGGTCTGAAAGAAGAAAGACAGATGAAAATGAAAGAGTGAAGAATTATAATCTTGTCCTTCTGAAATGACTAGATCTAAATCTAATCACCTCAGCCGGGATTCGAACCCGGGACCTCAAGGTTAATAATGACCAGTTCCACCTTTCTCAAGGGTTTAATTTGATGAAATGAAGCGTTTCCTAAATTCAAGCGAAGCCACTGTATGCGACAACTACGCAGTCGAAGGAAGAAGCTCACAATCAGTCAGTGGCGTCGCGTGCAATTTGGCAACAATGTATTCTATCTATTTAAACTCATGAAAAAGATCGAATTCAGGGGATGCACAGTGCACAAGGAAAATTCGATATATTTAATGAGTTTAAATGGAGCAGTTGCATTGTTGCCAAATGGCACGCGACGCCACTGCAATCAGTTCATCGGCCTGTGAACCGTCGATTTAGCGACTAAACTTTAAACTTAGAATTAAAAGAAGATAGCACAAATGCGTTCTGATCATTTGCTTTTGTGCGAACTTTCGATGGAGGCTCCGTTTGAATAACACAGGTTTCAAAACCCAAAACAAACATTGCTTTTAACAATGTAAACATTAATTAAACCCATTGACGTCGCATGTTATTTGACAGCGCCGAATTTCATCCATTTAAACCCATGCAAAATATCGATTTGAGGCATTGCACTGTGCACCGCCAATAGTTGGACCTTTTTTATGCGTTTAAATGGACAAAATTCAACGTTGCCAGATTACACGCAACGCCACTGATCTAACCGTTATAGAGGGAATCGGGAATCAAAAAGTGAGGTTCTTAGAACCTTTTCGCCAATCGTTCGCGCATATTGGTGAATCTTCGCCTATGATTGATTCCGAAGTAAATACGGCAAGAATCGAAAACGATGACCAAAATTTTCTAGTCCCAGAGCCATAATACTACAAAGAAAATAATTTAATCGCCCCCCCCCCTCCAATTCAATCCTCCGCAAATGGCAGCCGTTTAATGTAACTCCATCATTCCAGCTATGTTCTTGATCCGCCAAAACACACCAAATGTTCTCCGCAGTGTCATTTGTCATCTATTCAAATTACCCCCCCCCCCCGGTAGCGTGTCCTTACTTTACCGTACCCTATACCCCCTTCAAATCGTCCCCTCCTTCTTTCATACCTCGGTAGTCTCGATATTTCATTTGTATCCTCCGATTTCCTTTTCAACAGTGATTCGTGACCTCTCAAGTCCCAGGACAAAGAACAAAGTAGAGAATCGTCTGAAAATAAAAAGGAGGGGGGGGGGGAATCATCTTCGATCCAAGGATACAGGAAAAAAAAGAGTGAATCAAAATTAAAATGCATTGTAGGAGGAGTGTTACACATAATAAACGGAGGTCTTTTGAATCGCGTGATCAGATGCATAAAAAAAAAGACAATGAGAATAAAAAAATTGAAATGAAAGGAAAAGAAAAAGAAAACTATGTAAAGAAAGTGCGACCCAAGCGACATATGTTTCTCCACCGAGCGAGACTGGAATACTGGATCTTCGCTCATCGCGTCTTCCTTCACCTGCACAAAGAAATGCTTTTTTTTTTGTCTAACGTTGAAATCTGACTCGATGAACAGTTATGTTATCCTTTGCCGCGGTGAATATTGCCCCCTCCCCGTCCCCCTCCAACCCTTCACCCACACTGCGAACAACCTCTTCCTTATATCAATGTTTATCTATTCCCCGTAAGAACCTGGGTTTACCGGTCCCGGGTCTTCGGCTCAATATGAGACTATAAATGAGACTCTCGTTACCTTTTCTTTGTAAACGGCGGTTCTCGCATTTTGTGGGGGCACGATAACTGTGTATCAGCATGCGTACACCTACGCAACCTATTGTTAGGTGCAAAATCACGTAACTGCAAAAATAACAGCCACGAGTATGGCTGAGTATGGCACAGCAAAGTGCATTTAGCATGGGCGCCCGCAGAAAAATTTCCAAGGGGGGCAAAATTTTTCAACCACAACGGAAGGTCTAGGGGGACCCCCCCCCCCCCCGGTGTGAAAAGGGAAAACTTTTTTTTCACTCAAATAGTGTACAATTATTAACCCATCTTAGGTGTACCAAATAATAATAACAATTTTGACGTGTTTGATATAATAGATAAAGGGACGACAGATGATAACGATAGTAAAAAAAAATATATAATTTATTATTCCTTGCAAAAAATTAGTTAAAATTACAATATAAACTAGTAATGAAGTTTCTCAACTATTACTCCTTTGATTAACTGTCATTTTCATTTCAGTTTCTTTTTTCCTTTCATTTTTCATCGTGAAATTTTGACTTTTTTGAATTCCAGGGGGGGGGGGGGGCAAGTGCCCCATCTTGCCCCCCCCCCCCTCCGGGCGCCCATGGCATTTAGTGCTCCGCCCCGCGAGTGCCACGTCATCATAGCCGTATCGTAGCCAGGACCTTTGTCTTTATCTCTCTTCGAGCATGTGACTGCCAGTCGCGTAGCGTGCCATTCGGCAACGTTGCAATTCATCCATTTAAACGCATGAAAAAGATCGATCTTTTGGGCGTTCGGTGAACAACTTCGCATTTGACCTTTTACATGGGTTTAAATGGACACAGTACAACGTTGCCAAATGGCACGCTGCGCCATTGGTGACTGCATGCATTTGAAAAAGACAGAAACAGGGGCTATAGCACGGGAAAATAAAGACTAGTAGAATTTACTATACCTGCACAGTTGATTTTGGGGTCTGCCAGAAATTATGGTAAATATCACTAGATTATGGTCAAATGTTCCAACTGGTTAGCTTAATTTACCGAATTTACCTTAATTTCCTTATACCGAAGCGTCGTGTCGATGGAGACATACTAAAATCGCTGGTTCTTAATGGAGCTGTTGCAAACTTTTGCTACAGTCTTATTAATAGTTGATAATGGGGTAATATCCGGAGTAAAAATAACGATTAGCGCACTAAAAAATCACGAAATCTACTCCTAAACTCACAAAATGCTTTTAATCGCGAGACCGTAATGGCGACCGGGGCCGCGGTTTTCATTGGGGTTCCCTATCTTCAATCAGCGCCATCTAAACGAGGTGTTCTCGCAACACCACACAAGAAGAAGAAGAAGCATACAATTGCCACAAGAAAACCGTGGCCTTGGCCGCCATTACGGTCTCGCATTTAAAAGCATTTTGTGAGTTTAGGAGTGGATTTCGTGATTTTTTAGTGCGCTAATCGTTATTTTTACAGGGTATTACCCCATAATCAACTATTAATAAGCCTGTAGCAAAAGTTTGCAACAGCTCCATTCTACACAGTATTGTTAAGGTTTTTCCTTTTGACCATACACGACTGACAATAACTTCAATCCAGTTTCTTGGGAGAAAAAAAGTATGATCACTGATCAGGAATCAAAACAACTGCCCAACAAGCGACAATCATTTTCGTCTTATTGTTAAGAGAGACAGGAGGCAGAGCACGGAAGCACCCGACAACTGCTCAAACAGTCGGCTTATAGAGATACAGAATATGTATAATGTGCGACGTGAGTGTATTTTAACGTGTACGATGAATGTTTTTGTTTACAATTCGTCGCGTGCTATTCTTTGCTTTGCACATTTGAGCCTCGGTGTGAAATTCAGCAAGTCTACTATTAGACAGTTTTAGACATTTTACTTACTTATTGTCAGGCAGAGTCGGAAGTCTGATTGTACAGAGACAAAGAGAGGTTTTAATAAATTTATGATTGGCCGCGGAATCTACCAGAGCATAGTGGCAGGGCGATCTTTAAAAGTAGTGAAGCTTACTGATTTGAAACTTCTAAGGACTTTCATCCATAAATAAAATAACTTCTATTTGCAACTCTTAAAAATTGTTCTCTCGTTTTTTATTGTAACATCAGACAATTCCAGTTCAAAAAAATCAGTTTTTCTCGATCCTAGGGGATGAATGGATTTCCTCCCATGCTCCTATTCTCGCGTAGCGGCATAAAATCAATTGCGAAGTCGTACTAATTTTGCATGTGTCATTTCACAGGGAGAGACATCAAATGCTCAGAGCTCAGATTTCCATGAAATGCAGCAAAAGTTAAGGTGATTCCATGGCACGTGACCAAGGCGATCGATTATAATGGTCATTTCCCGGACTCCGTGGAGTTTTTTTTTTTTGTAAAACCAGGATTTTCAACACCTAGCTGGAGGTAGATCTAACAAAGATATCTGTTAAGTTTGGATGCTAGAATCCGGAAAATAAGGACGCAACTATGGGAATTCGGAATCCGTTGTGCGATACGATAAATCGAACAGCGATTGTGCGAATTCCTATAGATACGTCCTTTTTTCCGGATTCTAGCATCCAAATTTAACAGATATCTTTGTTAGATCTACCTCCATGGGCGGATCCAGCGATCTGGCAACTGTGTATTCTTCCCATTTGAATGCGTGAGAAACAATCGATTAGTCAAGGGGCCATGGCCCCCTCGAGAATCGATTCTTTCTCATACGGTCAAATGGGAAGAATACATGGTTGTCATATTGCTGGATCCGCCCTTGTCTTCCTCTTAATCGATCGACTAATCGATCGTCTTGGTCACGTGCCATGGAATCACCCTAAAATTGCCGATTCCTTAAATGAGTCGAAGTAAAACAAATGCAAGGTTGCCAGGTTGCACGCTTCGCCGCTGAATATAGAGCGACTTGCGGAGGCTGTCCTTACAGAGTTTTCATTTAAAGGATTCAAATCGAAAAGAAGAAAAAAACGACGAACCCAATTTCTCATCAGTGATGCGTTGCAACCGATGCCTAGAGCTCGTTTCAGAAGTGTAGGCGGACCAAAACCATAATCTTTGGCGAATTTTCAACTTTTATTCCTTCAAATCAATACCGAATTTGCCCCGACTTTAATCTTTTGTGTTTAAAGTTTTCCTCGTTGAAAAGTGAACACTCAATTTAATTTTTATTCATTTTCATCGAGTAATATCAGAAATAATGTTGACAAATTCCCGATTTCTCATCAGTGATGCGTTGCAACCGATGCCTAGAGCTCGTTTCAGAAGTATAGGCGGACCAAAACCATAATCTTTGGCGAATTTTCAACTTTTATTCCTTCAAATCAATACCGAATTTGCCCCTAACTTTAATCTTTTGTGTTTAAAGTTTTCCTCATTGAAAAGTGAACACTCAATTTAATTTTTATTCATTTTCATCGAGTAATATCAGAAATAATGTTGACAAATTCCCGATTTCTCATCAGTGATGCGTTGCAACCGATGCCTAGAGCTCGTTTCAGAAGTATAGGCGGACCAAAACCATAATCTTTGGCGAATTTTCAACTTTTATTCCTTCAAATCAATACCGAATTTGCCCCGACTTTAATCTTTTGTGTTTAAAGTTTTCCTCATTGAAAAGTGAACACTCAATTTAATTTTTATTCATTTTCATCGAGTAATATCAGAAATAATGTTGACAAATTCCAAAGATTATCGGTCTAGGTCCGCCTACACTTCTGAAACGAGCTCTATTAGCTCTCTTTAATTCATTCAACCACCGTGTGGCCCATCTGAATTGTGGAAAATCCGCTTCTTAAATGAACAGATTTTCACAGCCCATATCTGTTGCCATGGCAACCCCGAGCAGGCATCTCTCCTATGCAATGCTCTCGGCTGTGTACCTACTTGGTTTGGTTCCTCTCCACTCTTTCAGGCACAGTCTCTTTTACTCTGCTCCGAACTCGAGATTCGGCACTCGCAGCACTCGGGCTCGACAATATTTCGACTCGAAGTTTCTTCCGGTTCCGCTACCGTTACAGAGTTAACGCTCCTCGCTCCTATGCTGCGTTACACTTACACCCCGTTATGTTACAACGTTACATCTTCGCCACGTTGCGCGTTGCTCGTTGCGTCTCCGCGCCGCCGCACTGCGGTCTCGGATCTAAGCATTCTCAGCCGCAAGTGAAATTTATTCACAGACATGCAGCATGCAGCCTAGCCACCGTTGCCGTTTCTCCGTTTGTACATGCGTGTCCAACCCCCCAGCCCCCCCCCCCCAGGTTGTTTCAATATTTGGTGCATAAGCCGTAACTGTAAGCTACATTCCACATTCACAGCTAAGCACACACACAAAAGAAAGAAAAATAAAAATACAGAAGACTTTGCTTTAATAACGCGTTGGCATTACCTTTGGTTTAAAATTGATCTAGCAAAATACTTCAGTAGAGGTAACCAAAGGTTTTTTACTCCTTACTGAGGAGATTTTGCTAGGTAAACCAAAGGCCTGGTTGGATCAACTAGAGTCTTTTTTCGAGTCATTCTTCTACCAAGGATTTTTCAGCACTATCAAAGCGGTTTTTTCTGGGGTTTTTTTTCTGTGATAGAATGTTTTCTCCGACATCTCTCGAAGCATAATTGCGTTGGTGTTTTGACGCACAGAAGCGTGAGTCAATTTAACGGTTCAAAATCTCCCGTCACTGTTTCATTTTTAAAAGGAAAACTTATGCGTGAATTTTCCTACTTTTTTTTCTCTCAATTGGAAATACGAGTAAATTGTGGAAAATGACCTGAAAAATGTTCAAGAAAATTGGTCTGTCGGTTCATTATTGAAAAGAGGAATTATTATTGGAACAATTGAAACGTTGGATTAACTTACTCCTCTTTGCAAAAACACCGACGATTTGTGAGGTTTACGAAGAAGGTAGAATAGCCACAACGAAATCGTAATTAAGATAATAATTACATAATAATTATTAAGATCCGTATGAAATCTTCCGTTGCAGCCGCGTAACCAAAAAACTTTGGATGAACTCGCAGCTCGAATACGCAGAATAAGCGCGAAATGAAACGCTTTGGAAGCTCTAACAAAATTTTTAGTAAAAAAAAAAAAAAAAAAAAAAAAAAAAAAAAAAAACTGTAGGCGAGCCGACCAAATCTTTGGACAACCTTGCAAAATCTCTTTATATAGTTAGGAGAGCAAAACCTTTGATTAGCTCTAAGAAAGTTTTTTGCCGGGTTATTTTTCTACCAAAGGTTTTGTCAGCGCTACCTAAGCGTGTTCGCTGTTTTTTCTGTGTAAGCAATAATACGTTGACTGAAACAGGATAGCTCATTCATTCACAATCGCCGCAACATTGCTTTTTGCTCTCGTATACACAACACACGTATAACTATCCAAGTATGCGTTGATTGAGGTTGTTGTGCGCTTGCGCCAGAGCGAGTGAGAGATGGGGGGGGGGGGGGGGGGATTTGCGGGAATAATCGTGAGGAACATGACTATTACTGCCAAACTTTCCATATGGTCTTCATCGCGGGTTGGAGTGAATGAATCATTTTTTATGACTAACGGTGTAATCTTTGACCATCGGAAAGGTCATTTAATAGCATGACTTGTATAAATAGTGACCACCTCGTGCCAATAATGAAGAGCCTCGCTCAAAATGATAGTTGGTAAAGTTATAGACTTCGCCGGAGCAGTGGCGCGGCGTAGCCAGGAATTTTTTGAGGAGAGGGAGGGGAAATCTAGGATCCAGAAAATTTCAGGGGAGAGAATTCTGAGGCTAAAATTCGGCCAAATTCCTCCTAAATCGCAAAAAATTATCTTCTACAGGGCAAAGTTAAGTGTCAAGGCTCCCCCACTTTACTACGCCACTGCACCGGAGAATTTGTCTGTCGCAAACTTTTGCTACTGCGTTTTGCATCGGCGATTCCTCTGTAAAAACGCGAAAAAATTGCGTTTTTACACAATCGATTCGATCGTTACACAGTGCTTCAACGACAATCGATTGTTGCACACAAACATTAAATTGGAGGATAAACATTATTGCTACATTGCACGAGCCGCCACTGGCTGTTTTTTTCCGAATTCGAATCGCTACAAATCTGTGCGCCGACTTGCGGTGCAGCGGTGGTTCAGAAAACGGTAATTCACGATCACTATTTTTTACTCACACATGCACGTCAACAACAAACAGTCTAGCTCTAGCACTCAACAGCTGTCGAACCTGAAGACGACCTAATGAAAACACCGCGCATCGGCTCCAATCTCCGAAACGCAACACCCACCACCGATGGGCGGCTGCCGCTGAGCGAGACAAGTTATCCACCATCAGCCTCATCCGCGCAGGTAAAATCCCACCCTCGCATCCTCATCCCTCAGACGAGTCACCCTCTCTCTCTCTCTCTCTCTCTCTCTCTCTCTCTCTCTCTCTCTCTCTCTCTCTCTCTCTCTTTTTCATCCTGCCTCTGATCCAAATCCGCGTGCCCTATCCCTCTCTCTCTCTCTCTCTCCCTCTCTCTCTCTCTCTCTCTCTCTCTCTCTCTCTCTCTCTCTCTCTCTCTCTCTCTCTCTCTCTCTCTCTCTTGATCACCCGAGCCCCCCCCCCGCAATCGTTTATGCGTAAGAGGAAGAAAGCACATAAAACGGGTGATTAATTCACCATTCCTTAACGGGAAACACACGCAGACCCTCATAACTTGGATACATCGACCCCATCAGATTTGAATCATTGCAGGTAGATATTTGTAATAGTGCGGTGGAAATGGGGAAATACAGGGTGATCAAAAAGTGTGATGATCCTGAGCCGACCCAAATATCGGGAAGAAAACTCGCAAGTATAGCTATTTTTGAAGCCGCCTTGTATCAGTGATGGGCAAATAACCGAATAACGAATAATCACGAATAATTAACAAAAATTATTCGCATTATTCTCATGTTATTCCTACTAGTAAATCAAAGTTTTAACACTACCAGTCCTTCATCTTATGACAGATGAATATGCTGGTAGTGTCGAAACTTCAATTTAATAATAGGAATAACATGAGAATAATGCGAATAATTTTTGTTAATTATTCGTGATTATCCATTATTCGGTTATTTGCCCATCACTGCCTTGTACCTTGCGAGAGTTGAGCCATAAGATAGTGTCTACTGACCGGTGTCTGATTGGCTCGCGCGCCAAACGTTCGCAATTTTTACGCTCATAAACAAGCTAATAACTCATTGTTCGTCGTCGAATGTAGAATTGTAAGCCGGTGAACATAGCTCATGATATGGGTACATATATTTACTATCATCCTCTCCATGCAAACCTATGGAAAAGAATCGATTCTCAAGTGGCTCAAGTAAAACTCCGAATAATTCATACTTATTATGCTATGGTTCAGCTAAGAGAAAAACAATTGTCAAGAATGTCTCCAAGCCATCACTGCAACTCAATGACGACACGACTCAATCAGTATGTTAAAAAAGTAAGGGTGAGAAATACTATACTCGGCGTTCTAAATGAATCAACCTGGCTTTCCAAAATGAATCGTTTCACTGTGATTACTGTGCACGGAGATCGAGAGTATAGTGGCGTTTCGTGCGATGTGGCAAGAACGGATAACCTCCATTTAAGCCAATGTAAAATAATCGATTTTCAAAAGGTTCGTTGAATCCCTAAATAATCGATTCATTGGC
This sequence comes from Trialeurodes vaporariorum, assembly GCA_011764245.1. Taxonomy (NCBI): domain Eukaryota; kingdom Metazoa; phylum Arthropoda; class Insecta; order Hemiptera; family Aleyrodidae; genus Trialeurodes; species Trialeurodes vaporariorum. The sequence goes on from VMOF01000388.1 coordinate 18,522,262, forward strand.
ATTTCTTTAATAGGTGAAACGTGTGATTATACCAAATTGCACGAGCCTCAACTGATCAAGAGAAAAAACGGTGCGATCAGTGGCGAGGCGTGACATTTGGCAACAATGTATTTTCTCCATTTAAATTCATTAAAACAGTCGAACGCTTTAGACATCTGTGCTGACCAGGCATTTCGACCTTTCTAATGGGTTTAAATGGGAAGAAGGGACGTTGCCAGATCGCACGCCTCGCCACTGGGTGCGATCCTTTGTAGCTTGCGATCTGGCAGTAGCAACTTTGGTTGAATTCTCTCCATTAGCACTCACGCAAAAGGTCGAATTCGAAGGGGGTTGACTGACTACCCACTCCCTCAGGTTCGATCTTTTTCATGGAGTTGAACAAACCAAAATACAGTGTTGTCAGATTGTATGCTTCTCCATTGGGCGATAGAATATCTTTATGAATCATTCGACACGTGAACGGTCTTCCTGATCATCAATCTGGCAGCTTGAGCTGATTGCGGGTACCGTTAGAGTGAACAGTTGCTAGGCTCCAGGCTCCGGGGTCCGAGACGCGGAGTAACAGCACCCCCCCCCCCCGCCCATTCACAAAGGAGACCCGTAGTCTGGGCTCTGGCGGAGCAAGCGACTGGTAACCCAATACCCGATACTTCATACTCCATCGTCTTCGGATAGCTCGCTTGCTCAGTCCGTCTCTTCCCGTCTCTTTCCGTCTCTCGTTCTGCATTTCAATGATCACTGCCGCGTCAATCGATTGATCGATCGGATCTCGGACCCAGGGCTGCCGTTTTGCGTATAATCAATGCTATTTTGTCAATTCACCGATGATTCCACCGGTTGAGAAAAGATTACACAGATCAGTTCAGTGCATGACTGTAATAAACTAAAATACTCGCATCTGTAATCTTTTCTCAACCGGTGGAGTCGTCAATGACCTTAAAAAACTTGCGGATATTTTAATTAATCAACGGAGTTTCCACCGATTAAGGAAATATTACAGATCAGAGTATTTTCGTGCATTACAGTCATACACTGAACTGAACTTTGTAATCTTTTCTCAACCGGTGGAATCATCGGTGAATAGAAAAATAGCATTGATTATACGCAAAACGGCGGCCCTGCTCGGACCCCTCCCGTCGGAGCTTCGTGTAACGCTAAACCACTCGCAATTCCATTTTGCGGTAGTCAAGTGACAAATCAAATGCTCATTGAATGAGAGAATTTTTTTTCTGTCTTTTTATTTTTTATTTTTTAAAAAAGAAGACAACTTATGTAGCTTCAGTATTTTAAGCAACCACTCTCAACACCCTGTTCATTCCATTAAAATCAAAAATTAGGATAGTGCATGTATCATCTTTTCTCAGGTTCTCACAGACCGTGTATTCTCACGACAAAATGTGAACAAAAAGTTCTGGTCTTAACAGTTTTTTGTTTTGTTTTTTTCTCCCCCCCCCCAATTTCTTACTCCTGTGATCAGTGACGAACCGTGGGTTTGCGCTCCCCCGCGAAACGAAATTTGGCGCCTCCCGCGAGTTGACAGTTTGATCCCCCGTCATTGTCCCCCCTTCACCATTTTTAGTCCCCTTTTTCCATTTTTACTTCAGAGACCTTGCAGACTTATAGCAGTCATCATTATAGTAATTAATTAAGCATTTATGTCGACACAGTTTCTTTATCGTGCCAATTGTTCCAAAAGAATTAGTCATATGTATTTATTGATTTCTGCGTCCAGAGTGGCAGCCCAAAAATAATTCAACTTCATTTCACACCAATTCTAATGGATAAGTCATGACTTTTTTCTTCAAAACTTTCAAGGTTAAAAAATAAGAGGTAAACGAACAGAGTTTGTGTGAAAATTTCCTTAAAAGATTTCAAATCGTGGCTGCCTTCGTGGTGTTTAAAAAGCACGTCCCATAAAACCCCCTTTAAAGTTAGAGCTCGTTGAACGGTCCTAAAGGGGACACGGGCGGATCCAGAAATACAATAATAATACAATATAATACAATAATACAATAACACAACAATACAATACAATAATACAATAATATAGTACATGTACAAAATAATATTGTTGCGTACTTTTGCTACATCAATATAATTCATTGTTTCTAATGTAAAATTCGGCGAAAATAACGATGCGCACATTAAAAACTTTCAAAATCCACTCATTAACTCAGAAAATACCTTCTATTTCAAACAACCCGCGCTACACTAGACACTATATCAGCGACTTATAACTACACAGGTGGAACCATCGCGTTTATGTAAACATGTAACAGAACTTACAAACATTTGAATGTTTAGATTAGATGCGCACACTTCTTATATTATTTTGTAATCTTTGATAAACCGAAAAGACCAGACAGCAAATGCAGCCAATAGACAATAGTTCATGTATTTAGAAGGGAATTCCATCATTTTGTAGTTACGATGTTGTTCACTTATGCACGGTGGTTCCGTCTATGTAATAGTATACAGGTGCAAATAGTGTCTAGTGTAGCGCGGGCTGTTTGAAATTGAAGTGATTTCCTGAGATAATGAGTGGATTTTGAACGTTTTTGATGTGCGCATCATTATTTTCGCCAACTTTTACATTAGAATCAAGGTTCTATATTGTTGTATCAAAAGTATGCAACAGACTTATTCATCCCGTTTGAGCGTATGAGAAACAATCGATACTTGAGAAGGGGCCACGGCCCTTTTACTAATCGATTGTTTCTCATGCATTCAAATGGGGATAATACACAGTTGCCGGCTTGCTGGATCCGCCTTTAAAAGGGCAGTGGAAGAAGGTTTCCCTCGACGGAGTCTGGCAACCTTGTATTCCCTATTGCATAGCATTGCGCCTATATTATCCTTCTCACTCTATGATAAATGGAGAGGGAACCTGTTCTTTCGGCTCCGCAGTCTGTTCCGGCATATCGATCTGCTCCTCAACTCCTCATTCCTCCACCTCATCAGCGTCCTCGATCACAATGCGGAAGGGTGTTTTCTCTACGCCAGGTGCCCAGGTGGGCGCGGGCAGTGGGATGCGAGACGTGGGTGCCGTAAGGGTACATAGTGAGCGAGAGGGTGTAGAGATTTCTGATTTCCGTGTCTCGCTACTCGATCCTCCTTTCCCTCTCCCTCTCTCATACTTACTCTTTTCTCAACACTCCACGCAACCCCTGTCAACCTATTGCCGTATGCAGGTCCTCAACCTTTCAACAATGTCACGTGCTACTCTTTTCACCTCAATAACGTAATTTATCGATAGGTACCAGACGAGCAAATATACCGAACAATCCGTGATTAGACATTTTGTCCGGATTTAATCAACGAGCGATACGTATATCTTTTGGTGGAGCTAAAATCGTGAGGGGGGGGGGGAGCCGCAGCTCAACCACTCCCGAAATTTTAAGGTTAGGTAATGACCGGTTAGAAGTAAGAAGTTCTCTCCATTTTTTCGAGATGATCTGCGATGGGTTTTAACTCCAGAGCGCAGTTATTTATATCATGCATCAAGTTTTTATTAACAGCTTTAACGCTCGCTTGCGTTTGAAATATCTCAGGTTTAGCTTCACTGTGTCAAAACGGCCGGATTTCCATGAGAATGCCATGAATGAGCTGATTCGTGTATCATAAGTGTTTACGGTTGCCCTCTTTAGGTTGCGTTTTCTGACTTGGCCTTGACGGCTGCTACTGCCACTTCTGATGAAGTTACAGAACTATAATTTGAAAAAAAAAAAAAAAAAAAAAAAAAAAAAAAAAAACAGGAATACCAACTTTAAGACCTAAAGTCAACCTTATACGACCAAGTTATTACAAGAAATCAACGATAGCAAGCTGAAATATAGAGATGGGTAGTTAAATATTCCTACTTTGCTGTGTTCATTTTGCATATCCATCTGACTGAAGGCGCTTTACGAAACTCTATTCAGCTATAATTGTCCCCCGTTTGAGTCGATTTTCCAACGAAGACTTTGGAATGTTTGAGGTAGATTGACTTTTTCGAGAATGAATATGCTCGGGTGTGGTATTGAAACTTGAAAGGGTTAAAAATAATAAAATAAAAATAAAACTGTTTAACCCCTTGTGGGCCAAGCCCGAGTGTACTCGTTTTTCTCGTCTAGTCTTTTTCACATTGATTTATAGTCTTCATTTTGGATAAACGCAAATATAGATGAAAACACTACAATAGATAAGGTCTCGACGGGCGCCTTCAATTCGTCTTATAGGCAATGCCAACTCCACTAAGTACGAACAGTTAACTACCTTCCCTGTAGAAACAAAGGAGTGGTGGTCTCTTAAACTAACCTGGTCTTTTGAGGGTTAAAGAAAATTCTCGCTAATTACCTCTTCGTCTTTGATACTCTTTGGCACATCAAAATGGTTCAACCTTGGACGCTGGCATCGGGTAAACTGTGTCAATAACGTCAATGTCCAACGCCCATGCATTGATAAGGCTTGCGGTGGATTTGAAATTTAGGCATAGGCAAAACATATTGAGAAGAGTTTTCGCTATTCAGGGACTCCTTTTTGATCCCGAATAGTCCCCGAGAAACAATAACACGGAATGAAATCCCTGGAAAAAAAATGGTCCATACGGGTCATAGCCCATTCTCCGAACAGTGTAGATAGATATGTCTGGGTCCATATGGGTATGTATGTATGGATATACTATGTACGTGTTGATATCCACACAGATCGATACATATCCATACACATCCATATGGATCAATACAGATCCAGAAGGATCCATATGGATCAATGCATTCCCATAAGGATCCATACTATGTATGGGAAATTGATTATGGACCTGTGAAGTGTGTGGACCATTTTTTACCAGGGATGAAATTCCGTTCTTGTGGGGACATGCACAAAGATCCAACTTTAAAACGATAGGGATTTTTCTTTTTTTTTCTCTCTCTTACTTTTTCATGAATTTCCGCCGAGAAAAAAGCCAAGTTGGATCTTGACTGTGGCTCTGGGCCCAATCTCCTGCTGGAGAATATATCTCATCGGAGGACTTCCGCCGCAACGGAAGAATATTTGAAAGAGTATCTACGATCGCCTAGTGGCCAGAGTGGTCGATCATTCGGGATATTTGGAGTCTGCAAAAGAGCGTCCAAGTTGCCTCTCCGAACTCCGGACTCTGCGCATGCGCATTGAGACTCGCGAGGCCAGCGAAGAGCGCGGCGCAAAAAGCGCAACATTGTAGAGGAACTTTACGCTGAGTGATGAGTGTGTGTGCGTGCGTAGAGTCCGTATATTCGCAAGCGTGTGAGAGTTGCTGGTTGTTGGTAGTTGGTCGTTGGCTGTTGGCTGTTGGTCGTTGGGCTCTGTGTTGGGGCGGTTACACAACTGTTCTTCGTCATCCATCTTCGCGAGGCGGCCGTAAGCAAGTCAGGAGAGCTTTAGAGGCTGGTGATTGTGTTGTGACTGGGAGAAAGCTGCGCGCGATTCAGCGCACACGGGGTCGATATAGAAGTTAAATTCTGAACATCGGTGGCGCACCCAACGCCAATCCTTCACAACCTCCATCTCTTTCATTTTCCCTTTAACCCTTTACAAACCAGGTTTGATCATAAGAACGCTACTCTTCCGTTGATACAGGGAGGGTAGTCAACTGTTCGTACTCGGGGGAGTTGGAATTCCCTTTACGACAAATTGAAGGCGCCCGAACGGAACCTTATCTTGTAAGAATGTAAGTGTCTACATTCAGAATCGAGTTTATTCTGAATCATGATACTGGAGCATTGTGAAATAAACTAGAGAAAGACGAGTAGACTCGGGCTTGGCCCGCAAGGGGTTAAGCTCTTATTGAAACATGGAAGAACAACACACAGAAAAAAACAGAAAGAAATACTGTGAGATACGGTAAAAAGAAAAAATGAGCGAAATATTTTAATTGAGCCAACCAAATCTTTAGTTCCCCCCGCTAAATCTCTTTAGTTGAGGGTACAAAATTGTTCTTTAGCTGTACTTATAAGTTTTTTGCACGGTCATTTTTCTGCCGAAGGTTTTTTCAGCGCTACCAAAGCGTTTTTTCTGGTTTTTTTTTTTTTTTTTTTTTGTTTTATTTTTTTTTTCTGTGTATGGGAGGGTGTTCACGAGACTTTACAACGTTATCAACCCTCCATAACGCTGTAGCAAAAAGTATGCAACATACCATAGTCGTGGCCGATAGGAATTCGTGTTTCTCTCTCTTTCACCATTTGAACGAAATGTGTTAAAAAGGGAAGGAGGGAGGAGCTGTACGACGTACGTCACGTGACTTCAGCCCAGTGGCGGCTCGTGCTATTTGGCAACTATGTTAACCCCTCATTTGATTGTATGTAAAACAATCGATTTGAAAGTGAAGCAGCGCTTCACCAGCGATCGATTGTTAAACACATAATCAAATGGAGTGAAGACAGTGTTGCCAAATAGCACGAGCCGCCACTGCTTCAGACCCTGTTTCTGACCTTTTCTAACACATCCGTTCAAATGGGCAAAAGAGAGAGGAACATGGAAGTTTTGATCTACTGTGCGGCAGTGGTGTAGAGCCTGGGCCTTCCACGCTCGCGCTCATCAGGATTCTGCTTCTGCGCACCAACATTTTTGTTGCTCCTGCGTTGGAGCCCATTTGCCAGCAAACTTAGCCAGTTCTACCTCTCTAACTTACTGCTATGTATACATATATACTCTCATGCACTCTTTTTCTCTGCAATTAAACATCTTTGTATTCTGATCCATTCTAACGCCGCTCGCTCATTTTATCGATGGAGGACCCGGGCCCTGGCCTGAGGTCCCCCCCTTGACAATCGACAAGGTTGCCGAATCAAACTTGCTGAAATTTCAAAGATAGAAGGAGATTATGGTGGTTTCGGCCACTAAAAATAAAAAAATAAATTAAAATACAAACAAAAAGCAAAAACAAAGAGAAAAAAAATGGAAAAATTTATCAAACGCATTGCTGATTTTGGCGTTTGCAAGAAAGTATCTTATAGGATACTTTCTTCAACATAGTATTATATTATATATTTCAACATAGTATGGTAGATTCAACGTAACCTGTGGTAAAGTATAGGTTAACCCTTCTGTCACGAATTATGAAAGATGTGTCACTGTAATGTGAAACCTATACCATTAAATTGAACGAACTTTTCTCATATGATTTCATGTGTGAGTCAATTTTTCTGAATTTCCATAAGGATCCATGTAAAATGGTCGTCCATTATAATGGATACTGTGACGGAAAGGGTTAACCTGTTGGTACATTCAACATTAGCTGGTGAAATGTACCTGAATTGTACCATACTTTCTGGCAGACGCCAGGATCAGCTATGCTTATGGTAAATTCGACCAGTCTTTACTTTCCGTGAAACAAACGCTCGATTGAACCAACTGGAATAACATTTACCATTGAACTAGACGATGGGCTAGGCAAGAAGTGGTGAACTATAACGTTGAAACTTTCTGTTTGCAGCTTTTTACACTCCACGCGAAACTTTTTCTCCATTTGGTTCAATAATTCCTAAAATACCACTAAGCCATCAGGTACCAGGCTCCTAAGGTCCGCGCGACCATTAGACTAAAAAAAAAAGCAAAGTTTCACTAAAATAAGCGTAGCTTTGACTGATGTAAAACAATTTTACAGTCAAGTCCCAAATTCATTTTTTTAAGTTTGATTCAAGGAACAAAAAGATTTGGTCATTTATGGAGGACGTCCCCGGGGGTTAGTAATATAATTTTCAAAACCGCGTAAACAAAATTGTTTTGAATTTCTGACTATGTAAGCCCCCTCTTTCATTCGGCTCTCAGACTATAGTTGCAAGTTTGATTGAAATATTGGATTGTTTTGACGAAAGAACAGCTAGATAGTATCGCAGTTCTTGTTGGATTGATTGAATTTTTTGTTGATTTATTAAAGCGTCTTGCAGGGGCGTCATTTCGAGTCCGGCTTGGGGGGGGGGGGAGGAGGGAGGCAAAATCCGATGACCTTTTTTTTCTCATCAATATAATTTTAGAGGAATAGCTTGGGAGGGGGCAAAAATCTGATGACTTTTTTTTTTTTAATCATCATTATAATTCGTTCCCGTTTTTGAGCCTGACTTCAAATCCTGCCCCCTGCACCCTGCCCCCTTCAAATGACGCCCCTGACGTCTTGAGGATTTATCCAAACTCGTTCTGTTTTCGATTTTTTTTTCGGAAATTTTCTCCAAGGGAGTATCAGCAATTATATACTTTTAACTTTCATTAAGGTCCAATTTAGCTCCGACACGGAGGCGTCCGGAAGCAAATCACCTTTATTTGTGATTGCTTCGGAGTCGTAAAAAATTGTTTCAAAAAATCATCTGATGATGAAGAATGCATGTGTCGAAACTTTGTTTTTGGCAACGTCGCTTCTCATCGTCCGTTTCAAGTTTCGAGTTAAGTTGAGGTAATTTTTTTTTTTTTTCTTCCGAGAGTTGTTGCCGAAAACGAAAACAAATCTGGGCGCGCGGCACGACCGACGACGCATGCGCGGTTTTTTATTCCCACTAATTACGCCAGCTAACGACTTTAATTCACCCGGCGCTTTAGTCGTTGCTTCCTGCTTTCTTCTCCCCCACCCCTCTCCTCCATTGTATATCTTTCTCTTCCTCCTTCTCTCATCCGAAATTTTCGTTTCCTACCGAATTTTTATTTACCCATTCACTTAAAATCGAGTAAAAATCTGCCTTCCCTCACATAAGCCATTCGCATCTGTGGATGAGAATGACGTCACACGAAGTAAGATCAATGAGCTATTCAAACTTTTACCTGGAGTGGTGGTAGGTATGTCTATTAGATAACCCGGTACAGGAACCATCGTAACCAAAGACATTATAGAGAGTAACAGAAGTCTACCTCAAAGAGATGTAATAAGCACAAGTGAATCAGGGGTAGATCTATATAGGACTTTCTTTTTGCCCCAAGGGGGGGGGGGGGCTCTGCGCTTATGACGACAGAAGATTCGGTCCTTTTTCCATTTATGAGAGAAGTAAAAGCCCGTTTACTATTGACGTGAGTACACAGATGTATCAATTCACAACAAATGGAACGCCCTGGTAAAAGTATTCCATTATTTTCCATGACCAAAATTCCGAATAGGCAATTATTATTTTTCCAAAAAACTGCGTGGAATTTCGTGGGCAGTTCATAGGATTTCATAAGATTTTCTATGTCATTTCATGGAAACATAATGATTATACCTACGGAATATTGGGTATGGAAATTCAAGGAACACTTTTACCCTCGCACCATCACTCACCACTTGCAAAAAAAAAAAAAAAAAAAAAAAAAAAAAAAAAAAAAAAAACGATATTATAAGGCACAGCCGGTCAGCTGCACAGCTCTACATCATGGCAGGATTGATGTTATTTCCGTCTTTATATACCCTCTCGCATCCGCCCACTCCAAAATATCTAAATTTATTTCTCAAATATATTTTAAACAACGAAGATTAATTCCTTCATCCCAATTCTCGTCATGCCATTCGCGGCTTAAAATAGCTCTGATAAGTTCATAAAGTATGCAAAAATTGCTCTTACAGCCCCAAATATTCAACCCTCTCTTTCATTTTTTGTAGTCGTAATTTTCTCGGAAAATACGCTCGGTTTCTTTGAAACTTGCGCTTCTTCTCCATAGGACATCGGCAGATGCTTTCATGAGGAGTAAAGTGTCCTCTAACTTGCGAGGATTTTTGTCGATGAAAATGGTAATATTTTGGTCGAGTGACTTGCCGTCGAAGTACAGCTTCGTGAGAATCACTCCTTACAACAGTTCCGAAAGTTCCGAAAGTTCAAATTTGGGTCATTACCTGAGCGGAAACGTTAGAATGTGCCAATGACATGCGATTTTGATGTCAGGAGAACAGGGAATGAATCCGAGAATCCCCACGCCACTCATCTGATGTGTTGAGACCATAGCAGGGCTGCCGTTTAGCGTATAATCAATGCTATTTTTCTATTCGCCGATGATTTCACCGGTTGAGAAAAGATTACACAATTCAGTTCAGTGTATGACTGTAATGCACGAAAGTACTCCCATCTATAATCTTATCTCGACCGGTGGAGTCGAGTAAGGAAACATTACAGATCAGAGCATTTTCGTGCATTACAGTCATACACTGAACTGAATTGTGTAATCTTTTCTCAACCGGTGGAATCATCGGTGAATAGAAAAATAGCATTGATTATACGCAAAACGGCAGCCCTGGACCATATACACTAAGATTCGAGTTGGTACAAACTACAAAGATACAAGAACAAGGTATGCAATATGCAACGCACAAAATAATATTGTTTCAACACTTATATGTATTAGGAGCACCGCATATTTTTTATATACCCTGCGTCCCCTCAATCTTTATCTTCGTAATACGAAGTGTCAAATCTACCTGTGTCGTCTACCTACCTAAAAATCAGCTCCTCAATTCACGTTTTATATTTAGAATTTCTCCGGTAGGAGCAAACCCGATGTATTCATGGGCCTTCACGAGTCAGAAGTGGGTTCAACAATGCATCCAATCATTTAGTCGTATGGATGTGATTCAATGACCTAGCTCTATGACCACCTGTAATATTGGATTAGATTTCTGGAAGGAATCTAAAAATCACTCACTACCCCTCAACATTTTTAGAAAAATTGAAATTCTTCTCAGTACTCACAATCAGACCAAACGTATCTATAAATTATACTGATCTCATGCACTATACAAGCTGAAATTTGTGCCCAAAGTTTTGTTTTAAGATTGAAAATGTATCATTCTTTATTTGTTTTACTTAAGCCGTAAAAATAATATTTTGCTTTCTTTTCTCTCTGTTTGCAGGTAAGTTTGAATACTCCGTTGTACACACTTTCAAAAAATGATACAGGAAGACAATTCCAATCATTTATACTAACCGAAGAAAGGAAGAAAGTATAAGAGTAAGTGTAATTAAGAAAGTTTTTCAAGCGTTTTCAAAACACTTTTTAAACGTTTCCAACATTTTTGTTGAGCTAGAGGAGAGAGGAACATAACTCGCGTTGGCGTTGGCGTGCTGTACCATGAGTACTGCGATAAGAAGAAGAAGAAGAAGAAGAAGAAGAAGAAGAAGAAGAAGAAGAAGAAGAAGAAGAAGAAGAAGAAGAAGAAGAAGAAAAAATTAACAATATTTCATTCAAAAACTCGGACCCGCAAAATCGTTTTCTTAATTGTTTTGCAAAATATGATTATTTTGTTGCTTCAGCATTCCGTTTTGTTACTTTGACAAAACTATTATGCGGGTTCGACCTTCACTACTAGAATTGTCGTTTGCTCAACTACCTTTTTTTGGGGGGTATGGCAACAATGTGTTTTCTGCATTTTCTTCTGGGGAGGGAGGGAATAAACCCCTCCTGAAATCGATTGTTTACACGAGTTTAAATGGCAAAAAATATGGCCCCAGACTGTACGAGCTGACTCTGTTCATTTGTGAAAAACTCGCGAATCAGGACGAGATCGCCTACAATCTGACAGATACTTCACGCGTCATTTTTACGTAGGAATTGTTGCTCAATACTTTACCGTGTTTCAAAGTAGGTCAGCTAATGAGCATGCGAATTGCATCGCACTCAAAGGGCGAAGTGAAATCTTTTCGGCAATCAACTATTCCATACTTTTGCATGCATGCCCCATTTTTTTCTTCCTTCCTGTGATTGTATGCAGATTTCAATGAACTTTTTTCTTTCGTCTATATTACGAACAAGGATGAACCGTGCCCGAATTTGATTACGCTAACCTTGCAAGAGACGAAGATTTTCGTTGCACGCGAATAATGACTCCGTCGATGAACGGATCGAGGACTTCGAAACTTCGACAATAGTGAGCTACGTTCATTTTCCTTGGGACTGTTCCACGCAAAAGTATCAAATAACACAAATTTCTTTTTCTTTGAACCCTTTCAAAGGCAGTGGTACACAATGTGTACCATTTTATGTACCACGAGGTTCAATTGAGTTTAAATAGACATTTTTCAAAATACTGTGTCACCCATCAAAATTATTAGAAAATTGTCCTCTTTTGAATGGTCTAAAGAAATCTCAAAAAAAAAAAACCCTCAAAACCCAAAATGAGTGCGCGAAAGGGTTAACGTGGTTAATTTGTTTGATCTGGAGTCATCACCACCAACGCGTAAAGTATGGTACAATTGACCATACGAGCTTAGGAAATTTTGGCACCTACCAGATAAAATGGGAAACTTCTCCACTGTTCATTCAAAATTTGAAACTTATAGCACTGTATTATTGACTAAGTGAGTATATATTTTTCAAATCATGGGTCTTGAAAAAAAAACCCGACGATATCGACATCAGAGCTTTATTATCTTATCTCGTAAAAAAATAATATTGAAAATCGTCGGAATTTTAACACGAGTCCAATTTATTTTGAACGTTTGAAGACACATTTTTTCCGCTGCATTAATGAGCGCTCCAGTGGCGGCTCGTGCGATTTGGCAACAGTGTTTTTATCCCATTTAAATGCATGGAAAACAATCGAAACTCGAGGAGGCTGCCAGCCTCCGCTTGAATCGATTTTTTACCTCAGTTTAAGTGGGAAAAATGCATGGTTGCCAAATTTCACGGGCCGCTACTGGAGCGCTCGTCCCGCTCGTTTGACCGCCATCTTTAAATTTAGTTAAACTCATTTACTGAGTTTGTGAGTGGATTTTACAACATTCTAATGCACTCAACGTTATTTTTTTCCATTGATTTTGCATAGGGAGCTACAGCTACCCTCCATATATAACGCTGTAGCAAAAGTTTGGATTTGCAACTGATCGATACCATCGCACATTCTCGAAAACTAAACAAACGAGTACGATTTTATGCAGAGTCTCAAATCCAACCCATTTCATCTAATTCGAATATTTTGCACATTGTGGCTTCTTTCTTTGGCGAATTTCGAACCAGTTTTACTTCTAACCAAAAACTTTTACTTTCAAAATTCTATAAATATCCAATCTTTACCGCATGCTTTGTCATTCTTTTTCCTCTACATATCTTCTACCTCCCCCCCCATCCCCCTCCTCCCCCCCCCCCCCCCCGCGGTTATTCTTCCACTCTTTATCGTCCAATCTGACTTAGACCGTTGTGTGAATCCTTAAATTGAAGCTCGCTGAAACGTTTGAAGCATGCAGCGGAAAGAGAGGAAATAAATATCAGCGCACATGCGAAAAAATTAAAAGAGGAAGAAGAAAAACAAAACAGTCGCATAAATTATTCCGATATTTTACCGGTTTCGTCGTTTGAATGATGAATTCAACTTTCCCTTTTTTTTTTCGTCGCTCAAAAATGATTCGGACCGTCATCGCGTCTTGTCGTCGACAACGTTTCGCCGTGGCCCTCGTTGCCGAATATGAAAGTCCAAAAGAACTTGGCGAGAGAAGCTTTTAATCCAAAAAAAAAAAATTAAAATGCTTGTAAAATCGACGAATTAAAACATGCAAGTCGACTCCTTAGCTTTTGGTTCAGGTAAGAAATCTGCAATACTTATCACCATAGAAGTTTAAGTATTTCATATGGCCTACCTGAGCCAAAATCTAACTAAAGAGACGATTGTCATTATTTATTTTGCTGATAATACATATAAAGGAATAGAACCTTCCTCTGTAAAGCGTTTCGTGCAATCTAACAACCAGTAGCGAGGCGTGAAATTTGACAACGATGTATTTTCTCCATTTAAACTCACTGAAAGAATCGAATGCTTCGGTCATCGGCGATGACTTGATGTTTCGACCTTCCTAATGTGTTTAAAGGGGGGGGGGGGGAGAGACGTTGCCAAATTTCACGCCTCGCCACTGCTAACAACGTTGCATTTCATCCTTTTAAATTTATGGAAAAGATCGAAATCTTGGATGAACGGTGAACATATTCTCGAATTTAATCTTTTGCAATGATCTGAATGGATTAAATGTAACTTTGCCAAATCGGGTTATCGTAGTCGGTGTATTTTGATCGCTTCTTCCTAAGGTTCGGGCAGTCTATAGTTTGTCTGTATCTATCAATTTATATATTTATTTCTTTATTTATCTATTTATTATTTCAGTAGATTTTTTTTATTTTATTTTTTTATCTATTCATTCTTTTTTTTTAAAAAAAACAAAACGCGTATGCGTATGGGGCATTTGAATAAAAAGCGGTAGCTCTTAATAGCACATTAGGTTGTGAAAGTTTGTTTCATATGATATATTCTAACTTTCGTGCTTACTTTTACGGGCGGAAAAACGAGAGGTAAATGCCGGGGCTGAGGAAATGGAAACAAAGAGAGGGTGACAAATTCGTAAAGAGCAAACAGCGAAATCAACACTAATAAGGACTCGTGGGTCGGGTGGTGAGAGTTTGAGGGGGTGAGAGTGAGAGAAAGAGAGAGGGGTGAGAGTGAGAGAAAGAGAGAGGGATAATAGGTGGGGTAGGGAGGGGTGGAGCAGAATAAGCAAAAAGGAGGGTTACGCACGTAGAAGTGAGAAATGGAGTACAATAATGAAAAGGTTAACGACATGGAAAAGGGGCGGGGGTGGGGGAACTGAGGGCGAGTGGTGGTGAATGTGCGAGTCGGAACTCGGAACCAGCGAAGTCGCCTCTCTTTTGCGAAATGTTTTCATTTTCGGGACGAATTAATTTTCGCCAGTTTCTTCAACTCATCTCGGTTGCCAAATCGCCCAAATGTTTGGGAAAATCTATTTTGGGATCCGACGAATCCCCAATCCCCCGCGTTTCCTTCGTCCACTCCTCAGTCGTTTTATTCATCTTTGCATCGGTCGCATCCTCAACGTTTAGTACCGAAGTTCACCGGATCGTTTCTCGATATTCCTATCTAAAAGGATGCTTGATTTTCCACACACAAAAAAACAAAAACATCAACAACAAAAAAATTAAAAAACAAAAAATTAAGGTGATTCCAGGCGAAACTTTTCCAGATTTCAATCCGATGGATAGCGCCTCTAGTCGCTTTTTGGAAAAGTCGTGTTTTTGGCGTTTTAAACTGAAACCATAGATAAAACGCAAAATCCAACAACGTCAGCACCTGCAAAATTTTTTTATGGATTTTTTGAGCCTTAAATGAGCAAAATTGGTTTAAAATTAAAGCCGTAAATTATGAAATTCGTTTCGCCATAAGCTTAGTGAGTGAGAGTGAGCGCGAGTGATGATACGTCTATCTGCCTCACTCGCACTCATTGCGGCTTACTGGAAGTTTCGTTTTTCATAATTTCCGGCTTTATTTTTGAGTGTTTCAGTCTGAAACTTTCAGGGTATCTTCCTGAAGTATGCTTGCAGGTGCTTGCAGGTTTCTTAAATTTGTGTTTGTAGCGTAAATTCGTCAAATTTAACAAAAAACTGTTGACTTTTTGAGCAGCGCGACGTACGGTGTCCACGGTCGGAACTAATCGACCCTGGAATCATCTTAAGCCACAAGCTCTAGAACTTAACTTGTTACTAGTTTAAAGATTTAAATGAGACAGGGACCACACTGAAAAAAAAAATCAGCTAAATTTAACTAATTTCAACTTAAAAGTATGGACACCACTTAAAACTGTTAGTTTGAATATATGAATTAGTAAAAATAACTCCGTGCCATGTTAATTAACACGGCACGGAGTTAATTTTACTAATTCAAATAGTTAAACTAACAGTTTTAAGTGGTGTCCATAGTTTTAAGTTGAAATTAGTTAAATTTAGCTGATTTTTTTTTTCAGTGCAGGTAAATTGAGGCAGCTGACAGCTTAGGCTTATTTCATGGATATCTGAACATGGAGGGCCAAAGCCTCCTCCCCCCCCCCATTTATTTTGGAAAATGGTTCAAAAAAAGGGGAAACGAAGAATGTACCACCTCAAGCCCCTCCAATTATTATAAACGAAAGTTATAGGGCTCCAGAATAGTGAGAAACTTCCAAAAAAAAATCTTCGCATTCGTCGTATTTTGTGCAGCCCCGTTTCCCCTCACCAATTTTAAATATGACAGAATGTTTCGTGTAAAATGCTTTTTTCGCTTTAATTTAACCTTTTAATGGCTGGATTTAAGGGTGTATACCACCCAAATTTTTCGATTTTTTTTGATTTTTTTGATTTTTTTTTCCCCCACCAATTTTGTAGAGGACAATTCAGGGAATACGAGGATATTTTTTTTTAATTTTTAGGAGGTCGGAAAGTATTTTTAAATTAATTTTAAAGTTTATGAGTCAACATTGCGAAATTGAGAACCATTTGATAACCATCTGTTTCTTATTTTTTTCTCATGTACTATTTGTTAATTTGCTTGTACTGAAAAATCAATTTTTCGCTTGTTTTTTCAACTTCAAAACAGCTTTTCTCGAGTACCATGATAGCTAGAGACTTCAGTTTTTTTTTAAAATGTGCAGAATTTCATGCTCTAGGTACTCTTGTATGGATTTGCCCTCAACCTAACATCTCAAATATCTATTAATGTTTAAAAAAAAAAAAAAAACCATGAAAAAAATGTCACATCGAAGAAACATTAAGAAAAAAATACTTCCTCTCGACAAAAAAAAAAAAATCCATACAAGAGACCCTAGAGGACACTGATACCTTTCATTTGAGACCAAGACCAAGGTGATTGAGCAATTCTAACTCTAAAAAAGCTGTTTGAAAGTTGTCAACGTTTTTTCAGGAAATTTTTTTTTAAGGGGCAGGTATGCAACCAGCTTCACAAAAATTTCAGGATCTCTAATTTACATCAGTATGTGTTACCAAAAAAAAAATTGGGGCTCTACGTCATCAGGAGCAATTTTTTTAAATTTGGGTGGTATACACCCTTAAAAGTAGAGCGTATTTTACTCCACAGCATAGCATGAAATAATGAATTTAAACGCATGCATTTTGATCGTTCTTATTTCATTATTTCTTTTCGTTGTATTTTCTCATGGCGAAATCTGACCAACTTTTTTCATGTAATATTCGGATATTGCACCTCTGACGAAGAGTGAGAGAGGGGCGCTGAAGAGGGGTTGGATCCGTGTGGCCAGAATTTGTATCGGTACAAATTTGGTTTTGATATCAAATGGATATCTGAGATCTAGAACCATAAATTTGACAACCCTAAAACATTGCTTGGGAACTTTGAATTGTTTTTTTTTTTTTTTTTTCTCTTCTTCCCTTCTTGGATGAAATAATAATGTAATTGAGAAGTAGAATAAAAAAGAGAAGAAGAGGAGCAAATGAAGACCGAAGAAAATGCTGCGTAGATACCGTACAAACTGTAAGTAGGAAAATGTGGAAAGAAACATTCAAAATAGAACGAATTGCAAAATTTGCAAAGCTGACTGGAAAGCAATCCGAACCGCGATTGATGTTATTGATTCCCTGGCCTGTGGTAGAATTCACCGTGTTTTTAATTTTAAATCGCGATACTTACAAGACACTCTCATACTTTTAGACAAGCAAACTTTAATGGATATACTTATTCAAAATCGCAAAAAATAAAAACTAAAAACAAAAAACAAAAAAAAAAAAAAAAAAAAAAAAAAAAAAAAACAGAAAAGGCGTAAAAAAGCAATTGGTCAATGAAATATAAAGACTTTTACTAAAACTCTGAAACGTTGAATTAGATTTGTAAGCTGGTAAGCTCTGTAAGCTTTGAAACTATGAATCCATCCTGCATAATAAGTGATGAGAAGGTATTCTTTCAACTTGTATTTTCCCTCTGCTTTTTGTAAACTTATCCGAGCCATTCTCAAGTAACGAAAAACTGAAACTGACACAAGGAATATAAGTAATATGACCAAATCATGCTCTTAATTTCCGATGTATCAATATCAGTATCACAGCTTAATACGATCCCGAATCGGTACTTCGGCGTTTCATTTGAGCCTCGAAATAATCTACGTTTTTGCATTTGCGCTTCGATTCCTTGTTAATTGTTAATATCGATTCCGGCGGTCTGAGTTTACAAAAATAAAATATATAAAAAAAAATTAAAAAATATTCCAGATCTATGAAGAAAAGCGCTTGCCCTTTTACACTTTAGAACCAGTGCGGTTGTGTGCACACTCTGGAGAGATTTCATTATATTTAGTCCATTTAAACCCATGCAAGAAATCGAATCTGAAACCGCTTACGCGCTTATAGTTCACCGATAGTGAATCGATATTTTTCATGGGTTCAAAATATGGCGTAAATACAACGTTAGTAGATTGCACCAAGTGCAACGCCACGGGTTGAAACTGTCATATTTTGACTAAGGGTGAAATTCAGGTATACTTTATTTGAGATCTCCTTTACTTATTAGCTTGGACTTGAAATGCCTTCTAGATTCAATGTGCAATTTAGAAACACACCTTCAGCCAAAATATCTTGAACTTTCTCGGTGCAGTTTCAAGGGATTTTCAAGTGAGATTGAGACAGAAATTTGCAAAATTCAGAGAGGCTCCGGAAATGCACAGGAGTGTCCGCGAGTGCATTGCTCAAGAAACAGAGTGCTCGCAACTCGCAAGGCAAATCTCAAGGGAGCTATCGAGCTATACCTTGGAATAAACTTGGAATTTCTTAAGAATTGCTGGTTCGCCGAAAGCGTCTCTGTGTTACAATTCTTCTCACTCAACTCGACTCAGTTTGATAAATTTCAATTTCTCAAGTCAGGCAAAGTCAAGGGGAAAGTCACCCTAAAAGTTGATGCGATTTCAGGCAAACATTGGAGATCTTTCAATCTGGAGTTTCTATCTTTCTTTGAATCTGAATTCCGGTAGTGGATCCACTATTCACTTTCCAAAATGTGGTCTTTTTTCTTTTATGAACAGTTTGAATGGTTCAACAGACGATTGTGCTGATTAGCTGAACACGTCAAGATGCGATGTTCTTCAATTTTTTTTAATGATTTAAGTCATCATTTCACCAACCATCAAAACTGGTTGAGAAGTAGAGTCGTAATTTTGAGAACACGAATTCCTGAGATCTTTGCAATGGCCGTCAGTGAGATATAGGCCAAAATCCATTATCAAAATCACGATTTTTATTTATCATCCAATTTTGATAACTAGAATAATAGCTCAAAAAAGTCCATGCAAAATAAATTGAAGAATGCCATGGCGTTCCATTAATTAGCATGATAATATTCTGTTGGGTATTCCATTTAGATAACCCCCGGAATTTTTTTTTTCGGAAAGTGACAAGTGACGCCAGTGCTGCCAGATTAGGTGAAAAATATACAGGACTAATGTAAAATGAGTATCTACATTTTTTTTTTTTTTTTTGGCCAAAGGCAGCACTGAGTGGCGCCATCCAGCTGATTGGAAAATCCTCCACAATCGAGTAAAATCACCTTAAGAATACCATTGTGTATAATCGGTGTTGCTCCATTCAAGCCTATTTTGTACAGGGAGCCTACGAATTTTGGTGCCTTTTCAAATTTGAATAAACCAATGAAAAATAATAATAAAACTGGACTGGACACAAGAGAAAGGAAATATTGCTGACGATGGAGAATGGAGAAATGAATCATATTAGAGGAACAATTACAAATCCCGAGGGCTGAATACCCTCAGGAGAAAGGGAGGCGTGGAAGTAAAAGGGAGTGTGAGAGAGAAAGAACGAGCGAGAGTGCCGGTGGGTGAAAAGAGAAACGTTGAGAGCGTACGGTGTGGACCATAGTCAAATGGTATATTCTTGTTTAGTTGATGGAGTGCAGTCACTCGTTACGGACGGTGTTTACCTCGGAGTGTTGTCGAATTCGAGAAAACACAGTTTGACACCAACACCACCGACCTCGTGTGTTCTCTTTCCTCCTGCGCTATCTCCTCCCGATTCGAAAGTGTGCGCGTGTGTGTGTTTTCCCTGGAAAAGCGCGCTTGTTGATAAAAAAATCAAAAATCGTTTATTCACCCCCCTCATCCCCCGCGAAACCAAAGTTACCATTTTCTTCTGTTCTGTGCTTATTCTCACCCACTGTGATTTCTGTTAATTATTATTACATTTAACGTATTTTAGTTTACTGTTGTATTTTTTTTTTTTTTTTTAACTTTTTTTTTTTTCTATTTTTTTAAAAAAAAAAAAATCCCTCGCGAATGGATGAATTGTCGCTCGGTTGACTTCTTACCACTACTGTTTTCGTCTTCGTCTTCGTCACCCACATGATATGTTTTCCATGTGATTTGAAGTGCGGTTATCAAGTGTTTAGTGTGTTATCATTGTGATGTGTATAAACGATAATATGGATAGTACGTTCAAAATTAATGGTATTATAAAATTTCTTCTTTACACTTTTTCGCCCCTTCACTCTTTCTATCTATCTCTTCTCTCTCTCAATCTAGTATGTCTTGCCATCCTCTTTTTTTATCCTTTAAAATCCTCATCCTATTTTGCTATCATGTTGACAGTGCCTCCTCGTGGTGTCCGAAGTCTTGCTTTAAGGGCTGTTTTTAATTTTTCTTTTTTCGTTTTTATCAATTCTCTGAATTTCAAGGTCGTTCTTATAAGCAGTTAACCCAATGTATATCTGTATCAGACTTTTGTCTAGCCGTATTTTACGCTGTCATGCTCCCCGATTGATAGGCTGTGGATTAGGATCATCGCTGTGCTCGCAATTTTTCTCTTTCTGAATACACTAACCTAAATTGTTTCTTCTTCCCTACAACCATCCCCCACCTTCCCACCCCTTTATTGTACCATGTCCAAAATTGTCCATGCTCCTGAAATTTCTTCACAGTTTTCCTGTCTTTTCTTAAAGCTGAAGATCTACCCAGATGAAAAAGAGAACCTACAAAAATTAGGTTTGCTCCATCGTAGGGATGCAGGTTTCAAGCTAGGGAAAACGCACGTCCGATGTTAGGAGTACTTTTTCTCGAAATGGTCAGGGGTCAGCAACTTTTTGTTATTATTATTTATTGTTTATAAGGCGCATTACAATATTTAGTGAGCGGAGGAAGCCAGGAAAAAGTGGTTGGCGATTATTAACTGTACCTAATAAGTCTTAGTGGACACGAATAAGTGCTTCGTCAGAAGTTACTGCGTATATTTTTTTTTTTTTTTTTTTTTTTTTTTTTTTTTTTTTTTTTTTTTTTTTTTTGAAAGTGAAAAGAATTCCTCGCCAAATTTAAGTGGACCTAACCTGTTGGGTTCAATCAACTTTCAACACTTTCTCTCTCGAGACGCATATTTTTTAATCATTGATAAAATTGTTGCGTCATTTTATACTGATAGCGCTTACAACCACAGGAGAGTTAAAAACAAATCTGTTCTTTTCTTTTTTTTAATCTATTTTTATTTTCTGTGTCTGAAAAGTTCCGTGAAAACACTTGGAGAAATAGGTCAATCAGATGTATTATATTTTTATTGCTGGGAAGAAGAAGAAAGTAGGTAATCTAATGCGATTCATTTCATCATCCGAGTCGTTGCTCGGAAGAGAGATCGATCAGGGAATTTTCTTCCCATCGCTTTTACCAAAAGTTACCTCCTCCGTATAGAAGAAAATAAATAAATAAAAAAAAAAAAAATACTCAGAGTTAAAAAAGCTCGGGAAATGCTTCCTACAGGATCGCTCCTTGGCTTCCTCAAATCTCATCCAGTTATAGGGGAAAAAAATTGTTCTGATCACATTTTTTTTCTCACTAGTTCGGAATGTCTTGACAATTTCACACTGATATCTAGTCCCAAATCCCCCCCCCCCCGATAAAGGTGGTCACTGTTTCTTGTGCTAAATTGACCATTTGTATCTCGAATAAGAACAGGCCCACCATTTCTCCTTTGCGACTCTGACAACGGCACTTCTGAATTGAATTTTAAAATCGGAGGAGCGTCGTCTTCGGAATGTTGTCCATTTAAACCCATGTAAAAGATCGAATTTAGGAGGTGCACTGAACACAAGGATATTTCGATGAATTTAATGTGGTTAAATGGAGGAGTTGGCGTGTTGCCATATAGCACGCGACGCCTCCCGTGGCCGCGCTACTGGAACTTACTAACGTTATTATTGCCTCACAAATAATGAGAAGAAAAAACTCTGTCCTGTCTGCATTCCCAGATTTTTCCCCCCCTAATATCAGCCCAGTTCATCGCATGCACCTGAATTTCGTTTTTCTTTTTTTACCCCCCTCTCTCTATTAAAAATCGGAACAGTGGCGTCGCGTGCAATTTGGCAACAATGTATTCTATCTATTTAAACTCATGCAACAGATCAAATTCAGGGGGTGCACAGTGCACAAGGAAATATTTAATGAGTTTAAATGGAGCAGTTGCATTGTTGCCAGATGGCACGCGACGCCCCTGAAATCGGAATATAACCGATTAATTGTGTGTTGCTCTTGTTGTTTGTAAACATTTTTCTTTCTTTCATTCTCCTGAAAATACTTTCAGTTCTTACAGTTTCCTTCTTGATGAGTCCCTGATTGAACCATGCTCACATTTTTAAACGATGACTCGGTTAATCAGAAAAAGTTTACTCTCGTCTTTACTGTTTATTTCTATTTTGTTGGCTTTCTTGCAATGTTGGTTTTTTTTCATAATTATTCCGCTCAACGCAATAACAATCCAAGTTTATGTGACGAATTTTAGGGTGGTGGAAGGGGGTGGAGGGTTTCCTTCCCAGAACCTCCGAAGTAAAAATGCTTCCTTTAATTTTGTAAAATGGCGCTCCGACGAAGCAGCTTTTTCAAAAATAAAAGGTCCTTTTTTTCGGAAATAAAACAGGGCTCCATAGCAGTGGCGTAGCGTGCACTTTGGCAACGTTGCGTTGCAGTTTGTCCATTTAAACTCATGAAAAATATCGAAGTATTGGGTGTTCGGTGAACACCCTCGCATTCGACCCTTTGCATGCGTTTAAATGGACACAATACAACGTTGCCAAAGTGCACTCTACGCCACTGTTCTATCGTGCTCATACCTTTTCAGTACAAAATACGAGAGCTACACCCTTGTTTTTTAGTTCATTTATGTCGTTACTCTCTCTACATGACCCCGGGGCCGATTTTCGCAGTTTTGTTTTCCCAATCATTTCACTCTTTTGGGAAAGCGCGTGCACCCTGCTTGGCACTCAAGCACGTGACACGTACTAACGGGGACAAAGATATATGACCAGGGTATGCAATACGCAATGCAGTAATGCACTGTATATATTCAACACATGTATTACGGGTGCTTGTTGCATACCCTGGCAAGGTACCTTTGCCCCCACTATAGTGGCGTAGCGTGAAATTTGGCAGCGTTGCACCTGACCATTTAAACCCATGTAAAAGGTCAAATGCGAAGTTGTTCACCGAACACCCAATACTTCGATATTTTTCATGAGTTTAAATGGAAGAACTGCAACGTTGCCAAATTGCACGCTACGCCACTGCCCCGCTAGTACGTGTAATCACGAGCTTAGTTGTCAGTGCTGCCATTCTACGGAACTTTAGAGAAGTCCCATATTCAAAAATGATTCGTTCTAGTAATGAATGAAAATATTGTAGACTTGACCACCTCCTTCATAGAAGCATTCTAATGTGTTTTCATTGACCTGACCATCCATGGTATTTTCTTTTTGACGTATCATCATTGAATATTCTATTTCCCTAGGAGCTCCTTAATCGAAATGGCTAGAATTTAATAATAATAATAATAATAATAATAATAATAATAATAAAAAATAAAAAAAAAAAAAAAAAAAAAAAAAAAAGTTCCTTAAAAGAAAATTCTGGCAGATTTTTCAGGGACCATTTTGATGAGAAGTGCTGGCATTTTTTTATCAAAAAAATCCGACTTGTTTGACCAGAATAATTTTGACAAAAATGCCCAAAGTTTTGGCCAATAGGGCAAGAGGACTCTCCTGAATTCAGCCAGAATTTCATTTCCAGAACTTTTTATTCGATTTCTGGCCATTTTAGTCGAACATATTTTTCTCCACCCTGCAGCACTGGTTTCCCTAATCTGGCAACGATGAGATCCAGAGTTTGGTTGCTATTTACCTTTCTAGATGCGTTCAGTGTTCACTCGGCGGCGGGCGCCGCGGTGAGCCGATGTCGGGCTGGTTTTGGTGGTCGGTGTATCAAACGGAACATTCTCTCTTCACTATACAGGGACCGAGTACCGTCGCCACCTTATTTACCCATTTTTGTATGTCTTTAGACGTGAGACAGTTTTTTCTCTCTGTCCCTCGATGGTGCAACGTGTGAGGATCGATGGTGGTCACTCTCACTGCAGACGCGGCTCGTGCAATTTGGCAACAATGTCATCCCTCCGTTTGAATGTATGCAAAACAATCGATTCGAAAGTGAAGCAGCGCTTCACCAGCAATCGATTGTTAAACATACATTCAAATGGAGCGAAGACATTGTTGCCAGATGGCACGAGCCGCCACTGTCTCACTGACAGGTCCTAATTAAATTTTGCGATTCGCGTGCATGACAACGTTGAAAGAAGTCCATTGGAAACTATACAAAATGTCGAACTATTAATTGAGGATGAAGGGAGCAACTCCCTTGAATTCAATCTTTTGTATGGGTTTGAATGAATCAATTTTAACGTTTCAAGATTGTACGCGCGCCGCGCCGCTGGCTTCGCAATTGCCTTATTTACGTTGCACTCAACGAGGTAATGACACCTATAGACGGAGGCTCTCAGTTATAGATGCATATAGAATGTAGGCACATGGTGCTTACAGCACTTGAACGCCGAGCGGGCAGGGTTTATGCCCATTAATTGGCTCCAGCTTTTCCGAAAGAAATGCTTTTATTGAATTCTGCCCATACTCTCAGTGCACAGTTAATTTTTTTCATTAACTGAACTTTTTCTCTCTTTCTGAAAAAAAACAAACAAACAATTTTGATGTGAATAAGTTTACTTTAAAATTAACGCATTTTTAAGGTTAAGAAATAGACAGGCAGAAGCCATAAATAAAAGGACTCTGTATAAAAAAAAAAAAAAAAAAAAAAAAAAAAAAAAAACCCTTACAAACTGTTTAACTTTCAAGACCAAAGGCCATCTAAAATTGCAATGTTTTTCACGTTTGTAGATAGCACCAAATTACTATGCGACGCTCAACAAGTTTTGTTTCATACTTGACGTTTATATGCGGGTATGTAGTCGATATAAACACGCTGAGCAATATTCAAGAGAGAGTGTTTATTTGGCAAAAAAAATTTCATTATTTAGTGTTACAAATTAAACATTTCTTCCCCCCCCCCCTGTAAATTCCGTCGGGCTCATACAGCAGTAACTTCACATTCTGCTGATGTCTTATTTTCTGCAGCAAAAGTTTTCAGTTTCTCTTACTGAGTGAACCAAACCTTTGGTGTTTGGAAGCTTTTGGTCCCATTCAACAGTCAGCATGGTACTTTTTGTCACAATTGTGATGTTGTTTACCCTGCAACAAGAACAAAAACTTCTGAATTAGACACTTACTTACTAAAAAAATTAGTAAAATTTAAACTTGATCTTAAATTTAACCACGTTAAAAAGTTTTATTGGAAATATTAACAGCTTCCACCGAGGTAATTTTATAGAATCTGCGGTTAAGGTTTCTAGGGTTTCGAATTTTTGACGAAGTAACTTGGTTCTAATAAAACCATGCAGAGGCTCGGAAACAATTTGTCATTTTTTATTTACGTTTATTTCACTCAATATCCTTGAAAAACAGCATTTTTTTTTCTTTAGAGATCAGACGGCTTTGTAAAAGTGCATTTAAAAATGCTTCAACATCTGCATTTCAGCGTCACACTTCACAATGAATGCATGCGTCATTATATTTTCCAATTTAGCTTGAGGCGCATCTATAAAGTTGAGGGTGTGAAAGGCCTGATTTTATCCATGAACTGCTGTGCTCATAATTCAGAAAAAATGTTTGAACATTTTGAAGCCAAATAACTAACATTAAGCAAATATTTGATATTTATTTCTGGGGTGTTCCATTTTCCCATATGTTTCAAGCGCACTCGCCCTTACATGATAATATATTTCAAATTTTGAAAATTTAAAAAAGTTCGTTTTGATGGTTTAGTAAGATGAATTAGACCTGCTATTCCCTTACTAAATGCTTTCTTATAAGTAATACTTATAGTATGTTTCAGTTCTATCCCAAGTAAACAATGTTTGATTCTCGCACAAGATTTGATCATAATTGTGTTGATCGATATCAATTTCACTTTCCATTTAAACCCACCCATGCAAAAATGTGGAATTCGAGAGTTTTCGCCACTCATCTGCATGTAATAATTATATAGTTCGGTCTTTTGTGTGGGTTTAAATGGGCTTGTTGCAACGTCGTCAGATTTAAGACCACATGCTGCTGGTATATCTATCTACACAGTAGCATAATTTTTGGCCCAACCTCGCGGAGATTTCTTGATATTGAAGCTGAATTTAGGGGCTTCGGCTTCAGAGTACATACTGAGCCGCTGATCAAAGGAGGCATTTTTCCGCCAAACGTCGCTATTTTGACGTTAAGCTTCGAAGTCGAATGGCTTTCCCTTAGCTCTTTGGCGAGCATCTCTCATTAAATCATGTTCTATTCAAGTTCGAGTGTGAATGATGTTCGTCTGTTCGACAATGGTTAGTGATAAGGATTCATTCAGTTTCACCATTTTGTCACTCGAACCTCAAAATTTCCAGTCGATTAACGAATTACAATGTGGGAGTTTTATCCAATTGCAGCTTGTTTTATGCTGGGAAAGTTGTTCATCATTGAATTACAGATTGTGCATGTGCCTCATCTATATCAACAGCCCCCTTGGATTTTTGTTTACCTAAACGCGTTTTTTGTTAGCTCTACTAAAGGGTTTTCTCTCTTCTGAATTTTTTTCTCATAGTCAATGCACGTGTGGGGTACAGAAAACCCCTAACGTTTGAGTCTAAGCACACTAGTCCATCACTCGGATGAGCCCCCAAAAAATATCGGCACCAGGTCTAAATAACATGAACCCGGTGGATCGGGTTCTTATAATCCACCTGATCATTCGCTAAAAACGCTTAGGCTATTCGCAGTGTTGCCAATCGTAGCTAAACTAGTCCACGCGTGGACAAAATTCAGCTACACGCTCCCCATATGCTGACAATGGCGAGGACAGTTTTCCGAGGCTCTGACCTGGCAACTCTGGCTACTCGCGAGTTATCGATTACTATCGTTCACCTTCCATTTCAACAACTTATTTAAAAAAATATCGATTATTTTCAGAGGCACGGTACAATTTGGGAAGTATCGAATCTTTATGTTAGAATTAACCCTTTCAATCACGCCCGAGTATATTCGTTTCTGTGACTGGATCTGCCTCACACAATTTCAGTTTTTGATTCACAATAAATACAGTTAATGTAGCCTCGAGCTCCTTCAATCTATTGTGTATGCAAAATCAGTACCGCTGAGTAGGAATATTTAACTACCCGATCGATTTCAGCCAGCGAACATTGATTTGTCTTCGTAACCTGGTCGTAAATGGGTTTAACGGGTTAGCTATTGTCGATGTCCGAGTGGACGCGGTGATTGATATTACATGGAATTTTGAGATAAGATTTTGAGACGAGCAACGATGACGTCACGAAGAAGATGTAAGGTTTTACGTGGGTGTTGGATTGGATCGGATCAGATCAGATCCTCGGTCGGTGTCCCATAAGCGTGAGCGACCGAGCGACCCGTGGAAAGTAAATTAGAACCGGAAAAAAAATGAACGTCGCATCGTAAGCTGTGCGCGGCGCGGTCCGCGGGTTGGTTGATGCGCGCGAGTGCGGTGCGCGGTTCGATGCCTGCCTGGCTCCTGGCTCACGAATTATGTCACTCGGCGCGTCGGCGCACACTGCATTCAAACATAGTGTTTTCCGGACATATTATGATCAGGGCTGCCGTTTTGCGTATAATCAATGCTATTTTTCGATTCACCGATGATTCCACCGGTTGAGAAAAGATTACACAGTTCAGTTTTGTGTATGACTGTAATAAACTAAAATACTCGCATCTGTAATCTTTTCTCAACCGGTGGAGTTGTCGATGACTTTAAAAAACTTGCGGATATTTTAATTAATCAACGGAGTTTCCATCGATTAAGGAAAGATTATAGATCACAGTATTTTCGTGCATTACAGTCATACACTGAACTGAACTATGTAATCTTTTCTCAACCGGTGGAATCATCGGTGAATAGAAAAATAGCATTGATTATACGCAAAACGGCAGCCCTGATTATGATTGCATGACCTGAGTTTCATTAGTCTCAAAAGTTGCAGCTCTTTTTATTATATGCTGGGGGGGGGGGACAACAACGACACATACATTTCTATTCGACTTCTTTACTTCTTTATTTTTCGACTTCTTTCAGGGCTGCCGTTTTGCGAATAATCAATGCTATTTTTCTATTCACCGATGATTCCACCGGTTGAGAAAAGATTACACAGTTCAGTTTTGTGTATGACTGTAATAAACTAAAATACTCGCATCTGTAATCTTTTCTCAACCGGTGGAGTCGTCGATGACTTTAAAAAACTTTCGGATATTTTAATTAATTAATGGAATTTTCGCCGATTAAGGACGATTACAGATCAGAGTATTTTCGTGCATTACAGTCATACACTGAACTGAACTATGTAATCTTTTCTCAACCGGTGGAATCATCGGTGAATAGAAAAATAGCATTGATTAAACGCAAAACGGCAGCCCTGACTTCTTTAGATATTGCTTGTCCCAGAAAATATTGAAATGAATACAAGTGAATACGTACTTTCATGAATACATCAGCTTCAAACCTCAAATAGGGCAATATGATTGGTTAGGAGCAGTAAGAAGCTGACGGTTTTGTTAAAACCTACGGTTGTTAAATCTAACCATTCTTGGGACAGTCTGTAACCCTTTTAACGCCACGCTCGAATACTTTAGTTTTCGTGAAACGATCAGCAGATCGTTTCAATTTCTCTTTGGCAGTAAGAGCGACTTCAAATGGCCACCAAATACTCATGAATAATAAACAAGCAGATCTGTGATTCGTGGAAATAAGACGCGTATTTACTTCTTCGACTTTGGCCATCGAAGTATAGTCCGTTCTTTATATCGATTATAATCGATATAAATCTATATTTATAACGATATCCGAGATATTTTGGTTTTGAATCACTGTGCGGCTGAAACAGTGTTGCCGGCTCTCGGCATCTTCAGTTCGGATCCAATAACGTGCGTCGCGTCGTGGTCGCATCGGCTGTATAGCTTCGTCCGTGCCGTGACTGCCGCCATAAGTTAAGATTACTCCCATGCTTGTATTTTAAGCTTCGTATTGTCGCACAGTGGAAACAAAATATAGAACTTTCCAGACATAATTTTTAAATCTGTGCGCATAGCGAGGCGTGTAATATAGCCGTGTGTATAGAATTTTATTCTTCCAAAACCGCACGAAAGATCGAAGATATAACACTGATTCCTCAATCCTTCGATATTTTTCATGGATTTAATAAATGGAAACGTCGCGTTGTCAGCGATGGCAATGATTTTCATGAATTAAAATCAGGATTATGAACTATATAAAATTGTGATGATTAGAAAATGAGTTAACTCATTCATTTTATACAGTTAGAAATGATCCATGCGTTAAAGCTTTGAACATTTCAGCGCTTGTACAGTTGTACAGAGTCAAAGACAAAAAGAAAGTCAGATGACTCCCTAAATTTTGGCTTTGGTAGACGACCTACGTTGCGCAAACTCATTGGGATAAGTATTGCGAGTATTGTACCTCCTTGAGTCGTCTGACTTTTTTTTTATCCCCGACGACCCCGAAAAAACCCCGACGCTTGTGAAATAAACAACAAGAGCTTTTTATGTCCGGAAATCTATTCACCACCACCACCGCACAAGTCACAACACAAGCTATGTGTGTAACTTGAAAACAGTGGGGTGTAAGGCAAAACTAAATTACCAAATTTCAGAGAGAAAATGTGATTCTGAGTCCCAGAAATGCGCGAAAAATCGTTTTTGGAGGTCCCGAAGATATAATGTTTGCCATGAATGCCTCATATATACCCTTCAAGCCTCCAAAAACGTTGGAAATTTCGACCTCTAGGGACGCTGTTTAACCCCTTATGGACCAAACCCAAATATACTCGGTTTTCTCCTCTAGTCTATTAAATTTCATATTGTTCCTGTATCAGGATTTCGAATAAACACGATTCTCGATGTAGTATACAAAGATGAGATTTCGTCTGGCGCCTTCAATCCGTCGTATATGCAATTTCAACTCCCCCGAGTATGAACAGTTAACTACTTTCCCTACACAAACGGGAAAGTGACGTTCATGTGAACTAACCTGGTCTTTAAAAGGTTAACGGAGTCAGATCTCTTTGAGTTTTGAGACGAATCACGTTAACGTTCGGGTTCTTCAGTTTGAACTAGTATAGTTAATAAGTTGTTGTGACTCATTAGAATAAATTTGGGTGAAAATCGATTTGGCAACGGCGAAACGGGCATTGCCCTTACTAACCTAATTGATGCCCGATTTGAAGAAAGAATAAAACACGCACACACCTTTTTCTCAGATGAAACAACACGATAGGTAGACGAACACGAGGAACACTTATTAAGTCCGCGCTTATAATAATAATTAGACGAAAATATCGATCGCGTTTTTATTCGCGAGCGCGGAAAGGAGAAAGCAAGCTTGAAAGATAACTCTCGAGTTTGACACACTGTATAGTGTCTTAATAAACTGTCCAACAAGCCATACCCTTTGATTATTTTTTAAGGCTTCATAGTGGACACTCTTGGTAGATTCTCTTTCGTACGCATACAACAAGTAGTAAGTACAATTCGCCTGATTTATATATATATAAAAAAATATAAAAAAAAAAAAAAAAAAAAAAAAAAAAAAAAAAAAAAAACGTGTGTAGCGTGAAAGTTTCATTTTAAAGACGATGTCTAGAAATGAATTTCGGATTCGTGCGGTTTTTAAAACTGAAACCCAACTTCACTTTTTTTTCCTTTTTATTCTGTTGGTTAAAATCTAGAGACAAAACGAGCCACCCGCCCCCTTTCCCCTCATTATCGTCACGTGAGGCTCCGGCTATAACATATCTATAATACTATCGCGCGATCAGTGATTTAATTTGGCAATGGGTCTGTTGCAAACTTTTGCTACAACGATAAAGAGTGTTTAATAATATGTAAAATCACCTGAAAAGTCCATTGGTGGCATCAGAAAGTCGTAAAATGCAATAATAAACTCACAAGAGGCGTTTAATGAAATCCAAGATGGCGGTAAAATATTGAGCAATTTGTATGCATGCACCACAAACATCCAAGTATAGCCAACCTCACAATATTGATCACACCCAATCGCAACGTAAATAAACACATAACCTCTGAAGCTGTGAGGTTGTCAACGTTGGCAATCCTTGGATGTTAAAGTTGCATGCATACAGATTGCTCAATATTTTACCGCCATCTTGGATTTCATTAAACGTCTCTACTGAGTTTATTATTGCATTTCATGACTTTCTGATGCCACCAATGGACTTTTCGGGCGATTTTACATACGATGAAACACTCTTTATCATTGTAGCAAAAGTTTGCAACAGACCCATTTTGCCCAATTGAACCCTTGCTAAAGGTTAAATTTGAGAGTTCACCGCTTGGAGCTGTCAACTGTTCTTTTTCGTGCGTTAGAACACTTTTTGACGATCTCTGACCACAGAGCGGCGCTTATTTACGCCAATGATAAACGATGGTTCACGAGCCTCCACTACCGTACTAACATAGGAATTGGACAACTCCTTTATCTGCAAGGAGAAGGTTTTTTTTTTTTTTTTTTTTTTTTTTTTTTTTTTTTGGCTTCGTCCTTCGCGATTGTTCAGTACGTGTTATTGACCCCTTCTCGTGTAATGTTTATCAGACCGGGACGGTACAGTTAAGGGAAAATAAGGAAAAATATCAAATTCTGAAGAAAATGAATAAATTCTAATTTAACACCAACTTTTGAAGAAAAACATCTGAAACGAGATCTTCTCTTGTAATTCATTGTTTTTGCGTAAAACCTCTGACATCTAATCGTAAATTAGGTTATTATCTTTCTTACTTTCTTCCTTTTACTTTTGTCTCTTTATTGCACTTAATGCACTCACCTCAGTTAAGTTTTGTTCTAAAATTTTTATCAATATATTGTATTTTCGCTGGTAACTGAAAAGGAATATGTGTGTAGAGTGATGGCTTTCACAAGTAAAGAAATCTTTCAAGGAACATTTCCTACAGTGATATTTCAAGGCTCACAATAGTGAATGACTGCTGTTAAGTCGACTATTTTATCATTCCAAAAAATATTGGCGATGCCCCGGAAGCTTCCTTGTGATGTTTTGAGCTTCATCTGCCTTTTTTTGCATTTTGGAGACTCGGAGTCTAACCTACGGGCTAGCATTAATAACTGTAAGTTAGTTTTACCGTTTCAAATGCGCCAGTTTAAATAAGCGTTTTGAGAGCCGTCCACTATGATGGCTTTTTTCAATGTTCGTATATATAGATCCGAGCAGGATCTTCATTGAAATCCATTTTTCGGTATATATTTGATTTTTTGTAGAAATTGGGCGAATTTTTGTCAGGAAATTCTCGGATAAAAAAGCGTGAATGAAGCCTGACTTGGCAGCACTGGACCGTGCCCTCATATAAAACCTCGGGTCAAACTAACGGGTCAAAACCGACTTTGAATCGCTTTGGCTTGTTGACGTCGCGTTGAATGGAGTATGCGGCATAGCTGAAAAGTACCCGTACGACGTACATTCTAGCTTCGTACCTTGTACGTCGCTCTCAAGCTATGCGCTCCAAAAGTTTTTGAGCTCAAAATTTATTCCTGACGAACGGCTAGTCTTTGGTGAATTTGGATTTAAGCTAATTTTGAATTTTGCAGAGAATCTTTCTCAACTAACTGGCCCCAATCAACTAGTATTCTCTCTTCTTTCTTTTCCTTGCCAGATTTTTTAAAATCTTTGGTCCCTAAAAGAAAGCTGAGATTTGGTAGGCTTACGTTGAGCGTAGTGTAATGTAGCCTAACCGCGCAATGTCAGCACAATCTCTCGGCACTCTTCTGCAGTTACGAGGTATCGCACCTTAGCCGCCTTTCTCTGGACGATGGATGATTTACATCATGACGACCTGATCAATTCCTCTGAAATGAAAATGAATTGGAAAAATTTGATAGATAAAGACTTTTTGACTATTACCCTTTAGTTTTCCGAAAAGAGCCCATGCACTCAATTTTGGAACATAATTATGTATAATTACAAATAATTCGATCGAGCGAATTGTTTGTCGGATTTTAAAAATGAAAGTTACGTAGGAGGTGCTCAGATTGAGTGATGTGAGGCCAGTTTCCATGCCTTACCTAATTTTTCATTTCATGCCCTTTTTAACCGCATTTATTATTCATTAATATCTCATTAATCATCTGTTCTTTTTGACTGTAAATCGTTACTTGTAAAAGTGCTTCAATCTCTTAAAGACAAACATGAAAAACTATTGACCTCCACGGAGAATCTTATCAGAAGGTATAGCAAAAAACTAAGACCTGGGAATCATTTCGGAAGTTTCTTATCATAAGTCTTGAGTCAGAAGAAGAAAAAAAAAACGACAACTTCTCCTGTGCATGTGTACTGATTGGATACAGCTCAATCACTCCGTGTGATTTTGCGAATACAAACAACTGGAGAGAGCAAAGTTTAATTTGCAGGTCACACGATCACAAATCTGATTGAAAATTTGGTCTGTTATTCCATAGGAATTTGTAAAGTGAAATTAATTAATTTGATCGAAAAAACCCCCTACTTTAAAAAAAATCAAACGATAGATTAGGATTCACCGCATGTTTGTAAGGGTGCAGAAAAAAAATGTCAAATCCATGCTGATTGTTTCCTCAGTATGCAATAAGACGACATTGTGATTGGATTCTTTAAAAATTCAACTTCATATTTTGTTACGAAAAATACATTCTTTGGACTTTTCGGTCGATTTGGAAATTATTTATTTTCTTTTACAATGGCAATTCAATGATACGATACGGAATGGATATTTTGTTCCACCCTATATCTCACGCTATCTTTCCTTGGACGTTGCTTTTTGCTAAAATTGTGATTATTGCTTTGGAATTAACAGCTTCGTTTTTTGTTTTGTTTTTTTCTTTTTCTACTTATCTCCCAACTTTTTTACCTTCCTTTTTCATATTATAATCCATAGTGGATTTCAAGCGAGTGATAATTATTATGGATGTCAAATCCTCTGAATGTTCTATTGATTAACGAATTATACAGGGTGTTACAAAACTCATGTGCCAAACTTCTGGAGCATATATTTGAGACCGAAATTATCGATTCACAGCTCGAATCATTGATCCTTTAGGCATTCATGTTAACCCTTTTCATATACCACGCCCGATTAGATCCGCCTCGGGTCAATTTTTATTTCCTATTATATTACATTAATCTTATTATTATTTATATTAATTTGAAAAATATTCTTTCCTGGAGCGCCTTCATTCAACTGTGTATGCAAAATCAGCACCGCTGTGTAGGAATGTTTAACTAGTAACTACCCTCTTAATTTGAGCGAGTGAACATTGATTCTTCCTCTTGACCTGCGGTCGTGAAAGGGTCAGGTCGAGTAACTTGACAGGCAGTAAGGTAAAACTTTTTTGTCCCTTGTTTTTCTTTTTTACCTAATGCTTTCACCAAGGAAAGACTTCCATATTTAATAATGCTATCAGTAGCGTCGCGTGCTATGTGGCAACAATGCAACTGCTCCACTTAAACTCATTAAATATGTCGAATTTTCCTCGTGCACTGTGCACCCCCTGAATTCGATATTTTACATGAATTTAGATGGATAGAATACATTGTTGCCAAATTGCACGCGACGCCACTGAATGCTATACTTTGGTTCAGACCCCTCGTCTTTTCGTGTAAGTATCCAAGCTTTTCTGACCAATCAGCGACCTGCATCCTTGCGTTTTCCTTTTACCGTCACTCCCGTTTTTCCTCTCATTTTGACTTCTCATTCTCTCCCTCTCGCTTTCTCTCTCTCTGTCTTTCTCTTTCTCTTTCTCTTTCTCTCTCTCTCTCCCTCTCCCTCTCCTTGTTTCTTAACTGATGGCCACTGTCTCGAACACTTGATCTCACAAAACTAGATTTTTATGCTTAGTTCAGTATAGAAACTTCATTTCCTACAGTTACAAAAGAAAAAGACAATATTTCCAAAAATTGATTTAAATTTGAGGCTGATATCAAACATTCTACTTCCTTTTATTTTGGAAGACTCGATTGAAACCATCTATATTCTCTTTTTTTTTCATCATACCCTATTCAGTATGGAATCTCATGGAATTTCCAAATAGCGATGGACGCTCACAAAAAACAGTGGTGAAGCGTGTAATTTGGCATTTTTGAATTTCGACTATTTGACTCATGAAAAAGGTCGAATCCCTGGATTTACGGTGAACGCCCCTTAAAACTAACTTTTCACAAGGGTTTAAATGGGCAAAATAAACTTTTGCCAAATCTTACGTTTTGCCTCTACGAAAAAATCATTCGGTCATTTCAATGGTATAGCTGCTTAACTTGGCAACGTAGTCATAAATTGTTGGATATTTTTTTCACTGTAAACATCAAAACATGATCTTCTATTTAAGTTGTATTTGCTGTTTGTACCCCGTTGTACTGAAACTTAAAATGTTTGAAGTAAATAAGTAGAACACAAAAATAACATCCCTGTAATAAGGACCGCAATGTTTGATATCAGCTTCAAAATTCAACCGATCTAACTTTAACTTGTTTTCTCAATCAGTGATTCAATTTGATTCATCTACAGGAAATTGGCGCTTTTAGACAGCGGAGAAAGTAAAATTTAAAAACAACTTTGAAAAAAAAGCAAAAAACGTTTGAAACCGCATTTTGTGTCGGTTCGATTTTAACCGCGATAAATTTCTGATTTTTTTTTATAAGTGCGACCAACAATAGCAGTCAACCAATAATGTTTGCGATTAAATGAATGCCAACATTTCTCTCTAAACTTGTGAATTCTTCTGAAAGTTAATACAATTCATATAGTGATTTTTAACAAATGCTTCAACCATGTTGAAGCGAAAAAAAATCCGTGGATCGAACAGATAATTGTTATTTTTCTGAATGGAAAGTGTTTCGGTTGTTTTTAAATAATTTTGATTTCTTCGTTGAAGATGAATGAGAAAGTTGACGCTCCTTATTCGAACTCAATTCACTCAAAAAACGGCCGCGTTCACCGGAACAGTGTCGCGAGTTGGAGCAACCCAAAGTTTCAAGTGTCTTGGTGACGTGGAAAAGTGACGTGGTTGAGTGGAAATGTTGGTCAGTATATCAACAACCCTTCGTTTCCGATCGCATCAACGTCAGCCCCCGCATATTTTTTCTGAAATGAGGTTATCTCCGAGAGTCCCGGGTCGCCTGCCGACACCATGAAAAAACTACTTCTCAAACTCATACGCAAAAGGTTAAAAATAATCTGACACTTTGTGACCCATCCCCTGGTCCTCTCAGTTGTTTTTTATTTATTTTTTTTTTTGTTTTTTGTTTTTTTGTTTTTGTTTTTTTTGTTTTTTTTTTATTCGCGGAACATCAACCCGGAATTTTTTGGTGCGCAAATGTTCGCAACTGAAACAGCTGGAAGAGGGAATACTTTGTTTTAAGTTAAAAACAATCCCTCGAAGTACCTTTGAGCTCTTAATTTTTTTATTTTTATTTTTTTATTATAAAGAAGTAGCTTAATTTTTCGCCCCCTTTTTTGTTGTTCTTACTATAAATTTTTCTTTTCTTTTTTTTAAAATTAATTTCTGAGTTCGGGTTGTGATAAATTTTTTCCCGCCAAAATGTTTGAAATGTGGAATTCTGTCAGTACGAAATTGGATTTAGAGGGAGCGACCCAGGCGCAGTCTGACGATGACGCAGCGCGGCAACAGGGGTGCCAACAGCCTCATACCTCCTCGGGCTCGATCAAAGGTAGGCCATTCTCTCTCTCTCTCTCTCTCTCTCTCTCTCTCTCTCTCTCTCTCTCTCTCTCTCTCTCTCTCTCTTTCTCCTCCTCCCTCCTCCCTCTCTCTCTTTTCCCTCTCCCAAACTTTCTTTCTCCTGCTTCCTTTAAGTCCCATTTTTCCTCTTTCTCTCCCCTATCCTTTTCTCTGACGGGAATCAAGTTTATTTCTAGTATTTTAGACGCGATGGCGGTGGTTTGTGAATTGCTATTACCACTAACCACTAACCATTTATTTTCTGCTCACCTTTTTTTTTTTTTTTTTTTTTTTTTTTTTTTTTTTTTTTTTGCATGCACTGAGTCCTGTGGACGTTGCTATCTAGTCTTGAAAAAAATGAAAGGGGAAAAATTAGTGTTTTTGAGAACAATTTTTTTGGGTCTTTAACCAAAAAAAAAAACTAGGTTTCCTTCCTCGAAATCTGCAGCACTTGATAGATTTTTGTGCTCCTTATCGCTCCTTCAATTTCTAACAATTTTTAATAAGACTGCATGTAAACGACTGTGAGCCAAAATGTAAAAATGTAAAAAGCAAATGTATCGATATCCCCTCCAGGTAAACCTATCGAAAAGAATCGAATCTCAAGGGTTCTAGGTGGGCTTCCTGTAACTTTAATAACTGAGCAATGGTGCAGCGTGCAATCTTGCAACGTTGCATATTGCAAATTTGAACCCTCGTTGCAAAAGTTCAAATTTGAACTTTTGCACCCACTGAGCACCCTATTGTTCGATTTTTTTTTTTTTTATTATTTTTTTATTTTTTTTTATAAAGTCATGGGGCTCTTGAAAACTTTAGCTGTGAGCAAACGAATAGTCCAATCTGATGTAAAAACCAGCGAAAATCACACTAAGAAAGTCTAAATTCATTAATAAACTCACATCACTGTTATAACGCCAAGTTCGTAATGGCGATTCAACGCAGGTATATCATGGGAGATGCCTGTCTATTGTGTCACTTTCTCTACGGAAACATGGCGATACATTTCTCAATGTAGATGGGAATCATCTCCCATTATACCTGCGTCTCTCCGCCACTGAGCCCAATTCCGAGAGTGAATTTCGTGATTTTTATTGTGTTTTCATTGTTATTTTTACAAGTTTTTATGCAAGAATCAACTCTTTAACAGTTGCGGCTCATGCAATTTGGCAACCATGCTAAATTTCCATTTAAACCCATGCAAAAGTATCGATATCTTGGGGGTGCAATTGCACCTCCTGAAGATCGATTGTTTTACATAGGATTAAATGGAGAGAATATGTTGTTGCCAGATTACACTCGCCGCCACTGCTCTTTAATCACCTGTAGCAAAAGTTTGCACGAGCCCCACGACTGTCTTTTTTTTTGCATAGTCATGTAGCAAGACGATTGTTATTTGGTGACGAGTTTACCCTAAACCTTCAGTAAAGCTCCCAGCGGAGAGGAGGATTGTCGAGGCTTGACGGCTCAAAAGATTTTAGGAAAATAATTTTAAATGCAAATGAGACTTGAAAACATAATGTGCTCAAAGAGGAAAGAGCGCGTGGGAGGGAAGAGAAAAGGAGTAGGAAGAAAGTGTCAGAGTGAACAAGTATCGAGAAGATAACGAAATGATGTAATTACCGGCGGCGGCGGTTCGAATTACAGCAACGCGTCGCAGCGAAAGCAGCAACCAAACCGGTGCGCGGAGCGCCGCGTCGCACTATGGTCTAAGTTCGAACTAAAAGTGGCCGAAAATCAGTCTAAAAAAAGTCATCACAAATCATCGTTTTCGACCTTTTAAGCTAAACTTCAAACTTTCCTTTAAACTTTCAAATGTGCTTTACAATTAAAATTTGTCATGAAAGTCTAAAAATGTTAATGGGTCTGTTGCATACTTTTGCTACAACAATATAGAACCGTATTTCTTATGTAAAATTCGGCGAAAATAACGATGCGCACATTAAAAACGTTCAAAATCCACTCAGTAACTCAGGAAATCACTTCAATTTCAAACAGCCCGCGCTACCCTAGACACTATATGCACCGGTATACTACTACATAGACGGAACCACCGTACATAACTAAACAACATCGTAACTACAAAATGATGGAATTTCTTTCTTAATACGTGAAATATAAGCTGCATTTGCTGTCTCGTCTTTTCAGTTTATCAAAGATTACAAAATAACATAAGAAATGTACACATCTAAACGAAACATTCCAATGTTTGTAAGTTCTGTTCATGTTTACATAAACAAGATGGTTCCATCTATTTAGTTATAAGTCGGTGATATAGTGTCTAGTATAGCGCAGGTTGTTTGAAATGGAAGGTATTTTCTGAGTTAATGAGTGGATTTTGAAAGTTTTTAATGTGCGCATCGTTATTTTTGCCCAATTTTACTTATGAATCAAGGTTCTATATTGTTGTAGCAAAAGTATGCAACAGAACCATTTGATGATAGGATGATAGATTTATTTTCTGATGTTTGGCCTGTTTTTGACGATTTAAGATTATAGTGCGCCGAGCTGTGCGGACGGTGCAGTGCTCCATGGCTCATCATGAGGGCTCCAAACACGCTCAAATTGTAGTTTTATCAAATAGAGCATCGATGAGCTCATCGATGAGCCGAAATTCACCACTAAACGTCAACATATTGCAGACTTGCCAGTTGTCGTATGTTTAACAATTTGTGATCGCTCGTCCAAGAACACAAACATAAACGCTTTGATAGCGCTGAAGAAAGCTTTGGTAGAAAAATAACTCTTCAAAAGATTCAAGTAGAGCTATAACCAAAGGTTTTGTATACGCCTTTCTAAAGAGATTTTGCTGGGTGAGCCAAAGATTTGGTTGGCTCAACTAAAGTCTTTTACTGGGTCATTTTGCTACCAAAGGTTTTGTCAGCGCTCTTAACTTGTTTTTTTTGTTTTTCCTGAGAAGAGTTATTTTATGGATCTATTTGACGCTCATCAAATAAATCCTGCAATCAGGGTCACCGATCACCTGACTCGTCACCAACACTCAACAGCCATCAAATAATGACTTTTGTCACGTTTCTGTTGCAACTTTGAAGTGTCAAAATCGAAGCTCTACAGTTTGATCAAACTCCTTTGAACGGGTACGGAGGCGTATATGCAGTGATTCACTGTTATGTGGTTGCAGTTAGCCCGGCGCATGGTAGGCAATATTACGTACACGGACTGCGCCCTCTGCAATCTGCATGAAGCGCGGAGTGATATCTACGCTCCGTTATGTGTGTTGGATTAATTGAAAGGGTATCAGAATTCAGCAAGGTAGATTAAAACAGGTAATCAGGCGAAGGGCGTTGTGCGGATTTTGCCTAGTATACTTCTCTTCAGAGTTGAAAGGTTAGTGACATCGGTCCGCGGTTTCCAGAGCTGGTTCAATCCAATCGGAGATCGTGAGCCGACTCTACTTTAGGACAGTTAATAAAGTCATTGCTGGCTGAAGGACTTTTTATTAGGAAACTAATCCCAAGAAGAACCCCCTCCCCAAAACAACTAAAACATTTGCAATAAATCACTTTTTTGGTGTTTAATTGTACTGCCTCTTGAGAATCATTTCTCTTTTATAAGTTTTTTTACGGAAGAGAAATCATACAAATCGTTCAAAGGTCGCGTACCTTATCTTTACTGTGGTCCGTGACTCATTCTCAGAGCATGTACCTACTCACAATAAAAGTATCAATCAGTGTAGATATAAGGTGTATGAACGGACAAGGTAATTCTCGGGTGCCCCAGTGATATAGTGCTTTGCTTTTCGTAGGTATAACGGAACCAGAGAGAAATTATGGGTTTATTGTTCGTGAATTAGTGATAAACCATTCTATGGAAGGGAGGGAGGTGGTTAAAAGTATTTTTGAAAATAAAAATGTTTCAAGGCGGAAATATCAAGCTGCCTCGTTTTATAGTTATGCCCCATACTTCTTATACTACAATTTTTAGCTCTTTTAGGAGTTTTAGGTATGTAGGCTCGAAATGGGGCTCTTGTAAGCTTTTGCTACAAGGAAATGAATAGTCTATTCTGATGTAAAAAGCAGCGAAAGTCACGAAAATCACACTGCAAAAGTCTAAAATTCAGTAATAGACGTACAAAACCGGTCTAACAGCAATATCGCAATGGCGCTTCAACGCAGATATCATGGGAGATTCCTGTCTAATTTATCACTTTCTGTACGGAAACACATCAGAGATTTGCATTTTGAGAGTGTATTTCGTGATTTTTCATTGCGCTTATATCGTCATTTTTACAGGTTTTTATGCAAGAATCAACTTTTCAATCTC
Organism: Trialeurodes vaporariorum; assembly: GCA_011764245.1. Classification (NCBI taxonomy): domain Eukaryota; kingdom Metazoa; phylum Arthropoda; class Insecta; order Hemiptera; family Aleyrodidae; genus Trialeurodes; species Trialeurodes vaporariorum. Next base: position 18,563,451 of record VMOF01000388.1, read on the forward strand.
CTGTAGCAAAAGTTTGCAAGAGCCTCATTCCCATTATGTATACATAATTTATAGATACTATATTTAGTTGCAATCAAAACCATTATTTCTTCCAGCAGTTGCTACTTTCACAGTTTGATACATCAATTAATTGTTCACATATAAACGAACAAAAAAGGTTGAAAATGTGAAAAATCTGGTTGCCTAGCCTCTTTTTGATTTTAAATGTCATCATAGATTTAAATGCGATAAAAAATATCGATGTATCGAAGTGCACTAGCCTGCCACTCTTCGATTCAAAACTTTTCTATTCTTATTATTACTGATTTTCTAACTCTTACCTACTACTTCTCCCCCCTCAAATAGTCCGTCTTTTTTTTTTTTTTTTTTTTTTATTAGCCTCATTATGAGTTTCATCGCTTATTTTTGGGTAATTAAAACACATCGAAGAAAACCGCGTTGCATCACGTTTCCAAGCGTTTAAAATTATGACTGATCATTAGTTCGATTAACATCATACCATGTGATTAATTTCTTCATTTGATTGTTTCTTTGCTCGTGAAAATATTTTATCGTCGCCGATAAAGTTCAATTTTGCATAGAGTATTGGTCATTAACACTTTGATGCTCTGAGCAGCGTTGACGAGGAGGAAAGTGTTTTGAAATAGATGAGGCACTGTTGCCGAATTTGGCAAAAAAATTCGACAATTTTAGTTTGAGTTCAATAGGATCGAAGGAAACTCCGCTAATCGGCCATGCACACTACGATGAGGCGTTCATCAGTGGCGTAGCGTGCAATGCGGCAACGCTGTAATGCGACCATTTAAATCCATTATAAAGATCGAACTACTGGGTGTTCGGTGAACAACCTCGCATTCAACCTTTTATACGGGTTAAAATAGACATATTACAACGTTGCCAAATTGCACGCTACGCCACTGGTATTCATTAATTCATCTCAGTTATACATAGTCGCGTTGATTGCTGGATTGAAGCTTTATGTCTTTGAAGAAAGGGCCATAAAACATGAGGTTTATTCTTTTACGCTTCAGGATTTCTTTGGAAGAACACACATATCGTTTCATGGACCCTTTTTCTGGAGTTATGGCCTTGAAGAGCCGCGCCGTGTGGTGCCGCAAAGCACCAAAAGCAAATTTTGCTTCCAAAGTCGATCCGTTATGAGAAAAAGAAGGTATAAAAGAACTTTAGGACAACCGAGATTCCATTGTTGCCACATTTGACGAAAAAGTTTTTGCCGTTTCCCTTTCAATCAACAAGAATGCGCGTATGAACTTTTTTTTTTTTTTCTTCCAAATCTGCTGACACGGCTTGGCTGAGATTTTACCGGCACAGGTACATACCTAGGTATAGTTGGAATGAATTGAAAATCCACAAGTCGACAAATTTGTGCGAACAGTAATCGACACTCGAAACAAAACTCAACGGAACGGAACTGCATCAGAACGGAACGGATATGGTCGTACAAACTGAAGTGCGATTTCTTCGACCTCTACCGCACACGAGGCCAAAAGCTAGTTCGCTTAGACTATGCGGAAAAAAAAGATTGGTAGAATTTACCATCTGCATAGTTGATTTAGGAGTCTGCTATCAAGTATGGTAAATTTTACCATCATCATATGGTAAATGCAACGTACATTGTGGCGAAATGTACCAACAGGTTATCTTATGAAGGTGGTAAAGGAACTATCTTAATTATTGATCATTATTATGGAATGAGCCTGTTTTGAAAGTGGACGCCTAATTATAATAGATTGAGGAAAAAGAATGCCATACTCATAAGCTTCCAACATTTTGATGCTGCACTTTCAAGCACTCTTTGCGCAAGATGCCATTCGCTTTATGCCCAATTTAACGAAATGAAATCAGTCTTCGAAAATTGCTCGTACTTAAAAAAAATGACAGCTCATTCTTGACACTCATCTGAAACTCTGTATTTAATGTTAGAATCCTACGACAGGGTTATAAAGTGGGAGGTGAAAGACAAGCTCAGAACCTGAGCTCATAACGTACGTTGGGACTGGGGAGTATAGTTTTTAAGGGTAGGGGGCCTGGTGGTGAGTCTACAGTTTTCTTGTTTTGGTTGAGGAAGCTCCAAGAATTGCTATTAACTCTTGCACAGAAAAAAGAATATAACTCTTGCACAGAAAAAATACTTCGGTAGCGCTGACAAAAACTTTGGTCGAAAAACGACCCATCAAAATACTTTAGTAGAGCAAATCAAAGCCATCAAAGGTTTTGTACGCATAGCTACAGATCTTTGATACGTTGGAGTATAATTGTATACAGCCATTTGGTATGACCGTATGACTCCTAAGTGGCAGAAGAGGATTTCGGTTATCTGATTTCTAGTCTAATCTACTGGCCGATCATTTACATCATCGATAAACCGATCGTTGAGACTGTCCACGAGTGATGCTATTGGTCAAAAACGTTCATACTTGGCTATTGATACTCACCAATCATCTGGGAGCAGAACCGTCGCGTCTCCGTCGGTACCGAATATTTATTGGTTCATGATAACCATCGTTAAAGCGCCCGTTATCTCAGGCCATTCAATGAATAGCATTTAAATAACGAACACTTTAACGATGGTTACCATAGCAACAGCCAAGTTTTACAATCTTTGACCAATAGCATCACTCATAGACAGTCTGCCGTGATAAAAATGATGACTATATACGACTTTTCCAAAAACGACTATAAACATATCTAGCTATAACTACTTATAAATCTATAGTTGGCCAACTATGTTTACAATCGTTTTTGGAATAGCCCAATACCGTCTCTACTCATACCATGCTGCTTCTTTTGAAAAAGTGGGGTTAGGGTTCGTCTTGGTACATGTAAGCTTATGGAAAGCTTATGGCGTTATCGAGGTTTTATGGTTCGTTTATTGAAGTTCAACCAAAATTGGAAAAGTACGTCAGTAATGAAAGTTTATGGATTAGTTACTTCCCCAAAGCAGTATAAGAGTTGAAAATCTTGTTTTGAGAGGATAAATCTCGATTTTGCATTTCACCAAAATTTCATTCTCCATAAGCGTTCGTATACCAAGACGACCCTAACCTCAAAGAAGCAGCTTGGTATGTTTAGATACGGTATTGAATAGTCGTATGGTCGTCATATAGTCGGCATCTTTACCAGAGTGAACAATCAATCTATCGATGAAGTAAATAATCTGCCCCCCCCCCCCAGTGCTGCGATCTAGTACTTTGGTCCACTGGGCGAAGAGCGTCAAAGTCGTGCGTCGCGACGAACCGTCGAACCGACGTCTGCAATCCACTCCCCTCCTTCGCTGCTTCTTGATGTCACTCGCACTCGGTTTGTCGGCCGTCCCGTCCCGTCCCGTCCCGTCTGTCCGTTCGTCCGACCGTCTCGCGGCCGGGGCCGATGGCAAGGCGATCAGATGATGGTCTCGGGGTCGCTCGCTCGATCGCCGGAGCTGTTCGCTGTCATGCTGCTCGCTGCTCTGGCTCTCTCACTGTGCGAGTGTGCGAGTCCGTCCCCGGGTCTAGTCTGCCACTTGCCAGTCCGGTCTCTTTGAGCGTCGTCGTTCGTTGTGACCGGCGACGCGACGCTCCATGCAAATTAAGACGCAGTAGAGGACAACCCCCTTCCCCTCCCCCCTCCCCCTCAACCCTTGCCCCTGCCATGCCACCGCTCGATAGCCAATGCCCACCACCGCTGCCATTTCGAGATCCACGCTGATACATGATTTCGCACACGATGCAATGTGTTGACGATAACGGAGTCATTACAGTGGTGGATCGGTGATGGAGCTGTTGCACGCTTTCGCTGCAGAGGATCAGGGCTGCCTTTTTGCGTATAATCAATGCTATTTTTCAATTAACCGATGATTCCACCGGTTGAGAAAAGATTACGCAGTTCAGTTCAGTGCATGACTGTAATAAACTAAAATACTCGCATCTGTAATCTTTTCTCAACCGGTGGAGTCGTCGATGACTTTAAAAAACTTGCGGATATTTTAATTAATCAACGGAGTTTCCACCGATCAAGGAAAGATTACAGATCAGAGTATTTTCGTGCATTACAGTCATACACTGAACTGAACTGTCAACTGTGTAATCTTTTCGCAATCGGTGGAATTATCGGTGAATAGAAAAATAGCATTGATTATACGCAAAACGGCAGCCCTGCAGAGGATTGAAGGGTCGATTTGTAAAAACCACCTAAATTAACGATGCGATGGTAGCGCTAAAAACTAAAAACTAAAAACATGTACGATATAGGATGTCTTCGGGCGCCTTCAATTCTTCGTATAGGCAATTTTAACTCCCCCGAGCACGAAAAGTTAACTATACCTTCCCTTTATAAACGGAATAGTTTGAAATAACCTGGCTTTTAGAGGGTTAAGCCTCAAATTGAATGATGAGCCTGCTTGAGTGAGTATAGTCAACTGTGAAAAGAGCGGAAATAAAAGCAGGTCTCTGATTGGCTGATGAGGCTGTGATCCAAACTGTTTCCGGTTTATGAAACTTAACTTTTCGTTCCGAGCTCGTTTTCCCAAAACCTGTGCAAAATGCATAGTATTTGGATAGATACCATCAGAAGTCCAGTCTTACTTAGAACGAAATACTTTTCGGTTATTCATCGATTTTTAAATGGATTTTTAAATCGACCCATACCGCGACGGGATTCGTGTATTCATTATACATACTCAAGAATAATAACCATTTTTATGGATAAAACGTGGCGCCATGAATTTTCTTCTATTAGTCGCCGTATTGCGGATGAGCCTCTGATTTTTTTGTATCTCTCTCTCTCTCTCTCTCAGATCTCTTTTTCTGCTCTTGAGTCTTTATTTTTGATCTAATTTATTTTCGTCTCGCGAGAGATTGGACTCGATTGAAAGCGGAATAAATCACACTCCACAAGTGCAAAAGCTTGGAATGAATAAAACATGAACTTCCGAGACCGTAAACTACATGAAAAGTTATTTTATCTTCATTTGGCTGTTAAATTTGGCCCCCCCCCCCCAAGACCCCCCCCCTTCAGTCTGCATCTACTTGAGACAAAAGAGAGCCCAATACTCCAACTCTGGACTTCTGGAGCCGCGAATATGTTTGAATAATATTTAAATTGTTGACCTACACTAACGTAATTCATGTCAGTGTTTGCTGACATCTCTCCCCTTGCCACCCCTTTCACCCTCCTTAACTCATCCTTTCCCTGTACGGTGAATGTGATATTTTTAAACCTTCCGTAACCGAAGATGCCGTTATATTCCAGCGAGTATTTTTTAAAAGATTTGGAAACGTAATCGATGGAGAATAATTTAATAGGGAACTAGAAAACGTGTGTTTTAGTGTGCACACTAAAACACACCATGGTGTTTTTTTTTTTATTCATATTATTGTGCAATGATTTGCAAGATATTATGTATTTTTTCGTTGGCGCCGCAATTCACCTGATGCTGTTTGGTATCAGCTCCAGTACATCGACTTTGAAGACCCCACCGGACAGTATCATTATAAAGTGATGCACTGGCACTGCTGCCCAGACCCCAGACCCCAGACCTATAGAGCTCTGTCAGCTCTGTCGTATTTTTTCCCCGTGTGCAAATTAGAGTTTCAAATTCATTTAAAATATTTTACTATCATCAAATGGGAATTCATCTCTGATTATTCTGTCGCCAATATTTTTTTTAAGTTTCATCGCTCGTATTTTATCCTCAAATTTCGTAGGCAATGGGTCTGTTGCATACTTTTGCTACAACATTATAGAACCTTGATTCCTACGTAAAATTTCGGCGAAAAAATGATACGCACATTAAAAACGTTCAAAATCCACTCAGTAACTCAGGAAATCACTTCAATTTCAAACAGCCCGCGCTACACTAGACACTATTTGCACCGGTATTACTACATAGACGGAACCACCGTGCATAAGTAAACAACATCGTAACTCCAAAATGACGGAATTTCTTTTTCAATACGTGAAATATAAGCTTCATTTGCTGTCTGGTCTTTTCGGTTTATCAAAGATTACAAAATAATATAAGAAATGTACGCATCTAAACGAAACGTCCCAATGTTTGTAAGTTCTGTTCACGTTTACATAAACGAGATGGTTCCATCTATGTAGTTATAAGTCGGTGATATAGTGTCTAGTGTAGCGCGGGTTGTTTGAAATGGAAGGTATTTTCTGAGTCACTGAATGGATTTTGAAAGTTTTTAATATACGTACACATCGTTATTTTCGCGGAATTTTACGTTAGAAACAATGAGTTATATTGATGTAGCAAAAGTACGCAACAGACCTATTCACAGATCGAAAGAAGTGGTACAAAATAAAACCTCAAAGTTCAGTCCAGAAACTCGCGGAGAGTCAAAAATATTGAGTGAATGTTTTTTACCCGAAACGATTTATTACTCATAATGACGAATACTCATTTCAAATGCAGTGGCTTAACGATGACGCCATTGCCATTCTGCTAGCTGATTGGCTGTTATTCGATTTATGAAAGTGCGGAGCCAAAGCTCTATACTCTATAAACCTTGATCCACAACTATGTTGTTAAATGACGCTGAAATCTTGTCAGAACTTCTTTACAATTCCGAGTAATGTATCGAAATACCTCGAATCCCAAAATGACGTCACTATGTATAACCAACCTTTTAACGAGCTGTTTAGCTGATTGTGAGCTGCCTTTACGGTTTACTGTCACGGGAGTTCCCTCCATGCATGGGTATTCGCGATACTGCGACTTCGCGATTGGCTGACGTTGCCAGATTTGATGAAACAAATAGTCAGATGCCTCATCGAAATACTTTCAACTGTTCCAACCCGCCCATGCCCGGCGCCCAGAGAATTATTAAAACAAATAATTTTGCTACGGCGCGGACGCGGCGTTCTGGAACATACAGCGAGAATATGAAGTCAAAAGTGCGTCCAATTAGAAAAACTAATTTAACTCAATAAATGCTCATAAAAGTGTAGATTGCCATTACATTTGTAAGTACATTGCTTGCAGTGGCGTCGCGTGCAATTTGGCAACAATGTATTCTATCCATTTAAACTCATGTAAACAATCGAATTCAGGGGGTGCACAAGGAAAGTTCGATATATTTAATGAGTTTAAATGGAGCAGTTGTATTGTTGCCAGATGGCACGCGACGCCACTGATTGCTTGCGTAAATAGGTAATGCCTATATAGTGTCCAAAAGAATCTGGAAATGCGTAATTCCGTACATAGATGTCAATCAGAAAAAGCAGTGAAAGATTACACCGTTATAAAAACTCTATGGTATTGGCATTGTAAATCTTTGCCTCAGACCAACGACCCTTAGAATTTGTAAACGAATGTGCAAAATCGCATCCAATTATGCGGCGCCCATGATTTCACTTCTTTTAGTTGTCTTAACTCTCTTCGTAAGCATATACAAGGACTCCAGTTTATCGAAAGGAGTTTCGTGTTTTCGACTTGGGCCTAGTGAAGACTTCTTGGACATACTATATTTGGGCATTACCACGAAAAATGCCAAAACCAGGTCCCTGCATGTTTTTTCCATAAAATCACCCAATAATTTATGCTTTTTTGATTTTTATATCAAGGAAACTAGTTGATCTACCTTGTGCCAGGGAGTTTTTGCTACATTTCGTTTCATTAAAAAAAAAAAATTGGGTTGAAAGGTGTAAAACTCCACGTCCGTCACGTGTCCCTGGTCCAGGCTACCAATTTGAAGTAACGTATTTTAAGAATGAAACCTATAATTATACATGTTGCTGAGCGTGTATATACTGCAAATTGCTTCAACTTTTCGGAAATGATAGTGAAATTTCGTTTTATTACAAAAAAATTGACGAAAATAAGCTAAATATGCTTGTCCCTGAGATTGCACTCAAGTCCATCACAGCGAACTTCCTCCTCTAAATACGCTGCTAGAGGGCAAAAGCGAGGAACTTTGGCGGTTTGGCAGCAGCGCTTTAATAGCGGAGAGCTAGGAGTAGTGAGTAGTGCCGTTTTTTTGGGGAAATATCTTCGCAGTTTGGATGTACAGCGCTTTAAATCGGTGAGTTACCTTTTTGTCACATTGAAATTTCAAATCCGTCACGTGCCTTTTTTAATATTTAGGTTCAGTTTAGTGAAAATTTGTTTTAAGACCAAATAGGAAAGTAAGTCCACGTGCTGATTTCAACTCCTTGTGGTTTGGAGGTTATGTTTTCTTCATCAGTGTTGTCAAATAGTGCTTGTTCCTCAAATCCGTCACGCTCACGTCCATCACGCTGCATTGAAGTTGGAGTGTGGTGCACTTGAGTCTACGTGATGGACTTGAGTATGTTATACATCTAAAGCTTTTGTTTTTGTCTGTTTTTTGCAGGAAAACGACAAAAAGGTAACTCACCAATTTAAAGCGCCTTATACATCCAAATTGCGAAGATATTTCCACCAAAAAACGGCAATACTCACTACTTCAAGCTCTCCCCTCCTTAAGAATGCACATGGTGCAAGCTCTTTTCTTTTTTTTTTTCTCATATGTTTCATTTAATTTGTTTAGTTGAAGTTTGCTCTTATTAAATTAAAAGTTTACCTTCAACTTTCAATGTTTGTTTTTAGTAGATATATCATCCAACAAAATCATGTCAATAAAAAAACTCAAATCCGTCACGTGCAATTCAAGTCCATCACACGTTTTTTTTTAAAAAACTCAAGTCCATCACGGTGACAATGTGACATTTGAAGAATTTTTTCCGACTAAAGTGTTAAAAATTTGTGTAATTTCCATTCTTGCGATATTTTTTAGGAAGAATACATACAAATCTTCCATAATAAACAAAAATGGTCCGAAATTTTTCACCCAAAAAAAAATTTGAGGAAAGAATAATTTCGTAAATGATGACTTACCAATAAAACACCACTTTAACAGAATTTTTTTTCAAAGAACACACTATTTAAAAGCGTATTTTATGCCTTCCAATTTTCATTAGACCTCTAGCTTCAGGAAAATGTCAACTTTTTTCAATTTAACTGAATAATTTGGTTGTAGGCTTCGAAAAATCAAGCGTGACGGACTTGAGTTTTTCACCTTCCCGGCTAATCAAATGTTTAAATTTTTTGTAGAAAAATTCCGAAAAAATTGGGACCACTTACAAATAATCAAACTAGAGGGTCTAAGAATAACTAAAAACCACAGTTCTAGTACCGACGCCTAAGTTCAATTTTTAGTTTTTCCAGAACGAAAGTGTCCCTGTTTCGTGGTAATGCCCATTTATTAATTCTGCTAGATTTTCCTATAAATGACAAACTTTTATTACACTAATTATTGTAAACAAAATGAGACAAAGTGGATGTTTAACCGAAAAATGGCAACTCTGCTGCTGTATTTCCACCTACGGGTACCGGTATCTCTACGCACTGTCGCGTCGCACCGTGGCCGCACATCGATGCTCAAAATAGCCACTGCGCATAATTATACGATTTCGTTCTCTTTGGCAACACCGCTCTCTCGTCTGTTGCTGTCCCCTGCATTATCAGAATGGTGGGGAAAATGAACGCTCTCTATATCCACAATGTTGCCGGATTAAAAAAAATGTCCGTTTACTTTCCGTTTTTATTATGGTTTGCGAAATACTTTTATGGCGTCTATATACAAATATGCTGCATCATCTCGCATGAAGAGATTACATACATATCAAGCTGGCCATCAGTTAGGACAAAAATAATCTTTTCTGATGGCAAAAGCCATAATAATAATTAGCATACCTTTTCGCCGCCGCAGGGTGGTGGGCGGTGGGGACCCCCCCCCCCCCCCCACGTGAATAGAAGTCCGAGGACCGAGGCCCTAGGTAAATGTTGAAAAAAGAGACCTTTGCAATACCGGATTTTGTACTACTTTTTCGTTCTATGCGTCCCGTAAAGTGCAGATTTTGAGATTCTAAAGTGTGCTAGATTTTCTACTTTTACGTGTTGTCCTTCATCATTTGAATTGAAGGAAATAGTGACGTAAAAATAGTTACCAGACCAAAGATTACCGAGGGGAAATACTAATGAGTCTTCGTTCCAAGCTCTACTAACCTAACGGATCATCCCGCTCCCTGACTTTTTACTTGTCCCTGTATTTTTTAAAACGTTCGGGAGCAGCGCGCGACCGGAGCGAACGCCGCACCCGCGCTCCTGTGCAGTGCGGTACAGGTCAAATTCGTTTGGTTAAAACCACCCCCGCGTCTATAGGTGACACAACTGACAACTGGAGAGCAGAGTGAACCGTCACTTTCAAAGTGGAAAATATCGTAAGCTATGACACTTTTGCAGTCGGAGGTGGGGGATTGTGAACAATTCGTCCCTAAGAAATAAATGCCACTTTTTATTTTATTTTACTTCTCACCTCCCGCCTTTCTCCCCCACCCCTTACAAAAGCCTTTCGATGATTATTTGATTTGTTGAAGAAAAAGAAAATGCAAAGTATTTATGTGTTACTTCGGTGAACCACTGAAGATTTTGCGGTTTTGTGATGACCTGCTGAAATTGGCCGATGAATCGGTACACTTTGGTCGTCAAAACGAATAAGCTTGATGTCAGTTTGATCTTGTAATAACAGCTCTGCTCTTACTCTCTTTACCTCACTCAATCACTCACTGTGACTGACATAACACAGCGAGTCGGCATTCGTCAGTCAACATCGGATTGAGAGGAGACCAAACTGGGGGGAACTGGGGAGACCCACAGTCCACACACACACACACACGCCGCGCGCGCGCATACATTTACTTGCTCTTATTACACTTACACAAGCTGGTGTCTGCGCAGTTCGCACTGAGCATGAAACTTTCTCTTTTCCCCATGCTCGGCGCGGCCGCGGCAGGTCTCTCCTGCGCTGCGTCCACGCTGCTAGACGCTTGCCAAAATTAACTAACATAAGACCTTCGATGTATCGATATCGCCTCCATAAAAACCAACGGAATAGAATCGATTTACCAGTGGGGTGATTATGAACGATCAAATCGTAATCGAATCGAGTCGATAATCGGAAGCATGATTATCGTGAGGGTAACGTCATTCCTTTAGAAAGGGTTTCGCTGCCCCTTTGATATCAGTTATGAGAATCAGATAAGTGCAAGGCTATCAAATACTCATCGTAGACATCGGAAGTTTACAGAAAGGAATGTTGTTACCCATAACCATAAGGTTATCATGATTTTGAGCATCGGCTCGATTTGATTAAGATTCAACGGGTCATCTTTGTTTGATCGATACTTAGAATGGGATCAAATGGGAGGAAAAACAATATTTTGAGCAAACGAGAACGAGAAATTGAGCTAAAAGCCGATGCAAGGGGAGAGACCAAGGAGCCCCCCCCCCCCTTTCCCCCACCCAGTCAGCCTTAATTTTGCATTCTTTCGACAAATAATAGCGTTCCACGACGTCTCGTGTTTCAAATTTCATAGCCGCCTTCCCCCTCCTATAAAAACTTTCCACTGTCTCAAGCAACCATGACTGTAGTTGGAAAATTGCGGTTTTCCTTTTTTTTTTCGGAGTTAGAGAAAAGTCCTGCACCCAAAAAATGTCCGGTGACCAATAAATGTTCGGTACAGACGGTCCTGCCCCCAGAATCCAGATGATTGGTGAACACCTAAGATAAGGCTATTTAAAACTACACGTAAACGCTCACCATCCAACGTCTTTCGGGGGCTATGGGTACCGAACATTTATTGGTGCCGGGACAGGACGGACACAGTAGAGAGGCGTGAAATTTGACAACGATGTACTTTCTCCATTTAAACTCACTGAAAGAATCGAATGCTTCGGTCACCGGCGATGACCAGATGTTTCGACCTTTCTAATGTGTTTAAAGGGGGGAAAGAAACGTTGCCAAATTGCACGCCTCGCCACTGGACGGACAGGCTTCGAGTTGTACCTAAAAATGGCGGATCTAACCTTAGATTTCTTTTACGGAGCATCGGAATGTTGAGAGCCGTCCCAACGTTACGTCACTTAGGGTCATTCCAGATTCACCCGACTGTGCTGCGATTCATTGGTTTACAGCTCTTGATACCTATTTTGAGGTTAATCTGTGGTGCCGCCGTTTTTTGACGGTCCATTTTTTGTAGTCATCGACGACTCCATCACCGGTTGAGAAAAGATCCCAGACGCAAGTATTTTCGTGCATTATCGTCTTATTCTGAACTGAACTTTGTAATCTTTTCACAACCGGTGGAATCATCGGTGAATTGAAAAAAGACATTGAATGCACACGTATAACGGCAGCTCTGGCTTGACTTGGCTCTCTGGACAGTAAACGCGATCGGCCGCACTGATTGTGAGAGCACTCAACAGTCAACAGCCACAGCAGCGAGCAAGCGCAGAGCCCGCGGAGACTCACAGCGTAATGCACCTTGTCTAACTGTCGATTCAAGCGAATTTTCATGGTCGACCTTGTCGGGTCTTGTCAGGAATATTGCGAAATTTCACCACTAGCTCCGACTGGTTTTTTTCTTCTTATGCTTCATTCTCCTTCTTTCTTTTTTATCTCAGTGGACGCGTGGATCGTGGACAACGCACTGTGGTCATCGATCGTCAAAAAGCAGTGGTGTAACGTGCAATCTGGCAACATTGTATTTAAACCCATGTAAAAGGTCGAAGGCGAAGGTGTTCACCGAACACCCAATAGTTCGATCTTTTTCATGGGCTTCAATGGATGAACTGCGACGTTGCCAAATCACACACTACACCACTGTCAAAAAGTGGCAAAAAATTGGAAATCCATTATCATCAATTTATCGTTTATAAACTTTGAAGCCAATTTCAATCATGGGGAACACTTTGAACACGTCATTCAAACATATAAATTTCATCTGGAAAATTTTAAATTCAGCTTATGAGGGTCGAAAACGATCATTACTGATGCAGCAGCTGCTCGTGCAATATGGCAACAATGTTTTTCGTCCATTTGATTCCATGCAAAACAATCGATTCGATAGTGAAGCAGCGCTTCAACTGCAATCGATTGTTGTTCATAAATTCAAATGGAAGAAATGACCGAAAAAATATGTGCGATGAAAAAATTGACAAACCTTTAAATTCACGTGCTATGGAAAATTGGATTTTCGTTCTGATTCAAAAATGCACTTTGAGTTCAAAAATTTTGTTCGAACTAACGTTTTTGATGATGTAGGGGGGGGGGGGAGTTGGCTCTTGTAATTATCGTGAATAAGCAGCAAAATAAATGCTCTCATTCAATCTGTCATCGTCCTATTTTATTTTCAAGCATTTTCCGACGAAACTCCGTCAACGCAATAATTAAATTAACTGAGGAGTAGATATTTATAAACACCCCAGAAGTTATTTTCTTCGTTCCTCTGTTTCGGCCGGACTAAAATTGAGGCTCGGACTTTTTCCAGTGTATAGTTTTCCAAAGCAAGATTAGTTCACGAACATGGTTTTTTTTTCTTTGTTCCCTTGGATCTGTTGGATGAAAGTCAAAAATAATAGTTTCCAATATGGTTATCAATGTTACAGTAAAACCCCGGATACCACGTAGTTGCCTTAATCCTTACACTGCAGTTGAAACGCAGACAATAAAATTTCCTAGGATTGGTAAATTCTAAGTTTGATTGATCTTTTTATGCGCTCTCGGATTTCAATGACTGTAGTATACTTTAAAAAAAAAAAAAATTCAAGCAGTCCTCAGTTGTTCTTATACACCCCCCCCCCCCCACTCCAACCCACCCTGCATTACCATGCAAAAACTACAATCGAAGATAATAACCGATCGCAAGTCTGACTTGACCACAAGTCAATCCGAACAAAGTTGCGAACTTCGGTTGAACAATGTGAAACTTCTTGAAATTCTCTCTCCGTTTTTCTTCTCGGAAAGTTTTTTTCTAGACGGGAAACACAGCCTCTCTTCTCACTGTATTCAACCAGACAGCGAAGCGCGCGGGTTGATAGCGGAGCACTAGCTGCTATAGCTGAAAGAAGAAAAAAGTAAAAATTCGAAGAAACGGGAAAACCTCGCAATGATAGTATATAAATAAAGTGTTGATCGGTTGGCGGGGAAGATACTACCCCCCCCCGGGGGGGGGGGGGGGGGGGGGGGGGGGGGGTTAAAATAAAATAATTTTTGAAAACCGAGCCTCAAGTCGCGCCGTGTCTAGCTGGATAGGCAAAATCTCTTCTTCCCCCTCCATCCGTCGGTGAAGAGGAGTGCGCGGTTTACATTTTCTTATTCAAATAACGTTCCTTGCGGGAGAGGTTATAAACAGGTCGTCGGCCTAGTAGGCGCCGTTCCAAGTTAAACACAACCCGCTCGGCTTGTCCCCCCCCCGCCCCCCCCCCTACTCCACCATCTCTGCTTTCCTCCTCCCCTCCCCCTTTCAAAGCCAACACTTCCGTGATCGCAGATTTGAATGTAACCCCCCGATTCCCCTTCTCACCACCTTTTGGCCCCTTCGCCCGTATCAGAAGTCAAACCACCTTCTGAACTATCTCTTTTTTCCTCACTTTTCTTTCTCCCTCCACCTCTCTCTCTCTTCTCATCTCTTCGTTTTTTTTTTTTTTTTGTTTCTGTTTTTTTTTGTTTTTTTCTTTATTGCTTCGCGTCTCCCCTTCTGTTTCCTCCAGTCAAGACTTTTAGGCGTTAGAGCCATCGCTGGGATTCTTGACTAAATCCAAGATTTTTCCTCGCGTGAGGAAAAAGCTGAGACTCTTGGAAACTTTTTCATTTAATTTTCGTGTGAACTTTTTCGCAGTTCTAGTGTTTTTTCATAATCTTTAACGTTTTTAGTTGTTTATCTTTCTCTCTCTCTCCTCTCTCTCTCTCTCTCTCTCTCTCTCTCTCTCTCTCTCTCTCTCTCTCTCTCTCTCTCTCTCTCTCTCTCTCTCTCTCTCTCTCCCTTTCTTTTGTTCTTCCTTTCTTTCTGTTTCAAAAATGAACTAGTGGTTTCGACGTCGGGGGTCGTGATTGGTTCTAACTTGATACATTATCGCAACACTACTATTTGATTGGTCGATTTTAAATTGCGCGCTCTTTTCAGTTGAATAAAAGAAACAAAATGAAAACAAATAATTCACTTTAACTATAGGCAATCGGGTTTTAAATTATTAACCTCCTCAGAGAGTCGTAGGACTCGAAGGCCTTTCGATCTTAAATCATCGCATCAGTGACAATAATACGAAACAAATAAAAGTAAAAAACAATACCACTCGGATATTGATAGTGATTTAACCCTTTCCAGCAAAGATGTACAATTTTCTGTAACATGGGTTTCAATGGAATTTAAATGAACATTTTGCAAAAACATGTGTGACCCATCAAAAGTCTTAGAAAATTGTCCTCTTTTGAACGGTCTAAAAAAATCTCAAGAAAAGTCAAATTCCAAAATGCGTGCTGGAAAGGGTTAAGATCGAAAGGCCTATGACTCTCAAAGTAAGTAATGTAATAATAGATTGGCTATACCTACAGCGTATGAGTTCATTTTCATTTTATTTTGTTGTTGTTGTTACTTTAGTACATCTTGTTATTTGCAATGTCTCAATATAATTAAATAGCCTATAACTATGGGGCTCTTGCAAACTTTTGCTGTGAGCAAATGAATAGTCCATTCTGATGTAAGAACCAGCGAAAATCACAATGAGAAAGTCTAAAATCCAGTAATAAACCTACATAACTACTTTAAAGGCAAGATCGTATTGGCGCGGTTCGACGCAGGTATCATGGGAGATTCCTATCTATAATATATCACTTTCTCTTTGGAAACACAAAGATATGTCTCAATTTAGATAGGAATCTCCCATGATACCTGCTTCGAATCGCCATTAAGCTCGATTCTGAGAGTGAATATCGTGATTTTTTAGTGTACTCATCGTCATTTTAACAGGTTTTTATGCAAGGATCAACTCTTCAATTCCGTGCAGCAAAAGTTCGCGAGAGCCCCATTAGTATTATCAGTTGCGGATCGTGCAATTTGGCAACATTGGTTATTTGTCATTCAATCTTATGCAAAAGTATCGATATCTTGGGGGTGCAATTGCACCTCCTGAAGATCGATAGTTGTACATAGGTTTAAATGGAGAAATTACATTGTTGCCACATTGCACAAGCCGCCACTGAGTATTATATTCTCAATTCAGAGATTTATTTGTTTTTAAAGTCAAGAAATATCATTCCGCAACCATTGTGATGTATTAATACTGTTAAAAGTGACAACACAGCGGTTAGAGCGTAAGAAGGTTTCTTATTGTCAGTGCAACTGCACTATAACGCGGGTGGAAATGGGGTAATTATCTTCATATTCGGATAAAGCGAAATGGTTTCCGAAATAAGATTAACAGCGTAACATTAATTACATCAAAATAACTTCCGCGCGCGTTCTCCAGCCCAGGTTTTGGAGGCGGATTTCATGAAATCTGATTATATTGGATGCTCACCGACATCGGTGTTAACGGGTTCATAATCTTTGGCGGATTCCCAGAGATTACTTTATCGTTATCGTCCCTTCTCAGTGCGCTCGTCTGTCCCGCATTTCCTATTTCTTGATGATGTAAAGGCATTTGTGCGCGTGTGCAGAAGTAACTGAAGTTTCAAACTCATTATTCATTGGCGGCTCGTGAAATACGATTTATCGACGTATTTTTCATTTAAACCAGCACGAAAAAGAATCGAATTCAACTGAACCCCCAAGAAATCGATCCTTTTGCTTAGATTCAAAAAGGAGAAAAACGATAAATTGAGTGTGTAGAAACAGTAACGGCTCGTGAAATGCGATATATCGATGTTTTTCCATTTCAATTTATACGAAAGATTCGATTCAAGAGATCGGTACTTTTTTTATATACAGCGTAAGAATTACAATATCGACTCAGCACCAAGTAATGTTAATGTTATAATGTGTTGTGCGAAATTTAAATTACAAGTCAATTCGACATCATGATCTACAAGAAAACGCTAATTTACTCTCTAAAATGCTGCATTTACAACAAAAATGGCAAGTTCAATCTTGAAATGCTGATTGACATGGTGTAGATAGTGGGAATTTTTCGACTTCTTTCGTTGTATGTTTAAATGGTAAAATGGCAATAACCGAATATTGTCAAGAGGCTACTGTCATAGCCTATCTAGATCCTAAGATTACACTCGTAAACCCAAAATGGCCCGTCCCAATTTTACGGTTGAATAACTTGGGTATTTACGTTAAAAGAAATGGTGGTTATCGTATCATTAATTTGTTTTTGTTCTTGTTTTTTTGACGATCACGAAGGGGTTTCTGCGTGCTCTACATATCCACCATACTTCGGCAAGACTCATGATTTTAAAAATTCAAAACTCAAATGCGCGCTCTTTGAAAATCATTCTGAAGATGAATTAATTCTTACCTATAGTTGACTCTCAATCCCTTTTGCAATCGTTGGTCTTCTGAATGTATAGCTACTTAATACGTCAGCCACGTAACTTGCTGATTCAGAATTAATCTTGCGTTTTCATCCTCTTCAAAATGTCCATCACTGGCCCTTTGCCCTGTGAAATAAAAAATGCATTCGTTAAGCATTTAAGCACGACAAATTATATCTACCCTGCAGTAGCGTAGCGTGTAATTTGGCAACGCTGAACTGTGCCCATTTAAAACCATGTAAAAGGTCGAATACAAGGGTTTTCACCGAACACCCAATAGTTCGATCTTTTTCATGGATTTAAATGGACAAGTTGCAACGTTGCCAACTTGCACGCTTCGCCACGACTACCCTGAATTATGAAGCATATAGGTTGAATGTTGCATCAGTGGATCTGCTTTAAACAATTTGTTGGGAACAAATGAAATTGTGCTTTAAACATAAAATTATGCGATGAATAGCAAAAAAAAATATATATATAAACGATACAACAATGAAAGCATGTCTGAAAAATTTCAAATGGTGCTGAAGGCAACTATATTGTCCAATAGAACCTTTTTGGCCTTTATTCCTAGGTTCGAATCCCGGCTTGGGTGGCATGATTTTATGATCTCACATCATCACTTCGATTCGGATTGACATGGATGCTCCTCTTTTCTCTCTCTCTCTCTCTCTCTCTCTCTCTCTCTCTCTCTCTCTCTCTCTCTCTCTCTCTCTCTCTCTCTCTCTCTCTCTCTCTCTCTCTCTCTCTCTCTCTCGCCCTCTCTCATCTTTCCTTCTCCCTCTCAGGGTCAGACTGGCCAGGGCCGCTAGGCCGCGATCGCGGCCTAAAGTTTCACTCTTTGAGGCCCGAGGGGGCCCCGCAAGAGCCTTCGAAGGGGCCCCCAAACGGCGAAAATTGAAAAATTTAGGAATGAAAAAATGAATAATGTATCAAAGAAGACAGTAAATAGATTACACTAATGGAAAACCATCGTAAGATAATTGAAATAGCTTAGCATAAGGATCGAAAATGCATCGAGACTGGCCAAGTCCGCTCTAGTCCACGATGCGGACCGAAATTTGGCAAATATAGGCCCCTCGACCGGATTCAAACGAAGCCCCCAACCGGATCAAAACGGGGCCCCCAACGGATTAAAACGATGTCCCCGAACGGGTCAAAAACGGGGCCCCCAACGGATTGAAAATGGGGCCCCCGAACGGATTAAAACGATGTCCCCGAACGGGTCAAAACTGTGCCCCCAGGTCCCCCAAAAAGTATTTAAAGAATAAACTGAGAAGGAAATAATAAATATACTGGCAAGAAAAACAAAACTGTGACAATCCGTTTGATTACAACTAAGCTAGAGGCGAGTCATAGGAGTCTACCACTAGGTCTTACACTTTTTTAAAAACTACGAAGTTTTTCTTTTTTTTCTTCTTTTCAAAGTCAAAGCCTGCTAAAATGTTATCTCAATCTCATAAATAATTTCTCACTTCTCTCATACAAATGAAACCCAAAAAAAAACCATTAAAATTGGGTTTTCAAGGTGTAAAATTTTCACAATTTTCCGGGGGAGGACCCTCGAACCCCCCGTCAACCTGGGGGGTATTTCATACCCCCCAGACCCCCCGATGAGTGAGGCAAGTGAAAAAAGATGACGTCATTTAGATCTGACTGCACCACTGAAAATAAGTTACTCTATCCTGGACTAAAGAGGCCACAGCCGAGCATATCCTCTTACTGATATTTTGGATGTGTTTAAAAGGCCCAATTAAAAATCGCTAATGCTATGATCTGGAGCCTTTAATAAAACCACGTAATAACTAAAAAATAAAAGAAAATAAGAAACCGAGAACTCTGATCCGTCAGTTGGAAATGGCGTAAAAAACACCTCGTTTTAAGTTAATTTAAAAAAAAAAAATGTCCCGAGGGGGGCCCCAGTTTGTAGGGAGGGGCCGGCCCCTAAATTGACCCAGTGGCCTGACATTTAGAGAGCCAGTCCGACCCTGCTCCCTCTCTCATCAATTTCCTCATCTATCTCATTTTCTGAAAAAAACTTCAATCACTCTGAGGACTGCAGGTTCATTCCAGCATTAATGTGTCAATAACTTTTAGAAATAAAAGCCGGGCCTTGCCGTCAACATCTTCTTCTCGTGAAAATGCACAAATTCAAAGTTTGCAATTCGGCTGAGAGCATTACTTTCAAACAAAAAATGTCTTATCATTTTCGGTGTCTATATTTTAGACTAAGACAAGATAGATGTCAATGGGAGTTTGCTTCACTGCACACCAGGCATTTCTTCATTTATTCTAATTAATTGATCGATTAAATTTCAATTTGATTAAATCATAGTATGGATAATCTAAGAGGTATTCCCGCATTCTTTATTCTTTATTTGCCTTTCATAACTCGACGGAAATGGATCATCTCAATTCGCGAGTTATGTACGATCCTTCAATAAAAGCTTTCTCCCCTCGCTCTTCTGAGTCAAGTTTACTCGTAAACTTTCCGAGCCGGCAAAGTTTCTTTTCTTTGTATATATAAATGGGGAACAGGATTATTATTACTTCCTTAGTCGTAAAATTAAACTTTTGCTCCAACTTTCTCGCCTTTGTTCCTTCATTCATTTTTACCGGGCTTAATTTCAAAATGCTTTTAAGAGCATTTTACCTCAATAGGTTATGAGTTTTGGTGGAATTTTTCGTAAATATTTTGCGTTTATCAGTGCTGATGCGGGTCGAGAAGCACTTTATATTTTTAGTCGAAGCTAAAACTTTGGCGGTCCTTAAATTAAAGACCGTATATTATTTATAGAGCGCTTCCTGTTCAGAGCAATCCTTGTGACTTGTCTTTGGTCTTGTCTTTTCAATTTTGTTGTTTTTATTTCTTCACTGAACCATTCCAAATTTATTTTTTGATACATTTCCGAGGTGGTTTTCTAAGAAAATATGTTAAAAACAACTTTCAAATATCCAAGCCACCGAACAAGAAAACTGACATCATGCAGTTCGTACATCCTCTTATCGTTGGAACTATTTTTTTTTTTTTTTAAATGCAACTAAAATTTCGACAGTTTTTTTTTTTTTTCTTTGGGGTTAAATAACACGTAACGTTGCAATATCCTCGATCTGAGACTGGTGCTGAACACCAATTTGAGCGAAATATGAAAAAAATACTACGTTAAAGTAGCGTCTAAAATGTTGATCAACAGGGACCGAATTTGGGGTAGTCTACTTTTTAATGCAAAACTCGTCGTCTTAAGAGGCGTGACATATTCTTTTCATCTCAAGAATAAATAGTAAAAACATTGACTTGCAGAGTTAGACAAAGGGTAGTCAATTAAAAGCCTTTTTTTTTTTTTTTAAATTACTTTTAAGAAGAAGTAATCGACACGGATTTCAGCGTTATTCAGGGGTTCTGATTTCAAATGATTCCACTAGTGTTACAATAATCAAATAAAATGTTGTTTGTGATTGTTGTCAATGACATTTGTTTTATTGAAATCGACACACCTGTACCGCCTCAAAATAAATCGATTATAAGTGTAATAGAAAAACACAATTTTCCCAACTTTCGACACCGAGACGAATGAACCTTTTTTATCTATTTATTTATTTATTTATTTATTTATTTATTTATTTATTTATTTATTTATTTATTTATTTATTCTTATTTTTTAGTCATTGGATTTTTTTTTTTTTTTTTTTTTTTTTATCGAAGCTATGGAAATTTTTTCGAGAACTATGCGTTGTGACAAAAAAAAAAAAATTAAAACGAAGGATTATTACGGGTACGAGGATGATGTTATTAATTAAATTCCTTCGTTTAAGATTCATTTTGCGAGCGGGTGTTTTGTGAGGAAGAGACGACGCGACGGGAAACACGAGACTAGCTCGAGGGGTATTCCAAAGGGCTTAAGCCCTGCTGCGACTTGTAATTAAATTAAAGGGAGGATCATTTTCTATGACCGAGTTGGGTTGTGCGGGGTCCTTAGGCGAGAGGCTGTAGACGCGGCGACGCACAGAGGAGTGAAACACACATTGACGGATACAGGGAATTGTCTTTCTCTCTTTCCCTCCATTTGAACTTATGCGTTAGAAAAGGATAGCAGAGGGGGCCATCACGGGACTTTGGCCCCCTCTTCTGTGCTTTTCTAACGCACGTTTTCAAATGAAAGGAGAGAGAGAAAGACAATTCCTTGTATCCGCCCATGGAAGCACAGCATTTAGTCATCGAAGGCGTAAGTATTCAGAAATTCCTCTTGAATTGAAACATTGAAAAGAATAAG
This sequence comes from Trialeurodes vaporariorum, assembly GCA_011764245.1. Lineage (NCBI taxonomy): Eukaryota > Metazoa > Arthropoda > Insecta > Hemiptera > Aleyrodidae > Trialeurodes > Trialeurodes vaporariorum. The sequence goes on from VMOF01000388.1 coordinate 18,585,070, forward strand.
GTGTGTTGGATTAAAAGAAAATCGAATTTTAAAAGCTTAGTTTAAAACTTTCCTGTAACATTTATGGATTTAAATTACTTTTTATAGATGTTACATGTGATAAACAGTGGTTTTGATGTTTTATAACTGATGAATAGATATGAAATTTACTCCATGATTTTTTTGCCAGCTTTAGAAGATTTTTGACCAAAGTGCGTTGGTCTCATCCCTTTGTGCGTCGATATTGCGTCGCTGAGTTTTTACCTGTATTAAATTCCTTCTCCTTCTCCCTCGCACTCTCCCTCGCTTCAAGCTTCCTCTCTACAGCTTGAGTCGAGTGCTTCAGAGCGCACCGCGGAGGGTCTTTCGCCCTCTGACCTGGTGAGCTGGTGAATGGTGACTGGGTCAACTGGGTGACTGACTTCTCTTTTAACCGCAAATATTCCGCGCGGAATCTCGCGAGTGTATAGGGTGCGATGCTCGATAGAGGTACGTGATGTGGGCCTCAAACGCTGAAGGGGAGCTTGGGTGTAGAGGAACAAGCCGCAACTGAAAGCTTGAACTTTTAAATGTTTTTCAGTTACAGATGCATATAAGCGTCACTGCGGTCAGCCTTTGTATAGTCTGGTAGATAGAGAAACCGACCACTAACCCGCCTGCAGCCATGCAGAGAGTTTTGGGTTCGAATCCGAGTGACAAAATTTTATGGTCTCACAATCAGATACCTATTTATTAGTTGCCTCGGATAGGCAAGGATGGCGGATACAGGGATGCTCTCTCTCTCTTTCCCCCTCTCTTTTCCCTCCTCTCTCTTTCTCCTCTCTCTCTCTCTCTTCCTTCCTTCTCTCTCTCTTTCTCCCCTCCTCTCTCTCTCTCTCTCCTCTCTTCCCTTTTCCTCTCTCGCTCTCTCCCTCTCCCCCCCCTCCCCTCTCCCTCTCTCTCTCCTCTCTCTCTTCTCTCCCCTCTCTCTCTCTCTCTTCTCTCACTCTCTTCCCTCTCTCTCCTCTATCTCTCCTCTCTCTCTCTCCTCTCTTTCCTCTTCCCCTTTTCTCTCTCCTCGCTCCTCTCTTCTCCCTCTTCCTTCTTCTCTCTCCTCCTCTCTCTCTCTTCCTCTCTCCCCTCTCTCCCCCTCTCTCTCTCTTCTCTCTCCCTTCTCTTCTCTCTCTCTCCCCCTCTCTCTTCTCCTCTCTCTCTCTCTCTTCTCTCTCTTCTCCCCTCTCTCTCCTCTCTCTCTCTCCTCCTCTCTCCTTTTCTCTCTTCTCTCTTCTCTCTCTCTTCCCCTCTCTCTCTCTTCTCTCTTCTTTTTTTTTTTTTTTCCCCCCCCCCCCCCCCCCTCCTCCCTTTTTCTCTCTCCCCTTTTCTCTCTCTCTCTCTCTCTCCTCTCTCTCCCCTCTTCTCTTCTCTCTCTCTCTCTCTCTCTCCCCTCCCCTCCTCTCTCCCCCTTCCATAAGTAAATCCGCATATTTTTTTTTTTTTTTTTTTTTTTTTTTTTTTTTTGGGGGGGATAGATGAATACAAGGGCCGGATTTTCGATTACACAACAGCGTAGGGACTCACTACACAAAGGGAGGAAGAAAAGAAGATAAAGAGAGAAAAAGGAAAAGAGGGAAAGGCGGAAGAATAAGAAAACAAAAACTATGCTGATCAAACAGTTAAAAACTGAGTTTTTAATTTATTTTTTCAAACAAATATTTTAGAGATGGAGACCCCCGAACCCCCTTCTTTCTGTGGATCACCCCCCTTCCCTCCGGCATCCTACTCTCCTTCTTGGGGGGCTTCAAATCTAAGATTACGTAGGGCTTCAAGAGAGAGATGTAAATCCACCCATGTGCCATACAGTACGATCGAAAGGGTTAGTCGGAGATTACTCAAAATCTTGGGAACAATACTCCCCAATATTGTACTTTTTTCACTACCAACGATTTTAGTGATAACATGACGTCGTATATCGAAGATTACTCGCCGCCACCTATCAGAGACTATAGCTCATTTCAAACTGGGCCAATCACGTTTTTGTTACAACGGGTTGCGCGGTATGACGTTGTTTATTTTCGGAGGTAAAGGATTTTTACGATAACTGTTTAGAAAGCGGTGACGTAGCAGTCGCGTCGGTATCTGGTAGATCTTATTTCACGTGAGCGGAGAAAAAGGGAACTCTTGACTGGACAGGTGCTTTAAGCAGCAGCGCCTTGATATGCCTCATGCCTCCTGTCGAGCGCCGACAAGCCACGCTTTTGTCTTTGAGACCGCTCAGCGGGGAGTCAGATTTCGGGTGCTCGGGTGTCACTGTGGAGGACGGGTAGTTGAGGAGGGGCGGTGGAGGGTGAAAGGGTTGGAGGGAGTGAGAGAGGGAGGGAGGGAGGAAGGGAGAGCAATGCTGTTTACTTGATTGAGAGTTGATACCGGTACTCGCGAGTAGCGACTTTAACCCTTTCGGCCTTCAGTGCGCGGTTTCTCCGTCGCAAACGGTAGATTCAAAAAAATGCAGTTGCTGGTCGTTTACACCTTACAAATTACAATGATATTGAAAAGTATGCTAGAGAAACGATGCGTAATTTGTTGTATCAGTGATGCCAGTGTTTTATACTATTTTGCTTGAAAATCGAAATATCGGTTGAGATTATGATTATTCGACGGAAATAGTGCTTTTTTGATGATTCTAAAGTAATAGAAGGCTTTTACAGCTAATTTATAGCAGGATTCCGTATTTTTCCGCTGTCACCATTACTCGTCTGCCATGCACCAAGCTCCAGATTGTGGTGCCCAAAAGCGACACCAAATGACGAAAAGACGTTTGGTGTCTTTCATAGATATGTAGAATTGTAGACTGAAGAGTGTCTCTTATTAACCGAATCTCTTTTCATTTACTAATGTCATTTTTTCCTATCTTTTGTTCCAGGTGAGTTGTCCAATGTCCTTTCTCCTGAGAAGTTGAAAAAATATACATATTCCAGTGGTGAGTATTACTTTTTTGAAGGTACTATGGCTTTCAAAAGAATGCTCCCTGGTCGACATTTTCGCTCTTTAAATCTCGGGAGCCTTTAAACGATTTTGCGACTTTTTGAGAGTGCGTCATGAAAAATCGAAAATTCTATCGGAAACAACTCAGAAATTTCATAATAAGAATTTCAACCAGGGTACTTTCTTTTGAAAGTCAAAGTACTTACCTATATAAATTTGGTTCATTAAAACCCATGAAAAATATCGAACTATCTAGGAATCGCCGATGATCATCGGACTCGACCTTTTCTATGGGTTCAAATGGACAAAACGCCATGTTGCCAAACAGCACGCTTCGCTACTGTCTGACGCACAGTGGTTTGAAGTTTATTTTTCGCTCATAATTTGATGAAGGCAAAAGTAGTCTAAGGAGAATAGCCAAAAGACAGTTTGAACGCTGAAATGTTGCTGAAGGAAAAAACCAGAACTTTTCATGCCGGGAAAAATCTATTTTTCCATCCACTGAGTGGCGTAGAGACCCGCACAACTCTGTAAACATAGAATATTTCGAACGGAATAGTTTTTATAACCAAATGATTTTGTGAAGATTCTATTGATATTGAACGAATGCCCCGAAAAAAATCGAGAGAGAAAAAAAAAAGAAAAGAATTTGGTCAAAACCTTTGGAGGAAAAATGACCAAGCAAAAGGTTTTAGTATAGAGCTAACCAAAGAATTAGTTCGTCCAACTGCGAGATTTTGCTGTGTGAACCAAAGATTTGATTGGCTCGGCTAAAGTCTTTTGCTGGGCCGCTTTTGTACCAAAGGTTTTATCAGCACTACCAGTGCCCCCCCGTTTTTTTTTTTTTTTTTTTTTTTTTTTTTTTTTTTTTTTGCAGCTACGAAGCGTGCAAACTGCCAACGCTGCATTTTTTGTACCTAAACCTACGGAAAAGATCAAATCAAGGGTGTTCTCCGCACACCCTACCGTTCGATCTTTTACATGCGTTTAAATGAACAAATTGCAACGCTGCCAGATTCTCCACGCTACGCATCTAAATCGATCATACGGTAGAGAGTTGTCAAGAGTTTTCAGATTTATAGATCTATTTTGCAAAACGCGTCTAAAAATTTCGTCTCAGAATCGTCAAATTCACTCGTAGCGAAAAAAATTCTCAAAATAGACATTTTTCTGTATTTAGAAGGAGAGGGGGCGGGGGACATTCAATTACTCTAACGATTATTTACAGGACGATCCAGCCTCCTCGTCTATTACAAGCTTTTATATCACTTGTTGACCTAAATAAAATGAACTCGGCAGAACTCGTTGCGCTACCGAAATTGATGACAAAGATTACCGGCTAAAAATTTTTTTTCCTCGCCCCCTCTCGCCCCCTCTCGCCCCCCTCTCGCCCCCTCTCGACCCCCCCCCCCCCCCCCTCTGAGTTCGTAGACCATACACGCTTGGCGTCTCGATGCTCGCTCATCTTCGAGTAAATGCGCCTTGCTCAGTGCTCACAAAATTAACGGCTCACAAGTCACGAGGCGAGAACGAGAAGGCTTTTACAGTTAGAGTAATTAACGAAGCTTAAGCTGAGGCTGAGCTGAGCTGAGCAGAGCAGTGAGCCCTGCGTGAAGATCCGCGAGAGTGGAAAAAAGCGAGAGGGTGGGAGAGAGGAAAAGAGAGATAGGATGAGTGGGAGTAGGTGTGTGAGAGAGAGAGAGATAGAGTGTGTTATGGAGTGGTAGGGGGGAGGGGGGAGATGAGGTGTGCGAGGGAGAGAGAGGGAGGGAAAGGTTGGGGGCATCACATTGTGTGCGGACGAGGAGTGTGATTGTGGAGATGCGATTGGTTGGGATGAAACGGGATTGTGGTTGCCAAGATGATGAGGAGGAAAATTATCAAATTTTATTCGGATTTAAGAAGGGAATTTGAACATTAATTTCGGACCATCTTGGCAACACCGCTTGGGATGCGATGTGAGAATTTCTTTATTCAGAGCTTGGGTGAGGCAGTTGAGGCACAGCCATAGAGGCAAAACGTTGCGTTGCCGCGTTGCTGAGCTTAATTGAGGTATCCGGAAAAAGACCCGTACACGGAAAAAAAAACTACGGTGAAAATAACCATACGGATACCTGATTTTGGCACCTGCTAGATTTTATGGTAGTGTTAACCAGAAGTATACTATGTTATGACTAGGTCCTAGATGATGTCACCTGATTGCATGTCAAATTTACTCAAAGTATCGGTAAATGTACCATACTTCTGGTCAAGTTTACCATAACATCTAGCAGGTGCCAAAATCAGGTATCCGTATGGTTATTTTCACTAATCTTTTTTTTCCGTGTAGAACACCAAAGGAGCGCTTTTCTGGAGGGTTCAGTGCAGAAGAAAAGGTGAGCTTCACGAACTCTTCAAATTTTTGAGATTTGCTCGGAAATCCTTAATTTATGATATTCGTCCTTCCTTAGATGAAATTTCATTCGGTTGAAAAATCCTCTCACCTAAGATTAGTGGGGTCCGCAGGATTTTTATTGGGAAGGGCTAACTTTGAGGAGACCGAAGAGTCTAATCCAAAGAGTCCAATATGGGTCCAATCCAGTGGCGTACACAGGATTTTTCTTGGGAAAGGCTCGCATTGATGAGCGTTTGACTGAAAATTGTTCTCCCCTTCCCCTCCACTCCCAAAATCGGAGGTCTTGGGGGGCTTTCGCCCCCTTAGCCCCCCCCCCGCGTACGCCACTGGTCCAATCAAATGTTCTATCTCGCTCAATCTAAATAATTATGTAGTATGTACCGACAACAAATCTTTACTCTGCAACAAAATTCTTTAAAGAATCACTCACTGATCAGGTTGACTACTGCCAACCGCCAACCAACAGCTAAAATTAAAATGCTCGATGATTTTTCGATTATGGATGGCATCGAAGGCATCAGGATCATCTGAGCCCCGTTTTTTTTGGTAGGATACGAATGAACTCGATGATCTTTGGTATCATTTATGATCGGAAAACATCCAATAATAAACTACATTCTGCGTTTATGCGTTTGCAACCGGATCATAATCGACAGATCGTTCGCGAAAATACGCTTTGTACATGAAAATCAGAGCTGCGTTTGGCGTATAATTGATCGCATTTTTCAATTCACCGATGATTCCACCAGTGGAGAAAAGATTACACAGTTCGATTTAATGTATGGCTGAAATGCTCGAAAATACTCAAATCTGTAGTCTTTCCTCAATCGGTGGAAACTCGCCGTTAATTAATTAAAATATCCGCAAGTTTTTTAAAGTCATCGACGACGCCACCGATTGAGGAAAGATTACTGATGCAAGTATTTTCGTGCATTACAGTCATACACTGAACTGAACTGTGTAATCTTTTCTCCACCGGTGGAATCATCGGTGAATTGAAAAATGCGATTAATTATTTGCAAATGTGTCCTTTTATGTGCGGTATATCATAGTCAGAGACAGATAGAGACATAGTGCATCCCTGGCAAAAATTGTCCATACAGTTCCATAAGACCCATAACCAATTTCCTATGCAGAGTATATGGATATCGTATGAATATACATGGATTTGTAAGGATATCAACACGTATACCCATACGATATCCATGCATATTCATTATTCATACTCTGTATCGGGAATTGGTTATAGCCCTTATAGACTGTATAGGCATCATTTTTGCCAGGGATTTCTACGTTTCTCGTGTTGGCGCGTTATGAAAGTAAAGGCATGTATGTAAAGTGGGTTCATTTTTGTTCGGGGACTCAACGAAACATTAGTTAACAGTCGCCTACTGTTGAGTGATGGGCATTGCTCCAATCTAAATCTTTCGCTTTTTGCTCTAAATTTCAATTAATCAATGCAAATATAATTTTTGAAGTAAATTCATCGGAAGCCGTCATTCCGTCTAAAAAACACCAATTAAAACCGTGAAGATAACCTAACCTATGTCCATCACTCAACAGCAAGCGACTGATGGCTGTCATTTTGATGAGTGATCTTTGAGCTGGAAAATTGGACCGGTGTTGCAAGCTTTGCGCTGATTCTACAAAAAAATACAATTTAAAGCGTTTTTCTTGATTCTTCTGTGTGTGCAATCGAAGAACAATTACCTCCATTTTGCACAGAAAAAAAAACAGAAAAATCACTTTGGTAGCGCTAACAAAACCATCGGTAGAAAAACCAGCAAAAGACTTTCAATGGAGCCAACCAAATCTTTGGTTCACCCAGCACAATCTCTTTAGTTAGGCGGACAAAACCTTTGGTTAGCTCTACTAAAGTCTTTTGCTGGGTCATTTTTCTACCAAAGGTTTTGTCAGCGCTACCAAAGTGTTTCTCTCTGTTTTTTCTGTGTGTACGCGTGGTGAAATATCGATTATTCATAGGTTCAAATCTAATCCATCTAACATAATACATCTGAATCCATTATAATCGATGAGTTTACCTGGATGGGATTTCGATACATATTGCAATTCACTATCGCAGTATCGCAGGCCTCTCGTCGGATTGTAAGGCGTAGTGGCATCGCATGAGCGAAATGAGCATGGGGCACAGGCATGCATGGTTAGGCGACGCGGTTATGTGTGAGACGTGTGTTTTGTGTTTGCGTGTTTGAGAGTGTTTGTGTGTTTGAGTGTGCAGTGCTGCATGGGGGCTCGAAATCGGACGGAGGAACACACGGTGGCGCGGCCGCGGCATCGGCGAGAACGCGGAGCGAGCGGAGTAGTGTGATCGGGATCAGAGCTCGCGGAGTGGCGCGGAGTTTGCTGCCGTTCTGTGTTCTCCTCCTTTTGGTCAATGACCCGGCTCGGGGTGCGCATGCGTCAACATCATACTGACCTACTTTAGGAATGGGAAAATTGAGATTGCATACTCGGCAAAACTCGGGCAAGTTCGTTCGCGTCCGCCGCGCCGCCACCGCGCCGCACTCTCCTCTTCCCCGCCGAACAACGCCGATCCTATCCTACGGAAACTCCCCCTTCCTTGACGGGCCGGCTACCTGCATAAATTGTACATGTGTATCTGAGTTCATAAGAGTGTGAGTGTGTATTATGACGGCACGATGCGTTGTTGTCGGGTGGGACGTCAAGTACGTTTGTCTTGTATTATTTCTTCTGGTAAGTTGATCCCGGAAGGTATTAAGCGAACGGTTCTGCAGACATTTGCTAACAAAATTTTTACACGCATAACTCTTGATAAATTTTAATTGTTTTACTAAGTATACTGAAATTTTGCATTTTAGCGTGAAATTTAGCACGCTTCATTCAAATTTTGTCTCTACTTTCCCTCTAGACTCAATTTTCCTTCGGAAAACTGAAATTATCTGCACCTTACCTCAAATTTACGATCCAACGGACACGAAGTCAAAACTAGGAAAGTTGAGGAAGAACCGTAGAAGCTGGAGAAAAACTGATGAAAAATTCGGATTCCTCGACTGAAATACTTGAAGCAAGCTTGGGTATACACCCGAAATTCCTGTAGGTTTCAGGATAATTTGTCAAACTTTTTCTTAATTATCCATAAGGAGAATCTGTAAGCATATGTCTTGTCCATAAGGAAAGCTCGTTAGCAAATGTCTGCAGTTCGTAAAAATCGAAGATATTGTGATTGTAAAAGGCAAAGTCTGCAGGTCCAGGGGAAGTTGTCATTGCACCAGAAGATCAATAATCGAATGTATCACTGAAATCGTACTAACCTATCGCTCCAGAACTATTCTAAACGCACAGTGTGAAGCTTCATTGCTGATTTTTAATTTTTTAAATTATTGATAGATATTCATATACATTCGCTGTTGTCAGTGGCGTGCGGGAGGGGGCTTAACCTAGCCCCCCCTAATCCTCCAATTTTTAGGAGAGGAGGGAAGGAGGGGAACAAATTTTAGACAAACGCTCGTCAGTGCAAGCCCCCTACCAATAAAAATCCTGCGTACGCTATACTGTTCGCTGCAGAAGATTTCGTTAAAAGTAAAGTGCATTCAACTGTTGTTTGTTTATATTTTATTTGTTTTATTCAGTCGTGTCATCAAATATTATTATTATTATTATAGCTGTCCGCCTCAAACGGTTCAAAATGGAGGTTTATGACAGTTAGACGTAATGTTGCTGACTTACGATCAATTCCGACAACCAGTGGCGGATTCAGACAATTTTTCGCTTGGGGGGGGCGTGAAATTTTGAAATTTGAAGCGTCGGTGGAAGCAATTTCGGGCTAATTTCTGTTGAAAAAACAGACGACATTTGAGGCTTCTGGAAAGAGGAGACACGTGCCCTCATCCCCCCCATAGATTCACCACTGCCAACGCCGAATGGTAGTGTTCATGATGGTGCAAATTATACGCGGCTACAGGAATTTGTCTATCTCTCTCTCCTCCCATTTGAATGCGTGTGTAAGAAAAGAACGGAGATAGGGGCCAACGTCACTTGATGGCCTCCTTTGATTTCTTTTTCTAACACATGCGTTTAAACGAGAGGAGGGAGAGAGGAAGGAAACTTTCTGCATCCGCCCATGTGCAAAAGTAACCCAAAACGGAGTCTCTCTGCAGGAGCACTGGGGTACTTTCCCTTTCCACTCTCAATGAGATTTTGATAGGAAATGCGTTTGAAATCTGAAATCTTTGCGGAAAGTCTGAAACCCTCCAACTACAAGAAATGAATGACTGTCATTCTGACAGCCATTTCGAATGATGATTATTGTAAAAGCTGGCGATCGTGATGAATATGAGGATGAGAGAATTGGAGAATTGGTGGAGAAGAGTTGAATTGGCCTCGTATATTTCATTCATGAAGTTCTTTTTCATTCCCTCTGCTTCTATGTGAGCATGTTTCTGTGTTCGACGAACACTATTCGTTGTTGGATGGTGTTGATGTTTCGTTTAATTTTAATGCGTAAATACCCACTTGATTACGATTCGCTGGTGCTTGTCTTGTTTTTTGTTCGATTTATTTCTTTTTTTCTTTTTTTATTATCTTTTCTGGCGCGACGCGACGCCGCGCCATGCCATTGCGTTGTTGCGACGATCGTCGCATCGCTTCAAGGGACAAGTGCAGAGATGCCAGATTTCCGACAAAAAAAGTGCATTTTTCCATAACTATAACCAATGGAAAATGAGCCCATCAGTTATGAAACGTGCAATACGACAACATTGCATTTCATATACGTTCAAATCCTTTCAAAAGGTCACAATTGAGGCCGTTAGCTGCTCTGGGAAAAAATACTTCCTAAATTCTAGTCATATTACCATCATAAGCGCAACGATATGTGAACAGCAGAGAATCTAGTAGTTTTACCAGAAAATTCATTTGTTACTAACTATCAGAATATGGTTACAGAACCAGCTAGACAGAACCCCATTCGGCTACGCCACTGAACCCCTAAACCTTTTCACGACCAGGTTACGAAGACCAATCAATGATTGATCCGTCGAATTAAGTGAATAGTTAAATATTCCTACACCGCCGTGCTGATTTTGCATACACAGTGGATTGAAGGCGCTTTAGAAATCATTATTTTTCAAATGTTGACAATTTGGAGTCACGATTATAGTGAATTCAAAGCTGAAATTGTGTGAGGCAGATCTCTTCACAGAAACGAGTGTACTCGGGCGTAGTACTAAAAGGGTTAAACCACCTTTTCCTGAGAGCTGTGTTAAGAATCGCATGGTTAATCTATCGCAATGGTCAATAGAAATTGCAGCCTACCCTTTTGCACACGAATTATGAAAAAAGTGTCAGTGTGATCTGAAACCTACGTCATTAAATTGAGAGAACTGTTCTCATATGATTTTGTGTGTGAGTTAATTTGTTTGAAATTCCGTAAGACACTTCATGTTATATGTCGTCTATTACATGGGACACGGTGACTGCGAAAGATTTACTTTTGAAATTATGTTTAAGTGAATTCGAGAAATCGCATTTTAAATCGACTCAAAAGCATCAAATTTGGCGTAAATTTTAGTTCACCGCCCTTCAAAATTGAATCAAGAAGTTAAAGGAAAGATCTAATTCCGAGAGGGGTCACCTCGGATTGTAATGTGATAATAATTTGATTGTTAAGACGCAACCGCGCTGAACCAAATCTGTTCTTTGGAGGAAAAGCGACCTAATTTCCGGGGCCAGTTTTGACCCATTCAGTTAATACACGGGTTAAAAATACACCCAGTTCCAGAACACAGTGGCAGTGGCACTATACTCTAACACTACACGGCCAGCGACGCGACGCCACTGGGATTAGATCCCGGCCATGGCGCAAATGTTGCCAGATTGTGCAATCATCAACACCTTAGCTTAGCCATTATTTATTTATTTATTTATTTATTTATTTATTTATTTATTTATTTATTTATTTATTTATTTATTTATTTATTTATTTATTTATTTATTTATTTATTTATTATTTATTATTTATTTATTTATTTATTTATTTATTTATTTATTTATTTATTTATTTATTTTCATTGTTTATTTGTTAGATTTATGTTTTCTTTAAGCTTAGATCTAAGAAGATCTTTATTTTATTGATTAGCGAGTCTTTACGGACACAGTTTAATATTGAAACTGATACCATCCTGCAGCTGGTAATTTTCTAATTTCGAATCCTCGATTTTGCCAAATATTTATTCTGAACTTGTTAAAAGTCAAACTGCTAAAAAAAATAATAAATAATTGAATAAATAAATGTTACTGGAAGCATGGCTGATTGTGTCAATCGATCCGTGGGTAATTTTGTTCGAACTTAGGTTTCACTGCCAGCTGTCCAGCCCCCCCCCCCCTGAAAGTTTATTTTTTTCACCGGCTACCCTGATATTAGCTTACTACCACTGGCGATGCGTGAAATTTGGCAACAATGTCTTTTCTCTATTTAAATTCACCAAAAAATTCGAATGCTTCAGTCATCGGCGATGACCAGGTATTTCGACCTTTTTATTGTGTTTAAATGGGGAAAAAGGAACGTTGCCAAATCGCACGCCTCGCCACTGCTTACTACCCACTACCGCATTTGTGAGTGGCAGAAAAATCAACTTTCTAACAAAAAGGCGTGATTCCAACAGAGACAAAGTGCCTCGCCAATAATCGATCTTATTCGTAGGTTTAATTACACTCTAAACGGATAAAATCTACTATGTTGTCCTATTGCTCGAATCGCCGCATGCAGTATTGCCTAATTCAGCGGGAAATTTAAACAATGTCCTTTGAGTTAACTGGGAAAATGCATAAAGTAGAATTACACGCAAAACAGTAGCTCTGGGCCTACACTACAAGCTCTTCCTGAGGCGCCTATGTATTATCGACAGTGCTGCTGAATTCGGAGTGAAAGATACAAATTTCCTGTAAGACTTATCGTAAATTATTTATATTTTTCGCCAAATCTGGCAGCACTGCGATTATCAAGCGTAATTTAGCGAATTTTCGCGACGAATATATCCAACAGAATCATGCAAAATCATTGCCAACCTACGCATGACAACAGTAGATGACACGAAGCTGGATCGTGTTTTTCAAACTTTTTCGGTGTTTTCAGTCATCGATAGCATCAATTAGATTTTGAATTCAAGTCCGGAGGTGAATTCAAAATCGAATTGATGCCATCGATGACTGAAAACACATCTAAAAACACAATTGAGTTTCCTCGAATATGTAGTTAGGCTGGTATTGTATATGATATTCGATCGCGAAAATTCGCTAATTGTGTAAATACCGTCGCACCATTCCTGGAAAAAAAAATAACTAGAGAATATTTCAGCTCCAAATTCTGATTATACACATATTATTTAGTGTACCGATGAAGCCGCACTTGAATCACATCATTAGCTTGATTCATCAATCAATTGACTGAAATTGACGAAAATTAACTTACAACCACTTTTACTTTGAGCAGCTCAATAATTATACTGAACAGATTGCTACTTGTATTGATATCCGTAGTATATTCGTAATACATCAAACTATAGCGAATCATGTGTCCGCCCTCGTCAGATGCAATCAGACCTAATTGCATTCAAAATCAAAAACAAGGGACGCAGTGATGCAAATTGCTTCAGTCTGCCTTTATACTGGGTCTGCAGTCGAGCATTGATCCCCCCCCCCAGCACCCCTCTTGTGCCTTCGTCTAAACCTTCTTGCGTTATTGTGGCGCCCATGTTCGAGTTATTGAATCCTCATTGCGAACCGATATCCTATTGACTGACTTCCCGGTGCCGTCCCGAGCTGTGTCTCGATTGTTGTTTTGGTTCGAAAGAGAAATTGGCCGCTATACGAAATTATCCCATTGTGAATTAAACCCAGTGGCGTACCTTTTGGGCAGGAATGCGAACCGTTCCGGAATTTAGAACCGGTTCCAAATTATCTGACAAATTTAGAACCGGCCCCGCTTCCGGTTCCAGCATGGGTTTGAAACCGGTTCCAGAACCGAGCTCCATTTCCAGCTTTTTCTTTATTTTTCCCCAGTGTAGGTACCACAACTGGCGTTTAAAGGAAAGCCTAAGATGGCGGTTGAAATGCCGAATCAACCCTACAATTCATGCACCACGAGCAGCAAAGATGGCCGGTAAAATTTACCGGAAAAAAACACAACATGCAAGTACTATTAGGAAGTTTAACGTTTGATTACGTTCAACATCATAAATTGACGTCATTTGGTACTTGTGATGCATGCATGCAGGGTTGATTCGCGCCCTTCCAACCCCCATCTTTATTGTCTTTCCTTTGATCGTCTCTTGTGGGTTTATGAGTGGATTTTAAAACTATTTATGATGCTCTCAATGTGATTTTCGCGCGATTTTACACCAGAATCAATCCTCTATATTAGTGTGTAGCAAAAGTATGCAACAAACCCTTAACGTTGAATCGATGTATCGAGCCGACGCAACCCGCAAGGCATCGCTGAGACGTCGAATCATTTCAATTGAAATTAGTAATTAAACCCTCACCCCTCACACTCACCCTGCCCTGCCACCATGCCACATTGCACGAAAATAAAAACCGTATTCTCTCTCTCTCTCTCTCTCTCTCTCTCTCTCTCTCTCTCTCTCTCTCTCTCTCTCTCTCTCTCTCTCTCTCTCTCTCTCTCTCTCTCTCTCTCTCTCTCTCTCTCTCTCTCTCTCTCTCTCTTTTATTATTTGCGATTGAGAAGGTTAACAGTGCTAGTGCTTAAAAGTAGGTGAAGAAATTGTTTAGATCACGATCAGGAACTGTATTTTGATTTGGGTCTCCTTATACCCTCCGTCGTCCGTCCATTCCATTCGTCACGATGTCACGGGAACACGAATATTGTGATCAATGTCAGACTCGCAGTCGACGCGCGCGTCGCCCGACGTCCGATGCGACGCGACGTCTCACGTTGCTGGCGGCGCGCGTGGAGGCAAAGCGCAGTGGTCAGAAATCATCAAATCGGCGGTCAAACGTTATCTCTTGAAAGTTTGAGGATTGATTTTTAGATGGTTTTATTCCACGAACGCATCGTCGAATTCAGGAGGTGTGTTTGCACTTTGCACCCCCCAAGATATCAATAATTTTGCATTGCATGGTTGAAAGGCAAAAATTGCCGAATTCCGCTGATCCAGACGTGTTTGGATAATCGGAATATTTAAGTACGGTCCAGTGGCGGCTCGTGCAATGGGTCTGTTGCAAACTTTTGCTGCAACGATTAAGAGAGTTTCAACTAATGTAAAATCGCCTGAAAAGCCCATTGGTGGCATCAGAAAGTCATAAAATGCGATAATAATCTCACAAGAGGCGTTTAATGAAATCCAAGATGGCGGAGAAATATCGAGCAATTAGTATACATGCACCACGAACATCCAAGGATAGCCAACCTCGCAATATCGATCACAACCAATCACAACGTAAAGAAACTTGTAACCTCTACCTCCAGTGAGGTTGTCAAAGTTGGCCATCCTTGGATATTCCTGGTGCATGCATACAAATTGCTCGATATTTCTCCGCCATCTTGGATTTCATTAAACGCCTCTTGTGAGTTTATTATTGCATTTTATGACTTTCTGATGCCACCAATAGACTTTTCAGGCGATTTTACATAGGATTTAACACTCTTCATCGTTGTAGCAAAAGTTTGCAACAGACCCATTTGGCAACAACGGATCCTCTCCATTTAAACCTATGTAAAAGAACCGATGTTCAGGAGGTGCATTGCACCCTCAAGAAGTCGATACTTTCGCATAGGTTTAAATGACAAAACACATGGTTGCCAAATTGCACGAGCCGCCACTGGTACGGTCACTCCACTGCAAGTATACTTATCTCCAATAGCAGTTTTAATGTGCGATTTCAATGCGTAGTTTTCTGTCCACCGGATGGTCATTTATGCCTACTGTGCGTCGTGCGACGTCCGCACGCCCGATGTTTAGAATCGATTCTGCAACAGGACTTAGCGATGGCGTCTCGCGACGTCATTCTTTCTTTTCCCGACCAATCCGTATCAGTTTTAAGAATATGTTTCTTTCCTACTCTCACTCCCATCTCTCTCCCCCCCCTCTTACTCTCTCTCTCTCTCTCTCTCTCTCTCTCTCTCTCTCTCTCTCTCTTCTCTCTCTCTCTCTCTCCCTTGCCCTACTCCTCCATCGTCTCTCTTCTAACACCCCCTCCCCTCCCTGTTACTAGCCCTCTAGCTCCTGGCAACGTCACAAGTCGTAACTCGCAGCGCCATCTGACGTCAATGCATGGAACGATACGCGTTGCCGTTTTGACGTTCTTAAAAAGTGTATACGTTTCATTGTTAGTTTAAAAACACGAATGCTGAACTTTACCATGTATTGGTTAAAGTTTACTATACGCTTGGTTTGGATATCCGACAATCCACGTCGAGGGTTACCATTAACCTTCTCACATAGTGAAGTTTACTGTATGCTTTACTGTAGGATTTAACCACGAAAATGGTTACTTTTAACCAAGTATGAGTTAAATTTAACCACGCACTTGCTTAAAATTTAACCAAGTAATGGTTAAAATATCTTTTTAAAAGTTTCATTTCTGATATGTGTTTTATCAATTTAATGGAGTGGTTCATTTTTCATGTTTCCAATGTAGGTACTTGTCGTAGTTCTAGCGTTCCTAGAACAGAAGTGGATTGCTGAGAGTGGCCTCCGATAATCGATGTATAATTGCTAGGGAGGAAACGTTTGTATTTATATTAATTTGGTTGAAAATGTTGTTCTTTCGATTGAGGTGGTTTTAAAACTACAATAGCCTCCTCTAAAGTTATCATGATAAGTATATATTTTTTTTTTTTTTTAAAGTACCATCTGGGAGGCACTCTTATAAATAGCTTTGCTTCATCAAACTTTACATAAGAATACTTTTGAGAGGTTTCCAAAGATTTGAAAATCTCGCGCTTTGTGCCGAAGTTTCGGGTTATTTCATCGTAGATAGTAACCATTTCATCGTAAACTTTAACCAACACATAGTAAAATCCACAAAGTTTGATTTTACTATATTTTTACGTGGTTAAATTTACAATGTGGCTCGTTTACATTTACTATATTTTTTGAAACTTTTAGCTTTTTAGAGTCGATCGTAAGAGACGTAGCAGCGGCAACGTGAATTCAGCATCCTGCAACATCCAGTATGCGTTTGCAACTGTCGAGCAAGTTGTTCAAACGAAAGTCCTTGGTTCAATACATTGAACTTGTTGATAATTTCGGAGAGAAGGCTGCTGATTTTGTAATCAAGCGGCGCGCGGCGCGGGCTCAAGCTCTAAACAACAACCATGAATATTTGCCTCGCTCTGAAGAGTAAATGCTATCCCCTGCTCTCCTCCGTAGTTAATTTGTTCATGGCTATTATTTTGGCAACATTAGCAAGGTCCCCTTTTTACGTCTTTATATTTTATGCGAATATTCATCATCTTTATCATGTCATAAGGGAAATATTGACCTGTGGTTATCTAAACGTCCGATTTAAAAAGGTTTTATTTTTTTTTGTTTATTTGTTTTTGTTTTTGTTTTTGGTTTTTTTTTGTTTTTTTTTAATTTATTTCTTATCCGTTTTATATTTTTCTCCTGTCAAAGCTAGAGCGGGATACCATCCTCACTTTCCCTCGCTGTACCTAAATCGTTAGCCGTTAGCACGTACGTTTCTTTTTTTTTTATGAATTATAGTTTTATCAGTGGCGATGCGTGCAATTTGGCAACGTTCTTTTTTTCCCCTTTAACCCCTTATGGACCAAGCCCGAATACACTCCGTTTTCTCCTCTAGTCTATTTCACATTGTTCCAGTATCAGGATTCCGAATAAACACGATTCTTTGATGTAGTATAAAAAGATGAGATTTCGTCTGGCGCCTTCGATCCGTCGTAAATGCAATTCCAACTCCCTCGAGTACGAACAGTTAACTACCTTCCCAATACAAACGGAAAAGTGACGTTCATGTGAACTAGCGTGGTCTTTAAAAGGTTAAACATATTAGAAAGGTCGAAACATTTGGTCATCGCCGATGACCGAATCATTCGATTCTTTCAGTAAGTTTAAATGTAGAAAGTACATCGTTCTCAAATTTCACGCATCGCTACTGAGTTTTATCAGTCTGATTGTAACAGCATCAAGCGCTCAGTTCGGTGCCTCTTTATGCCTTAACTTTCACCTAATTTTTCGATGGTGGGCTGGGCAGTGATGACGAAGGCAATCTTGCAACATTGTACTTCTCGTTAATTCAAAGGCATAAAAAAGATCGAATTATCTGATTGAGATAGGGAAACCAATACTAACTGTAATCGGCGGCAACGGCCACCATTATGGTCTCGCGTTTGAAAGCATTTTGTGTTTGGACTATATGTCGTGATTTTTTAGGGTGCTATATAATCGTTATTTTTACAGGTCTTTAGCTCATAATTAACAATTAATAAGCCTGTATCAAAAACTTGCAACAGCTCCATCACCAGCTCTAGGAAATCGTTCATATTGGCAACACTGGAAGAGCACTTGTTTAAGGGTTTAAAGCCCGTGCCAAATCGGAACGAACGCGACCGAGTTCGCGTTGTCCACGACTGTGAACCATGAAGCGGCTTCGACAAAGGTAATCCTTCTGCGCCTTCAATTCTCGGTGTATGCAAAAACGTTACCACTGTGTAGGCACAGTTATCTCACAAAACAGCTCCGCATTTATTCTCACAATCAGTGCTTTTGTGAGCAGATGCTGGGATAGACTAGTGTTCTTTGGAGAAAAACTGTGTATATAGGGAGCACGATTATTTATCTCGCCTCTTGTAACTCAAAAAGAGGCGACCGCATGAACAAATTCGAAGGTTAAGTTTGACATCGGACCGGCGGATTTTCTGCGTTTAAACATCATTGAATACAACCAAAGTAATCTGGAGCACCAAGTTCTTATCTTTATGCACGGGGACTCGGTGCGGGACCATATGAGATTATAATTCCTGATCAGTTGGCGGCTCGTGCTATTTGGCAACCATGTTTTTTTGCCATTTGAACCTATACAAAAATACCTTTTTCACAGAGATTCAGTGAAACCCCTGAAGTTCGATTATTTTACGTAGATTTAAATGGAGAATCCGTTGTTGCCACATTGCACACATCATCGCACCGCTGCTCCCGATTGAATAAGCACAAGCATTTGCTGTTAAGTACGATACCTGCGCGAAAGCACACACAAACTAATTTAATCAATTTCCCATGCCAGAGGATTTTCATCCCGAATCATATCCGCGGATCGATTTTAGGAATCCTAGTCGACAAAGTCAGGCAAGGTGGTGGTTCGGTTATTTATTTAAAAGAACTCGTCCACCGCTTATAATTAATTATATAAGTAATGCTAGCTCGTTTTGGGGTTACGGAAAGCGTTCCTATAACACATTTTTCGACCTCTGGAAAAATTCGTCTTGGAAGACGAGGTTCCCGCTGACTCCAGCGGTGGCGTTTGCAATCTGGCAGCACTATATTTCGACAATTTAAACTCGTGTAAATTATAGCTCGTTTCTGGGTTACGGAAAGCGTTCCTTACACATTTTTCGACCTCTAGAAAAATTCGTCTATGAAGACGAGGTTCCCGTTGATTCCAGTGGTGCAGGCAATTTAATCCCTTGTAAATTATAGCTCGTTTTGGGGTTACGGAGAGCGTTCCTGACACATTTATCGACCTCTAGGAAAATTCGTCTAGGAAGACGAGATTCCCACTGATTCCAGCGGTGGCGTTTGCAATCTGGCAGCATTGTATTTCTGCAGTTTAAACCCATGTAAATTATCGATTCGAGGGAGTGCACTCTACACCCCCCCAATATATCGGACCTTTTTAATGACTTTCGATGGGCAAAACGCAGCGTTGCCCGATTGTGCAATGTACGCGCCGCCATGCACTGGCAGATTTCAATCACAGAAAGTGTACTGCAATCCTACAGTTGCGGATGAATTTCACGTGGCCATGAAATTGTACTCTCTCATCTTACTGTGTATATTCTATGTCGTACGGCATCGCGGCGCTTGTGTGAAATGGTCGTGCGCGCCGCCCCGCGCCGTTCCGTACGTTGCTCGCCGATGCGACCGCTGCTTTATTCCATTAAATTCCATGCTCGTACTTCACCGACCAGTGTTGCCAAATTGAGGGATACACTCCTATTTTCTTCCATTTGACAAAATGTAAATTTGTGAAATTTTAAACCGAGTTTGACAGCGCTGCCGTCGAAGCCGGTCGTTTGTGCGCCCCGATAAATTGCGCAAGGATCCCAAGCAATTTCATTTGTTATTCCTACGTTGCGTAACGCAAAGAACGAGAGAGAGAGAGGGAGAGAGAGAGAAAGAGAGAGAGAGAAAGAGAAATTATATTAGGGTATCCGCTCAACTCTCCTTCTTTCTCCTCCGTTTTCCCAAACTCTCTTTTATTCGCAAGCTTTTATCGTGATCTTGTAAGCTATCTTTGTCACACGGATTTTTCTACGCAATTCTCATAATCGCAAATGAACCATAAACATGTGACAATTTGAAAATTCACCAGTCGCTCGTTCATTGATAACGAAAATCGTCGAAAGTCGTCTTACCCCCTCCCCCCCTTCCATCATAAAAGTTACTATTATAGTTACTGTATATACTTTCTGGTTTGGGTGGATTCATTCCGTTTTTTCAACCTTTTGAGGTTCCGCGTTCTGCCAAAGCAAAAGGTTAGACAGAACAGCCGAATTTCCTCTTCTTTGTTTAAATTTTAAGAAAATGACTTATAACCGTATTTTTTTTTTTTTTTTTTGTTTTTCTTTGGAAAGAAATTAAAACTTTTAAACGAAAAAAGTTGGCGGCAAAATCTACTATGCGTATAGTATAGTTGCGAATGTACCAACATTTTTTCCATATACTTTTCGAAATGTAACTCGCAGCTCCTGCAGGAGCTTTACCACCGGAAATTTCCGTGTTGACCGTATAGGAGAGGATTCACAGTCAAATGTCCGCCGAAAGCCTGACTTGCATTATTCGACTTTATTTCTGCAACTGTTTTTATGGTTGAAAGCAGTGGCGTATGGATTAGGCTGCGGCTAGGGATTAAGCCCCCCCCCCCCACTCCGATTTTTAGGGGTGGAGGGGAAAAGAGGGGAATAATTTTCAGTCAAACGTGCGCTCATCAGTGCAAGCCCCTACAAAAAAAAAAAAAAATCCCGAGTACGTCACTGGTTGAAATCATACAAAATATATATAAAATCGTGTTGATGCCGACATTTTTATACATTTAGCGTCATTACTCGTTGTTTCATTTAGATTTACTAAAAACACGATGCTAACACCTCAGGATTCGGCTCGTTTCATGTATAATTGAAGTGCCCCAGAGTTTGCCTAGAATTATGTATAGGTTAATACTATTGCACTCGGAAAAAAGAGACTCAATGGCGCAACCAGGATATCTTCCATCTCTGTCATTTCCCATTTGAATGTATAAGTTAAATAAGGATAGAAAGAGGGGGGTTTATCCCCTTGTCCATCCTTGTCTAGCACACGTGTTTCAATGTAGGAGAGAGAGAGAGAGAGAGAGAGAGAGAGAGAGAGAGAGAGAGAGAGAGAGAGAGAGAGAGAGAGAGAGAGAGAGAGAGAGAGAGAGAGAGAGAGAGAGAGAGTTTCTCGTTGCGCTACTGAAGACTACCGACTCCCAGAGACTGGTAGAATCTACCATCTGCGCTGATTTTGGAGTCAGCTATATCAAGTAGATGGTAAATGCAACGTACATTACGGTAAATTAAGTTAACTTGTTGGTACATTTTACCATATTTAGTAAAATTTACCATACTTGATAACTGACTCCAAAATCAACAATGCAGATGGTTATCTCCATAGTTATTTTTTCCGTGTAGGATGAATATTCTGGCCTGTATACTGCCTCACAGTGACTGCCAAAAATTGATTAATATTTTTTGTTAGACTTTGGAAGGGTAATGTCGATAGCGAATCGATTAATCGAGTTAGAGGAAAGAAGTTGGCTAATTAGTAAGCAACATTGTTTCCTTATCAGCTATAGTTACCGTTACGTCACTCATATACTTTCGAAATTATTATATTGGCCCGGACAATCAGATACATTATTTTTTATTGCCGAATTTACTAAACCTTTCTTCCTGATTCTATACTCACAATCAGTGGTTACTTTTATTTACTAATTTTTCTCTTGAATGGACCTAATCAAGTGCCTTATGACTTTTTGATTAGACGCTCTTTTCGTTCGGTCCTCGTCGCCAAATTGTTTTTGCTCGTCTGTTTCCGCAGGAGAGAAAAAAAAAAAAAAAAACAAGGGAATTCGCAGACATTATCCAGACATCGGACAGAAGTATATTGACGGTAGATAACGTTGGCGAACAATTTTATGAATTGAGTTTTGTCTGCGCTTTTGAATGACTAATGATTTTGTTATTCTTTCTTTTTTTCCCCCTCTCGTTCTATTTCTTCGTGTTTTTTTTTTATTTTTTTTTTTATTTTTATTTTGTTGACCCCCTTGGCCCTCCGTTTATCGCGAGGTCAGTGACATTTCATGTCTCGAAGCCGGGTTTCGACAGCGAGTTTTTTAAGCCTACGATTTGAGGAAGCGAGGATTGTAAATTTGACCAAACACGCAACGGTCAAGGAAAATGCTTCTTCTATCCGCGCACCTGATCACAGCTTGATGTATTTCACGGCTGCAAAATGTGGTATCCTTGGATTTTGTCCCAATAAATGCCAAATGCAAAAGGTCAAAATCGAAGGTATTCACCGCACACCCACTAATTCGATACTTTTCAAAAAATTAAATATTACAGGTGACTGACCAGCACGTAAAACGTGTAGACCGCTATAGCATTAAGTATAGTATTCATGTTTAAATGACTTTTCTTCAGTAAAATAAAGAACTTTTGAATCTTTTGACATACCCATCGTTTCACATAGCAAATCGAATATAGATGTATTACAAAATAAATATAAAGACTACTTATTATTTTGTTACAAAATAAGTTTGCGAAACGACCAATTAATATTTTTTTCCCCTTGCGAAATGAACCTTTTACTATCTCAATGAAAAAAGTTCGGAAAAAGTTAGGACTCATCGTGTATATAACGCGTGCAATCAGATATTTATGTGAGTAAAGCGGTTTCTGAGTTAGCCCTCTGACATAATTTTTGCTGAAGTCAGTTTTCTCTTGACATTCGAAAATCATCAGGATAAAATTAGAACCCTCTCTTCACTCTTCAGCACTCAATTGCGAAATGGCTTTAGAAATAGCAGAATGTTCAGCAACTTCTAAGCAATTTTATTGTGTCCTTGAAATTAGAGCATGAATCTTGATGTCTACTAAGTTCTTTTTCCTATGTTTTATCTCTTTTCATTGAGCCACACTGAAAAAAAAAAGTGTTGAATTTTAACTGTTCGAATACTTAAAAGTATGGACAAAACTTAAAAACTGTTAGTTTTAGCACTTGAAATAGTTAAGTAACCTCTGTGCTGTGTAAATTGTCAATTTAACTACTTTAAATACTAAAGCTAAAAGTTTTTAAGTTTTGTCTATACTTTTAAGTACTTACTCAAACAGTTAAGTTCTACACCCCCCCCCCCCAGTTCACTAGTGCAGTTTGGTGAACGCAGTCCCATATTTGTGAAACTGTATACCGGCAGAAGTTTTTCGTGCCTTTTATTTTGATCCGCTAAAGCTCAGAAAAATGTACTTACTCTATTGATTATTTGTGGCTCAAAATTGTGCCCTCGAGAGCGCGCATGTGGTAGAGCGATAATAATCATTAAGTTGTTTCCAAAGTAATGGTTATCAAAATAATGGGTCTGTTGCGTACTTTTGCTACATCAATATAACTCATTGTTTCTAACGTAAAATTCGGCGAAATAAAGAACGATGCGCGCATTAAAAACTTTCAAAATCCACTCATTTATTCAGAAAATACCTTCCATTTCAAACAACCTGCGCTACACTAGACACTATATCACCGACTTATAACTACATAGATGGAGCCATATCGTTTATGTAAACATCAAGAGAACTTATATAAACATTGGAATGTTTCGTTTAGATGCATACATTTCTTATATTATCTTGTAATCTTTGATAAACCGTAAAGACCAGACAGCGAATGCAGCTTATACTTCACGTATTAAAAAAGAAGTTCCATCATTTTGTAGTTACGATGTTGTTTACTTATGCACGGTGGTTCCGTTTATGTAGTAGTATACCGGTGCAAATAGTGTCTAGTGTAGCGCGGGCTGTTTGAAATTGAAGTGATTTCCTGGGTTAATGAGTGGATTTTGAACGTTTTTAATGTGCGCATCGTTATTTCCGCCGAATTTTACATCAGAATCAAGGATCTGTATTGTTGTCGCAAAAGTATGCAATAGACCCATTGTTGACGATGATTTAATCTATATTTGTGTGCTCTCTTCAAAACTGTCTTTCCTTGCGAATGAATTTCACCTAATATATTTTTTCTTGTTTCTCTGTTGCAGGTTAGTTACCTGATGAAATTACCCCTAACTTATGTCAATAGCGGGTGAGTCTTTTGATCGCCTTTGATTCAGTTCTTCTCATTCTCATCATTCAAATCCTCAGGATCATGTTTTGTGTGTTTTAATTATATCGTGCGCTCGTGGATTTTTGGTTGTAGGAATTAACATATTCGCCCAATGGTATTCGTCCATGTTACGATTAGTCCAAAATATCATGTCCAATAATTAACGTCCAACGCATTTTAAACCACTTTGTCAGGCCCAATTACATATACTAACCCAAATAAAAATTTGACCGCGACTCTCAATGAGTCGTCCAATACGTAGTATTTATAATAGGGCAGTTGCAAGGGTCTGAATTGTTGCGTTTTTTTTATAAAGAAAATGAAAATACTTGATGAGCTGAGTACAAAGATACCTTTGGTTTCTAATTACGTCCCATTGTTCCGAAGATGCAATTTTGGCATAAATACATTGTGTTAAATGGGGATTCCGCGGAGTGACGTCACTACGCCCACACGTGTGTATCTCCAAAACCAGGACACTTAGGAAAAAACCAAAGGCATCATTGTTCTCAGCTCATCAAATACTATTATTTTCTTTATAAAAAACACACAATTTCAGACCCTTGTAACTGCCCCATTCAATGTGTCCAGGTATAGTCTCTCTAAAACACTTGTATTTTCTTTTAAATGGACAGTTTTCCACTGAATTAATCACAATTAAACAAAGCAGACAAAAATTGCCTATGCTGCCTCAGTTAAGGCACTGGGACTTATATTATAACATGTAGTAGCCTCTCCACAGTAGTTATGGCTAGTTGGAAGTCCCTTAAAAGTAGGTGGCCTGTCAGGTTCAAAGGATAAAATCGTGAAGTTTTGTGTATTTATATAGTCCCTTTTTAAACCAAAGACATCGTGGCAAATTATTGCAACAACGCGAGGGACAACCCGTCACTCCTCCATTCCTCCTTTCCTTTGACGCACAGTGGTTGGGAACATGGAATTTCCTGGATATGATTTAAAGAATAAAAAACAATAATATGAACAGTAAATTGTATAAGATAATTTTAAAATGTGTACAAAATTATTCATGTTAGAGCCATGTAATAGGTCAAAAAACATGGTTTTCCCAAGAAAATATTTAAACTGAAACGGGTTTAAAAACAAATAAAACAACAACTTTTCTTGTCCAGAAAAATCCATGTTTGGGTCCAGTGTGTGACGCGTCATGATACACTTGCATGGCCTGCATTTCCCCCACCGCATCACCTCTGTCCCGTTTTCCACGTTCTTATGACACGATGCACAGGGATCATGTGGTGGCGGGGGAGGCGGCAAAGTTTCAAAGGCTGAAGGAAATTCACTATAGCATTTGTTTGTTGCGTTGAATGGTGGATGGATGTAGAATTGTTGACAAAAATTATAAGGTTTCGTTTTGCCAGCAACAAAGCAACATACATTTCACGTAATCCCCTTCACGGATCGTCATACCACCCGCACACTCACTTCGAGTTACCCATTCGTCAGCAATTCGTGATCAAAGCTAAATGTGTTACGACCACAATGCTCTAAGCGCATTAATACATGCTTCTCTTACTGAAGGACTATCGATGAGTTCAGAAATAAGAAGCTCTCGTTGAGAGCGCTTGCATTCCTTTGTTGATCTTTCTTTATTGATCAAGCATTTGTTCGTATCAATTTTATTGCTGTATGTTCGTGGGTCAGTTAATTGACGGTTCGATAGAAGATTCCAGGGGAAAACGATGTATGCCTTAAAAATCAAAATGAAAGTTTTCATTGGCCTAGTTTATGCGACAGATCTCAACCGGGTTCACGAGCCTGGGTTTGGCCCAGGCTATAGGCCCCTTCATTTGCCTGAATAGGCAACAAAAATGCTTGAAACGAAGTAGAAATTTCGCACAATTAGTCTCACAAAGTTTTTAAGTCCAAATAACACTTTGATCGATAACATATAAAATAACATTCTGCACTTTACAGCATTGTCCCAATTTTGGGACGCTGGGCGTTTTATGTAGGAGCATAAGTCCGGGCGTTCTAGTGTTAAATGTTTGAATGATTTCATTTCTATTAAAGTTCCCATATTGACCGCGGGTGAGGTAACTAACAACCCTCTATAGGTACCACACCCGAACTTAATTATTTACTTCAATCTGATAATCACTCAGTCTTAGTTTTCTATAAATAGATGATAATAGAACCTTCATTTAAAAATTATAATCAATTGCAAAAGAACGTGTGTTAAAAATAAGCGCCTTCAATTGACGATGTATGCAAAAACTGTTACCACGGTGTAGGGATATTTAACCACCCCTTGTTTGGAACCAGTTGTGATTTGATTTTAGGAATCTATGATCTATGTATATTGTTCGCCTGAACTCAATAGAAAGATGGAACTATTGGGTGCTAAATGAACATTCTCGAATTCCAATTTTTAAGTGGGTTTAAAAGGGCAAAATTCAACGTTGCCTTACCGCACGCTCCACCACAGTTTGGAACCAATGAATGTATAAAAACTCCGTTCGTGACTTCATATTTGAACCTGCAACCTGCTAGAGGTAGTTCCAGAAGTGTAGGCGGACCAAAACCATAATCTTTGGCGAATTTTCAACTTTTATTCCTTCAAATCATGAAATCAATACCGAATTTGCCCCTGACTTCATTATTTTGTGTTTAAAGTTTTCCTCATTGAAAAGTGAACACACTCAATTTCATTTTTATTCATTTTCATCGAGTAATATCAGAAATAATGTTGACAAATTCCAAAGATTATCGGTCTAGGTCCGCCTACACTTCTGAAACTACCTCTACCTATATGACTAATCTAAATTATGAGAAATCCCCGTTAACCACGAAATTTTATAACCGCACACTAAACAGTACCTGACAAATCTTTGTTCGATCGCGCGCGAAGAGTCTGTACTGAATAAACTTATGTCAGCGGCAAGTTTGTAACTTTTTGTTTTGTTTTTGTTTTTTTTTTTCATTCGCCGCCACTTTCTCCTTTGTTTGCGACGTGAATAATCTAAAAAGGATCTGTTTTTCGACGAGATTTCAATCTGCGTTATTAATTATAAGAAAACAAGTAATTATTCTCTTACGATTCAAATTTTGGTATTCTGAGCGGCTGCGGGGTGGCGTGCGGGTGGCTCATCGGCGGGTTTGCGGAATTCAAGCTCCGTTTTTTTCTCGCCTGTATGTCTTTCGCACGGAACGTAAGGGGGTTACGTAAAACATAAAAAAAAAGTTCTTTCCCATAGAGTGCTTTGGCGCTTGGCTTGGTGAGAAAAATGTTGCATGTCATTCCCGTTTGTGAGGCCGGCACACACGAATAAAACGCATTGACGGGCAAGCGTAAATTATGCGATGTTGTGAAATCAGGCACTTTATTCTGACGAGATAATCGAAAGTCTGTACACACAAGTTTCAATAAAGCTTTTGAGAAAGTATAGAGTAGTTCTTAACCGTTTTACTAGCAGGTTAAAGTCATGTTCGCCTGCTCGAAATGAGTGAGTGTAGTTAAATATTCCTACACATACGTGCTGATTTTGCATACATAATTTATTGAAGGAGCTCTAGGATTTTCTTTTTCTTTTTTTTTCTAAAGTTTAACAATTTAGAGTCGCAATTAACGTGAATAAAAACTGAAATTATGTTAGGCATATCTATAGTCACAGAAATGCCCTGGCAAAAACGGTCCATGAGGTACATAACCAATTCCCTATACAAAATATTTATTTTTTCCATTCAACCTTAAAAAAAAATATCGAACTGTTAGGTGATGTGAACTCCAGCGAATTCGACCTTTTACAGGCGTTTAAATGGATGAAATACAACGTTGCCAATTTTCGCTATACGCCACCGCGACAGTTTCTAGTTTCGTGCGCGAACACATAAAATCAGTTTTGGAACATTAAATTGTAGGAGTCATCCTCCCTCCCCCCCGCGGTTTTTCTGACGTGAGAGACGCAAATTTTGATTTTTGTGACCGTGCGTAAGTTACGCTCGGGACCAAACATTGTTTGGTCCCTGACTCCGAACTCCTGCCCGGGCTCTCCGAAGCCCAAGTCGGCTCTTCACGCGGTTACGTAAACCCCCGCGCAGAGAGCTCTGCCTCTGCCTCTGCTTCCACCTCTCAGCCGGTCGGTCTCTCGGTCGGTCGGTCGGTCGGGTCTCTGAGCTGAGCTCTCCTTTTGTCAGCTGTTACGATTTTACGAATGGAGGATCTAGTGAGAGAACCCGGTGGAGGGGGGCGGCAGAGAGAGCGCGAGAGAGAGAGAGAGTGAGAGAGAGAGAGAGAGAGAGAGAGAGAGAGAGAGAGAGAGAGAGAGAGAGAGAGAGAGGAGAGGGGAGAGTGAGAGAGAGAGAGAGTGAGAGAGAGAGAGAGAGAGAGAGAGAGAGAGAGAGAGAGAGAGAGAGAGAGAGAGAGAGAGAGAGAGAGAGAGAGAGAGTGAGAGAGAAAGGTGGGAGGGGGGAGACTGCAAATCGACACCAGAGCGAGTGAGTGAGCACGAGCGAGCGGGTATTGCGAGAAGAAAGAGAGAGAAAGAGAGAGAGAGAAAGGGGGGACGAACGACGAAGCCTCCGTCATTAGTTATTAACGGAAGTTAGAATGTAACTTTCTCTTTACTTCACACAGCTATCTGACTCACTTCCGCACCCCTCCACCCTTTAATCTCCCATCCCCCTGACCCCCTCCCCATGCTCCGCCACGATTTTTTTTTTTTTTTTTTAGATGTTACGAAGAAGGAGGGGATGGTGCCCCCCCCCCTCGTACCTTGCCAACTCTCATGAGATTGTAGATTGAGATTCGCGATACCCCTCCTGACAATACAATGAACGACGCGACATCGCGACGCGCTGACTTTAGTGTAGCTAGAAAAATTTTCAGGGGTGGGCCAAACGTGGAAATTCCATTTTTATTGTCGTCCAACAGTCGTAACTTAAAATTAAAATTTGGAACCCTTTTGAACTGTTTTGCTCCATCGCGACAAAGAAACTGATACATCTTGTAGAGACATGCGAAATTTATCATCATGTGGATCGATAGTTGTGTTACAATAATTCTGGATCCAGAATCCAGATATCCACGCTAAAAACACTTACACTTTCGTTTTAAACCAGTTTCCACTGAATTAATTGATTTTTTTTTTTATGTAAGGTTAAATAATAAAAATCTATCAATCCGTCCTTGCCTGATCATTGGTCATTCAGCCTCACTTTAGGATAAGAATAATAATTATAACAGAACAAAACCCCTTTAAAGTTGCAGCTCGTTGATCCGTACAATAAGGTCTCATAGTAGATAAACCCGTCCCCCCTTTACCCCCCCCTCCTTCGGGGGGCACCCTTTCACAAATATTAACGCGAACGTACTCATTGCTCATACTTACATTGAATTTCTAGAGAAGAGCACTTTTGATATTTCCGAACACCCCCCCCCCAACCTTCTTGTATAAATGGCTCCAATCGGCTTTTGCTGTATTTCAAAAAATCTGAGAATCATTTTTGTGTTTTTTTTTTTTTGTTTTTTCTCGGCTTTTGCTGTATTTCAAAAAATCTGAGAATCATTTTTGTGTTTTTTTTTTTTTTGTTTGTTTTTTCTAACTTGTATGGTTCATTCAGGAGGTCATTCAATCTAGAATTTTCGCGATATTACAGGTATTGAGCCAGATTTGCCCCCCTCTCCCCCGAAAGTGGTGGAAACTCAATCATACCCTATAGAGTGCGTCGCTTTGAAAAAATACTGAGTATAATATGTACTTGCATCCCCCCCTTTCCCGAATGACCCATGAAAACCTTTCAATTGATAAGCAGGTATAGTGTCAAAACTCTCCAAATAAGAACTTACACTCCCTCCCGCTCACCCCTCTTCATACTCTCTTTCGCCGTTTTTTCCTGAACAAAATCAGGCTTGATAAAAATCAGGCCGCGGAAGACTACCGCAAAAGGTTTTCTCGCCGAAACATACGTATAAAATAAAACACGTACGCTTGTATTTTTTCTCTTCGTTTCTTTATTTGACAAAATTAAAATTTTCCTTCGCCCGTATTTGAACAACGATAAACTTATCATCCGAGTTCGGAAAGTTGAACAACCTCTAGGCAACCCCCCCCCCCCTCCCCCGGTTGCCATTAGTACCCATTCCGCGTCTCTCTAAAACTAATCAAATTATCCCCATTTACTCTCTTTATTTCTCTCAAATGCCTCGCGCCTTCCCCCCCCCCCTCCCTTTTTTTGCTAATTCGTCAACTTAGGGTGAAGTTGCAATTTTAATTAGAGTCGCTCGTCGATTTTTGAAGTACTTGATGCAGAAGCGCATCTTTGAAGTTCTCTCTCTCTCTCTCTCTCTCTCTCTCTCTCTCTCTCTCTCTCTCGCTCTCTCTCTCTCTCTCTCTCTCTCTTTCTCTCTAATTGACATCAGAATGAAATATGTTCTAATTTTGAATGCATCAGCTAGTCCGCCATTAATCGCTCACCAATAACTTCCGCGAGTCTGTGCGGCGTCATTTACGACCCCAAAACTCTTTCGTCCTATTTTGCAACTTTTAATCAAAATTATGCTTTAAAAAAAAAAAAGTGCATTTACAAATTATGCTTAGAGAATGGTGATAAGACGTATGTCTCTCTGAAGCATTCCACACGAAAACTCGTTTGACAAAAAAATATCACCTTCCGTTTTTTTGGTACCCTGAAAATATGATTTTTTATCTTTCAGATTTTGCGCTATTATTTGCCATTAATCAAGGTTGAAACTCCCTAACCGAGGTTTTCTGACTTCTAGGGTTTGAATGGACGAAATACAACGTTTCCGGATTGCACGCCGAGCCAACGTTGAGCATAATCGAGTATCGTGTCTCAATATCTTTTGGTTACATTTTCACTTGGTTGTGACGTAGTTATATTACGCTTCCAGCGTTATACTTACATCGCTATACGGGGTGATTTTCCGCTCCAGCCTTCGCGACGTAGGGACTTTTTTACCGCATCAGACCAGACCATATGGACAAGGCGGTCGGCCGGAGGACCATATGTGCGATATCCAGGGATCTCATCTAATGTCTCTGACGCCGTCGCCGTTGGCCGTTCCTCGACTCTGATTGGTCGTTGAGCGAATCGTGGAATGGTGGATTACTGTGGATGCGGTGATGTGTGATGTGGTCGGTCACTTTCACTTCGCCTTATAAGTCGCGAGCTTTGCCCCCCCCCCCCCCCCGGGCCTTGTATTGCGTCTCGTCGCTAGGCAAGGTAGACAGCGAATCAGCGTTACAGCGAACACATGTAGCCGGATAGCCAAGCTGTAAAGGCTTTGATTGGCCTTCTATTCTCTCGATCTTGCTGATGGCGACGTTGGCGACGTTGGCGCTGGCGCACAATCCTTTAGTCAGCGACGTCGTCGGCGTGTTTTTCGTATGATTCACCGATTGTGAGAGTTCCAATCAGCGTTGCCATCAGACTTTTTTTCAACTTGGGTATTTTACTCATCCAAAAGGGTGTGTCATATTTCTGATTTTTCGAAGTCATCTTGCCCTTGGAGACGCTAAAATTTGATCCACAAGTCAGTGCGCGCATCCGGATAAGAAGCATTTGTGAGAAAAAAAAAGAAAAAAAAAAAAGATTTTTCAGGAGAGACAAAAACGTATGCGCCGCCTTTACAGAAAGCATTGCTTTATAGTATATATATCATTTTTTTAACGTTTATTGAAGGCAACTTTCTTAACGGAATTAAGTCTTTTTACAATATCGTGGTATCACTTAAAATAGTTGATAATTTGACATTTACATTAAAAAGAGGGTGAGTTCACCCCTTGACCGTGTTGAAATGCATTGGCTAGGACAGTCCATGGATGTTCGATTACTTCTAGCTATCTTCTAGATATCCTCTAGCTATCCTATGTAGGTACATGTTTTGACATTTATCACTAAATTATTTTGTAAAATACAGGTTTCCCTCATTTAAAACTTTATAAAAAATAAAATCAAGTTCAGCAATGACAGATGATTGTCTCGCCAAGACTTGATTATCGTCCGTAAGTTTGAAAGGAGAAAATAAATTGGTTGCCCCATCGCCGAAGCGAATTTTTAACCTTTTGACGTACCAATTTTTTTTTTTTTTTTTTTTTTTTTTGGTGCGTCCAGTTCAACTCGATAAAATATAGATAAGGCCAAGTGCTTACATATCATGATATCGAGTCAAAGTAAGTCAATGGGTTAAGTCTCCGTATTTTTTCGAAAACCTTCCTTCTTTTCATTTTATACGAATACTTCCCGATGATCCAAATTTTCTGAATTAGGAATAGGTAGAGTATACTATGAGAGTTGCGCCATTTCGGAATCCGTTTCTGATTGGCTCTCAGATTTATGCTGTCAAAAAAAGTCCCAAGATGCAAATGCAAATGGCGGAGTTTGTTTACTTTTTGCGTACTCGTTACTATACATTTGCAGTAACTGTGACCGCGGTAATTATTGTACATTTTTTCTCTGCTTAAATGTTATTCTGGAGAACATTATCTCTTTCAGTAACGACCGTTATTGTTGAGAATCGGAACCCAACTCATTAGAGATAGCGAAAGAGCAGCAATAGAGGTAAATGGTCATCTTTTATTTGCAATTTGCCACTTGATGGGGGCTCCATTGATCCGCTTCTTCTTCTTCATTTTGAATGACATGGCGTAACTCTCATAGTACATAGGGACTCAAGGAATATAGGAACCCATCAATAAATCGTGAAAAGATCAAGTCACGAGATCCGGCTGGAACCGTGGCAGCCCGTGCAATGTGGCAACAATATTTATCTTCCATTTGATTCGATGAAGAAAAATCGATTCGATAGGGAAAGCAATAGATTATTTCACATATTCAAATGCAGGGAAAGAATTGGTGTCAAACTGCACGAGAGACACTTTACCCTCCGAGGAAGAGACAATAGTCGAAAGGGTTGAAGGTGAAAGGGAGAGGAGAAGAGAGGAGAGGAGAGGAGAGGAGAGGAGAGGAGTGGGAGGAGAGGAGAGGAGAGGAGAGGAGAGGAGAGGAGAGGAGAGGAGAGGAGAGGAGAGGAGAGGAGAGGAGAGGAGAGGAGAGGAGAGGAGAGGGAGGAGAGGAGAGGAGAGGAGAGGAGAGGAGAGGAGAGGAGAGGAGAGGAGAGGAGAGGAGAGGAGAGGAGAGGAGAGGAGAGGAGAGGAGAGGAGAGGAGAGGAGAGGAGAGGAGAGGAGAGGAGAGGAGAGGAGAGGAGAGGAGAGGAGAGGAGAGGAGAGGAGAGGAGAGGAGAGGAGAGGAGAGGAGAGGAGAGGAGAGGAGAGGAGAGGGTGAAAAGAAAGAACGGAACGGAGAAGAAGACAGAAAAGAGGAGATGCATACACTAACACACACTAGCACTCAGCTGACTGACAAGCGCT
The DNA here is from genome assembly GCA_011764245.1 of Trialeurodes vaporariorum. Taxonomy (NCBI): domain Eukaryota; kingdom Metazoa; phylum Arthropoda; class Insecta; order Hemiptera; family Aleyrodidae; genus Trialeurodes; species Trialeurodes vaporariorum. Next base: position 18,618,334 of record VMOF01000388.1, read on the forward strand.
GTTCAGTGTACTACTGAGCACTCGTTCCTGACACATCCGACGAGGGCGATCGCAATGCATATTCTCAGTTCATTACGTAACAGCAGCCAGAGCTTCGCGAGAGCCGCCTCGCGAGCGAACCAACTAACGAACACACCGTGCATCGCGATCGGTCAGGTTATATATGGAAAGGGGGGAGCGGGGTCTCGAGAACGAGACGTTCGGCAAACTTCGGTAACGTTCGGGAAATCCCGTTAAACACACCGCGAGTTTGATTTCGTCACTAGGCTAAACGCAGAAAGCGCCGCTGCGCCGCCGCTTGCTCGCGCGTTGACTGAGCGACGACGGTACTTTAAGGTCAATGAACTAGGAAGGGCGTTCGACTAGTAAAGCGTGTGAGAGAGAGAGAGAGAGAGAGAGAAAGACTGAGAGAGGGGAGAGAGGAAAGAGAGCGGAGGGAGTGCGAGAGAAAAAAGAGTGATAGAGAGAGAGAGATAGATAGAGCCCCCGGCACAAGATTCCTCGGGCAGTTGAACAAGGATGGCTGCACAACACCATCCCGAAAGCTAGTTTTCGTGTTGAGTTGGTAGATGGTGGATTTTCGTTCGGTTTCAGTGCGCCGCTCCGATGTGAATGTTAAAGAAAAAAAGTAAAGAAGGAAGGAAAAAAAAGAGGAAAAAAAGCTCCAAGTGCGGTTTTTATTTTTCGTTCATTATTTTGCTTTCTCTCCCTCTCTCTTTCACTCTCTCTCTCTCTCCCTCTCTCTCTCTCTCTCTCTCTCTCCCTCTCTCGCTTGCTCTGTCACTCCCTCTGTGTACAAGTCATCCTCGCGCTCCCTCTGTGTGCACCTCTCTCTCTCCCTCTCTCTCTCACACACACTCTCCCTCCCCCTCTCTTTTTTTCGAGAGCTTGATTTCGCTTTGAAGCCGTTTAGTTTTCCGCGGTTGTCCTTTCGGTAATCCCTACAACGCGAGCTTAGTTTGTCCGTCACGTTTTTTTGGGTGTCCTTTACTTAATTTTATTCTATTTCTTTCCTATTTCGTTTCTCTTATTTTTCTCCGTGGATAAATCTTCGGCAAAGTCCGGCGCCAGCCGATCAATCTGTAACCGGTTCCGAACCGGTGCGGTGCGGTGCAATTTTTCGCATCGGAATAAAAAAGTTCGCGAAGTGAAGTGTTTTTTTCCCCCCACCATCCATATTTTTTTCTTCTTTCTTTTCAGAATCGATTTTGGATTTAAGTGTGTTCTTCTGTTTGGATTACCATCTGGTGTTGTTTTGTGTATGTGTGTGTGTGTTGTGTATTTTTACCATTGTAAATTGATCACGGTGTTTCTTTCGTCGATACGCTAAAAATATCTGGCTGATTGGTGTGTAATATTTTTCAAAACTCTTCAGTACAAATTAACTAAAGGTCATTGGTCCCAAGTTCGCGTTCCTTTAAATATTGGTTCAACGTGTTAATAGTGACAGAGTAAAATTCGTGGCGTGATTAATCATCCTTTTATATTTTTTCCCAGTTCTTCACACTGACACCTCTTGGTTCCTTAATTATATTTTATGTATAACATCTTATGTTTATATCAACTCGTTTTCCCGGTTGGAATAGAATGGTCAATAAACGCTGCATATGAAGTCTTATAAGAGTTTATTTATGCCAACATAACAATAACCAATACACTGATGTCAATATGTTGTATAGCGACTCTGTTGATATCGTGCTCATTGGCTCTGAAATTTTAATCTTCAGACCGTTTTTGCTAGACGGTTCAGTTTAAAAGAGTGTTTCCGACACGTGTTTGCAAAATATGTTCTTTTCAAATAAGTCAGAGCACTTTTATTTCACTATTAGTCGTGAGCTGTATAGGTACATGTAACTGCAACCTTGATTTGGAAGTGACCATGCAAAGAGTCTCAAGGGAGTTGAGGGGAATATATGATCGTATGGGACGGATCCCTCCAATTTTGTAACTTTTAAATAACTTTAGAGATGATTTTTTTCTTACTTCATGTCTACGTGACGTTACTGACGTGTATTTACTTAAAATTCAAGTTTGTTTTCCGTGCTTTCCGCACGGCGTAATTGCCTTCTCTTGATTTTTTTTTCTATTTTCTCTCTGTCACACACACACACTTTCTCTCTCTCTTTCTCTCTCTTATTGTTATCCATAATTTACTCAATTCAAAGTTCATTTCGCACCCCTTTTCTCTCTCTCTTACTCGTACGACGGACGCAATATGCTCTCGCTCTCTGATGTCCTTTCCATGCAAATACAGTTTTCTAACTTTAGTGTTTGAAGAAATGGCCTTGAGAGTTCAGAGCAGTGGTGGCTCTTGCGAATCATTATTTGTCTCCTATTTGAACCTATAGAAAAGTATCGATTTATTGGGGCTCAATCTATGAACCCCTTAGAGATCGATCTTTTCCACAGGTTTGCACGGAAGGGACATCGATATATTGCAATACACGAGCCTCTACTGGCTGAGAATCCACTCGCAACTGAGTCGATGTTATCATGCAACGTTCGAAAACGTTTATCATCCTCTCCGGACTCCGGAAACGCATCTCTTCCTGTTTAATTAACATAGAGCTTCCGCACCTTCTAAAGTCGACCGCGTTCGAGACATGGAGGAAAAGCTTTCGGAGCTTTTTTCTATTACATATTTAATCGTCACCCAGAGAGGTTTTTGGAATTTGATCAGAACTTAGCCCCTCTTCCATGCGGTAATTACAACAGTGTAGAAGTTTGCGCAAGGTAATCAAGGGGTAGATTTTAGCAGAGCTTGCAAAAAGCTTCTAACCGAATACATTTTAGACATTATGTTCTTAGAAGACAGTCGCGATGGAGCGACCATGATCCGTTCCAGTGGTATGTATCCAGAAAATTTTCTGGGGGCTGGACACCTACACGGAAAAAACAAAGTTTAGGCACAACCTCAGCAGCTTTTTAAGATAGCTTTGCAAAGCAAAAGTTCTAGCTCTACCGGAGAAAATTGCGGTTGTACCAAAGCACTACCTCGATAGAGCAAAAGCAAGCAGAAAGGCTGTTGCGCTACCGAAGTAGTGTGCTTTGGTACAACCGCAACTTTCTCCGGTAGAGCTAGACCTTTTGCTTTGCAAAGCTATTTTAAAAAGCTGCTGCGGTTGTACCTAGACTTTGTTTCTTCAGTGTATGAAATTTGACATTTAAAACGTCGCAGGAAGCTATTTTGGGCGACTTTCTGTTGAAGAAAGGCAATTTTTGAGAACGGGAGGAGGGGGGGGGGACTCTTTCCTCAGTACCTCCTAGATCCGCTACTGGTCTGTTCTTTTCTATCCCTCTTATAATTCTTATGGACTCTATGCATGTTTAAGTTTAAAAAAGATGAGATGGAAGACAGGGTTTTCTCATCACTATCCTTATCTGTTATATGTGTGTTTTAATGGAGAAAGGAGAGAGACAGAGAATTGCTCGATGCGACACTAAAAAAGACAGCGAGCTTAACTAATGATAACCATATGCATGGCTAACGGTGGATCATTTGCTGCGCGCTCATCAGAAACATGCTCCAGATCCAAAACCTCTTCTGTCGCGCCTTTACACTGAAAATGCTTTCAAGTGCAATTCTAACGAACAGCTCCACCAGTCGATTACTTCCCTCAAGATACCATTATTTTTCATTTTAGTAACTATATAAAAGCTCAATTTCTTCATTGCAGTAAAGTCATTGTAATCGAAAAAATCAACTCCAGCTAAGCACTAAGCATATAAAAGTTGGAGCACCATAGCTGTCAATGGATTCGGTACTCATCAGATTTTAATATTTTGGCTCTGGTTATAGTTTTTGAGCATACAAACTGTTTACTTATATCTGTTCACCGCAACCGAGGCTTTGCATTCTGTGTTTCATTGATTTAAATGCATTTCTTCCGGAACCCATGAAAAAGGTGCTAGCACAAAACCCTCCACGCATTCCGTTGCATTACAAAGGAGAATTACCCATTTCAACCTAGCGCAACTATTTTTACGTGCGCGTTCTGGTTTTGCATCGCGTGGAATTGAAGGCGCACCGCGGCCTGTACACGAATTTATAATTCCTTTAGTACCCTCTGAACGCATAGTCCCATGGGCTAGTGAGTAATGGTGTGTGATAGGACCCCCCCCCTCATTTGTTATCCGAATAGGCAAGGGACGAACGGTGCAAGAACTAACCTGATAGTGCCGAATCAAGCATTCTGATTGGCCCGAGACGCAACATGGGTATATACGACTTAACCTCAAAGCCGAGGATCGTCCGTCTCATACATTTTTTGGGAGCTAGGAAGTATCGAAATTTGTATAGGTGCTCAAACGCCATCTAATTAGAAACTTTGCGTGCGAGCAAAAATGAATAAAATGCAAAGCTGCGAGATATCTTGCTACCCCTGCACTGACCATACAAAATTGGTTTAGAAGAAGTGCGGACAAGAAAAATAAATGTCAAAAGACAATCTGGAAGTAGCTCGATCTTATTTTAGACTTAAGATTATTCTAGGGTCATCGCCAAATGGGGGAAACTACGGTGGGAAAAAGGATTACCAGAAGCTCAGCGACGTGTGCACCGAAAATAGGGATGGTTACCAAAATTCTAGTGTATGTGAACCATAGTTCTCATGTGAAAATGGTAAGCAAATTCCGATACTGTGACCAGATCTGCCGATTTGCGTAGATTTAATGACATTTTTAAATTCACCGATGATTCCACCGGTTGAGAAAAGATTACAGAGTTCAATTCAGTGTGTGACTGTAATGCACGAAAATACTCTGATCTGTAATATGTTTTCAATCGGTGGAAACGCCGTTAATTAATTAAATAATACCGGTTGAGAAAAGATAAAAGACTCTTGTATTTTCGTGCGTTACAGTCATACACTGAACTAAACTCTGTAATCTTTTCTCAACCGGTGGAATCTTCGGTGAATTTCTAAATGTCATTAAATCTACGCAAATCGGCAGCTCTGACTGTGACCATATTTTAATAGTAACACCAGAACTTTGTGGGGAAGTGTACGAGACTCTCCGGTGCAGTTCACGTGACGTTGGTAATTCTGACAATCATATTTAGAAAGTATATTTTTCACTGTAAGCTTAGAATAAACTGATAAAGCTCATTAGTACGACTGACAGTTATCGTTTTGTGGTCAGTAGCGGGCTGTGAACAATCAATGGCCGTTGATCCCCCCCCCCCCCCCCCCCAGTTTAAACCCTTGAAAAAATTTCAATTTTTAAGAAAATACGAACCCTTTAAGATAGATTCATTTCCGTTCGTAAAATGGGCAGAATTTCACGAGCTGCATCTATTTTGCGGTGAGTGAATACTAGAGCGGCGAGCCTCGCTTGTTTTGATTTATTCCTTCGAAAATCGGCCAAAGTTTTCGGAGTAATGTTTGTGACAGCGCGGGAGACTATCAGTATGTGCAGTGGCGGCTCGTGCAATGTGCGGCAATAACGTAATCCCTCCATTTAAACCTATTTTAAACAATCGATCTTCAGGAGGTGCAATGCACCCCCAAGTTATCGATACTTTTGCATTGGTTTAAATGGAAAAAAGCATAGTTGCCAAATTCCAAGAGCCGCCACTGAGTATGTGCCACAGAAGCCAATGTGTTTCCTATTCTAAAATCGCGCATTTTTCTCCATCCTATGAAGTAAGAAATAAAAATCCGGTTATTTTCAATCAACCCGGCTGGCATCTATGACCACCAATGAACGATTTTGACTTGGCGCCGCGCACGTGTAACCGATTGCGTTCATCGATGTCAAACGCACTGGAAAAATAGAAAGGGGAAACAAAATACCGATGTGGGACTATCACTCAATTGATGATTTGAACCATCTTGCAACGAATTTTTTTTTTTTTTTTTTTTTTTTTTTTTTTTTTTTTTTTCTATCTCATACATTTGGAAACAATGGCGCGCGTATTTATTGTTTGTGCAGCTTCAAAATGTGCAGGCGACGCATAAATATTGAACGTGACAAATCTGACACAAATTTTTAATTTGTTTGGTTCTCGGGATTGGGATTGGGACGTCTCTCCCTCTATTTATTCCTGGTCGACGGTCGGCGTCATTGACAAAATTTTAAACCAAACTTACTCTTTCTCTATCGTTTACTCTCTCCTACAGTATAGTGACTCTCGGGACAGTAATGAATTACCATTTTTCTCCCATTTACAACAAAATCTGGCCAATACCGCATACGCTTTGCGCTCTTGTAATATTGATATACTTCGAGATTCACATTATACCGACGATAGTATAGACATCAATTTTACTCGCTTAACAAACATATTCATTATCGGTGGGAAGTAATATTCTACAGGCACGCCTTTGAAAATCGCAATTTTCAGCTTTTCAAGAATCATTTTAGGGCGGTTTTCTGTTGAGCAAAAACGATGTTTGGGGCTTCGAGGGTAGGTGGGTATAGACTATATAGCCGGTAGGAGGTAGGGAGCATATGCAAGGATCCGCTACTACCGTGCAAAGCTTGCTTGAGTTTTTCAGACCAAACATTGTATTCTAACAAGCACAAAACTATAGCAGAGAAACGCCGTGGTAGCGCTGAAAAAATGTTTGTTAAAAAAATGACACAGCAAAAGACTATAAAGTTGAGTGTAGAGCCAACCCAAATCTTTGGTTCAACCAGCAAAATCTCTTTAGTTGGGCGCACAAAACCTTTGGTTAGCTCTACTAAAGTCTTTTGCTGGGTCATTTTTCAACCGCAAAGATTTTTTCAGCACCACCGAAACGTTTTTTATGTGTTTCTGCCCCCCCCCTCCCTCCTGTGAGCGTCGTATGTATAACTGCTGCTGGACCGTCAAAATTGAAGTCATGAATTGAGAATGTGATACATCATTTCAACCACCTGTTCCAGATTCATGGTAGCGATCATAATTTTTTCGGACCGTATATTTCACTAGTTTACTTCTGTCGTTGGTTATTAGCTGTAGCTCATCCGAAATGCGGGGGGGGCGAAACGCAAAAACGCTAAAACGCTAAAACTTCTGCGTCTGGCAGAAATTAAGTTCTCACTCGCCGGAATGCCTTGTATTTGCTTAACTCGTCCGTAAGACACGCGCCAAAGATCGTATTGACTTTACCCAAATTTTATTCACCGCGTTTCCGATGTTGTCAAATGACAAATTATTAAGCCTCTTCCCATTATATGCGTCCAATTCAAGCGGTCTTAGAGTGTCTGTATAAACTGATTGAGTGTCACGTAACAATAAGAACCACGAATTGAATGTGTTTCGCACTCTTAATACAAACAAAACATTTTAGCCTTACAAAATCAAAGGTTCAACTTCAGCTTTTCGGGAAAAGAAGCTCTTTAATGTAGTATTAAAACCTCAGTCACTTTTGAAATACTTAGCTCAAATGCATCTGAAAGAGCCGCTGAAACCATATGCATTTATCACATGGCTCCACACTCCACGGTCCGCAAATTTTCGAAATGTCTCAAAGAACCGATGGAACCTTTATGAGCTTAATATAATCATCGTGACGGTGTCCAAAATTTATCAACAGCCAATTTTTTCTTCGTAGATTATTTTGTTTTCTCCTTGTTAGTGAGGAATCAGTTTACTAAGTTTTGGTTGTCGCAATAGACTGTTTTAGTAGAGCGATATATCGTATCGATTGCCGTCCGAGGGCCTCTGGTTCCAAACAAACTCTGGTTCAATGTAATTTCCCCATAAGCGAACTTTTGATCGGAAATTTAGGGTATTAAATCAAACAATTCATGCGACCTTTTTGCGATTATGAATTCTACGTCCTCGAAAATGCTTAATTTTGACTGGTTCCATCCGTAAAACTGCCAAAATCAACAAGATATTACAGATTAAACGATGCGTTTGGAGGTTGGAATCACCCAAATGTTATTGTTGTTGCTGTGGAATTGGCGGGATTTCGGGCGATTCTAACCTACAAATGCAACGTTTAATCTGTGATATCTTATTGATTTCGACAGTTTTAGTCAAGGAACCGGGCATAATTAAACATTTTCGAGGACGTAGAATTCATAATCGCAAAAAGGTCGCATTAATTGTTTGATTTAATACCCTAAATTTCCGATCAAAAGTTCGCTTATGGGGAAATTACATTGAACCAGAGTTTGTTTGGAACCAGAGGCCCTCGGACGGCAATCGATACGATATATCGCTCTACTAAAACAGTCTATGTCGCATTAGTTTTCCTTGGCCCATAAAAAACCAAACTTTGCGTCGTGAGGTTCCCGAGTTGAAATCCCAATTTCGAGCCTTGATACATCTTGATAACATGAAACTCTTAGTTGAAGCATTGGTCTACCCATACTCATTTTCCTGTTTGCTTGAAAGAAAACCTTGTCTGCTTTGGCAACATTCGCGGCCCAGCTGAATGTTTATCGAAAGCAAACAATCGCAGTTGTAGGATCGGCCGTTTATCTACGTGTCCATCCTGTGCCAATTTTCTCTTCAAATTTGCTCTTTTCTGTCTTATCCCCCTTCTTCATTCACCTCTCGTAGGGACAAGAGGGGTCGATCTGGTATCTTCCTTGATCCATTAATGTGTTGGTGTGCCCTACTTTTTTCTCTCTTCTTTTTCCGTTCCTTCCTTCTTCTGTCCACAGTTCTCAGATCATTATAACTTCCTTAATAATTGTCAAACGTAAAGAAGGGTGCGTCGGCCGTAGTTATTACCTGTCGTCGCCGTTTTAGTTCAACTACCTGTAATCACTACCCCCCCCCCCCTCCCCCCATCGACGTATATCGAAGGGCTATATATCGTCAGGACGTCTGTTCACACAGCGGCAGCGCTAGCGTAGGCAACAACGAATTTTCTGCAGCATTTAAACCTAAGTAAAATAATCGATCTTCAGATGTTTCACTGAATCGCTGAGAAATCGATACTTTTGCATGAAATCAAACGGCAAAAAAACACGTTTGCCAAATTTCACGAACTGACGAACTGCCTCTGTCCTTTGCTATAATTATTATGGATGACTTTACGTCTCAAAGTTCCTTTATGCAGTTTGTTTGTTTCTCCTCAAATAGAAAAGTTGGTATCCCCTCCGCTTAACGCCGTAAAAAAAATAAGGGGGTGGCGCGATACAAGTTGCTCTAAATTTTCAAAATGTTTTCTAAAATCTGCAAACGAAGCAAGTATAAACATTCACAGAAAAAACAGAAAAAACACTTTGGTACCGCTGACAAACCTTTGGTAGAAAAATGACCCATCAAAAGACTTAAGTTGAGCCAACCAAAGGTTCTTTACGCTTAACTAAAGAGATTTTGCTGGGTGAATAAAAAATTTGGTTGGCCCAACTAAAGTCTTTTGCTGGGTCATTTTTCTACCAAAGGTTTTGTCAGCGCTACCAAAGTGTTTTTCCGTTTTTTTCTGTGTTGTCTATAGATAATGTAACCGGATACGATCCAACTTTGCATTAATCCACTGCTGACACCATCGAGTGACGTAAAAACTTTTTTTGTGAGGAACATACGTGTTATCGTTATCCCTTAAAAAGGACACTTCGTTGAGTATGTATTAAACGAAGAAATAGCCGTAATGGCAACTGGGAAAATGATGTCACCTATCATTTACCTTTATTCAATCGCTTTAAGAGTGTGCCTAGCATGGGCGCACCCAGGATTTCTGTATGGGGGGGCCAAGTTTTCATTTCATATAGGGGGGTCTGGGGGTCCTCCCCCGGAAAATTTTGAAAATTTAGCTCTTCTTAGACGCAAAATTAAGCTACTTCTATTCAGAAACTATCTTGAATTAACTCTCGAGAAAAATGAAATTTTCCGAGACTATGCTGTTATTACGGAAATATCTTCATCATGCTAATAGAAAGACGGAGTCTTCAGGAAATCTAGATTTCAGAAGAAAATCGAGCGAAATTAACAATTAAGGACATTGCTGCCGGGAAGGATGTGTTCCTCCAAGAAAAAATATGTTTCATGACATTGATACTTTGTTTGAACTCATTTCCTTTCCCATATTTTCTTTTCCTCTCCTCCTCTTTTCCTCTTCTCTCTTTCTCTTTTCCTCATGTTTTCCTTTCTTTTTCTCCTTTTTTCCTTTCCTTTCCTCCTTTTTCCTTTCCTTTCCTCCTTTTTTTTCTTCCTATGGGGGGGGGGCCTTGGCCCCCTTGGCCCCCCCCCCTGGGTGCGCCCATGGTGCCTAGGACGAATCACTTCGACTATTCTGAAGCGTGACTGCGGAAAACCTGAAATTCGTATAGTGCGTATTGCATACAAAATAGCCTCCAAAATTGGTGATCCTCTAAATGATGATGTCATCGCGGGACGCGGGGCATCAGTCCGGCGCTGTTTTCTCATTAAGTACGCAGTGTAAAACTTCAGCATTCGCGGATACAGGAATTTGTTTTTCTTTCTCCACTCCCATTTGAATACTTGGGCTAAAAAAGGACGGAGGTGTGTGCTTAAGTCACGCGATGACCCCCCACTGCTGTATCCTTTTCTAAAATGTGTGTTTAATGGCAGGAGAGAAAGTGCAACGAATTTTTGTATCCACCCATGAATTTTTCAGTGACTTCATCGTTTTCTTCGCGACAGTGACATCCATACAAATCAATAAATAAATTTCGGTTTTAAACAGCCGTGAAACGTGCACACGGAAAAAAATATTAGTGAAAATAACCATACGGATACCTGATTTTGGCACCTCTTCTAGATGCTTGTAAACTTGACCAGAAGTATGGTACATTTACCGACCGATACTTAGAGTAAGGTCGACATGCAATCAGGTAACATCACCTAGTAACTAGTCAAAACATAGTATACTTCTGATTAACATTACCATAACATCTAGCAGGTGCCAAAATCAGATATCTGTATGGTTATTTTCACCGTAGTTTTTTTCCGTGCAATAACTGACTCATTGAGGAGTCCGATATAATGTCCGATTTTTTCGAAGCAAACGCGGAAATCGGCATACGTTGATGAGAGATAAAAACCCTTCCATCTGTGACATTATTCCCGTCCACCAATGGAATAACCGTTGAGTTTGGAAATTCATTGGATTCGCGTCAAAGTATTGGCAACCCCGATTGAGATGACCAAAATATATACACTATCGTTGGTTGACTGATTATAATAATTTCGAATACGTAAATCGAGTAGTTCTATCCTCTACAATCCACGGTCTCGGACAGTCCACCAATTCGATCCAAAATTACTGAACGAATAAGCGAACGGGTTAATTAATTAATAGATTGTCTAATGTTCGTACATTCGAGTCGACACATCGCGGTTCATTTAACGTTTTTCGGGGAAGAAGGACGGTTCGGTATGGTAGGGAGGGAAAAATGAGTGGAGGGGTTGAGGGGTGGAGGGTGGTGGGGTGGTGGGTAAAAGTGGAGGCGAGCAGTGTTGCCAGATCGAGGGTAAAAAGCCGTATCGTCCCCCATATAAATCAATGTAAAACGTACGGCTTTTTCACCCCAATCTGGCAACACTGGAGGAGAGCATAACCACTAGAAATATGATAGCGAGTAATTTGCTTCGATGGGGCCACGCGGGTGCGGGCCAGCAGGCGTGCAAATTACCCAATTCTCGAACGACGACAACAAAGCACTGTTGCCAGCTTTAGCCCAAAATAATATGACACCCAGCTGTCAAAAATGAAATTTAAAAAATATATATATATATATATAAACCATGAGACGATTTAAAAAAGTAAAAAAATTCCTCGTGTAGAAACTTTAACTTACTGTTTTGTGGCCTTACAATCGCTCATAGACATGCACAAACTCAGTGGCGGCTCGTGCAATGTGGCAAAAACGGATTCTCTCCATTGAAACTTCCGTAAAATAATCGAACTCAAAAGGATTCGCTAAATCCCTGATAAATCGATAGTTTTGCATAGGTTCAAATGGAAAAACACATGGTTGCCAAATAGCACGAGCTGCCACTGCACAGATTACGGATGAAGATGGCACCGCACCCAAGCAACCCTCATCTTACCCGTTTAAATTGTGCGCAAGATGACCATTGTTTGCTACCGTAGTTATACCGTAGTATAGTGCGTTTACGAACATGCCAGTGGCTATTGGGGGTTTGCCCAAACGCCCAGGCACTTATTTCCGTGAATACCTGAACATTTGATCAAATGCCGAAGAACTGCTAGGCAAATAGTCAAAGACCTAGTTTCTTTCAGAGTTGGGTAAATGGGGGTGGTAAGGTAATCTATTACATACGATTATCAAAGAATCGACGTCGTTTTTTCGAAGGGTGATTTTACGGTGATCAGGGCAGATTTTTACAAGTAACCCATCTTATTGGTGACAGAAAAACTATAAATATAATCAAGATTACCCTAAAGTTCATTTTAAATCCAAGAAGACCACCACTGAATCACCATCCAAAGTTTTGATGATTATCGCGGCGATTTACCCAGCAATCGTCAGTGGCGAAGCCTGCAATCGGGCAACGTTGCATTTGGCTCATTAAAACCCATGAAAAATATCGACCTATCTAGGAATCGGCGATGACCATCGGATTCCACCTTTTCTATGAGTTCAAATGCACAAAATGCCTTGTTGCAAAATAGCATGCTTCGCCACTGGCAATCGTGTAATCGGTTGCACTCTTATTTGCCCGACTCTGGTATATCTACAATCCATTTACCTGAGTTACCTATGTAACACTATGCAAGAGCTCAACGAAACTATCTAGTCACTTTCTTGAAGCTTCCAGGAATGTTGGGGCGTTATCAAGAGTTGATTGTTTTATCCAGGGCTGCCGTTTTGCGTATAATCATTGATATTTTTCAATTCATCGATGATTCCACCGGTCGAGAAAAGATTACACAGTTCAGTTCAGTGCATGACTGTAATAAACTAAAATACTCGCATCTGTAACCTTGTCTCAACCGGTGGAGTCATCGATGACTTTAAAAAACTTACGGATATTTTAATTAATCAACGGAGTCTCCACCGATTAAGGAAAGATTACAGATCAGAGTATTTCCGTGCATTACAGTCATGCACTGAACTGAACCGTGTAATCTTTTCTCAACCGGTGGAATCATCGGTGAATAGAAAAATAGCATTGATTATACGCAAAACGGCAGCCCTGGTTTTATCATCTTGAGATTTCTAGGAACAACGAAGAGTCTATTTTCTGAAATTTCGGGACTTTTCTCTTTCCCCCGATGAGACTTTGCAACGCTGTTGTCAAGCAAGTGGCATAGCCCTCTCGGCCTCGGAAATTAACTCGACGTTTTTGACGTAATTTACTTTGACTTTTCGTGGAAACGCAAACCGAAACCGACCGTGGCAAGGCGAAGGGTGAGGAGGGAGAGGCGAGGTAAAGGTTATCCCGGGAAAGACGTGTGCGTGTTCGCTTCGCCGTGCGTGCTTCGGTGGAGAGCTTCGATCGAGAAGTGAGGATCGAGCGAGGGTATATAGGAGCAAACACCTATGGTAATGAGAAACACAATTGTGAAAGGGGGGGGGGGAAGGAAGAGGAAATAAATACGGAACGAGAGGTGGGAAGAAAATCGATGAAGCGGTGTTGGAAGAGCTTTGGAAAGCTATGATGATTTTAAGAGAGAGAAAAACAAATAGTTATGACTAGCGGCTGCTCGTGCAATGTGGCAACAATGGATTCTCACCATTTTAACACACGTAAAATAATCGATAGCCACTGGATCCACAAAATCCCTGCTTAATCGATACTTTTTTTTTGGTTCATATGGCAAAAACGTGGTTTGCCGAATAACACGAGCCGTCCCTGGTTTAGGACACAGAAGAGCATCGTGATAACGGAAACTCTATCGAGTCACTTTCGAGTCAAGTTTGAATTAAACTCGTAAACATAATCCACAAGCAAACTGAAAACTATTGGCGTTTATAGGGGAGGGGGGCGTACTCCATTTAGTTCCTGAAGCAACTCGATTTTAACTAAAAGTTTCATAATAATTATTTCAGTAATAATTATCATTACTAGCCCATCTTTTTCTTTTTGGAAATAAGTCCCTGTAGGCCTGTAGGTGTTAAGTGTCAATCCTGAGAAAAGATCGGTGATAGGCTCATCTAGTGGCGCAAGTCAGTTCGACATCTTATCGTTTCCTCTTTATCCATTGCATTCTGATGCATCTACCTGTGTGAATGTGAATCTACCTCGCGCTTTTGGGCCGTACCAATATGATAAGTAGGTTTAATGTGAAATAAAACAAGGACATATTTGTGATAGAGCATTTATAGTTGATATAAGGACGGAGACAGAAAAGGCAGAGTTTGAAGAAATGAAGGGATGGAAAGAGAAACAGGTGTGAGAGAGAGAGAGAGAGAGAGAGAGGGAGAAAGAGAGAGAGAGAGAGGAGAGAGAGAGAGAGAGAGAGAGAGAGGATGACGCAGGTAAACAAGTGCGAGAGAGCAAGAGAGAGGAAGAGCGAGTAACTTATAAAAACTTGAACCCTTTATTTCGTATTATTTCCGAGGTCTATTATTGAGAGTGAGTGTCGTTGTCGCGACGCGACGCGCCGCGCCGCGCGCCGCGGCATGGGAAGGGTTCAATGACCGCGGTAGCGAGAGAGCATTGAGTTGAAGACTGAGCAGAGCTATAATGCTCTCTACACTCTACGCTCTACACGATCGCGGCATGGCAGCAGTTAGCAGCAGCTCTATACCTACTCTCCGTTCGACTCGACCCGACTCAATGAGCTAACATAACGTGAGAATAACATGGCGCTCTTGTGCTATGCTAGCTACTGCCATGAGCTCCATTGAGGGGGGGGCGGGGGGGTTTAGTGGTAAAAGGCATGCATGCACACTTTACGCACTTAAGGTGATTCCGGGCGAAACTTTTCCAGATTTCAAATCGATGGATTGCGTCACTATTTACGTTTGGCAAAAGCCTCTTTCTTGTGCTTGGAATTTTAAATTGGAGACCAAAAAACAAAAAAAAAAAAAAAAAAAAAAAAAACAATAAACGATAATCGAAGGTTTTTTTGTGTGTAATTTTGTTGTGGATTTTTGAGCCCAAAATGAGCATAATTGGGAAGGAACATAGAATCACGCTTTGCGAGGTGGAGATAGCCTAAAATCGCGTCTAAGAGCGACTAAATTTGAAACATTTTCCCCGTGCGACCTCCCCCCCCCTCCTCCCTTTAACCGCCCCGTGGAATTTCCAAACTTGGCCCCCTTCAGAAAGAATGTCTAGCTACGCCCATGGACGTTCCGCGCAATCTGACATCGTCGCATTTTGTCTATTTTAAACTAACGCAAAAGTTGAATTTGAGGTTGTTCGCCGTGTACACACCAG
Organism: Trialeurodes vaporariorum; assembly: GCA_011764245.1. Taxonomy (NCBI): domain Eukaryota; kingdom Metazoa; phylum Arthropoda; class Insecta; order Hemiptera; family Aleyrodidae; genus Trialeurodes; species Trialeurodes vaporariorum. The sequence goes on from VMOF01000388.1 coordinate 18,633,599, forward strand.
ATCGACATTTCTAATGGGTAAACTGCAACGATGCCACATTGTGCGCTACGTTACGGCACGAATAAAATAGGAGGGAGGTCAGTGTTGTTTTCGGGTTTCTGTCGTTTCCAATATGATAACACCTTGACTGTTTGATGGGCATGCTTATGCTTGCCGGTAGAACTGCTTTTTGACAATGCGCATTCGTCATGCGTACACGTTGAATTCGGCGCGCATACATTTTGCAATCGCACGTTCAATAAATAAATGTCAAGTGGCACGAGGAAAATACTTAGAAAGTACACGAAAAATAAGAAAGAAATTCTCTGATGAGAAAAATACGAACCTTTGTAATCAACAAGTCGATGACAAATGACAATGTGCCCCTCGCGGTAAATTCAATGAAAAATGCAATGTTTTCAGTTATTATCAGGACTTTTTCTTCTTCTTATCCTTTTTGCTTGATTTCTTTATTTTTTACTCTCTAATTTGCTTTTTCACAATATGAAACCCTCGCTGCTATCTTATCTAGCTTCCAGCAGAAAGAAAATGCATAATTTATTTTTCTTGCTTCTCATTTAGTTTTTTTTTTCTTTCTTTCTTTTTTTTTTTTTTTTTTTTCTTAATTTTTCTGATACTTTGTATATCTTACCTTCGTGGCAAATATTAGACTCGAGTTCTTAAAGTCTACTGTAAATCTCTTTATATTATACCCTCTACGGGCAGTGTCACTTGCCCGGTGGATGCTCTCACCCCTCTTGCCCCATAGAAGAAAAAAATACCTTATTTGTCGGCCACATCATTACAAGCAGAATAATAAAAATAAAAAAAATAAAATAAAAAATAAAAAATAAAAAAACAATTCCTCTAAAAACTACTGAAATTGAAAAAATATAATGCCGAGAAAAGTAAACTTATCTTAAAATTCATCCCTCGTTTCTGTTTTCGAGAAAATGTCGAAGAAAAGAAGGAAGGGGCGAATAAAAAAAGAGAGAACGTATATATGCTTACCTAATATCTCAAAACGGCAGAAAAATAAAACTCAGTTCCTCAATATAAAACACATCTCATCGATGTAAAACAATTCAACATTCAACGCAATTAAATACATATAAGATCCATAAAACAGCAATCTTTTGGTTATCGATGATCATATGCGCGTAATAGGCCATTGTGGACCAAATTATAGCGAATGGGGTATGGAGCTTCATAATTTAGTACTTAGAACAGTGGCGTAACAATAGCCCCCTCAGCCCCCGCAATTGCGGGGGGGCGCAATGCGTTGGTGGGCGCAAAGAGAGAGGAGGAAAATACAGGGCGAAGGAAGAAAAAGAAAAGAAGGAAGGAAAAGAAGAGAAGAAGGAAAGAAGGAAAGAGAGAAGAACAAAAAGTAGGAAAACAGGGACGAAGATGATAGAGAGAGAATTGATAGAAAGAGATGGATTTTGGAAGACTTATTGACGAATTCGCAACAATTAAGGCACGAAAAAGTTTTGAAAGAACATGTGGGCGATTTTTGATTTAAAATTGACAAGAAAATAAATAAATTGATTCATAACTTTTCTTTCGTTGGAGTATGTGTTCTATGAGACCCCGGGGGTCATAGGCCGGTAAAAAGAGTGGGGTGGGGAAGAGAGGGGTAGGGAGGGAAGGTGATTGGGGGGGGGGGGGGGGGCTCGCAACTCTTTTCTTTGCGTGGGGGCGCATGCATGCCTAGTTACGCCACTGATTTAGAATATGTCTCACTCTTATAGGTTATACTTGACAATTAGTAAATATCACTCCCCTAAACTCTTGCAATTAGTAAAGATAGTAGTGAACATTTTCCTAGATATTCATTCTCAGTGCTTGTAGAGTATCGTAGAAATTCAAAGCGCCCGTATTATTTCTGCAAGCTTCTTCATTACTTTACGCTCAGTGTCTGACGATAACTATTCTTACTTCGCCACAGTGCTTATTGCATCTCAGGTAATGAAGGCGCATCTTAACTTTTTGTAGGCTAGTGTTCATTACTCCGCTACAAGATAAATGCCACGCGATAAATGTTCCTTCTCACAATCTCCTCTCTTCTTTCCTATTTCCAAGTTTCATCACTTATTGTTAGCTCTCCCCTCTCCGTGTCTTTGATTTCTTACGTCTTACTAGAAAACGTATTTGCAGAGAATGAGGCGTCTCAGAGGCTAACAAAAACACTGCGCTGCTCTCTTACTCCTTCCACCCGATTGTTAACTAAAAATGGAAAATATCAATAACATGTTAGAAATCTAAACCTTTTTTTTCTCTTTTTTTAATGAGCAAAATATTCATAGAATTCCTTGCTTGTCAGTTCTCTTATTCTTTGATGGACCCTCTTGTTGAGTCCATTTAATGTCCCCTTGTCTATTTATAGCGGAGAATTTGCCGAGCGTCATGAAAATCTCTCTTACTTTAAGAGCTCTTAAAAATAGATTTCACCAGTCTCGATGAAACGTGACAACTCTGATTTACAGAGAATTATAAAATGATGAATTAAATTCATTGTCACCAACCCACGTACATGTGGCTCATACATGTGGATACATGTGTAGATTATGACACACCGGCATTAAAATATAAATACAATAAAATTAATGTTGAAAAATTCGTTAGCTTCAGTAGGCCCTGACCTCCCTTCCCATCACAGGTTGCTTATCAGCTGTCTTTCACTCTCACTTCCTCTTTCTACATGTATCTGGTTATTTTCTCCTCCCTCTCCAGCGATAACGTGTTTTAGTACAGTGCGAAGTTTGCCGAATAACATTTTTAAGAGGCTGTTTCCTGAATGTTTCTGACTCTCTTCGTCATTCGCTGACTTTCTTTATATTTTTCCGATCCTCTCTTTCAATCAGTGGCGTCGCGTGCCATCTGGCAACAATGCAATAGGCGGCGTGCGATTTGGCAACGTTCCTTTTCCCCGATTTAAACACATTAGAAAGGTCGAAATGCCTGGTCATCGCCGATGACTGGAGCGTTCGACTTTTTTGGTGTATTTAAATGGAGAAAATACATTGTTGCCAAATTTCACGCTTCGCCAGTGACTTTTGATTCCACCCTGTGAACCACAACGGGGGTGAGAAGACATAGGTACGGGATCAAGATTCCAAGACCGGGGGAACGCTTGGATCGGAACCCGTTCGCCCAGCCTACTTGCTACCAGACTGAACTGGTAAAATAATAGATCTTGATTTTGATAGTCAATGGCTCCTTTGATTTAAAGTTTTTAAATGATTATAGAATAACTCTGAAAGCTAATTTTGTAGAAAAAAAATTCAGACCTCCCTCTCTCGGGGTAAAAAAAAAAAAAAAAAAAAAAAAACGGAAAATACTCCGAAAATATTATCGATTGAATTGACCGCGTCATTGACGTCGAAAAAACTATCGATGGTTTTACTGTCCCAGGTCTGCAGTCAGTGGCGAGGCGTGAAATTTGACAACAATGTATTTTCTCCATTTATATTCACCAAAAAAGTCGAACGCTTCAGTCATCGGCGATGACCAGGCACCTTCGATCTTTCTAATGTGTATAAATGGGAAAAGGAAACGTTGCCAAATCGCACGCCTCGCCACTGTATACAGTGGCGGCGATTCGTGAGTAAGGATGTATCGATAACGCCTCCGCATGAAAACACGGTGAAAAGAATCGATCTCTTGGACACGTTTATTTGAACTCCCAAATAATCATTGATACTTCAGCATATGGCATGGCGCGGCGTGCGGAGTCTTGTCAGTGAATGGGGAACTCATTCACTTTCATCGTTTTTATTTCTCTCTTTCTCTCTCCTCTTCTCTCTTTCTCTTCCCTCTGTCTAATCTCTCATCTCTCTCCCTCTCTCATCGCTCTCTCACCTCTCCTTCGTTGCCCTCTGAATTTGTATCGGTTGCCCCACTCACGGGATGTTTATTTGATCAGTGAAAGTATCGTCTTACATTGTATTATGCCATACTGATCATCCTTTATGGCATACCCATTATCTAACTTTATCATTCTTGTTCTCTCTCTCTCTTGCTCTGCCTTCCTTATTACTTGTGAGCTGCACATTGAGATTTTTGAAACCTGTCTTTCAGATCAGTTTCCGAAGGTTCATAAGACTCCACTGCAACGAAGACAAATGCTCAACTAAAAATAGCCGTAGTTATTCCGTGTACCCCGACCCCAGAAGAAAAGTCCGGAAGTTTTCAGGAAAATTCTGGGCTTTTAAAGTAGAATTCTGGCATCATTGATTACAATAATCGGGTATCAAATGCCAGAGTTACTGATTGAAATGGTCAGGTTTCTTCTGGGGGGGAGGGGGGGGGGGAATAAAATCAGAATTATCTGACAAATTATCAAAATTTCTTTTTGGGAACTTTTGTAGAATTCTGGCCATTTATTGGCCAAGACTTCATCTCCGTGCGTCTTGAGAAAAGTCGACTTTTGGTTCGTAACAGGTTATCTTCGAAACACGCTTTTGCAAAGCAAAAAACAAACAAACAAACAACGTCGAAAACCCCTCTCCTCCCAAAATTAGAACAGTTGCAAAGGTCTAATGAAATCCTATGTAAGGGTGTCGATCTCGACTTATTCGCTGTTGCATGGAAGACACGAAATGTTTTCTCCGTTGCAAGCAGCCGCTTGTCTTTCAGAGCGTAAGGGGAGTGGGAAAGTAAAGAAGTTTGTTGAGCCGTGTTGGAATATTTGGCGGAAAATCTCAACATTTTAAACCGAGTCAAATGGGAATATTTTCGACGATTTGACAACACCAGTGAAGACTGTTCAAACGAACCGTATTGCATCACGTCGTTGGCGCACAGTGTTTTTATGTCATTAAAACTTCAGACCTCGGTTAGGTTAGGACTGAAAAGTGAAGTTGAGTTTTTGAGTCGAAACATGTGATACTTGACAAATTGGTATTCACTTTCCCATTCGACAGTGTTTCGTGTGTTTCGACTTAGCCAATGACCATGCAGGAATCTTCTATTTAATTGCGATTTCAACTTTGCAACTTTTTTTTTTTTTTTTTTTTTTTTTTTTTTTTTTTAAAGAAAAGTAGCAGTTTCTCTCTCTCTCATTTTCTTGTTTGTTTTCTGTCGCTGTTCTTGCAACATAAAACTGTTTTAAATTCTAGTAGGTTGTTTTAGAAATCACGAAACATAACCAAATCCATTTTTTCGGTGGTCGTAAAAAAAAGAAAAAAATATTTGTTAACATATTTGAAACAACCCATTTGGGTTTAAAAACCAGTATTTTGTTTTGTTTCTGAGATCAACAACTGACTGAAGCATTGAAAGATGCAAGAAATTATTCAGAGGAATTTGGGATTGAGGATTTGAGGAAGGGGAGCATTGGGGATTGGGGAGAATTTCCCAAACGTTAATCGGAAACTTCAACAGTCATCTCAGGGAGCACTTGAATGATTCGTTCTCCACTAAAAGGGTCTGAGTCCATTTTCCCATAAGCCCTGAGATTTATAAGGAAGCAATATTATTGTAGAGCTCACGCGGGAATAGACTTGGGTCCTTTTGGCAGAAATGGATTCAAATCCTGTGATATTGGCGACGAGGATAACTCTGCACGGAGAAAGGCCGTAGACATGCATATACATAACATATTACGAAAGCTCAGATTCTTAGAAATGCTCGGCGATTTTATATACCTCGGAATAAATAGTGGGCGTCCGCGAACTGCGCAGTGCGCATGCGCGCAATGGTCTCGGAGTTTGTCAAAAAGTGGCCAAAAATAAAAAAGTATAAATTTCTCATAAATTTACTATTAATAAAATTTCAAGACCGATTTAAATTTCAAAGAACACATGCAGCAAGTACTGTAAACCAAGAAAACTCATTCGAAAGTTGAAAGTACCGCTTGAAAGGTCAAAACGATGATTTTTAATACTATTTTCATTGGCGTCGCGTGCCATCTGGCAACAATGCAACTGCTCCATTTAAACTCATTAAATATATCGAATTTTCCTTGTGCACTGTGCACCCCTTGAATTCGATTTTTTAAATCAGTTTAAATGGATAGTTTTTTGGCCACTTTTTTTTCGATCTCAGACCATTCTGCTGCGGTCCTCTCCCCCCGCTCCGCTCCACCCCTGCGCTGTGCAGCGGCAGCGAGCAAACTTTCCCTGCCTCCAAAACCTGATATTTGGCACTCGTTGATCGTTGATGATACAGTTCGGCCAGAGAGCACTTGGAGCGGGCATTCAATCAAACCTATAGTGAGAGGGGAACGAAAGAGACTGGCGAGAGGTCAAACGCAGTGACAGTGCCTGCAATTTGACAACACTGCATTCCGTTCATTTAAACCCAAGTAAAATATCGATTCGAGGGAGTGCACTTTGCACCTCCTGCATTCCGACCTTTTATACATGAACTTTAATGGACTAAATGTAACACTGCCAGATTGCAGTCCAGGGCTGCCGTTTTGCGTATAATCAATGCTATTTTACTATTCACCGATGATTCCACCGGTTGAGAAGAGATTACACAGTTCAGTTCAGTGTATGACTGTAATGCACGAAAATACTCTAAGCTGTAATCTTTCCGTAAACGGTGAAACCTGCGTTGATAAATTAAAATATCCGCAAGTCTTTTTAAAGTCATCGACGACTCCACCAGTTGGAAAAAGATTACAGTTGCGAGTATTTTAGTTCATTACAGTCATACACTGAACTAAACTGTATTATCTTTTCTCAACCGGTGGAATCTTCGGTGAATAGAAAAATATCACTGATTATCGATTTTGAGGTTAAATTTTGTAGGTCTTTTTGCGGTCGTTTTGTGAATTTAACAAACTCGGGCATCACCGGAAACGACCTACAAAATTTAACCTAAAACCTTGGAATCTGCCGTCCAAATTCCGCTTTTTCCCGGGATTCCTTCTACCCTGTGTGGCTCAAGGTGGACCAATCCGCTGCCACTCTAAAGTTATCGCTCGTTGGCCACCACTGATAGTTTTAGTTCATAAGCTGGAGATAATGTAACCTGAAATAGCAATTACAATGAACAGGTGTTATCCGTCGGAAGCAGGATCCAATTCCAGTCAGTGTTGGCGAGTGCAATCTTGTAACGGTGTATTTCCGAATTTCGTCCATTTAAAACGAATGTAAACTATATCGATTCGAGGGAATGCAGTATTATTCATTATTCAACCCCAATATTTTGACCTTTTCATGACTTTGTATGGACTAAATGAAACTGCTAGATTGCTTAGATCCGTTACTGTAGTTGATTAATGTAGAGCTCGTCCCTAAAAGTGCCATAAGTGGTGTGAACTTTTTGGAAAATGTCGCATTTATTTTAATTACTTATGTATTGTAGATATAGCACCTTGGCCTTCGCGTCGACGCGCGCTGTCGACTCAATACTCAAAGCTTCTCCAGCGTCTTATTATTGACGTCAACGACGCGACGTCAAGTGACACGACGAACGGACGCTATAGTATTGTCAGGGATACCTCGGGGGAGGGGGGGATGCGGAAGAGTCAAGAGGAAGGGGGGAGGCTAGTTGGTATTCGCCCGACGTTAATTGGAGATTCTGTTTAAGACGTGTAGGAACACGTTGAGCTGGTATAGTCTCATTTAAAATGAAGCGAGAAAAGTTTTTTTTTTTTTTTTTTTTTTTTTTTTTTTTTTTTTTTTTTTTTTTTTTTTCGTTCTCTCCTCTATGCAATGGCATACGGGCGCAATTAGCCATTATGAGGTCACCGAACCCAGACCCTCCCTTTCCCCCTTCCTTCAAAGCGTCTGTGCGTCCCCTGGCGGCGGCTTCGCCCCCACACTTCCGCATCCTACGCTTTTTCGCTATCCCTTAGAATTTCAGCAACCCTATTCACTTCACCATTCATGTTCTCCAGGCAGTGTTTCAGTGAACGCGGAAATGAGCTCTGGAGCGTTTGTTTTTGCGACTATAAAACTGCTCAAAAGTTTTAGGGCTGGTTATAAATCTGTATGAGGGAGTGGTGTGAGGTTGGATGGGGGGGGAGGGGGGTAAGTTGGGTGATGAAATGACCAATTTACTCTTGGGGCGCGCGCCCAGGCGGTAAATTTCTTGATTGGTTGACGCACCACTCATGGTAGGTCGTTTGTTTTGTAAGATACTAATAGAAATTAACGATGTTCTGATGAAAATAAAGAATCCAGAACGTAAACGTGGATTTTTACTGTTTTTCAAACTTAGAAAATTTTTTGGGGGGGGGGACTTTACAAGTATTTCTTTTGCTTAAAGGGGCGATCGCCCCTTTGCCCCCTCCCCGTATTAGCCAATGGTGAAGGTACTCTCAGTGGCGATAGTGATGATTGTTTCAAGATTCGAATGAATCTTCCGTCAGTGAAGACATCATACACCATTTGACCATTTCATTCTTGTTTTGGCGCCGCACCGGCCGTATCAATTCATCGTGTAGAGCAGGTGACGGAGGCCAACAGAGAGACAAGTAGCTCCTTGTGTTGGTAGCTCGCTCCTTTTCAGCTCAAAGCATTAAACATATTTTGAAGCACTTTGGTGTTTCGAGTTGCATACCTAAATTTGTCAGGCTCCCATGATCTTATATGCCTCAGCTCGGCTCCGCGATGCACTCATTATGCTCCAAAACCTGAAACAGAACGAATTAAAAGAGTTTAAATAGTCATGGTCCGACTTTATCGGTGGCCGGATTTTAACGGTTTTTAGTGTCTATCAATTTGTTTTGGATTAAAATCCAATACGGATTCATGCCCCGTTTTGCTGTCACAAAAGACCCGTCATTATTAGTGTTCTCTAACTGACATTTGTTTTTTAGGCAAAGTTGAATGTTTGTTTGTCAATTAACTTGCAGAAGTATATAAAAAGTGATTCAATCTTAAAATTCAAGGGCCACTCTTGCGTAAAATAGACCCCACTTCCCAATTTCCAAGTTTAATGTTGCCAGTTTTTTTTCCCCTATTAATTACCAGCTATTCCACGAACCCTTTTACTCGCGGGTTAGAGAAACAAATCTCCGCTTTCTCGCTCGAAGTAAGTGAGTAGTTAAATATTGCTACTTTTCGGTTTTGATCTTGCCTAAACTGTTAATTGAAGGCGCTCTTTAAAATATTGTTTTGTGAATGTCTACAACTTGGAGTAGCTTCCTGCTTCTGTCAATAATAAATTAAAATGTTCTGAAGCAGTGATCCATACGGCAGCATACTCGGGCGTGGTGTGGAAAGGGTTAATGCAAATGGGAAAAAATCGAATGATTATCCATAAAATGGCAACACTGTTTCCTAGTTACCTCCGATGTAGTTTCTCTACCGGTAACATTTGGCAGCCTCTCGAAATATTTTTATTTTTCGTCTTGGGATTTTTGCGCAATTAGACACAGAGCACGTAAAGGACATAGGTACTCTCTCGCACGCGTCGCTAAAGTAGAAGTCGCAGTCGTATAATGTCGCGCACTCGCAGTGGTCTTGAAATGATGAGGGTCAGCCCCTCCCCCTCCCTCACGCCTCCTTACCATCGGTCTGTACAGTACTTGCAGCATGGTATCAGCACCATGATGACACTGCTTGTTTTCACCGCTCATTGGGTCAGAATATTGAAGATTCTGGTGAGTATCGGATCCACGGAGGGGAAGAGGGGCATAAGTGGCATTTTTCAATGGTCTCCTCTCATCAACCTTGAAAACAGCCAGTTGCGGCCCGTGCGATTTGGCAACTATGCTAATTTTCCATTTAAACTTATGCAAAAGTATCGATATCTTGGGGGTGCAATTGCACCTCCTGAAGATCGATTGTTTTACATAGGTTTAAAGGGAGGAAATCCGTTGTTGCCAGATTGCACGCGCCGCCACTGAAAACGGCATTTTTTTTTCTCAATAAAAAACAGGCCAATTATGCTTCTTATGATTCTTAAAGTCTCAAATTTGATTGAGATGCCCCCTCCCCCTCAGGCAAAACTTTTTGAATTCGCCATTATAAGCGTGAAATCTGAAGGAACAAACATTGAGGATTGAGGCTATTTCCAGAAGATGGGTCCATAAAACCTGCTGTGGTGAAGTTTTCAATTTGGCAACGTTGTGTCTGGTTCATTTAAACCAATGTGAAAGGTCGAGTTTGCGAGTGTTCCCCGTATATCTCGACCTTTTTCACGAGTTTTTATAGACAAAATGTATCGTTGTCATATTGTAAGTTCCACCACTGTGTATACCACTCTGAAAAAATCTTTAAGGGACCGCAGGCCTAGATTCTTCTGAAGTGCACACCCAGTTGTCCGGACAAACATTTATTTTGATCCACTGGTCGATGCAGTGATACTCCGGACCCCCACATTTCAAGCTCTCTGAATTCAGATAAATTTTGGTTGCATAAGCCATAAACTCAGGGTCTCCCATGCGGAGCACACTATTTTCATATTTTTCTATCATGTCATATTTTCATTTTTTTATCTTCTCCTCCACCCTCCTTGGTTGATCCCCGCCATGTCCACTTCCAAGGTCTGTAACTAAAGATAAATTTTAATTTCAATTATTGCTAAAACTGAACTGCCCCCCTTATTGAGGGCGCAGAAGTGATCAATGTGCTAAATAATGTCTATAGAAATCACTCTGACTTCCATGTAACAATACAATTGATTGCCGAGTGTAATTAATCTGTGCATGCTGTATTCTGCGATATTTTTTGCCACAACTAGAGATGAGTCATAATTGTTTTAATCGCTACATCTCGCTGTTCTCATATTACGAGTTTTTTGCACGAATAAAATCCATTTTTCTTGCCAGTCTCAGACGATCAAAGTACTTTCTCAAAGCCAATAAAGCGGAGCCAATGGAATAAAAAGAGAACCAAAATAAAAACTGCAATATTACATAGAAATGTATATTTTTTGTATTTTATCAGATATATCGGCAACTAGAAATGCAATAGTTGAGTTACATTCAAAAATTCTCGCCAGTAGGTATTGCTAGAACTTTTTTAGCAGAGAGTATCCCCAATTCAAGCATATTGCTAGTTTTTAGACCCAGTGGCGTCGCGTGCCATCTGGCAACAATGCAACTACTCCATATTAACTCATTAAATATATCGACTTTTCCTTGTGCACTGTGCAGTGTGCACCCCCTGAATTCGATCTTTAACATGAGTTTAAATGGATACAATACATTTTTGCCTAATGGCACGCGACGCCACTGTTTAGACCACTTATGACTGTCTTAAATCTGTCTGCTAAGGATTTAACGTAGAAAGGCACCACGAAAACGTTGCGGATGAATCGAGTCAGAGTTTAAATTGATATTTTCTTCAATTGATTAAAGATGCTAAGGAAAAAGAGGAAAACGAAGAGTATTCTGAGAAGTGGTCAGTGATTGGAAATATTCATGAGACTTAAACTGTCTGGAAATTTCCGTTTCAAAAAAGTGCGTAACTACAAGGCAGAAACTATTGGGGGAAATTTTCCCCAAAAACGGACGAAACTTTCGGAAACTTGAACTTGAATCTCCAATCCAACGATGTAAAGTGAACAAATAATAAACTTCTATCCGTCATGAGCTATCGCTCGCTGCTTAATCTCTTCACTCGCGCCTAAAATTAAGCCCGCCGCAACCTGCCGTACACGGATCTAATGCGTTTGGATGGTTGATAAAAGGCGGGTTACACGATGCGCGAGCCTAGCGACTCTGGTGGTGGAACCGCGGAACTTTGGCGACGATCTATAAACAATTCGACAAACATAGACACTGACTCCTCATGGATGCAGCGGCAGCGGTCGCTTTGGAAGAACTTTTGTCCAACGAGACAGCGAATCGTGTCGGTTCGGTGGTCCCGGGTTCGAGCCCCGCTTTGAATTGGCCTTCGCCGGCTTTTCGTCTACCTCCTGGAACATTACCGCGACATCAGCATCAACAACAATCTCCATCTCAACTACCCCATCAGAATCAGCATCTCAGTCAAAACCAAAATCAAAATCATCTCCAAAACCTACATCAGCAGGAATCCGCAGCGGTTGTCCCCGAGGACGTATCATCGACAACCCCACCTCCACCGGCGTTCTCGCCTGAAGATAGACCAGGACTTGTGAACAATCCCAGTGCCCAAGGGAACAATTCAATCAGAGGTAAAATCAGCAAAAGTTCGTATTTTTTTTTTTTTTTTTGGTCTTACGTTTTTGCTTTTCAAACTTCAAGGCATTCCCTCATCTAGTTCCAGAATTCACCGGGAAAGTCATCTGCAGGCTGATTCTCCCTATTTCACGAGACGAGACGAGATAGGAAGAAACAATGAATCCTATTGGTTTAAATGGCGTCACGTGACAGATTTGAAGTCATTCGACGGCCACGGCAACAGCGCACTATAGTCTGAAATCGTCAAAAAGTGGCCAAAAATCAGAAAGTGAATTTCTCACAAATTTATCATTTGCAAACTTTCAAGACCAAGTTTAATCACAGAGAACCCTTTAAACTAGTAATTAAAACCAAAAAATGCCACTGGAAAGTTTTAAAACAATCTTAAAAAGTCGTCAACGATGATTTTTTATGACTGTTTTCCACTGATTTTTGGCCACTTATTTTCAATTTCAGACCATAGTGCAGCGGTGAGTCATGGATTTGGAGAAAAATGACTCGGATCCCGTCGATCCGCCGTTGCGGTGGCCGTCGAATGACTTCAAATCTGTCACGTGACGCCATTTAAACCAATGGGATTCGTCGTTTCTTCCTATCTCGTCTCGTCTCTTGAAATATAGGGAGAATCAGCCTGCTTGAGGATCTAGATTATGCATGGGTTACAATATTCTCATGTATGTATAAGTATACTGAAATGCCTAACAGCTTTTTACTATGTAATCTTTGCTCCCCGCAGATGAATTCCGCCGGTAAATTTTAGAACTTCTAACTCTACCTCCACGAACGTTTACAAATGAAGGGTCATTTGTTATTATCGGTTTTATAAACCAGAAATAATTACAGAATATCCTCACTTTCTGTGGTGAGAAAAGTGATTCATCGTAGAGAAAGTTACATTAAATGGGACTACCCCATTTTGATGCCCTTATTTGACCGTTATCTTGGATTTGTCCAAGTTGGGGCTTCCCCAATAGTCTCTCCAAAGTCGTAAATATATCGCCTTCTATCATGCGATTTTTTTTTTTTTTTTTTTCTTTAAGAAATCTGAAATCATTTAATAGGTCTCCCCCCCCCCCGCGTTTTGCATCAAATTATATTGTAAATAAAATGCACGTGCTCTTGTTTATTAGAACACTACTGAGTCACGTGCGCCGCGTCTTTATCGAGTCATAATTATCACTATAGCTTCCATCAAATTAAGATGGGAATCTCAGCTTAAAATCGAATTTAACGGCGCAGTTCTCCCCTCCCCATACCACAATAACATTAACTCTTTCTCTCTTACTTTCTTTCTATCTTTCTATTTCCTTTCTTTCTTTCTTTCTTTCTTTTCATCCCATTATATTGTCAGTAGTACAGGTGTTTCCCGTTAGATTGAGATAAAGGAAGACTCCGTCTGCGAATTTTCTCACTGATATGATTGAGAACGGTCTCAAAGGAAGCACTGGCGTCGCGTTTATGTGTGTCTGCTTGTCTCATCAGTTGGTCTACTTGTCTCTAGAGAGTCTCAGACTGAAGTATCTACAAGGATGAATTATTTACACGAGAAATATTGCGCAATGATAATAACCCTCTCAAGTTTAAAATTATATTGATTGTGAAGAAATTATCGAAAAGAAAATTTGCATGGACGTCCGTGAGGTCCTCCCCCTTCCACCGGAAATCGAAATTCTGAAAAATCACCTTAAAAACATTCTTTTATATACCTTAAAATGACAATTCGGGGACGGGGTTAGTGCCATGTCCCCCCTCTCTGAAATTGATTTTTTTCCTCGCATTCCTCAACTGGATTTTAAGGGTGAGTGTTTTCTCCTGATCCCGATCTAAAATTCAGTAGAGATCCATGAAAAACGTTTTCATGTATCGCAGTGTCGTGCTGTGGATATGAAATTGTGGCAGGCAATACGTACTACAAGGAGTATTCAGAGATTCATTTTAGAAAAATTTCGATGTTTTCCATAACCGTAGCGAGGATATTATCTTCCTGGGTAAGTTCAAATAACTTTTAACTTTTTTATGTAATTTGTCATTACCGTAGATCATTGAGCAAGGCAAAAATATCAGGAAAATAAAGGTTTTGACCAGAATTCTTTCCTGATAAACAATAATTTATATCAAATTGATGATGGATCGATGATAAATCTAAAGAACTACCGGAAAAATTATGTCTTTTTACAAGTTTTAATGAGTTTTACTGGGTCTACGGTAATGACAAAAACTTGTTTTTTTTTTTTTTTTTTTTTTTTTTTGTCATTACCGTAGACCCTTTGAAAAGCATTAAAACTTGTAAAAAAACATAATTTTTCCGGTAGTTCTTTAGATTTATCATCGATCCATCATCAATTTGATATAAATTATTGTTTATCAGGAAAGAATTCTGGTCAAAACCTTTATTTTCCTGATATTTTTGCCTTGCTCAATGATCTACGGTAATGACAAATTACATAAAAAAGTTAAAAGTTATTTGAACTTACCCTCCTCTCTTTTAGGTCATATTTTGAACGCATGAATTTATGTGTGAGAAAAGGATGGCTTTTAGGGGCTGCAACGTGACTTCAGGATCAGCTCCTGTTTCTTTCCTTTTCTAACACGTGCAGTCAAATATGAGCTAAGAGAGAGAAAGACAATATCCTGGCTATGGCTATGCTTTCTCCTTCCTATAAGCGCAAAATTCAATCGGATGCCAGAAAAAATTATTGTAAATTAGTTGGTTCAATATGTGTTTCGACAAATTCAGAAAATATTGAAGCAGGCAGTGCCAGTGCCTGCTTTGCTCGCTGGGTACCGCACGCCACTATAACAATATGTCTAGTTATTAAAGTTGCTGAAAGGTTAATTATGAGCCACCTTTGTAAGGACTTCCCGCAGGCCGCAGCAGAAACACGGGTTTTGTGGGAAGTTCCGATTTGTTTGTTGAAAGGGAAGAAGAACCTTTCAATATCTCTGTTCCTACTATTTATGTATACTTCTTCCAGAACTTATAACGTTGGGATCAGGGGTGCAAAATGTGCCCGATCTAGCGATCCGTGGATCGCGTGAAAGTGAGGAAATTTCTGACAAAGTGAGGAAATTTGTCCCAATTTTTTTTTTTTTTTTTTAATAATATTTTTATTTTTTTACTTTTTTTTTAAATATCGGCCATTTTGCGAACATACGGTGTTGAAATGTTGAAATAAGCCAAAAAAAAGTCATCACTTTCAAATTTTTGTGAGGAAATTTTTTAAAATCCTGTGAGGAAATAAGTCATGGATCGCGTGAAATTTCCGAAGTTTTGGAACATTTTGCACCCCTGTTGGGTATTGGACTCTCTAACGCACTTTTGTAAAATCATTTAAAAAGACGACGCAAATAATGTTCGAACGACTGCACTTTTCGAGCGTAGGTTTCCTTCCCAATTCGTACTTTGACTAACCTACTAACGGATCGGAATTAGTAATGTGGGGGTCAAGGGTCAATATTTGCCGAGTCTTGCTCCACATCCATGCCCCCCGCCTTATGTGCCATGTCTCCTCCCCCACGCTCGAATAAAAAGTCGTTTATGCATGACGCACCATCATACAATCATAGGTACTTGTAAGTGCGTTATGCACGTTACATTCTCTTAATGCGTAAGTACTAAAACACGTTGACTTCGTTTCATGCGGAGCTCACCAATAATTTTTGACCGTTTTAATAATTTTGTTCCCGGGTAAAAATGGTCCATACAGGTCAGTGGCGCAGCGTGCATTGTGGCAACGTTGCATAGTGTCCATTTAAACTCATGTAAAAATTCGAATGCGAAGGTGTTCACCGCACACCCAATAGTTCAATATTTTTCGTGGGTTTAAATGGACTAACTGCAACGTTGCCAAATCGCACAATGATTGGACTGGAAAACAGTACAGTTTGAATGAAAACGTCAGCTACTTCCTGCTCCCGACCAATCAGGTTACGCGATTGGCGGTTTGAGGCTGATGTTTTCATGAGAACTGTCAAGTCCAATCATTTCCGGGACAAGCTATGCATATTTATTGAATAGGTATAACTTATCCGTTTCACCTAACTACTCTTATTAGTTTAGTAATTCAGGTGATTAATTTGCATTTAACTTTGTTTGTTCCAGGTAAGAATCGCCCTGGCGAATTTCTTAATGTGAGGGACTGCACGACCTCCATTTCCTGCGGAAGAGGTAAAATCTTCGCACTATACACAATTAACAATTGAACGGGTTCGTGCGAATGCGACCGACGTCCAAAATAAGTATTATTAAGAAGACAAATGTAAAAAAAAAAAAAGAAACCAACAGACAAGACAAGGGATACAGGAGCTAAAAGCACCGACTTACATCTGATCAGTATTCTAACAAGCATATACAGTTTCTTCTTAAAAAAGATTTGAGCTCACAAAATCAAATAAAAAAGAAATGAACTTCGGAAGTGTTCGAAAGAGCCCGTTCAATTTAGCCATTGAGTGCGGCAGTGGTGAAAAGTCTGAAATCCTGGTTTGGAAAAAACCACTTTTGAAGTTACAATCTGTTCATAAAGGCTCATTAATTTTCTCAAACAAATGTTGCCGTTTCTGATACGTTGTAGCGGTAGAAATCAAATATTTACCAGATAAATCAATTTGAAACCCCCGTAGAATGATGGTATACTATAGCTTATAGTCATGCCAAAAATTGACTTAAACCGCTACCGCACCCATCGGCTCAGTTCTATAAGTACATTTTAAGTAGTACATTTTATCAATTTAGTGTTAGACTTCTTAAGCATTCAATGTTGTGTCCTTCTATCAAAGATTACATACAACTTGGAGAATTTTTCGCAAATTATCCAGTCTGTGTTTAATGTAAAATGATTATAACTTGGATTATGAGACGATTAACCCGACGGATAATTATATGAGGAGGCCCAGGCCCGGGCAATCTGGCATCATTGCACTTTTTGCCCCATTTTAAACTGTCGAATTTGAGGATATATTCTCCTCACAGAAAAATATAACGAAATTGTACGATCCACCATTGCCAGTGGCGGCTCGTGCAATTTGGTAAAAACGTTTTTACTCCATTTGATTCTATGTAAAACAATCGATTCGATTGTGAAACAGCGCCTCACCAGCAGTCGATTGTTTTCGTTGAATCAAATGGAAGCAACACATTGTTGCCAATCCCTCAACATTTTCCCCACGCTGACGCTGGCCTCAACTCTACATGCTCAACTGCTTTGTGATTTGTGAATTGCATACATTTTTTTCGTGGGTTTAAATGGGCAACGCTGCCAGATTACAGCCACTGTTTAAAAGGTCAACCGCAAAATAATGCTTTTTCCTACGTTTGTAGTTTTATAAAACGTTCCTTTTCGTAAATTAATTACTGATAAAAGTTAATCATGGGAAACATTGGACATGGCTCTGTTTCTCCGCAATTCTCTATATAAAATAATACAAGTGTTTGCGGTCACCCCAAAAAATAAAGCATTAAAGCTAAAGAAGGCTTAAATTACCAACGCAACGTACAAATTTAATTTCTACAGAAAATTCTAGAATGATAGGAAAACTTTTCAAAAATAGATGCAAGAAGGTTCTCAATACCTTACACTCTCATATTTTCCTAATATATCTTGGTTTTCTAAGAAACGTTAAAGTTATCACAGGATTTAAAGTTTCGGAAACTTTGCACTTCCGACGTTACATTAATCAAAATAACGGTTGATTGGTTTTACGAAACTCCGCGCGACAGGAAACATCGCGTCAATCGTAAACGCAATGACGTCAGCCGATGGAGGAGTTGGTTAAGCGCTCCAAACTGTCTCTCTCACTCTCACGTGACAAGAGAGAGAGGGAGAGAGAGAGAGAGAGAGAGAGAGAGAGAGAGAGAGAGAGAGAGAGAGAGAGAGAGAGAGAGAGAGAGAGAGAGAGAGACTCGGTTAGGACAAATAATAAGATTCGGTCTAATTTATTTGCCCAAAGCGGTCGATCTAACAGTGGCGGAGCGTGCAACTTGACAACGTCGTATTGTGTCCATTGTCCATTTAAATCATTGTAAAAGGTCGAATACAAAGGCGTTTACCGAACACCCAATTTTGGTCGATCTTCTTCATAGGTTTAAATGGACGAACTGCAACTTTGCCGAATTGCACGGATGCACGCCACGCCATTGCTCGATACATCGCATTCGCATCGCACCGCAGTTCTGGCGTTTGCATCAATTGAGAGCTTTTTGACGCGTAGGAGACGTTGTTGTTTTCAAGTCATTCATGAACTCGATAACATGAAAATAAAAAGGAAGGGTCTTCAACTTGGTAAACTTTCCATTTCCCTGGCGCAACACAATTACAAGGAACTTGTTTACATTTCTTTTTCCCCCTCCCTCCCTCATTTCCAGCCGCCCCCTCCCCGGTCCCCAGACCTCAACTTTTCCTGTTACTTCATTCTCTTTCAAATTCCGCATCGGTCCAGTTGATCCGAGAGCGGCGTGGGGGCGTATGACTGTATGAGTCCAGATGTAAGTCGAAGGAGGGAGAATAAGAAATAAGCGGGAAGAGGGGGAAAGTTGACCGGCTCTATTTATAAACAGGCGGGTTCCACTACTACTCCATTTTCCGCTGCCGCCTCATGTCAGCTCGCGTCGCGAAGGAATTCAATTGAGACGCGATCCGCGAGTTGCGCCCCGACGCGAGGCAGTTCTAGGCTTACACACAGTGGGGAACTTTGTACGTTATCTTTGTGCACTGAGAAAAATTTCTCCTATTACATTAAACGGAATTCCGCTTAAGAAAGTATGAGATAGTACCTACTATCGTTAAAATAACCTGAAATTCGGTTAATACAACGGGAATTTTGGTAAATATTATCGGGATTCTGGTTGTTTCACAAGAATTCTGTTTATACTTTTTTAAATAGGATTCCGGTTGAATTAACAGGAAAATTTTTCTTGACGTATAAAGGTTTACGTCAAGGTTACGTGGTAAAAGTTTCGAGGTGTAAATTGGAGCAATAACTAGTCGAGGAAAAGTTACGTATTTTGAACGGAAATTCTGATGGCAAACACAGGAAAAACACTGTTGTGTTTTTTCAAAAGAATAAAAAAATAGTCTAAAATTCATTAATAAACTCACATAACTGTTATAACGGCAAGTTCGTAATGGCGGGTCAACGCAGGTATATCATGGGAGATTCCTGTCTATTATGCCACTTTCTCTACGGAAACACGGCGATACATTTCTCAATTTAGATGGGAATCTCCCATGATACCTGCGTAGCTCCGCCATTAAGCCCGATTCCGAGATTGAATTTGGTGATTTTTTAGCGTACTCGTCGTCAGTTTTGCAGGTTTTTATGCCAGAGTCAACTTTCCAATCAAAAAGCAAAAGCAAAAGTTTGCAAGAGCCCCATTGCAAACTGCACACTTCACCTGCACTGATTAGACATCGCGAATAGAGGGCGAAAACATTGTGCGAACACACTCTTATACCTAAAACAAGCTTCATGCTGACTCAGTTGAAGGCTCACTATCAACATTGAACTTGATCCAATTTTAATGCACGCGTTTTAATGTCTATGTGCCGACAAGTACCGATAAACGCGGAAAAATTCCACCCACTGCTTTTCAATATCAAACAATTAACTTGAATTGTCATTAAAATTCTAAGGTCGTCGCTATTTTGCGCTTTCGCAGTGTGCAAAGTAATATTTCTGTCCGTATGAGAAGATTGTTTGAAAACGTTCTTGGAATAACCAACGACGGTTATTGATTCAAATAACTTTGTGCGTTTCACCAGTCGGTATAGGACTTTTTACCCGTGCAAATAAAACTCAATGAGAAGAAAATTTTCCATTTTTGTGCGTATGAAGCGTTTTAATTTTAAGCCACAGAGTTCACCGATCAAAAAGCATTGACGTAATTTTTGTGTTTTATTTTTTTTTTGGGGGGGGGGGAGGGGGTGTAAACCGTGATGGAAGAGAGGACATTTATTTTATGTTTTACTGTAACCCCCCCCCCCCCCCATTCATAAAATTACTTTCACGCATTTACCTTATGGCAAAAGGTATTAATATAGTGAAAGCCTGGCCAATTTTGTAAATCGAAGTGGATATTTTTTTTTTTAAATCCAGGGACGAACCACCAGACAGGACCCCAGATTTGCCTCCTGAAGTCATAGCTCAAGAAGCTGGATGTTTTTCTTAACCATCGTAAAGAAAAATTACATGTAACCATTTTTCTTATACGTTATATAATATGTTACAGGAAGCAATGTTTTCTCGCTCGAATTAAGCGGTAGTTAAATATTCCTACTTAGTGGTGCTGATTTTGCATACACAAAAATGATTAAAAGCACTTGAAGAAACTTTATTTTTCAAGTTTATTTACAACTTATTGTTAGAGTCGCAATTATTGTGAATAAATAATAAATGACTGCCGTCGCGAGAGGCGGATCTAGTCACAGAAACGAATATATCATCAAATCATTTATTTATCATGGGTTTTAACATCAAATCACCAGAACAAATATAAGATCTTCCAATTTAAGGGGGGCAACGCCAATTTTTCCGGCCATCAAACACTTTTTGAAAAATACATTGTAGAAAAGTATCTGTATTACGGAAATATTTAAGAAATTGCTCACTGTTAACAATATTCAGCTTCCAGCCTCTTTTGCAGACGACGTGGTTCTCAGAGAAGAAGAAAAATAAATGCAACTACAACAAATACTCGTGAAATCGTATAAACCAACATCATCTCGGCAGTCAATACTTGAAAGCAATGTTGCTTTAAAAAATTTTACAAATCTTCTCGTGGAATAATTCGAGACTTCACAGAACTTACTCAATTGATGCCGCAGGAGTATTCATGAACTTGACCCAGCCGCAACACAACCGAAAAAGAAGAAAAAAAATCGGCACTTGAAACATTATTAATGCCGAACTAGACAAGCGAGCGAGCGCGAACACTAACCTACATCAACAAATTGTTCCGAATGTTGGACTCAATTCGTCAAGATGGCGACCTATTTTAGCAATTGCTTGTGTACACTCCCTTCTCTCTAGCAATATAATTCTTCAAGTTCACTGGTCTGGTAGCACAATTTTTTTCCCCCTTCTCGGTGGAGCATTGACATATTTTGAACGTAATTTTCTTCTTCGTTGGTCGACGTAAGGGAGGGTGGAGGGTGCATGAATATTGAACACCCTTACTTCCACTATAGAATTTAAATGCTCAATAGATGGAAGTACACGAACTTCACTTTTTTGCTTTCTCTTCCATCTTTTGAACGGATGGAATCAATTTCCCAATTTTTTTCACGTTAATCACATCTTTCGGAGTATTTTCGATTTTTAAAAATTGATTCACATTATACGCACACACATACTTTCAGTAACACTGCCACAACGAGAAAATACTTCCATTTCACCGGTTGCATTGCTAATTTCTCGCACATTTTTTGTCACAAGAGGGGCGCAGACTTTGAGCATCGCCATTTTCGACGAAGCTTTTAAATTTGAGACACTATCGACGTCCGACGTTCGACAATCGATGCACTTGGACACTTCCGTATTTTTAATCCACGCAATTATGAAATTTCAAGTTCACCGCAGTTCGGACCGTCCGAATTCGACCATTTTTCTCATCCGCGAAGGAACAACCGCGTGCGGGCGCGGAAGGGGATTTGCAGCCCCATTTCCGAAGGGGGAAACTTTCAACTTGGGATACTTTCGACTTTCAAACGAGAGAAGCGAGAGCTTGTGTTCTCTTGGCCGTGCTCTTTGCGAAACTCTCGCACATTTAGGTTTTGAGAACTTGGACGATGCTGACCTTGACTTCGACTCGGCTGCTGCAGTGTTGCCGTCCCTACTTTCCTTTTCGCTTGTTTCTCGTGAACCCGTGCCCGACATTTGTTGCTTATTTCCCGTCTCTCGACTGCTATTTGATGCGTCGCAATTGACGTAGCTTCATTCAGCGCAACGTTGTCACATCTCGTTGCCCTTGAAATCTCATACAGTTGGAGTGGGGGCATAGCGAGCTCGAAGCTAAGCCACATAGCTGTTGCCATGTTTATTCTCACATGAGCTGTTAATTGTTCAAACGTTTTGATTGATCTATGAAGTGTCTGAATACATTTGTGAGAGTTCAGTCAAGAGGAGAACCATCGGATACGATTTTGTACGCGTAGAGGCCGATTCAGAAGTGTAGGCGAACCTTCACCGATAATCTTTGGAATTTCCCGACCTTACTTCTCATTTTACACAGTGTAAATGTATGAAAATGAATTCGAGCAATGAGTGTCTATTGAAAAACACTTTAAAATCAAACGGTGTAAGTCGTAGGCAACTTTTGTTCTGCTATGAGGAATTGAAAATTGAAAATTCGCCAAAGATTAACGATTAGCTGCCCCTATACTTCTGAAAAGAGATCTAGGAGTCGTTCTCCCGTGGCAAAAATTACAACTCCATCGCCATGTTTACACCCAAGATCGAGCCGAGACTCATGACAGTGCAATCTTGGCTTGCATCTTGAAGGCGATTGATGAAGGCGATTCCAGATCTCTCCGCCATGATGCTCGGCGTATCAAATAAAGAAAATAGCTGACATTTATTTGTGTAACGGTTTGTAGAGATGATTTTTAGCAAAAATATTCTCCAATAATTCGTCTCAATAAACAATTTCTAAAAATGAAAAAATCAGATTTCGTGTACATCTACTGGTCGATAAGATCATCTCAATGTGTTTAGCCACCGACTACTGAAAACAATGTTTTTTTGTTTTTGTTTTTGTTTTTGTTTTGTTTTTGTTTTTGTTTTTGTTTTTTTTTGTTTTTGTTTTTTTTTGTTTTTGTTTTTGTTTTTTTTTTAAATGTTATAAGAATTTATGTTGAATGGCTGTTACCGGCCAAAATAATCCCCTTTGAGCGTTCTCCCGGAATTGAAAGACTATGAGCTACTATGAACAATTTTGATGATGTCATCTAAGTTTTTGATGGTACCTTAGCTTTTTTTTCGGAAGACGTAAAAATGATGATTTCATATCAGGAGATAACAGTGAAAGGAAGTGGAATGCCAAATTAATTAAGGATTAAGGAAGAAGAAAATCAACCTTTCTTTCAAAATGCAAAAACGAGACCTTTTGTGACTTTTTGCATTAGGAAAAACACCTTCATCTTTTGATAAAACTTTGCGTTTCTCATCGTCGAATCTCATAAAAATTCCTGCTCTTATACAAAGAAAAAGAAAAGAAAAACACTCAACTGTCCAATGAGGTAAAGAACAGTGGCGTAGCGCGCAATTTGGCAACTTTGCATTTTGTTCATTCAAACCCATGAAAAATATGGTACTGTTGGGTGTTCAGTGGGCACCCGCGAATTCGACCTTTTTATGAGTTGAATTTGCCCAAATTCAACGAATAGACGAATAGAAGTCAACATCAGGTTATATTGCACGACGCCACTATGCACTGGTGATGGCTGATGGATTTTTTCCCCGTACGATCAGCACTTGTTTATTCCTAAGGATATCCTCGATATATTTTCAATGGTGGTCTCTTAAACTGCGGGGATAAGGGAAATAAGGACCAACGACTCCTCATTTTCAGGACGTTTATCATTACTTATAGAGACAACCTGGAACTATGAAGACAGAAAAGAAAAATCAAGGAAAACAAGATTTGGTGAAAAAAAAAAAATTGGAATTATGAAGAAACCAAATTAAAAACTTGGGAATAGAACTGATTTAATTTTCCTAGTGATCGCTTAACTCAAAGAAGTTTGCGTATTTTAATATTGTGTTCTAGAATTCTTTGCCTTACAACTCGATTAGGTACAGAAAAACAGCTTTGGCTGCGTTGGAGAAATGTTTAGTTGAAAAATGACCTCGCAAAAGTCTTCAATAGTTCACGCAACCAAAGGGTTTGCACGCCTAACTAAAGATATTTCGCCCTGTAAAATTTCTTTAACTAGGCGTCCAAAACGTTTGGTTAGATGAATAAAATATTAGTTTTGCTCTATTAAAGTCTTTTGCTGCGGGTTATTTTTCTACCAAAGGTTTTGTCAGCGCTGCCAAAGCGATTTTTTCTAGTTTTTCTTTCTTTGAACGATTTCATTAGGGATTAAATCAGTGATATAGAATAGAACATTGGGTGAAAGTCGGGGAATTTGAAGGTTGAAAATTACTGTAGTAGACTCTTGTAGGGCTATTAAGGGTAGAGTTTTATATTCAAGCTCAAGCTTTTTTTAGCAAAGTATTATTATTGGGTTTTTTTTTTTTTTTTTTTTTTTTTTTTTTTTTTTTTTTTTTTTTTAAGTGAATTTGGCGGACCTACTTTGCAGAAAAAATTTTCCTATAAAAATTCAAGATGTAATTCGTTAACGACGCTTTAACGTCATGGGTTCTCGGTCTAAAAAGAAAACCCGCTTCGGTATAGCTCTGACAAAACGTTTAGCAAAGAAGTAACCCTGCAAAAGACATGATTATTATTTTTCCGCCCTTAAAAGGAAATTGTCCGAATTTGATCACCTTTTTCTGCTTGTTAACCCTCCTCCTCCCATGAAACTGCCCCCTCCCCTCCCCCTGATTCGACAGTGCGACGAGGACCCAACAACATTGCACGCCTATACCTGATTAGCCCCTTATCATAGAATTCGGGGGGATGCGGAAGGCTTTTATCGGAATCTGATTGGAGCATTCTCGAAAGGAAAATGAGGTTATTATTCTTCCGATCATCAGATCTAACCAGATGGCTCATTATCACCCCGCTGCAAGGCTTCTGGCTTAAGCTGAAAAGGGCTCATTATCAGACCTCTTTTCTAACTCATAAGTTCTAATGGGCAAGGAGAGAGAAAGACGAAATACTTACGAAGCCTCTCCCTTCGCATGTTTGTCATTCTCAGAACACCGCAGCGGCGGAGATTTGACAACAGAGCACGGTGCACTTTGCGCGCCAGTTTCCTTATTTCGCTCGGCTTATTTTAGTTACACTCTCTGTTATGTGCTATGTCTCATGTGTTATGTGTGTTATTGCATCGTCTCGGGTCTCACCAGTCACCAGGCACCGCTTGATTCGCGCTCGTTGCGTCTCCCACCTATATTTTCACTATGTGGAGTCAAGTTTATGATTGCACAGTTCTGAGTTCAGTTGGCTCTCTGCGCTTATGACAGTCAATACCGAACGGCTTCGTTCGTCGCTCGGTGGCTCGGTACATGACACTGTCCTCCTCCTCCTCCTCCCTCTCTCTCACCTCCTCCCCTCCCCTCCCCCTCCTATATACCCCCACCCAGTAGCGCAACGAGAGTTTCTTCATCTCTCTCTTTCCTCCATTAAGAAAAGTATGTTAGACAAGGATGGACAGAGGGATAAAACCCCCTCTTTCTGTCCTATTCCTACTTATACATTCAAATGGGAAATGAGAGAGATGGAAGAGATCCTGGTTGCGCCAGTGCCCCCACCTCTTCGTTCATCAATGTTGACATCACTGCTATAATGCTTCATTTCTGCTCACATAAAAAACTAACAATAACAGTCTATTCGTTACCGATGCTAATAATGCTAAAATTCATTTACTATCCCAAAAAATCACTCCGCATACGCCATCTCTCTCATAGAAATTATCCTTATTGTGAATTTTATTTCCAAAACGTTATCTCTCAAAATCGGCACATTCCATAAGAAATTACAATTGAGGCCATTTCCGGCTATATGGGCCCATAAAATAACGATTATGCTCTCACTAGAAAATGAGCATTGTGATTGAATGGACACTTCTGGCCAAGAAGCGCAGCTTTTAATTTATGGACCCTTTTTCCGGAAATGGCTTCAATCAGATGATTCCTGTCTCGTGCTCTTTTAATAATTCTTCGTGCAAAGTTGAATAAACAAGATGGTGCAAACAGTAATTTGAACAAGGTCATTTGATCTGTATTTGAACCCGATTGAAGTCTTGTAAAGTCTAACTTGATTTTTGAAAGACATCAGTGGTGGCTCGAGCAATGTGGCAACACTGGGTTCTCTCTATTTAAAACTACGTAAAATAATCGATCCCACTGAATCCCTGAGAAATCGATACTTTTGCAAAGGTTCAAATGGTAAAAAAAACTGGGTTGCGAGAAATAAATTCTTGAAGATACGTTCCAACTGTTATCTGGAGAAAAATCATAGTGAGTGGCGTGGGTCGTAGGTAACTCCTGAAGCCTCCGTAAAGTCCATCGCATTTGATCAGTTTTGAAGATCCCCCTTGTCACTACAACAGTATTTAGAGCTCCGTAGCTTATGACACTCAAAAAGCATCAGGATTAAATGAAGTTGTTTCGAGGTAACTATTCCTACATAACGGTACTGTTTTTGCATAACCCAGGAATTGAAGGCGCAGATGATTCCACGTAGTGAGTCACAGTTTTGTTCCGTAGCTTAACCAAACACCTGCTCTCAAAGAGTCAAAAGTATCAGAAATAAAAGGAGTTTTTTTAGATAACTATTCTTACATATCGGTACTGTTTTTGCATAACCCAGGAATTGAAGGCGCAGATGATTCCACGTAGTGAGTCACATTCTTGTTCCGTAGCTTAACCAAGCACCTGCTCTCAAAAGTATCAGGAATAAAAGGAGTTTTTTGAGATAACTATTCCTACATAACGGTACTGTTTTTGCATAACCCAGGAATTGAAGGTGCAAGATGATTACCTGTGATGAAGCCACTTGTTTGAATCCCAGTCTTGTGGAGTCCTTTACTGTATATATAATTACGTGCGATGGTTTACCAGTGAAAATGATTTCTATTTATTATTTCTTTAATGCACTGAGAGAAAACGATTTTCATTAAAAAATTACGAGTTAGATATACACTTCAAAAGACTGTACAGGACTCAAGTTTTAGCAAACAAGACACGATTGTGACGGGGTGAGGCTGCCATTCTTTTTTATCCACCCTTGCGTAGCGTGCAATCAGGCAACGTTGTACTGTGCCCATTTAAACCCATGTAAAAGGTCGAATGCGAAGGTGCTCACCGAACACCCAACAGTTCGATCTTTATCATGAGTTTAAATGGACACAGTACAACGTTGCCATATTGCACGCTACGCCACTGATATCGAGACTTGTTGTTAGAAAAAAAGGAAAACAAGGGGAGAAAAGAAAAGAAAATTCCCAAATGTTCTTCCAACATGATCGTAAAAAATATTTTATAGCTATCAATAAGTTTTAAACGTTGTAAAAACATCATTAAAAACTTTTTTCAATGCACGATCTATAAAATTTAAGTTAATGTTGAGCTCTTAGATCTTTGACTCTCTATCAGAGTTTTAAATTCTCTTAATTTACCATGTACCATTCTAAAGGAAATGAATTTTTAGTGTGTTGCAACGTGTATTGTATCAGTATTGGTATTGTAGACAGCATTATTTTTTTCTCTATAATCCCTCATGGATTTGACTCTCAATCAGAGATTGCGTCGGCAATTACTGTTGAATTTAATTTATCTTTGCTCAGAAGAGAAACTGGGATATAGGTTTGACTTTAGCGCCTTGTAGAAAGTGGACTTAATTTTGGAGATTATAATTGCGATTAAAGTTCACCAAAACCCAATAATTACTAATCGTTTCGAAACGGGCAACCTGTAAACCTGAACTGGAACAACGATTGGGAAGATCTGTGCAGTCGGATTTTTCGAGAGTCAGATACATAAAATGATACATTTGTGATTCTACCATATCTATTTCCAGGTATAGGTATTCTATAGTTATTAGTTCTAACTATATCAACATTCTTCTACTCAGGTTAGGGGCGTAGCGGGGGGGGGGGGGTACAGGGGGTCTAGACCCCCCCCCCCCTTGACACCAAAATTTGTCCTATAAAAAGGTAATTTTTTGCGTTTTCAGACAAATTTGACCAAATTAGTATCTTTGGACCCCCCTTGACAATTTTCGGACCTCATAACCCCCCCCCCCCCCCCCCCCTTGAAAAGTTCCTGGCTACGCCACTGACTCAGGTCATTTGAAGATCATCGATTTTAATCCCACTAATTGCTTTGATCCTTTCATACATCGCGCAATCTTACTCTCATAATCGAGGAAATTCATCGCAGGAGAAGAATGAGAATCTGTAAAACAAGTAGTGTGCTACATCCTTTAAATTAGCATGGTAGTCAGATGAGGATTTCTCCATAAGAGCACACTCAGGTTCCTCCAGAGACCGCTGAACGATTTAACTTCTAGTGTGTCGCAGTGTAAGCAAGTGCACAGTGTAAACAGTCAACATTGCACTTTATACACACACTAGCGCATTGCTCTTATATGAGCGGTAAATGTCGAATATCGCAACACAATAAGTGCATCGACGCTCGCTCTATCGCTATTAACACTCGTGTTATCTCGAGAAGATTAAATTCTGAGATGGCTTTGGCTTTGAACTATGGCGAAAATAAAAAAAATGAAAAAATGAAAAAACAAAGCTGTTTACAGAGACTTTCATTGGTGAAGTTCAGTGTTTATCGTTTCCGTTCGTTTGTCATAAGTACCGAAGCTGACGATCTGACATCGTTGCATTTCGTCTACTCAAACCAATGAGCTATCGATTTATGTTGGTGGGTAACGAGTGGCGTCGCGTGCCTTCCGGCAACAATGCAACTGCTCCATTTAAACTCATTAAATATATCGAATTTTCCTTGTGAACTGTGCACCCCTTGAATTCGATATTTTACATGCATTTAAATGGATAGAATACATTGTTGCCAAATTGCACGCGACGCCACTGTGGGTAACTATAGTAAGCACAGTGGCGTCGCATGAAATCCGGCAACACTGTATCTCTTCCAATTATAATCTGTACCAATTATAAATTAGAGAGAGTGAATTGTGCACTTCCAATATTTTGACCTTTAACATGCGTTTAAAGGGACAAAATGCAGAGTTGCTAGATTGCACGTGACGCCACTGAGTAAGCGTCAGCTAACGCAGGGCGATTCCCGAAAAAGAGCCCACCACGAGACTTAATTTTCGCAAATTTTAATTTAAAGTTAGAAATTTGTTGTTTTAGGGAAATCAAACGGGCTCGATCAAACGCGTATTTTAAGCTTCTGATGTAGACTTTCACGTCGATTTTCTCTTGAGCCACAAAATTTCATTGAAAAAATAATTGCTACCCATTATCAAAAATAATTTGCTGCGCAGCCTGCGAGAGCTCGTGTCACACGTTTAGGCGCGCTTAGACTATAATTTTTGGCGACTTTTCAATTTTTCATTTCTTCAAAACTAAACAAAACTGTCTTCGACTTTGAACGTTTACTTTTAAAGTGTTCCTCAATGAAAAGGCAAGCGACCAAATTCATTTTCATTTTGAAACAAGAGAAATGATGTTGAAAAATTCCAAAGATTATCGGTCTGAGTGCGCCTACACTTCCGAAACCACCTCTACATCGTAGTTGTTTTTCGCGGCGATTTAATTTTCACTCTAAATTCTTCGGAGAAAGTATTTCCGCGGGCAGTGAAATGCTAAAAAAGAAGAAATAAAAGAAACGGTCAACACTTGATGGGGCTGACTGAGACTTCAGTCATTACTTGCGACTATGAACCGCAAGAGCAGCTACCAGCTGGTTGGCTGATCGGTTCTTAACCGGCTGCTGCGCTACTGATTTTGTTAGACCCGTGAAAAATCAGTAACGAGAAAGACCTTCGATAACAGCTTCGTGAACAATTGATTATCACCGTGCCAGACAGTAAAACGTATTTATTTTTATTACTTACATGTATTTTACTTTACCCTCTAAAATATGTTTGACTGATTCTATTATCTGATGTACACTGAACAGGGTGCAACGTTTTTGAGTGAATTGTGTCTAAAATAGTTGGCGGTTACAAGGTTTCGTCTATGGCGATGAAAGTCATTTTCAGGTGGAATGGAGAAGGTTTTACTTTTAATGGTTGAGCACAGGCAGGGTTGCCAGACCTCAAAGCTGCCAGATTTCGAAAAAAAATATATACATTTCACATTGAATTACATGGAAAATGTGTTACTTTTATACTAAATCTGGCAGCGCTGTCAGACCTGTATGGAATTGTTCAATTTATTTCAATTTGATTTGAATTTTGAATATAATGGAAAGTTCGAGATTTTGTAACATGTGATCAATTTTATGAATTTATACCGGAAAAATGGCTCGATTTCGGACGTTTCCGCTTTTTTCTCGACCTTTTTATTTCCTTAAAGAAAGGAACATTTACGGATTCTCATGAGATTTTTAAAATTTCCTAATCGTTTTTTAAAGTTGACGCGGTACGAAACTGACGCCGTAAAATATCGTAAAGAAACGTATAACTATCGGTATGCGACATTGCGACGACAGAAATAGAACGGTTTGGTCAAATTGTTTCCTTATCTGCATGTTTTGTTATGAACGACCGTAAATGATGAGAAAGTATCGGGAATACTGGGGAACCGAGATATTTAATGCATGCATTCTTTAAAAAGCGCTGAAAATAATTAAAAAAATGGTTAGAAAATTTGGGAAAGTGTAAAAGTTTGAAAATTATCAAATTCAAAATCGAGACGAATAGTTTTCATTTATAGACGTTGTTTTAAAGTCCACTATAGTTTTTGTAGAAAGTGAAGAAAATCAGTTATAAGAAAAAATTAAAGAAGAGTCAAGGTCTCAGAAACTTATTCTGAGTTCCAATTTAAAATCCATGGTGAAGAAGATTTAAAAATTGTGTTTTGCTAGCCAATAAATTGTCATATACTCGTATTTTTTACTGTTACATAATTGTTGAGCTAAAATATCAACGTCCACTCGAATATTTTTGTTTCAAATTTTTCTTGGATGAAATTCCTTGAAGGCTTCGTAATTAATGTATGCTCATTGAAGAATTTTCTTAACCCATATACCTATATGCCCAGAACTCTTTGAAATTTGTAGGGGTTTTTCTAAAAAAAAAAAAAAAAAATTGAGAACTAAAATATGAAAAAATGAAAAGCCAGACATTTTAGGTCTAGCCAAATAATACGTGCTTAAAACTTCCGAAGTTGGTTTTTGAGGAACATTGGCCCAAATTGAATGAAATTTGGTCCGAAAGTAACACAATCAGTGGGTCGAAAACGACCCAGTGGGCACATATGGGTTTTAATGCTAGTTGACTTTTTCTATCTATCAGTTCTAAGGATAAATTTGGCGTCGGAAGGTGTATTCACGAATTACAAGAAATTCAATCTTCACGTATCATTTCTCTAAGAAAGTCATTTCTGAGGCTCGAGCCGATTTCGTTCCCTGTTTTTTTTTCTTTTTTTTCAGTTTATTTCTTCTTTTTTCTGCTTTTCAATGAAAATATGTTATTTATTTTGTACTTATCGACTCGTCGGATTATTAGTTGACGTGATATCTGTCTGTCCGTGGAGGACTACAGGTTATCATAGCGATAACGAATTGTACTTACTTACCCATCTCTAAAGTCTGGGCGGTCACAGGTTCGGCGTCTAAGCTGAGGATAATTAACTCGAGTCTTTATGTATAACTGCATATACCTACTCAAGCCAATGCTTCTCGCATTTTTTTTTCCTGCCACAGATTCTCCGTAATTTCCGTCCGTTTTCGCTTGAAAAATTTCAGTTTAAACATCCGATTTCAATTCGCATGTTTAGTTTCGGGCTTGGGTGCTGATGAAAATAATTCGAAAAGTCTTTTTTTGAAAGCAACCTGTGGCTTAGCGCGTCCCCTGATTACATTGCATTCGGTCCACAAATATAAAGTCCAAAAAACCAATGATAATGGTCGAGTTCGAGGCAGTGGCGGCTCGTGCAATGTGGCAACATTGGATTCACTCCATTTAAACGTATGGAAATTAATCGATTCTTTGGTGATACGCTGTGCTTCACCCAAGATCGACATTTTTGCACAGTTTTAAATGGCAAAATAGCAATATTGTCACGAGCCGCTACTGGTTCGAGGTTGTTCGCTATGCACATAGCCTCGTGAATCTTGCAACGTTACATTTTGTCCAAAATCAAAGTTCCGTTGGAAGCTTTCCGCAGTTGCAACTTTCTCAGGCAATTCTAACTTTCTGATTTTTGGTCGTGAAATCTGTTAGTTTTACTCAAAGCTCGTGCAATTTGGCAACCATGCTTTTTTGCCATTTAAATCTATGCAAAAGAATCGATATCTTGAGGGTGCATTCCACCTCGCCTGAAGATCGATTGTTTTACTTATGTTTAAATGGAGGGAATGCGTTGTTGCCACATTGCACGAGGCGCCACTACTTATAGTTTTACCCCTTGTACGACGACGGGAAGTGCACCGTTCGCGTTCATAGCTCTAAGTTTTCCCGCCGTGGGGAGGGGGGGGGGAGGCAAAAAAGAGACAATACGACTCAATAAAACCGATCATAATCTTATATCATAAGTTTCTGGTGATTATAAACCATCCTGAAGTTGAGTGTAGCCTGTTCTGTTATAGGAAACTTTTTCAACTTAATCCGGGTCCTGCAGAGCTTACAGCTTTAGCGGCTGAAATTTGGAAAAATCTAATACCATCCTGGGATTCGAACCCGAGTCCTATCGATTGACAGTCAGGTGTCCTAATCACCAAGCCGCCGAGAACGGCTTTTCTTAAAAAGGTGAACAAAAAGAAAGAAAAGAAAAGAAAAAAAGAAAAAAAGAAATCAATTCCGATGATGAAAATCGTGTCAAACAGTGATGACTGAATGTCATTGGGAGAGTTTTTCAAATACGCAATACGCAGTGCACCCTGAGACCTCTGAACACAGGTATTACTTGCATTGCGTATTGCATACTCACATTATGTCAACTTAGCGTACATTATACAACTCTATCATGCAAATCAAGTGGGTTTGTGATTATAATTTATAATACTTCCAATTTCTCGTTATATTTTAACTGTGGTGCATCCTTCGCAATAAACTGCTCAGAATGAACTTCACTAGGCAGAAGTATACCAGAGTGTTGGATCGCGGGAAGGGGGGGGGGGGGGGAGTTGCCTTCGGTAAATACATAAAAATCTCCATTTTCATCCATGGCATGATAAAGCGCATATTTCCCCGCAGCCCATCACCTATATTTCGTTGTACTATATTCAGAGCTGCCGTTTTGCGTATAATCAATGTTATTTTTCAATTCAACGATGATTCCACCGGTTGAGAACAGATTACACAGTTCAGGGTATTACTGTAATGGACTAAAATGCTCGCATCTGTAATCTTTTCTCAACCGGTGGAGTCGTCGATGACTTTGAAAAAACTTGCAGATATTTTAATTAATTAACGAAGTTTCCACCGATTGAGGAAAGATTGCATATCAGAATATTTTCGTGCAGTACAATCATATACTGAACTGAACTGTGTAATCTTTTCTCAACCGGTGGAATCATCGGTGAATAGAAAAATAGCATTGATTATACGCAAAACGGCAGCTCTGCTATATGTTGTAATCTTGCTCTGAATATTTTGTTTTCCATGTGTCTATATTCAAAGTGAAATTTCACAAGTATCTTTGTATGGTCCACTAATGCCGTGTTGTTTTTTGTCTGCTTTGTCGTTTACAGCCCAGATTGAAATAATCCCGTGTAAGGTGTGCGGAGACAAAAGCAGTGGTGTCCATTATGGAGTGATCACTTGCGAGGGCTGCAAGGGGTTTTTTCGGAGGAGCCAAAGCTCGGTGGTCAACTATCAGTGTCCGCGGAATAAGAACTGCGTAGTGGACAGAGTCAACCGGAACAGGTGTCAATACTGCCGCCTTCAAAAATGTCTCCGACTAGGCATGTCCAGAGACGGTGAGTACCTACTCAACTTTTTGTTTTTCTATTTTTGGTTAGTCACTCTTTCTTTTCCTCTCAGACTTTCACCTATACTAGCGATAGTCGTACGTCCGTACTCCAGGGACGGCTCGTGCTATTCGGCAACACTGTCTTCGCTCCATTTGAATCTATGTTTAACAATCGATTGCTGATGAAGCGCTGCTTCACTTTCGAATCGATTGTTTTACATACAATCAAATGAGGGGTTAACATAGTTGCCAAATAGCACAAGCCGCCACTGCCATACTCATGTTCAAGGAAAAACTGTCTAAATAAATATGTCCGAAGCTTTATACTGCCCAAGAAAGTTTACTCCAGCTACAAAAATGTTTCAGTGCAGTGTTGCCAGGTTTGGACGGGGTAGAATAGTCCACGCGTGGACAGTTTTCGAGTTGAAAACTGTCCACCCTGTAGATATGGATAGAGGATAGGAAGCGGGAGCGTGGACAGTTAGTTGTGGACAGTTGTGACTGTATTCTCATCAAAATAGCCCACGTGTAGTCGAATCTGTCCACTATTGGCAACACTGTTTAAGTGTTAAAACAAATCCAGCGCTCTTTTTGTCCAACGCAAAAAAAAAAAAAAAAAATGTCCCCTAAAATTTCGGGATTTGTTTGTTGTCGTCTTCATTTTAGCTGGCTTTTATGCCAGAATTAAGTATTCAATCGCTTGCAGTAAAAGTTAGCAAGAGTCCTATGCAATGGGTCTGTTTCAAACTTTTGCTACGACGCTTAAGAGAGTTTAATGTAATGTAAAATCGCCTGAAAAGTCAGTTGGTGGTATCAGAAAGTCATGAAATGCAATAATCAACTCACAAGAGGCGTTTAATGAAATCCAAGATGGCGGAGAAATATCGAGCTATTTGTATGTATGCGCTACGAACATCCAAGGATAGCCAACCTCACAATATAACCAATCTGAACGTAAACAAACACATAACCTCTACCTCCAGTGAGGTTTGTCCAAGTTGGCCATCCTTGGGTGCATGCATACAAATTGCTCGATATTTCTCCGCCATCTTGGATTTTATTAAACGCCTCTTTGTGAGTTGATTATTGCATTTTATGACTTTCTGATGCCACCAATGGACTTATCAGGCGATTTTACATTAGATTATACATATTTAATCGTTATAAGAAAAGTTTGCAACAGACCCATTAGCGTATTTTCAGATTTTTCAGCTCAATTAATGAATTAAAAATGCAGCGTTGCCACATAGTGCGCGGGTAAACATACACGATCGGCAGACGACTTCGCTTTATAACTCTCTCTCTATTGTTCGCAGGGACGCTCAATTTCCGCATCAATAGCAATATGCATAGAAAGGGGGCATGGAAGGGGTAAATAGTGGAGAGGGGCAGGGGGGGGGGGGGGACGTCGCGACGCTCACCATGAGTGGGGGTGATCGTTGACTGGTCCTCCTACTTCGTATATTAGCCGCGCGTTGCGTTGCAGCCTCGCCAGGCCAGTGTTGCCAGATAGCTCGTAAATTATAAATAAAAACATGCAGTTTCAATGGGTCTGCTGCGTGCTTTTGCTCGCAGTGGCGAGGCGTGCGATTTGGCAACATTCCTTTTCCCCCATTTAAACACATTCGAGAGGTCGAAATGCCTGGACATCGCCGATAACTGGAGCGTTCGACTTTTTTGGTAAATTTAAATGGAGAAAATACATTGTTGCCAAATTTCACGCTTCGCCACTGCTTTTGCTACAGCAATATGACGCATTGATTTGATTCCAAGCGTAAGATTCGGCCAAAATAACGATGCGCACATTAACCCTTTAAAGACCAGATTAGTTCACATGAACGTCACTTTTCCGTTTGTATATAGGAAAGGTAGTTAACTGTTCGTACTCGGGGGAGTTGGAATTGCATATACGACGGATTGAAGGCGCCAGACGAAATCTCATCTCTTTATACTACATCGAGAATCGTGTTTATTCGGAATCCTGATACTGGAACAATGTGAAATAGACTAGAGGAGAAAACCGAGTATATTCGGGCTTGGTCCTTAAGGGGTTAATAACTTTCGAAGCCCACTCATTAACTCGCAGAAAAACTTTTCCATTTCAAACAACCCGCGTTACACCAGACACTATATATTATCACGTAACGGAACCACCGCGTTTACGTAAACATCAACAGAAATCATAGTTCGAAATCTATGAGGGTTGAACCAAAGTTATAGATTATTATTATAGATTGCACTGTGCACCCCCTGAATTCGATCTTTCACGTGAGTTTAAATGGATAGAATACATTGTTGCCAAATTGCACGCAACGCCACTGGATTCAAGTGAGTTCACTGTGCTTCTCCAATGTAATATGACATTTTACATGCATTTAAATGGACAGAATGCAGCGTTGCCAGATTAAACGTCTTTGGTACAGGAGATAAAAATTCACATATTAACATTCATTTAAATGGGCGATATGAATTAAGAAATGTCAACTGCACAGTATGGCAACCATGGTGAGGAGTGAAGAGAATAGAATGGAATGAGTGTATTCGTGTGGTCCCGGAAGTGAAGGGCAAATAGATAGGATAGGAGCACCGAGTAGAGACTAACATTGTTTCCAGATGAGGCAAAAAAAATCACCAGATTTTACATTGATTCTTATGGGAATTCTGGTGATTACTTTCGCCTCATCTGGCAACTATGGAGACTAGAGAGGCACCGAAGCTTTGAAGCTTTAAAGCCACATAGCCGGCCGCAACCGCCGCCCAGCTGAAAAGGTCTACGGCCCCTTATCAAAGGAGTAACCTCCCCACCCCCCTCTCCTCCCAACCATTAGTTCCTCCTCGCCCCCGACATGACACCTCCTCCAGGCTCGGTCAATTTTATTTTATTGTTTTCCGCCGATTCCGCGTCCCCACCTCTGAACTCCCTCTTTTTGGGGGGGGGGGGGGATTCCCTCGCTTTTACCTCCAGGAAAAATGGCATTTAGCAATCGATCAATAGTCTGAATCAAAAATGCGCTCTTTAATTGACGGTGATGCGGAAAAATGTCTGCCCCCATTGAGAGGTGTCTGAAAATAATATTTCGAATGTAATCTTCATTTTAATACATTCAGTTTTGTCTGGGACTTTTAATAGCTGACACATCCTACATTATTTTGTACGCTTCTCCGATGAAACGTTTGTTACGCCCTTAATTTTTAAATATTTTCTGATCGGAGCAACAGAGCAACGGAGTGAAACAAAAATTTATGTGGTTTTATATATACTTGACATAATTTAGCAAAACTTGAGCGCGTTTTTGATCTTTTTAATCAAAATTATCACCATTCCTTCTCGGGTTTTTTTTTTCTTTTCTAGTGTCTCGCGAAAAGCTCGTTACGCGTGTTTTGACCCATTTGTAGCTGCCGGAACTGGTCGCTATTCGCTATTCATAATCTCAAAGATCAATAAGCTTGAAAAACAAAAGCCCAATTACATCTACAGGTATTTTTGTCCAAAACGGTGAAAATTGGCCCAAAAGTCGGCTTTATCAGTACCTTCAGTATCATTAAATCCCAAAATTTCTTTCAAAAGTTGGAGTTGACGCAAAAACAAAACAAAAAACAAAACAAACAAAAAAAACAAAAACAATACAAAAAACAATAAACTTGGGGTCTCAGGCCTCCCGTCCCCCATCCATAGAGCTCAGGGGAAGAACTATTTAACAAATGTCTCAAAACCGATTTTTGATTTATGCTAAAGGAAAGAGGGGAATTACGTTTAAATAAGGTTTTTATTTCTCAAGAATCGATGTATCTTCTATCCTCCAAAAATTGATTGTCTTATCAGCTTCTTTGTATATAGATCTCTATTCAATTTGTACTTTTGCTTCTTGTTAGATGACCCAGACCATGAAAACTTTAACCCATGTATGCCCAGAATTATTTGAAATGTTTTGGTGTTTTTCTCAAAAAACACGATTTGAGATTTAAAAACATGAAAAAAGGAAAAACCAGGAATATTTTGGTGCAGCTAAATTTTACGATTTAAAAACTCCAAAATTGGTTTTGTAAGTATTATTGGTCCAAATTGACTGAAATTTGGTCCCAAAATAAATGTTATCATCATTCACGACCCACCGGGCATGTATAGGTAAATTTTGATTTTTGTGACGTCACTTTTCGTTTTTCCCCTGGAATCTTCAAATGTTAGAAGCCCTTACTTCCGGAAACCGCTTGAAAGGCAGGAAAAGGCGACGATTTTCTTGTCGTGCTTGGATTTTCGATCGACTTGATGGCGCGGCAAGGCGGAGCCTGAGCCAGCTGAAGTTCAGCCGGGCGGGTGCGGGGCGCGAAGGACGCGCGGATATAAAATTTCTCGCCGTCTGTCGAGTGTCGGTTGCTCGGTCGGCATGGGCGCGGATTTTAAATGTAGTCTCGTCATGGCATTCGGAAAAGGAAGCAAGTAAAGGAAGGTCGATGACCTTTTGTGATACCTACCCCCCATCCCGTATGAGAGTGAAAAGCCGAGTTTCCTCCGGGGGGTGGCGCAGCGGGACACCCGCTTCCCCCTCCCTCCCCCTCCCCCTCCCCCTTTCACTCCTTCCGCGGAGAAGTTCCTTTTATCGGCGCCAGCTGCCTGAAAGTCGGCGGATGATGTGCAGTACCCTCTCAAAAGACGCGACAGTAAAGTTTTTACGAGGGCTGTAAAAATTTCGGCAAGGATTTTTAGGCAATTTTTTTTTCTCTCCTATTTCATCCTCGTTGTGCGTGCATATCTAAGTGTGCGTGTTATGCTTTTTTTATTATTATTATTATTATTTTTCTTTCTTATCACTCGCTTGGCGAGGTGTTGCTGTTGTCCACACGGCGGGACCAAACCTTGGT
Source organism: Trialeurodes vaporariorum (assembly GCA_011764245.1). NCBI lineage: Eukaryota > Metazoa > Arthropoda > Insecta > Hemiptera > Aleyrodidae > Trialeurodes > Trialeurodes vaporariorum. Next base: position 18,672,236 of record VMOF01000388.1, read on the forward strand.
CCTAAGCCATGCGGCTTACTTACAGTGATGTATACATTTTTTTTTTATTTTTGCTAAACGGTTCCCCTCACTTTGGGGATGGAGTTATTAAGTCTCCACCAGGGACAGGTTTATGCAATCGCAGTTGCTCTGTCCATAGGGTGGATCTTATTATTATTATTATTATTATTATTATTATTTTTTTTTTTCTTTAAGCTTATTGGATGCCACTTTGTGACTGACCATCAATGGACCGTAAACTAAGGTTCACGGCTTTGACAAATTACAAAGCGCCTTAAGGGGTTCCACCTGCGAATTTAAAAGCGCGAATAAACTGATTGAGCCAATGAGCTTCTTTGTTGTCGATACATCAGACTCAACCTATATCTACTTCAAGGCAGCTAATTTGGCTCAATCAGTTTATTCGCGCTTTTAAATTCGCAAGTGGAGACACCCCTTTATAGCTAAATATACTTTTTCAAATATTAAGGTAATTATTGGTGTTGGTGTCTCTTTAAAAAACAAGTCGGAGAAAAAGGACTTTTTACATGCAGCCCCAATAAAATACCTAAAAACGTCTCCGAATGTCTGTCTGGAACGTCTCCGGAAACTGGCACTTCCTTGTTCTACGAAGTGTGGATATGCATATCAAGTTGGCGGGCAGACTATTTTAATTAGGCCGGATTAAAAAAATAAATAAAAAATAAATAAAATAAAATAAAACTAGGCTCGTTACATTTTAGGCTAAATTCACACCTTAGTCTTATACTCCGGCAAAGAATCGAGAAGTTTTCGTGAAAATCAAGAGAAGTAATTTTTCCGGTGATAACTCATGTGCCTCATAGGAGGGTAATGAGAAGATCACGTGCCAAGCATGAGAGCTCACGATCAGACCGAGCTATGAGACGGGCTTCAAACGTAGTCTATAATTATTTTCATCAGTGTAATGGGTGCCAATTAGATTCCCATCGGAGGAAATTGCAATAACTGTATCTCTGTGTTCGTATCTGTAACGTTGTACCATCTTAAGCACCGTGCTCCCAGTGCACTGTTGCCAAATTCAAGGTCCGGTCGCGGAAACGGATCTTTTTGTGAAGAATTTGTTCTTCAAGCGAAATCGAAAGATTTGTTAGGGCCGCTCTAGCTGTCAAAAACTGATGTGCGCTTGCTTCACATGTTTACCTGTTATTTCGCTTGTCTCCTGTAACTTGGACTTTTATTTTACTGGTAGGTACAGAATCGCGCTATTAGTAAATTAGGGGTGGCACGTGCAATGTGGCAACAATGTATTATCTCCATTCAAACCAGGGCTGCCGTTTTGCGTATATAATTAATCACATTTTTCAATCCACCGATGTTTCCACCGGTTGAGAAAAGATTACACAGTTCAATTCAGTGTATGACTGGAATGCACGAAAATGCTCGCATGTGTAATCTTTTCTCAATCGGTGGTGTCGTCGGTGACTATAAAAAACTTGCGGATGTTTTAATTAATTAACAGAGTTTTCACCGACTAAGAAGAGATTACAGATCAGCATATTTTCGTGCATTTCAGTCATACATTGACTTGAACTGTGTAATCTTTTCTCAACCGGTGGAATCATCGGTGAATTGAAAAATGCGATTAATTATACGCAAAACGGCAGCCCTGAATTTCAAACCTAAGTCAAAATACGATTCATCGATGTATTTTCAATATGACCAAGTGGAAAACGTTTGTTGCCCCCCTCCCTCCCCTTCGCTCCCAAAAATGCATGCTGATTCTAATGTAAATAAAACCGCCTTTGGTGGTTTTTTTTCCCCCCCCCCCCCCCCCCCCTGTGAACCGCACCCCTCTCCCTCTCGCTTTCAAGACTCTGAGGTCGAGTCGTTCCTCTCGCTATCGACCCCATAATTTCACGGTTTTATAGATTTAGAAACGGCGCAACGAAAAAACGGACGAGTGAAATGCAAAACAAAAAACAAAAAACAAAGGATCTCGTAGAATATTTCTCGCATATATGTAAGGCGTGATGTAGAGAGAGGAGACTGTCTGTCTTGGACAAATCAATGAAGAGTCCAAGGATAAAGGCAAATCATCCCCACAACATGACAATAAAACCTCAAAAAAAGAAGAAGATGAAAAGCCGACAGCAAAACACACTCGAACAAAGACAATTAGATTTTTTGCACACAGATTTCGGAATCTGGACTTCCGATAGTTGTGGGGATAGTCGTTGGTGTCGCCAAGTTTAAATAAAATTGGTGTTTATTATTCTGAATCCGATTTTCTTGCGTGAAACCTCCTCGCAGTGGCGGTTCATGCTAGTTTGCAACAATGTTTTTCCTCCATTTGATTCTATGCAAAACAACCGCGATTTGAGAGTGAAGCAGCGCTCCACCAGTAATCGATTGTTTTACACCAATTCAAATGACGGGAAAGCATTGTTGCCAACTTACATGAGCCACCACTGCAAGATGATTTCGCGCAAGAAAAATCGGATGCAGGCGGATAATAGATTCGATCATGTTAGGAGTCATCTGAAGGAAAAACATTGTTGCCTATAAGTGCATGAGCTCTACCGGCGCGGCGGCTCGTGCAATGTGGCAACAACGTATTCTCTCCATTTAAACATATATAAAACAATCGATCTTCAGGGGGTACATTGCACCCTCAAGATATTGATTCTTTTGCATAGATTTAAATGGCAAATAAGCATAGTTGCCAAATTGCACGAGCCACCACTGATGAGCTCTCAATGCCTCGTCTCCTTGAGCCGGAAACCAGTGGCGAGGCGTGCAATTTGGCAACGTTTCTTTCCCCCCATTTAAACACATTAGAAAGGTCGAAACATTTGGTCATCGCCGATGACCGATTCATTCGATTCTTTCAGGGAGTTTTAATGGAGAAAGTACATCGTTGTCAAATTTCACGCCTCGTTACTGCCGGAAACCCTCGTTAAACCGGAGACAAAAACCGCATTCACCACCGCATTTCGTCTTATAGAGAAGTTTTACTGTATATTTGCAAAACATTGTCAGCAGAATAATTTACAACTCTACGGAGAAGGATGAGGGATGGGATGGGACGGGCCTCTTGTTTTGACATGTGCTGGCGTGCTGAGTCAAAACTGATGAACAAAAGAACGGATCCCTAAAAAGAAAGAATGCATTTTCCCCGCCGTGTTCACTTCATAAAAACTTCCGTGGGAGAAAGGTCTCGGAAGGGGGGGGGGGGGGTCGGAGGCCTCGAAGAACCAGGAAGAGACACGCGGGAGGAGAGCAGGAGAGGAAAATCCTCAAATCTGGCGGTTCGTTTGGGGCTGAGGAAATAGAGTCGTATAATTTCACGGTCATATTTTAATAGACCCTTGTCCACGTTGCCGCTCAAAATGTTTCTATATCCCCCCCTAGCTCCTCGCCCTCACTCGTCCTGTATAAGTATACTATACTATCCTTCCGAGGAAACCTAGAACCTAGAGTCCAGGACGATCGGGTCGCAACCAACTCGCAACAGACTTGAGTCGAGGATGAGACGGAGTTACTTGAGCCAGCGTTGCCAATTATTCTTAGGGAGGGATCTACGATACCGATGTAAAACAAATAAAATAATAAATAAATAAATAAATAAATAAATAAATAAATAAATAAATAAATAAAAATAAATAAATAAATAAATAAATAAGTAAATGAATAAAATTAAAATTAAACATCTGCCCATTTGGTGAAATTGACTAAAATATCCCATAATATGTCAGCTTCAGTTGTTTCGAAGCCCTTGCAACTGCCCTCACTTGATCGTTTTTCGCCGGATTTGGCCTCAGGATAGTTTCAGAGAACAAACGTAAGATAATAATCGTAATAATAATAATAGTAAGTAATGAGTAATGAGTTAGTAAGAGGACTGATAATGAAGTGAAACTGAGAGTGTGGATAATGTAAAGGGGGGGGGGACAAACAAAAAACAAAAAACAAACAAAAAACAAAAAACAAAAACAAAAAAAAACAAAAACAAAAAACAAAAAAAAAAACAAAACAAAACAAAAACAAAAACAAAAACAAAATTGCTCAGCAGCAGGATTAGATATAATAATAGACAGTAAGGACCAAAATATTACGGAGTGATCCACCCTATGGACAGAGCAACTGCGATTGCATAAACCTGTCCCTGGTGGAGACTTAATAACTCCATCCCCAAAGTGAGGGGAACCGTTTAGCAAAAATAAGAAATTTTATACATCACTGTAAGTAAGCCGCATGGCTTAGGACCAAGGTTTGGTCCCGCCGTGTGGACAACAGCAACACCTCGCCAAGCGAGTGATAAAGAAGAATAATAATAATAATAATAATAATAATAATAATAATAATAATAATAATAATAATAATTTCCAAGAGTTGGACAAATAGGAGTGCATGTAATTGATTACACGGGATAATCGGTAATCGTCAAACCTTTGGCTGGCAATTAAATGTATAGTCTTCACAGATTAGTAAGATTTAAGGTCTTTTCGATTAAATAATAAGTGACAGTAGCCGCCCAGGCCAAGTCTAATTCTTCTATACATCTAGTTTAGGTCTCTTGTAAAATTTAACCCTTATCACCATAAATTTACCCTCCAAAAAAAACGACGAACATGATTACTCGGTAGCCACCAATACCACCCCCATTTGCCCAGCTCTGTTGTCGGGTTCGTAATGATGGCCGATAACTACGATGGAGTTGTCTTGATGATGGACGATATCCATATTAAAAACTGCCAACATTACAGTATAGTTTTACTGAGTAATCATTCGCTATCTATCCCTTTGCGGGGCAACGTCTTTTTTCACCGACCAACTTTATTTTTGATTTCCTGAGCTTCTGGGGCAAAGGCTAGTGTTGCTAACCATTTAAATAGGTTCATAGATTGGTGAAGTATGATCCCAGAATGGTATGAACCAATGTGGGTGGCTTGGGGCACTAGCCACTGCCCTTGAAGCTCAGAAAATGATGAAATAAGGTGGCTAGTAGTACTATAGCCACTGCCCCTCAAAGGGTTATTTCATAATTTGCGAAACATACTGCAATGTTTGAGAAACCCTATATTAGGTATGTTCCACTGTGGGTCGGAGTTCCTACAGATCCAATCCAGTTGTGGGAGAGGAAGGTTATATTTCGGTTCTTTTACAACTCGAAACCCCTCCAGGCCAGTTTGAAAGACAAAGAAGGAAAATGAAGAGTGAGAAAAAACAATAGTATTATGAAATAATAAATCCCTTAGAGAAACAAAAACGCGGCGTAACATGCATTTATTGACGATCTATTTTCGTTGCGTTTTTTCTATCTCCCGTCTCCCCTCCAAATTCTGATTCTGGGTATCCTTATCGGCAGATATGCTAGGTGTGTGTAGTAGGAACAATAATCGACCTACCTCGTCACTTTTTAGCCTCCTTTTCATCCCTGGTTTTTTTTTTTTTTTTTCCTCCTTTCTTTCTCATTTTCTACCTCGATTTTTCGGGCCGTCAATGGTGCCGCGATAGTGGTTTCAATTCTTTGAAAGACATATCCCGCTACTTTGAGTTTATTGACTTGTTACTCATTTTAACAATATTACGTTACTCTCGTGGATCATTTCCGTCTCACAACCAGAGTTGCCAGTTTGCGTATAATTAATGTCATTTTTCAACTCACCGACGATGTCACCGGTTGAGAAAAGATTACAAAGTTCAGTTCAATGTATGGCGACTGTAATGAACGGAAATACTCGCATCTGTAATCTGTTCTCAATCGGTGGAGTGGTCGATGATTTTAAAAAAAACTTGCGGACATATCAGTAAATAAACGGCGATTGCACCGATTGAGAAAAGATTACGGATCAGAGTATTTTCGAGCTGTCCAGTCATACACTGAACTGAACTGTGTAATCTTTTCTCAACCGGTGGAATCATCGGCGAATAGAAACATTTAATTAATTATACGCAAAACGGCAGCCCTGCTCACAATCATGCATTGCATAGTCTCATGGGCAAACATTTTGCCCATGTCCTCTTTCCATTTTTTGTTTTTTTTTAATTTTTTTCAAGGATGCAATCGTATTACACAGAAAAAACAGAAAAAACACTTTGGTAGCGCTGACAAAACCTTTGGTAGAAAAATGACCCAGCAAAAGACTTCAGTTGAGCAAACCAAAGGTTCTTTACGCTTAACTAAAGAGATTTTTCTGGGTGAATAAAAAATTTGGTTGGCCCAACTAAAGTTTTTTGCTGGGTCATTTTTCTACCAAAGGTTTTGTCAGCGCTACCAAAGTGTTTTTTCCGTTTTTTCTGTGTACAGGAGACAATCGACGCAAAATGTTTTTACGCTCTCCTCTCTGCTCTGAGATCACACCTTGCACCCTTCCCTCTCCATTTACCCCTCCCCTCTCCAAGGTGCCCTCAGCACCCTCTGCTGCGCATCACGACTGTGTTAACGGCGGCATTGAAAGTGCAAGTGGCAATGTAGGTCATTGGAGATAATTTAAGAATAATTGGAGTTTGTTGACTCTCCTCTCTGTAGACTCTCGAGTGTAAGCGGCGCCGTTCAGAAGTTGCCAAATCGATCGATCGACTGATTGAATCGGTCTGTATACGTGCAGGCAAACTTTTGTTATAGCAGTAAGAAGTCGAGTATATTCGAGTTTAAAATTGAATCTGTCTCCGGAATTTTTTTGGTGGTCGAAAAATTTTGCAACTTGGCTTGCTTTGGTGACAGCTGCCGCGCCATGTTTTGGTGCACTTTCCACCAGTGGCGTAGCATGCTATTTGGCAACGTTGCCGTCCATCCATTTAAACCCACGAAAAAGATCGAATGATAGGGTATTCGGTGAACACCTTCGCATTCGACCTTTTACACAGGTTTAAATGGACACAATACAACGTTGCCAAATTGCACGCTACGCCACTGTTTTTCACGTGCACGCAAGGTTTCAGAGAGCTAGGCCAACGTTGCGTCGCCACACAGTGGTCAAATATTGATAAATTTCAAGACATCGGGGTAAACCAGTGGCATAAGCTTTCCGGGATATCAAAAGCCTATACGTAAATTTCAAAAGCGTTTTTCTTGAATTGCAATATCCGTTCGTGTTGATATTTTCACCAACTTAAATGTGAAATGTTGATATATGAGAAGTAGGAAGCTAGCCAAAACTTATACATCCAGCAGATTGAAACTTTACAGCTTAAGCCCGTGCCCAGTGGCGGCTCGTGCAATCTGGCAACCGTGCACATTTGCCATTTAAACGTATGCAAAAGATCGATACTAGGTGAGGCGCTACGCCTCACCAAGTAATCGATTATTTTACACAGTTTTAAATGGAGGGAATCCATTGTTGCCACATTGCACGAGCCGCCGCTGCCCGTGCCACGCCGAAACGAATAACGTGAACGCGTTCGCTCAAAATGTAACCTAAAAACCAACGGTATATTAATTTTTTTTTTAGGAAAACTACAGATTGCATGTAAATAGCTATTCGAGTACCATAGATAAGCATTCATCAGATGACGAGTTTGAGAACCGTGAGTAATGACAATTATTTTCATAGAAAACCAGTAAAGCTAATCGACTCGTTTCTTCGCAAAGAAAAATGTCGAACTATTGGAAGTGCAAGGTGCACTCCCTCGCATTGATACTTTACCTGGATTTAAATGGACGAAATGCAGCGTGGCCAGACTACACGCGACGCCAGTGAACGGATTAAGTCAACTGTTAGGCAACGCGATACCTGCCATCATCGAAAAAGTTGATGATCGAAAGTATTCTAAACTTATTGGCAGTGTTGCCATTCATGGCAGAAATTATCTTTTTTACATTGTGTTAAACAAGAATCTCGGATAATTTCTGTTACAAACGGCATCAACACCGCTTATTGTGACGTTATTCTTTTTGCAAGGGTTCCAGTTGCAATGCGATAGAATTTAGAAACCGTCCGATGCCATGTCTGCGACGAGGAATTGTTAGTTCCAACACTATTGGATCCTTATCGCAGACATCGAAGGCTCCTTGTAGGAGACCTTTCGTATTAGAATGACGTCATCCATGAGCTGTGGCGGCGCGTGGCAATACGGCAACGTTGCATAATGCATTTTGTCCGTTTAAAGTCATGGAAAAGGTCGAACTTTAGGGGGTGCACAACTGCACTCCCATCGAATCGATATTTTACATGTTTTTTTTTTTTTTTTTTTTTTTTTTTTTTTTTTTTTTTTTTTTTTTTAAAGAATTGCAACGTTGCCAGATCGTACTCGCCGCCAATTGCCCATCAGGTTATTTATCATGCAGATATGCTTGCTCCCGATTATCCACCTGATCCGCATGGGCGGATACAGGGAATTGTCTTTCTCTCTCTCCTCCCATTTGAAAACGTGCGTAAGAAAAGGACAAAAGAGGGGGCCAAAGTCACGTGATTGCCCCCTCTGCTGTCCTTTTCTAACACATAAGTTCAAATGGAGGGAGAGAAAGAAAGACAATTCCCTGTATCCGCCCATGCTGATCCGACAACGATTCGAACGTCCACAATCACAATCGTTCCTCTGGTTTTAAAAGAAATCTTGATTCAAACCCTCGATTTAAGGGTCAAATTATTGGATGTGCGATGATGACCCTTGAATCAAAGGTGAATCCAGAAATCTGGCAACTGTCTATTATTCCCATCTGCAGGCATGAGAAACAATCGATTAGTGAAAGGGCCATGGCCCCCCTCAATAATCGATTGTTTCTCATACGTTCAAATGGGATGAATTCATGGTTCCCAAATTGCTGCATTCACACCCATACCTTGAAGTCAACCTTTGACGTAGGTTTAAAGGGACGAAATGTGCGACGTTGCCAAACTCCGCGCGTAGCCACTGCACACACATTTTCCCCCTCTCTTGCCGCACTAAGATCCAAGACTCATAGAGTATCTTGATAATGAGAGGTGTCACGTCGAGGCGTGGCGTGGCGTGTTGCGATCTTGGACAATGTTGCCAGGGATTCCAACAAATGACCAACTTTTACGTTAAGTCAAATGAAAAAACCGGATAATTATCCAAAAAATGGCAACACTGTTCGTGGAGGTTAGCTTTGGGAAGCTGTCTCTATAGAGATCGTTGACCCGGAAAGATGAGCGCTTCGTCAACCAATGTGCTCGCTCAGTCAACATCCTTCCCCAGAATCTCGAGTAATTTTTTTTTTTTTTTTTTAACGCGGCGCGACCCGCGGTGGGAACGGAGAGGCGGAGGGATGGTGGGTGTATAGGTGGAGTGGGAGAAGGTAGGAGGAAGGGGGCGACGTTATTCTCTCGTCTAGTATTCTCCAGAAGAAATCTCGAGCAGGCGAGACGTCCCGTCTCGTCGCGTCGTCGCTCGAGTTTTTAGTTCTTTATAGTGCCTTCCACGCGCAGAATAGGCAATTTTGCGAACACGTGCAGTAATTGTTGCTAGCACGTTTCGTTTCAGGCGTTTTTTTACTGGATTATTATCGTCGATGTTTTAACAAAGGAAGTGTAAGTCAATCGAACGTTTGAAAAACTCCAATCGCGGTTTTTTGTTTCACTGATAAGCCGTCGAACTAATCTCTGTGGAAATTTTTTGCGAGGTTTTCCACCTCCCCCCTCCCGCCTATGGAAAACCTACCAATAAGTTTTCCTAGTTAGGGGGGGGGGGGATCACGCATAAGCTTTTTCTCTTAAAAATTGGATAGTGGAAGAAGATTTTGAAAAAATCAATTTACTTACGCCTCTTTGTGTTTGTAAGAACACCTTTGTAAGAATTAATATTTATTCATGAATTAATTAGAAAATTGAATTAGAACCTATAATGGTAGGAAGCCATTGAATTACATCAGATGCATTTTATGAGCACTCTATAATTATCATCATTGGGGAAATAATCAAGCGACAGTTTAGCTGACAAAAAATAGATGATGTCGTGACGCAAAACCAAAAAACTTGATACCGACTATTCACGATTCATTACGTTTGTCAGTGGCGGCCCGTGCAATGTGGCAACAGGATTCACTGCCCTGAAAAATCGATAGTTTTGCATAGGTTCAAACGGCAAAAACAATACATGATTGCCATTTGCCAAATAGTACAAGTCACCACTGACGTTTGTCTTCGTGTATTGATGAGATCGCGTAAGAGTCGTAAGTCAGAGTGGAAAAGAAATCTTTATCAATCGTCATGCAGTCACTCCGCGTATAACGACAAAGATTACAACTCGTCGGTCACTCCGACGTACGACAACATTGACAACTCGTCAGTCACTCTGCGTATAACGACAGCGATGATAACTCGTCATTCATTTTTTTTTTCTTCTTCTTTTTTTTTTTTTTTTTTTTTTTTTTTTTTTTTTTTTTTTGCAGTCCTACAAGGACTGGCCGTCCATTACCGCTTTAGCGTCCTGTCACTTTACCTACTGTGACGACTTTCCGGTACGGCACACAGTGGATAAAAATATTTATGTTGCCGGACATAAAAATTGTTGGTTTTTTGCTTTAAAAACATTTTAGATTTGACATTTTCTTGAAAAATTCATGTTCTTAGACTCATTTTAAGCTCTAGAATGAATGTTTTCACACATTTTAAAGTTATCTTGCATTATAATGTTTATATAATCTTGATTTTTATTCGTAAAATTATGTCCGGGTAATTCGATGTTTCGAACCACTTGGCGGCGATCGACGAATTAGCCCAATACCGCCTCTACTCATACCCGGTTGCTTCTTTTGAAAAGGTGGGGTTAGGGTTCGTCTTAGTATATGAAAGCTTATGGCAGTGGCGTAGCCAGGGGGGGGGGGTCCAGGGGGTCTGGACCCCCCACCCCCTTTACACCAAAATTTGCCCTAAAAAAGGTAATTTTTTGCGTCTCCAGACCACCCTCTCCAGACTTTCCGTCTAGGTTTCTAGTTGTTTTAAACTTTAGTGATGAGGTCATAAGGCAGCTTTATATCTCGACCGAAACTTCGCTCTCCACAGCCCATGCACTAAATCACTCTTGCGAACGAATTTTCTGCATCATGCGAGTCATTGAACATGTTATTCCTGTCGAACAATACTGTCGAACACAAAAGTTTCGACAGTCAAGAATTTTCTCCGAGCGCAGAAAAGAGGAATGAAGAAAAACCTTGTTACCTTTGTCATGATGTTTTGAATTGCATCTTTTAAATATTATACAAAAGCCCCCTGCCGTCAAAATTCGACTACCTGTGATGTTTTGCGATCTTCCATACCTTCTTTCTGCATGGACTCGGTGAAAATTCTTGACTGGCAATACGTTTGCGTTTGATAGTACAAATACATATGAACATCTTTTAGTTTGTATGAACAGAAAAAAAAGAAAGAAAGAAAAAAAAAGAAAATAAAAAATAGTCGAGAATGCTCTTTTAATATTCCGAGCTTTAAAAGAATTTGTTCGGAATTGGTATTTTTAAGTCACCATAGCTGATAGCATTTGGCAACATAGTGCGGCTCACGCACGGCAGCCGCGGCACTCACCAGTCACAACCGACTCTCAGACGGACGAGGATCAAGCCTCCGGGGGCGGGAGGGTTTTTTATAAGGGGGGGGGGGGTCCGGTCGAACACGGAGTTGAGTTGAGTCTCGAGTCGAAGTCGCCAGGCAAGTCCATCCACCGCATAGCTTATACACACACCGTTATCCTATGACCGGGTTGTTTACGGTACCGTTACCTTGGCGAGCTCAGAGTTTTTACCGTACTTTTTTCTTTACGTCACTCGCTGACTCCTCCTCCTCCACCTCCCCACTCACCGTTACGTCATCGTGACGTCACGCGATTACCGCTTCGCGCATCTCGGCGTCTCTTCCTCCTCTCTCCAGCTCTTTCCACCACGCTGCCTCTCCCTCTCCCTCTCCCTCTCTCTCTCTCTCTCTCTCTCTCTCTCTCTCTCTCGTTCTCTTTCTCCCCCTCCCATCTCTCTCAGCTCCACACCGCCGTAACGTCCGTCCGTTATATCATGTTGCTGTTCTTTTATTATTATCATTTATTATTATTACTGCTCTTCCCCCCCCCCCCCCACTCCTGTCTCTCCATCTCTCTCTTTCTCTCTCTCTCTCTCTATTTCTCTCTCTCTCTCTCTCTATTTCTCTCTCTCTCTCTCTCTCTTCTCTCTCTCTCTCTCTTTCTCTCTCTCTCTCTCTCTCTCTCTCTCTCTCTCTCTCTCTCTCTCTCTCTCCTCTCTTTCTCTCTCCCTCTTACCTACTACTCCTCGCGGAAGATGTACCCACCCGAAACTGCTTTTTACTGTTACTTTGGTGATTAATATTTGAAATTTTGTTTAACGATGTTGCCACATTTACGTTGCGTACCCGTAACCCTATACAGAGCTCTTGTAAGGATCTGCCGTAAGCAAATAGAACATCAATTATCGTGTGGTAAAATACTGCGAAAATAATGTTACGGGACCATTGTAAGAGCTATAACTCACTTCCAATAGAGAAAAACCAAGCTCAGATGGACCACTTGTGAATGTATGCTCTAAGTACGAAAGCATACACAGCCACCAAATTGGAACGTTTAGACAGGTGCACTTGGTTTTCAAATAAAGGAATTTGAAGGTTGATTCTTGTGTAGATTTTATCTCAAGGAACATGGAGCGATACCAAAAAAAAGTTCCAAGCTCCCCAATAAGCGAGAAAAACAGCACTGAATGCAAGGTGAACAGATGGAGTGATGGCCGGAAGGTGTCATTTTCACTAGACTTTTTGGTCCAAAAGTACTTTTGGCCGGACATATTTGCACATGGCCACAAAGTTCACTCTCATTTTTGATATTCCCCCAAAGCAAAAATGGGTTTATACTTGGTTTTTTTTTTTTTTTTTTTTTTTTTTTTTTTTTTTTTTTTTTTTTGTCTCCCCCCCCCCTTCCCCCAAGGAATCTCGAATAAAAAATAAATTAGATTGACCTGACATATTGTTGCTGAAAATGAGGTGTTTAGAAGTACACCAACCTGGAAATTAGTTACGGTTCTTTTTCCTGCACCAACTTTAGAGAAAAAAGTCAAAACACTTTTACCCCTGTAGGTTCTCTTTAGAATGGATCTACCTTGAAGGGAGTCAGCCTTATAAATTACTTTTATTACAATAATTTAAAAGATAGTAGTTGATTGAAATAAAGCTTAAAACAATTAAAAATGAAAATGAAAAATTCGGAAGGAGAGCTTCTGTTGGGAAAAATACAAGGGTTGTTTTCTTCGTTTTTAATTTAAAGCTTAAAATTCTGTTGCGAGCATATCAAACTTTTATGGCAAAGTAATTACAGCTCTTCAATTTTTTTGAACAATAAGTACGGATGGATAGATATTTCATGGCAATCCATAAGCTAGCCATACACAATAACGGCGCTTGTGCCTGCCGCTCCTAGGATTCTTATGCGTAATTTTAAATTTCCCGCTGTTCGCCTTATCACGTGAGTTTGATTTGTAAACAAACGAAAAAAAAACATTGCAACATAACCTAACATCATGATGGATGAAGTGATAATATTAACTAATGAAGCAAGAAGTTTTGATGGGAAAAACCGGAAAAACTCCCTCGTATCACTAATTATTCCTCATTTTGTACATGATACTGTAACAAAGCGAATAAATAATAAATTAACGCGTAGACTTCACCATGAACCGTCACCACATGCGTGTGTTTGAAATCACTACTAGAAAATCTGCAGCAGATTCCAAATCCAAAATAGCAAGAACGGGAGTAATGATGACTTCTTCGAGTTTAAATTCCAAATCAGAGTTTCTCTCTATCATGATCCAACTAACTGCACATCACCTTAAATCTAGGTAAGGTCTCCTTTTCTCAAAATTACACACAGCTAAATCATCCAGAGCTTCGTCGTGTGATAGTAAACTCTTCTTATTCTTTGATTCATCGTTTCCTCTCGTCAGTTGTGGGAAAGCAAAATGAGGCACTTAACTACTCACGTTTCTATTTCCTGTATTTACTCTGCCGTGTCAAAATATCTGTGTAACTGGGAACCAGGCGCCGAACAAGTTAGAAGATCCAAATGTAAGAAAGAGACTCACTTTAATGGAAAAATTGGCAATGTTGAGCGCGTTTTGTATGGACAGGGCTGGGATTCATCGGGGAAACTTGTTTTAACTCACCATAAATTGATTTATCTAGAGGCAACCATTGGTATAACTATTATTTCTTCATTTTATTTGAATTTTTTTATACTTTCGTATCTTTATAATTTGATGTATTCTGTTGTGACTGTCATTGCTGCATTCTTTGACAAAACTGACTTTGTTTGTTCTTTATTTATTTGTTACAGCTGTCAAATTTGGCCGAATGTCAAAGAAACAAAGAGAGAAAGTGGAAGATGAAGTCAGATATCATCAGGCTCAGTTATTGGCGCAGAACGAGACTGCTCCAGATAGTTCAGTTTTTGAGCAGGCACAAACTCCCACATCGTCTGATCAGCTACATCAGTACAATGCTAATAATGGGTAAGTTGCTTTTTTCTTTTATCTATCACTGGCTGCAGTGAATTTGGCCCTGGCCAAAGTTAGCTCGCTTTTGAAGGAAGGATCAATCTTCTTTAATTTTTTTCCCCGTTCCCTTTTCTAAAGTAACGATGGATTGCTAGTGGAGCTCTAATAGCTCCTGAAAAATCTCTGATGGCCCCTAAAAATGTACCTGTCGCCCCAAATGGGCTTCTATAAGATTTGGGTGAGGTTCAAGTCTTGCATTATTGTACTCTGAGAAGTGCTTTAAGTACCTATCTGGAATATCCTATCTGCTGATTTTTTGGAGAAAAAGAAAATACTTATGACAAGGGGCCATGTTAAAAAAAGCCTCCTTGGACTGTTTCTCCTTCTTCACTGTTTACCAGACCACACACCTTTATTTGCCGTAACTCGAAACCTAATTTATGAACCATCGTGATATACCTACAATTATAAAATTCATAGTAGTGATTTTCTTTTTTCTTTCATTTTCTATAATCAACATTGAACTATTTTACACATACAACAAGACTAATCGTTTGCTCTTGTCCTATCTAGATACTCTTATGGCACTAATGATATAGGAAACTACACCAACAGCCCGTATGGATCATACACAACACAAGTTGCACAGCATGCAATACAATATGAAATCAATGGTGTTGACAGCTTTGTGGACAGTACAACAGCCTACGACCCCAGACCAACAATGGATCCCCTCACTCCAGATAATGGAATCATGGGAAATGTCGTTACAACGGGTATGAATTTTTTTTGTCACTCCACAGTCATCTTGAATTCAGTTCTAAATTTATTTACTAATGTAAAACTTCCCTCAGATTAATGCAATGCAAGAAATAGATTAACTCTCTTTTGAATGACTGAAACCAAATTAAACTTTGAAAATGAATGTGAAGTAGTTTGAGAAAAAGTGGTATGTACTTAACAGACTAGTAGCGGTGCATCATAGCTAGAGCAGAACCATTTTGAGTATTGGGTTCTGACAAGTAATTGTTTGTGCTACCGAACTACATCAAAACGCATTGGTGAGAGGTTGGTTTGTGCAGCGTCTCGACTCGTTGCTAATCAACCGCTCACTGATGCGCTTTGATGCGGTTCGGAAGCAGACACCGCCACTTGTCAGAACCCGATACTCAAAATGGTCCTACTCTATGCAATGTACGCTGCACTTTGTTGTGGAGTAAGTCAAAAAAGAGGTTCTTACCTACAAAACAAAGGGTCATACAGTAGTGCAAATAATACCTTACTAGAGGTCGTCTCAGAAGTGTAGGCGAACGTAGACAGAGAATCTTTGGAATTTTCCATGGTTAGAAAGGAATGAAAATGCATTTTGAGCATTAGCTTTCTATTGAGGAATGCTTTAAAATCAAAAGGTAAAGTCGCAGGCAAGTTTTGTTTTGATTTGAAGGAATGAAAATTGAAAATTCGCCAAAGCTTATCGATCTAGGTGCGCCTTCACTTCTGAAACGAACTCTACTGTTCTAAGTTTTGCCATCATATCTACCTGCATTAGCATTCTTGTAACATTGCTCGATAATTGAAATCAAAGTAATTTTTTTTTTTTTCAAAATCCATTCTGATTAAGTAAACATCAGTGAAGAATTGATTTGATTCGGAAAGTAAGTGCTTGGATGAGAGCAATATGAGCATGCTGTGACATTATCGCAGCGAACAGTTTCAGAGACAACAAACGATTATGAGGTCTTCATTTATTTTTCCAAAGTTAATGGAATAATTTTGAGAATTTTGCTCGTATTTGTTGTGGAACTTTTCAATGGAGCCAATTTGTAAATTCTCTTTCACTGATGTTCAAAGCGTAGACCCTTCTAAGTGATTTCTAAAACACTAATTTCCTCAAAATGTGTTAAAAATTAGTCTTTGAAACTACTGAATTTTACCCCTGATTCTTCTATTTTGATTTGTCAAACCTTTAAAATTTAAATTAGAGACCGGCAATAGGCTTCTTGTTTTTTTGTTCTGTCTGTGATGCATACAGATCACCAAAAATATCTCAAGTCTTTGATGAGATAAAGGAGAGCGGATGAAAATATGAACCAAAACTTGAGGTTCATTGATTATTGAGTAGACATATACATATTTCCTTCAAATTCTGAATGCCTGAACATATTTAAATTTGCAAGGCTTGACTGAAATTTTTCGTTTCTTTTTGTAAAATGTAAATATTAATGTACTGTTTCTCACCCGATTCATCAACACAGTGTTTTTTCTTAAATATGAGATAGAAAAATCTGTGAGAAAAAAATCAACCAGCGAGCTGATCGGGGGCTTCATAGTTAAATGAATCAATAATACTAAACCTAAGTGACACTATTGAGTGAGAGAACGTTTTGGAGTAGACATCTTAAAAAAACCATTGATCAGTCACTCAATGGGTAAAGGTTGTTCCAGAGACACCTTTACATAACGAGCGATTGAACAATGGTTTTCGAAAGACAACCGCCCCAAACCGGTCTCTCACCCAATAGCATCACTTTTATATAGTTTTATTGATCCCTTTAACTAGGAAGTCAGTTTATGCAAAGGAGGTTGTAATATTTTTAGAAAGTTGTGCATTGAAATGATGTGAACTTTTCTCTGAAATAGGCTTAGAATTTTGGTATTGTTTCAAGATTTTCGAAAAAGGCATGCATCGAAAGAAGGTTTGCCGTCAAAAAGTACGATAATAATCTACAATATCAAAAGCTAGGGTATCACAAAATGGAAATCAAGCATCACATAGATGCTAATCAGAAAACTCTTGATGTTTTAATGAATTTCACTATTTTAAGAAGAAGAAGAAGAAGAAGAAGGAGGAAAAAAGAAAATACAAAAAAAAAAAAAGTATTTCAGTGTTTTCATAAACAAAAAGTTCTGGCAGCAACCATAAGCATCTAATAAGCTTTTTTGTGGTTTATCCATCTTTTGTAACACCTTAGCTTTTAGTATTCACGACAGTTGTCAGACTTGAGTAGTGTAGAACTTTTTTAAGTGATTCCAAGTACTCTTTATTGATCAATCAATATTTCAATCAAATTACAGTAATTTTCTGGAATTCAGTTCGTTATAAAAATTTAGAATGTTTGAACCTTGAGCTGTACATACATCAAGAAAGTTTTGCAAAATATAGAGTCTGTTGCAAGATAAAAGCGTGAATACTCATAGAAACGCACAGTAAAAAGCATTGTAAAATTGTATCTGTAAGTATCCATCCTCATAATTTATTGATTACAGACTCTATATTTTGCATAAACATGCTTCAAGTACCTGTCGTCAAGTTAATCTCCAAATTAAAGAATGCGACTGCGACGCCTGATCTTTAGCATACCAGACATGATTTTTGTACTTGCATTCTTGAGTCCTAATATTAAAATTGATTGCTTTTGCAACCTAAAGTCCTGGCGATGAATATCTTTAAAAATAATCAATAAAAACCCAGTAGTCGACCACAAATTTATTGATAAATCGATGGAGGGAAAGGTTGCCTTGGAATGCTGTTTTCTGAGATACAGAAACAATACCAGAAGTCTGAACGTCTAAGCCTACCTCTGACTTTTAATCTATGGATTGTAAATAAGTTACTCTCTAAAATTTGGTGATCGGTGCATGATACTGTTGATACTATTGCTGTAAAGGTGGTGGAGCAATCGGTGTGAGTGGTGGTGGGGGGAAGTGTGTTTCCCCGGGGCCTCAGCAGCAACCGCAGCAAGCTCAACACACGCAACAACTAAGGGCCGTCGCTGTTAAAATCGAAAATGATCAAAGTACGGAAGATACTTCTTCCCCTCTCGTGAGCACTTACGTAGACAGCACCACTTCCAAACAACTAGATGATAATTGCATACCTAGTAAGCATGTAGCTTCTTTGTACCTTTTTTTTCTTTCTATTTTTCTTTTTGTTTTTTTACCTTTACCTTGTACGTTTAACGTTTATCATGTACCTACCCATTTTATTTTATAATTGTAGTTATTGCCTGCTCGACAGCCACGTTTTTTTGAGGGGTGCGGTGCAGAAGATACTGGTGGATACTCTTAGGGTGCAATTCAGAAACTTAACGAAAAAACCTTCGTAAGATGGTCTTGGCTTGAGAATTCCTTGAGATTTCCTCATTTACCCTGTGTGAAGTGGGCCGAGCACAGAACGTAGGAACATATTATGTGTTTTGGAGGCGCTTTCCGGTGGTAGATTGGAAAAATACCAACCTCCAAACCGCATCGTTTGTTGCTGCGCATTGTGCTGTGCCTATTTCCTTTTACACAGGGTAAATGGGAAAATCTTAAGGAATTCTCAAGCCAAGGCCATCTCAAGGAGGTTTTTTTGTTGAGTCTCTGAATTGAACCCTAAGAATTATTGACATTTTATTTGGATTACTTATTCTTTCTAGGCCCAATAAATTGCCGTAACTTCATAATGGAAGTAAAAGTGCTTTCATTTCATCTATGTCTTTCTACTGTCTTATGATAGAAGGGTACAATTCACAAGGTTTGCAGTACAAGGAACTTTTTTGGGAAAATTGAGATTAGTTCACCTGTAAGCTTCTATCTGAACTTGCATGCAGATACAGATCCAGGAATCGTCTCTCCTTTATAAAAATATCTCTGTTGCCTTTCGAGTATTGTTTGCACCCCTCAATGCTGGCGTCAAGCCGGAGGTGCGCCTCTACCTTCAGATGCTTATATCTTTAATTCTTATGTTTCCCAGTATCTTAAAGAACTTAGAGTGCACCAGCAATCTATCAAAAATATTAGTCAAATGAATCAAACTCCTCTAAATCAATTCTGCGGGCCGATCATTTACTTTATCGTTAAACCGATCGTTAAAACTGTCTACGAGTGATGCTATTGGTCGAAAATTGTAAAACTTGGCTGTTGCTATGGTAACCATCGTTAAGAGTCTCGTTTTATAAAGGCTATTCATGAGTAACCTTTAAAAAACGGACACTATAACGATGGTTACCATAGCAATGGCTAAGTTTTACAATATTCGACCAATAGCATCACTCGTAGACAGTTTTAATGGTTGGTTTAACGATAAAGTAAATGATCGGCCTGCTGATTTATTTTACATTCATTCTCTGCTAATCAATTTTCAAATGAATGTTAGCATGTCAAAAGCCCCAAACAGTTTAAAGGGTTTAAGTTTTCTTTTTCAAGACCACTGACTGGTAAGATACTACCCTCTCCCTACTTAACGCACACGCCTACCTTTCATGGTGAAAAATTTGCGTAAGAGCTGTACCAGCAGCCAGAGGGATGGAACTTCCATCCATCTATCTACATATTTATCTTTAATTTTTCTTTTCCGAGTCACTAAAAATTCCAATCTGGTAGTACGAAAACAATTTTATTAGGTCAAAACTTTAACTATGAACCAATAGGTACTATGACCAAGGTATATTTTGGATTCTGTTAAAATATGTAATGGGTTATTTAGGACTTTTTGTCATGTCTTTTTTTGTCCTCTGGTCTTTTCATCCTTTGTCTTTTGTCCTGCAACATTTGGTCCTCAAAAACTTGTACAATTCATTTTCGTCCTCATAAAAAACTAGTCCAATCCTTCTTTTTGTCCATGACTGTAACGGTTCAAAAGTTTTTAGTCGGAATGTTATTAGGTCCATTTTATGTTTTAGTCATGTAATTTTGGTCCTTTCTTTTATCTCTAATAAAATAATGTTTGTTTCGTCTCGTGTTAAACCGCAGGTACAATCAAAGGAGGAAATAAAAATATGTCCTGGATCTGACATTGCTTATGGGACTTGTGTTTAATTCTTTTAGGACCCTTACAAGATGGGAAGTGGTGTGGCCAAATGAGACAAAATGTTGAGATTGTTTCTTTTTCATTGATATTTTGTATAAGATGAACTCAGGAGTTGTGGAGTTGAATAAAAATGAGACAATCCAATTGAATACATCCTCAGATATTAACCTTTAACACTCTTCAATTTGGACGAACCAACAATTTTTGAGACAGAAAAAATGTGGATTAATATTGTAGGACTAAAGACATAATTTGGACCAAGTAAATTATAGACTAAAAACTCACGGACGTTACAGTTAAAGACAAAAAGAAGGATTGGACTAATTTTAAATGAGGGCCAAAGTTGATTGGATAAATTTTTGACGACTGAATGTCACATACAAAAAAATATGGAACAAAGAATGGTGGATGAGAAAAAAAGGACGAAAAGTCCTGTAACCTTTTAATTAGCTCCAATACTTTCCGATAATGCTCCACAATTTTATGGAATATGGATGGCTAAAAGTTATTTCCATATTTCTCTTTTCCTTTGAAATCAGGTCTACCTGTTAAATTTTGGTTGGCAGAATTGTCAATTGAGTTGTCCAAGAAAGGCTACCTCCGGGAGCCAACCTAGCAGACCTGTTGAAAAAGAGATGCATGGTGTTCACTTTTAGCCGTTGAAGTAAGGTCTCCTGACTCTACAAATTTAGAAGAAATTCTATCAAGAATCAGTCAAGTATCTCATAACTGTCACGGAAAATTTTGATGGTGGTCAGAAATAAAATTCTGGTGGATCAAACAATGTTGCCTCATCCATGCTGAGTAAAACCCCAATTTTCTGGATTTCAGCGGACCCACAGTAATGCTGGGTTAGTTGCGATCCGGTAAATTAAGGTTTTGCAGTATGCCCGTTTTGCTTCTGATGTATATTTGATAGCCTTACCAGCTCCCCTCTTACAACATTAATCAATAATCAGCCTCCTTCAGACTTGAATTTTTCCAATTTACCCTTGAAGACCCTGTGTACATTATTTTTCAACTTTTTAGGATGGCGCAACTTGCTCTGGTATTTCATTCAACTTATTCTATCACAGCAAGGCCCACTATCCCTTGTCAGTCCGGTAGCGCTGTAATCTCTTGAGCTTGGTTCCATAAGCGCCATATAAAAAGTGGCATATTTTCTCCCGATTTTTCATCTAACTCTTCTATTTGATGTCCATTGGTCTCCTTCCCAACTCAGGAAGTGCTCAAAGATTACAACGCTATTGGACTGACCTGTTATTAATGAATCTTGTTTCATAGTTGAAGTATCAATTTTAAAAGTAACCCTAAGCTAAGCTCCTCTGAAACATTGGTAGTTTTTGAAAAAAAAAGAAAAAAAGTCCATTTTATTCAATTTTTGGTAGGTATCAAAAGGGGGGAAAAAGGGAGAAACATTAATGGACGAAGGAAGTTTTATTTTTATTGTTTCATTCATTCTTAACCTTCCATGTTTTGCCTCGCTCGAGATTTTGACTTCAAATTCTTAATTTATTTTGGTTCTACAAAAAAAAATTGTTGCATAGATATTCACGTAACTTAGACTTCTAACTTTCTTTCAAAAAATGTTTCTGTTTAACTGAGGGGATAGAATCCGTTTTCCTTAGACAGTTCAAGAATTATCGAAGGCACTTTGAAACTAACCACTCAATGCTCTGTATATAAAACACTTCCTGTAGCTTTGGCAAGCAGCACAATTCAACAAACAAGTTAGAATTACTTGTAGAGCTTAACCATACCCAAAAAAATATCAAAATGCATTGGTAAGCGATTGCTCAGCCATAAATCCAAACTCACTGCTAACCAACTGCTTACCAGTGCATCTTGATGCAGTTTTGGGTATCTTATAAAATTCCAGAACTCAATATGCGTTTACTTCAAGTCAAAATTCTTGTTAAGAAAGTTGAGCAGTCTCATGAACCTAATTTCTTAAACCATTAATTCAATAGATAAACAATGATTCAGGTGGTCATCGGAAGGATGACCCATAAACTATGAAATGCTGGTATGCTATTACGATTAAATCATAATTGAACCATAGTGGTAATTATTTTCTGGTTAAAGCACACCTGATATTTTATGGCCATTCTTCTGAATATGACCCGGGTTGTCATTTGTAAAATTTCCAGTCAACCTGACTTTTTTAGTTGCTTTCTTAAATGGACCGCTTATTCCAGAAACTGAAGTATCCACAAAAATAAATTTCATTGGAGGAACCATAAAAACTGTTTTAAACCCAAATAGGTTGTTAAAAAAAGTTCAAAAAATATGATAACTATTTTTTTGGTGGGCATACAAAGAAAAAAAAATTAAATTTTTAAAACAATTGGCTTTAAAACAGATTCTTTATTCCTCCTATACAATTCAGTTTTGTGAACTCTTTTGGCTTCTGTAATTTGGGGTTCAAATGTCCAAGTGACCTGTAAATTTGACTAAATAAGTATAGGTAATGATAATTGTAAATATTTGAACACGAAAATTATTCAATGCTAGCCTGGAGAGCAATAAAATTAACCCCTAATGCCATACAGGATGTTTCAAAATTGTTCCCAAATTTTGTCAGTTTGTATTGAGTACACATCTAAGTACCCATGAACACCTCTCTTTTGATTTTTGATTCATGACCACAGACGTTATTTGAAAAAGAAAAATAAAAAATATCAACAATTTGTGAGACTTTTGATTAGAAGGGGGCATTTCTGAACTCATGTTTTATGGGCATTTAGTATTTTTTTTTTTACCTCTACAATATCAACATCTGATGGGAGTGGTATTTTTCAGTTCAGAAGCTCCTCGATTAGAGACTCTCATCATTGCTCATTGAAAAAAATTCATTTTTTAGGAAACTGATTGCTTGAAAGTAGGTGCCTCAAGCGTAATCGATTTCTTTATGCTACCACACTGATAAAAGTGTGTATCACATGCGCCTTTGTCATCTACCCTTTTAAGTCAGCTGTTTCGGAAGATTATTATTCCTCTTTCGCTTAAATTGCTAGATCATGTGGTTACTGAGTGTATTTGACTAGTTTTTGTTACACCCTCTTGTCGCCAGATTATGAGAAATTTAAGAGTATAATCGCCAAATTAGCCTGTAAATTTGTGTCTTTCCCTACTTTTTTTTATGAAATTTCTTAGTCTGCTATGCTTAGCCTCACATACCAAGTTTCAAGTCAAAAATATAATGACTACAGCTCTAAGTCAGTTTTTTGTTTTCTGTCAAGTTAGGAAATTCGCGGCACTGATACTTTTCCTGTCAGGTGTCAATATGCGGAGAAAAAACTTTCGGAACAATTTTGCAACACCTGGTATATAGGCGAATTTATTCATTTGGGTGCTGGCAAATTTTTTTATCCCTAGAATCATCAACTTTAAGTTTAAAAAACACCAGCAATACACAATTTTGTAAAAAAAAACAATTTAATCATATCACGCGATGTTCAGCCATTGCCTGCATATCATTCGGTCACAATATTCGCTGTTCGTTAGCTTATTCTCTTTTAGCCAACAAACATTTGCATGATGATTCCAATCGTGTTTGTTCCATGAAGTTCCCGTAGAACTTACACGATTTTTAACAAATTTTTCTCCCCTTCTGTTTGCTTCATTTTTACTCTGTTCTGCTTCAAATCAATTGTGCTCAACTACAGGAGAATTTAAAGTTAAAAAAATAGAATAGCTGACAGTAAACTTAGAATCAATCATATCTCTCTTCCTTTTAAGATATTATTACTTTCTAGGCATCTATTCGAATCTTAATAAAAATTCAGAGTATTTATAAAAAAAAAAAAAAAAAAAAAAAAAAAAAAAAAAATAATCTGTAGGCTTCGTTACACTAATGCAGAGAGTCAAATCAGTAGAAAAGGAGCATTATCTCAGGCTAACAGCAAACATCATGTATTATCATCTTTCATCTTGCCCTTTCCAAATAATTTCAGAATTGTGATGTGGAATTTAAGTGTTCTGTGCCAAAGTTGTTTGAGTCCATTTTTTACAAATTAGAGTTATTGACTTATTTCAATCGGTTTCATATCATGTTTTTTGGTAAAATTTCAAAGGTATAACATAGGAGTTTGAATGCAAAATGCATGCTGTAACAACTGAATTGAAAAATAAAATTGACACTACAACATACACTTTTTATTGCAACTTAGATTTTCAGATTCACTCTCAACTTGAAGTTGATAATCAGCGACAGCATTTAAACTAGAATCGCATTAGTGATAGTGGCAAAGCGTGCAATCTAGCAACTTTGCATTTTGACCTTCAACATTCATGAAAAATATTTTTCAAAGGGGTGTTGGGTGAACACTTTGAAATTCCATCTTCAAGTTCTGGTTGACTTTAAATTCAAAATGCACCAAAAAATTAAAGTTTGAGTAAAAATGAGTGTTTTGGTTTAAATTTTATTTTTTACTTAACAATATTTCCCAGTTTTTTCATGACATGAAAAGTAGACCCTTACGGACTGTCAGCAACTTTGAGTATGATATCCTCAGAATCAGTATCCTTGGTTGCCACAATTTTTTCATAAAACTGCTCATTTTAAAATTGTTTGTAGAATAACTCTCTGACCTATCTCCAATATCTACTTTATTTTTTCAGGTTAACTCTGTATTTTCATTCTTTGCCTTTTATTAATGGAAATGCTTATTGCTCTCTTTCTCACTCTAGACCCAGCACAGATCTCAGAACTCCTAAGTAAGACTATAGCAGACGCGCATGCAAGAACGTGTTTGTACACTCTAGAACATATTCATGACATGTTTCGCAAGCCGCAAGATTTTACGAAGCTTGTGTATTATAAAAATTTGGTAAGCATATCATTAAATTTAAAAAAAGACTGAATTATTAAGTCTGTTGAAAGATTTCAAAATACTTTGTTTGTTTGTTACATTGATCATGTTTGCAGGCTGTTGACACTCGGACAAGGTGAAGAAAAATTTTAAAAAATGAAGTGGTCGCTGTAGTTAGCCAGAAAAGGCAAGAAATGAAAAAAGCTTAAATCAAAAATGTAATAATAAAAACTGCCTGAACATAAACTGATTTACATAAACGCCAGTTGGAATACTTCTAGTTTCTTTGTTTTTAGTTTGGTGTCCACAATAAAGAGGGCCCAGCTAACTTCTCAAAAACTGTCAAGTTTTTGATCAAAGTAAAAATTCTTATGATTATAAATCTAAATTTAAGCTTTAAAGGACCTCTGTCATGTTTTTACTGATTTTTGGAGCCATCCACCATCAAAATCGGCATCTGCTGTTTTGAAGTGACTCGTTAATCTATCTCACTTGCACTTGCTGATTGATGGTCGAAAATTTTGAGAATTTCCATGCCTTTATTTCTCAACTTGTTTTGATAGTTACTAGTAGGAAAAAGAAATAAAATATTCATAGAAATTCTGTCAATTTGATTTAGTGTGACGATTAGTCGTCATTTAATAGTCTATGGAGAATATTTGTAAACTGCAATTATCAGAAAAAATGATTGGTCTTGTGGATTAAAATGTCTACTGTCTAGGTGTTAGCCATGTCATGTTATTTGCTAAATTTTTCTAAATTTAGCAGTTGACGTAAAAATATTCACAATGACACGTAATCTTATTAGCAAGTCTAAACCGACGGCATAATGATCATCACAGGTACCCACCTGTGTAGGATGAGAATTTTTTTCCATTCCCCTAAAACTACAGTAATACCTCGTTATCCGCGGGGGTTACGTTCCGCGAAAACCTTGCGGATACCGAAACCGCGGATATGGAGGCATTAGTCTTATGGGAATATAGGGGTTAGGGACCAACGGCTGAAAAACGGTCACAAAAAGGAGGTAAAAAAGGGAAAAAATGAAAGAAAGGGAACAGTTTGTGTTGGTTCAGGTTTCTAACCTAACAGGTTCTTCATCTGTTTCATTCACTTTCCTCTTCATACTTCAAATTTTGAACAAATTATAATATGTAAAACAAATAATTATAAAAAGGAAAATATATTATAAGGGATTAATTTTGAAAAAAATAAAGAACATATATAAGGGATTAATTTTGATAAAAAATTTAGATTTGACGTCTTCACGGCGAATTTTGATTTTATTTGAAAATAGATATTCGAAAATTGAAGGTTAAGAAAAGTGAATGTTGAATAAAATGTTGCCTTGGAAACCGTTAAAAATACAAGTTTCATCGTTTGAAATTTTTTTCCGGCCTCTCAATCGCGGATAACCGAGGTAAAGGGTCGCGGATAACGAGCATGGGTCTTAAAAAACCAATCGCGGATAACCGAAACCGCGGATACGGAGGTCGCGGATAACGAGGTATCACTGTATTCTAAGCTAGAACTTTCATCTTCACCTTGTGTCTTGACATCATTTCATACTACTTATAAGTTTATCCGCTGATGTGATTCTGATTGTTTGTTTCTTGGTTTGTTTCGTTTTTTAGGCTCATGAAGAGCTCTGGCTTGAATGTGCTCAAAAGTTAACAACTGTTATACAACAAATTATAGAATTTGCCAAAATGGTTCCCGGGTTTATGAAGCTATCTCAAGACGATCAAATTGTTCTGCTGAAAGCAGGTTTGTTCTTTTAATATCCTTGTAACCATTCCAGGGGTGCACACAGTACTATTTAGGGTAGGTGTAAAACAGTACTGTCAGATTTGGCAAAGAAGGTACACTTTTCACATTAACTTTTATAAAAAAAAAGTGTATCTGTTATGCCAAATTTGGCTGCACTGGCGTATTAGCAGTTGCGCCTGCAAAATGTATCTGAGGAAACAAGGTGCACAAACACCAATGGATCTGTTGCGTACTTTTGCTACATCAATATAACTCATTGTTTCAAAGGTAAAATTCGGCGAAAATAAGGATGCACACTTTAAAAACTTTCAAAATCCACTCATTAACTCAGAAAATACCTTCCATTTCAAACAACCCACGCTACACTAGACACTATGTCACCGGCTTATAACTACATAGATGGAACCATCTCGTTTATGTAAACATGAACAGAACTTACAAACATTGGAATGTTTCGTTTAGATGCGTACATTTCTTATATTATTTTGTAATCTTTGATAAACCGAAAAGACCAGACAGCAAATGCAGCCAATAGTTCATGTATTTAGAAGGGAATTCCATCATTTTGTAGTTACGATGTTGTTTACTTATAGGCACGGTGGTTCCGTCTATGTAGTAGTATACCGGTGCAAATAGTGTCTAGTGTAGCGCGGGCTGTTTGAAATTGAAGTGATTTCCTGAGTTAATGAGTGGATTTTGAACGTTTTTAATGTGCGCATCGTTATTTTCGCCAAATTTTACGTAAGAATCAAGGCTCTATATTGTTGTAGCAAAAGTATGCAACAGACCCATTCAAGCTCAGAAAGCAAAATTGACAAATACGCATAATCTCTGATCCTTATTTAACCATTTGCTTTTGTCGTGGATAAGATAAGCAAATCATGTCAATCAAGAAAGATTATGAAAAAATGCTCTTTACTCATAGAAATTATTTTAACAAATGATTTTCAACAGAAAGAGCATGCCTCCATTTTTCATATTAATTTAATACAAGGAGGAAAATTTAAAATTTTCAAATTTTAACAAAAAATGTCTTGTTTTTTTTTTTCGGTCTCTCCATTTAAAAACAAGCTAAACGTACGAATTATTGTTGGGGGCTAAACTACTTACTTACTACAGGGGTCCGTATAGTTTACTACTTACCTTACCACTTTTACTACTGCTTCTGCTGCTAATTTTTTCTTTTGCTTTTCTCTCTCATCTCTTTTCATTGAATGAATGTATTTTTATTTTGTTTATAGGAAGTTTTGAGTTGGCTGTGATAAGGATGTCTCGATATTACGATCTATCGCAGAACTGTGTTTTGTATGCAGATACGCTTTTGCCACAGGATGCATTCTTTACAACTGATGACCATGAAAGGAAATTAGTTACTTTAGCATTTGAAGTAGCTCGAAGTATCGCCGAATTAAAACTGACGGAGACAGAACTTGCCCTGTATTCTGCAGTTGTTTTATTATCGCATGGTAAGTTTTTGAATAAAGATCAGTGAATTAAAGTTTACCACTATGTAGAAAAGAAACGTTCAATCAATTTGTTAAAATTCGATTATTCGAAAGATATTGCTTTATTACTTAAAGTCATAGATCTTTGTAGGAAAATTTTTTGCCATGAAAATATTTTATTGAAAGCCATTCATGGTTTACAGCTGCGTGAAGCAAGTTTTAATGGCTTTTGGCAAATTTTTAAAGCTTTTCCGGCAAATTATACTATTTCCTCAATTTACTTGTGCTAAAAATTAAGGAATGGAAAGTGTTCTCAAGAGTCCAAAAGAAGGTTTTACAGATGTTATCCAAATTTAAGCAGGAGTAGACTTAGAGAAAGACAAATTAATCTTTGAAACCTGAATGAAAAAACAAAATCATTCATTGACCTCAGTGTGCTCTAATAATACCTTTATTCCTCCATAATACGAGACACTCCCAAGACAGGGAAAAAAAATCTGGCGCTTCTGCATAAATTCATTTTATTTTATTACTCTAGCTACCAGGGGTGTGCAGAAGTTTCTGGAGATAGGGGCAAAGTTGCAATTTTGCCGACCCTCAAAACTATGAATTTGATGACCCTTTTATTTCTTTTTCTTCTGCTCATTGATTTTGAAGTCTTCGGAGATAAATTTTTAAAGATAACCTTTTTTTTTTTTTTTTTGCTTGTTCGCCCTCATTTTGCCGCTCCCGAAGGGTGCCACCCAGAGCAAGGGTACCCACATATGCCCTCCCTCCCCCCCCATGGCACACCCCTGTTAGCTACCTTCTTTGTCACTGTACAGTATTAACTCGTGTTTGAATTAACCTGGATTATATCTTTCTGATGTCATTTTTTAACCGAGAAAAAAACCTGCTAAGCTAGTGTTTTGTTCTACCCCTAAAATTTCATTTTTATTATTTATATACTCCAGCTCTCTTTTTTTGAATGGTTTTACCTTGATCTTTTTTATTTTCAGATCGACCTGGATTAAAAGGGTTAACAGAAATTGGTAGACTGGGTCAAGCTGTATTGAAAGCCTTAAGATTAGAACTTGACAGGAATCATGGTCCTATCAAAGGAGATGTAACTGTTTGTGATGCACTGATAGCTAAAGTTCCCAGTTTACGGTGAGTTACTGTTCTCAAGCAATATGAAAAATCTTCCTATCCAATTCAAGTTCAGTTTTCTATCTTTTGTGATTCTCAGAAGAATATCAAACTCTATACCTATTTTTTTTGTTTTTGTTTTTGTTTTTTTTCTGCTGTAAAATACTTGCATAACGGACAATAGTTTGAACTGCTGGACAACTACAACTACGACTACATTTAGAAATAAAATTTGAATTATACAGTGGCATCAGTCACTCAGTCATTTGTGCTTTTTTATAGGCATTTGGCACAATTCAAGACTTTGATTTGAAACCTCCTTGACTCAATTTGACTTAAATTGGCTCAATGTGAATTAAATGGAAGCCAGGTTTTGAAAGGGATGGCGATTGGATGTTAGCCGTGGATTTTATTTTATTTTATTTTTATTTTTGGCAGTTGATACATGGAGCTCTGAAACCAGAGCTATAGTACAGGTCCAGTTTTACAAGTATACATTTTTAACTAAATATACGGTGCAAATATTAAAGGAAGTAAGTGCATAGAATGATAGAGAGAGAGATAGATATTCATCATAAACTGTTGCCCAACCATCTACTTGGTTTCCGGTAGAAAGTCATTAAGATGATGAAAGGCTTTCTCGGTACAGAACTGCTTTGGTCTGTTGAGGAAGAATCTTGGATGGTCATTCTTAAATGATAGCTTAAGGGTGAGAGAAAAAGCATTAAATAATTAAATAGCAGAGAAAGTGGTGTTGTTTTCAGATTTGACTAGATTTATACGTGAGTTATCAATATTATAGTGTCTGCTGTTGTAATTATGTTTTGGTAGTAGATCAGAAGGCTTGATAATATTATTTGTAATAGCAAATTTGATGGTCTCAAAAATATACAGATAGGGTATCGTAAGCAGTTTATGATAAATAAATAGTTGTTTACAGTGCGAGTTGAAAGGTCGGTTTAGTAAAATTCTCAGGGTTTTTTTCTGCTCAATGAAAATATCATTTGCGGGTGAACTTCTACCCCGGAGAATAATACCGCATCTAAAAAGAGACATGATACAGGAATTTTAATTGGTATTGATGGAAAATCTTGAGAGTTTTTGAGGTGGCTAGCAGGCTACCTATTAGAGTCTCAATACTGCTCATTATTTTCCACGAAAATACATTGCTATCATATGATTATTGACCATCTCACACCCCAGCTCTTATTTAATGTACTGTGAGCCAACTTGCATCAAATGAAGTCAAGGAGGATTTTATCCAAAGTCTCTGAATTACATTTAAAGACACTGTTTCAGACGTGAAGGTCTTGTGAACCTTTTATTGTAATTACAAAATATGTACAGGGTGGTGCAAAAGTCTAGAAACTCCTGAATAACTTTTGAATGGCTGCAATTAAAAAAACGAAACTTGTGGTTTAGCTTTGAAAAGAAACTAACTTATGAGGGGGTCAAAATTTTGCTGAGATCTCCCCAGCTCAAAGTTTCCAAATAGCAACCTCCATCTTGTGGCGCGCAGTTAGAAAGAACATTAAAATTGAGCATTTGTGCGTGAACTGGAGCTCAAAAATGTTTTTTGTTTGTGAGGTATCAGAGGTCAAAGTTTGAAATTGACCCATTTTCAAAAATTATTAACTCCCTTTTCAAGACTGCCAATTTAAGAAACCCATAACGCACAGTATTGTCCATTAAGAATTTGAAGTCAAATTCATCAAAATTGTGTTTGTAGGCACTCAAAATTTTTGAAGAAATGTTCATTAGTTTTGACTCTTTGACTTTCCATGAAGTCTTTTAAATCCTCAAAATGGGCCAAAAAACAGACTTTAGTTTATCATTATTGGTGGAAAGCCCTCAAATCTGTAACTGTCATTACGTGCCAATTGGAAATGCTGCAAGTTTGCAACTTTTTTTTTGAAAATCCTCCTGAAAAATTCCTATACTTTACAAGATCATGCAAAATATTTCCCAATTTATTTATTTATTTATTTATTTTTAAATAAAATGAACAAACAAATAATCAATAAAAAGTAGAAAATAATTACATCAATTTTTTCTTTATTTTCTGTCCTCTTTTATTAATTTTCATTTCTTTTACTCTTTTTCACAGAGAACTAAGTCTCCTCCACATGGAAGCGTTAGCCAAATTCAAGCGCTCAACACCTCATCTTGACTTTCCTGCCCTGCATAAAGAGTTATTTTCTGTTGACAGCTGAGTTCATTTTTCTTCCTAGTAAGTGTCATTTAAATTTCTTTGTCATCTCTTCTTCTCTACTAAAACTCACCTCTACTGATTTCATAAGTGCCTCATCCCCACACAGTCCAAGAATTTTTTTTTTTTTTTTTTTTTTTTTTTAAATTTTATTGGTGTAAATCCTCTTTATGATTGTTGAATTTCTTTTAAAACAAGCTGTGTGTCTCTTCTCGGTAACTGTGTTTGGAATAGACTTGTTCATATCTCTCAAAGACATTGAAGGCTCCACACTGAAGGCTATACACAAAAGAGTTGATAAGGGGAAAGGGGTGAAAAGGAACATTTTGGAGTGGATGGGCAAAACTGAACACTCAATTTCGTTCACGTGGGAGACTCCTCCTGAATGCATAAAGCATTATGTCTGCACTCCCTATAGAATCTTGTAACAAAGGACTCTAGCCAATGCCTATTCAATTTTCAAATTTTGGCTTCTGTAAATTGGACAGCAGCAAAATCGGAGACAATATATAATAGAGACCTCGCACTATCTATCTTGCCCATGTTTGTGCGCGGTGGCAACCTTTTTTTCGGGGTCTCAACAGAACACCCAAAAACATGGACCATACGTTGACTGATGAGAAACGTCGTTGAAATTTTTGCCTAGGGAATCCGAAGCACCGAAATTGCATCAGTCAATGTATCGTCCATGTTAGATGGTGCTCCTTCATGCTCCTTTTGTTAATGCCTGTTGAGCTCCAAAAAAAAGTCAGCCACCGCGCGCACGGCGCAAGAATAGTGCATGGTTATTATATATTATCTCTGAGTGAAATGCTGTTCTATGAGTTTATTTCTCTGAAGTAAGTGGCCTAGTGATTATGTGCTTACCTGGCAGGGATTGGTTTTATGAGTTTCAATCCTGTCGGAGGTGATTCCCCCCCCCTCTCGTGTCAAAGTTTTTCTATGAAAAAATGATTCAAATAGCAAGTTGAAATTGAAGTCTTGGAGACCCCTTCCACTCATTTAGGAATCCTTTTCTCAAAGTAGATTGGAAAGATGGAAGTTAATGTTGATTGTTGATCTGTGTGGGAGAGAGAATAATTATAAAAAACCAGCTTTGCCTACTTCTTGACAACATCAAGCTGCAGTGATGAACAACACTGTAATGATTGATGAATAGTTGTATATCTATACCTAGGTATTGCAATGACACTCATAATTGTGTCACCACAACGAAGCTTGAGAGTAAGCATATAATTAATGGTGAAAACCAAAACAAAGAGCTAAGTGCACGTTAGCACTATAGAACTCAATTTAGTGATCTTTTAAAGTAATAGACTACATGGTTTCTAAACGTCAACATTCAACAACTCGGACTTTAACCTCAACTGGATGGTGAGCAGTTAATTTATGGGATGGAGATAAAAATGTTTATTTTACTTTGTTTTCTTCTGCTCCAAATGGTTTTTATTTATTTTTCTGTTTTTTTGTTTTGTTTTAGAGTCGATAATAGTTCTCTTGTCCGTCATGGTGCACACCTTCTGGAGCCTCTTGTTAGCCCATCTGTATGAAAATATTTTGCGGCTAGCAAAAAATAAATAAAAATTCATTTCAAAAGTGCATTCATTATTTTCTGTACCTAGCTTTATAGGTACTTAAATTTCATGTATAAAATATTTATTTCAAGTATAAATATTTATGAAGAAATAAAAAAAGAAAAAAGTGTAGTTTAACTAATTTGATTTCAAGTAGATTACTGTTATTGATTAAATTCTATTTAAGAGGAAAAATATTAATAATTAATATAATATTAATAATAATTTTAATGAAAAAGAAAAGTTTTAATGAATGTAAGAAGAAAGAAACAAAAGAAAGAGAAAAAAATTGTAAAATGTTCCAAGAACTTGATTTTTCAAAAAACAAAAAAAAAGAAACAAAATAGAAGTGTAAAAAGTCTGCTAATAAACAAACAGAAAAATTGAGAGAAAGTTTAAAGATTTTTGTAAATATTCAAAAAAAGTAAGCATTTTTTGTCTTAGTTTTTCCCTCTTTTTTATTTATTTATTTTTTTTTTATTTTTTTATTTTTTGATTTCTGCAAATTATTTTCTCTAATTACTTTGAGTAATAAATGTAGCTTATAACATAGATTATTTATTTATTAAAATTTTTGACTCTATTTTATTTATTATTTTTTTACTATTTTTAAGTGTTTATTTGTATTTTCTCTCTGTTTTTCTATTTTTTTTCTCATATTTTCATCCTCTTACTTTTTCTTGCGCAGTGACTTGAATGTTTTAGAAAACAACATTTTTTCTTGAATGAAAAAAATAGAAATGTTTAAATTTCTTCCATTTTTATGGCTACTCGTAGTTTGTATTTATTCATGAAAATTAGTGAAATTTACGCTGAAGAAAGAGTGCGAAAGTTGCGGGATAAGTACTGACTCGTAATTGTTTCATTGCTGAGTTTTTTTACTGGTTAATATTTAACTATAATTCACTCATCGGAGTAAAACTTAACAAGTCTCAAAATGCTCCTCCGAAACATCTGAATGAACATCTCAGAAACAACTGAAAGTATACATCTTTTCTATCAATTGAAATATCTGGTCTTCAAAGCGGATTTAATTTTGGCTCTAAATTATGTAAGAATTCCTTTTTTCGCGGGTAAAATTGAGACCCTATTAGAGCCTATCGTAATCTCAATTGCCAACATGCATTTAATGACTTGAAATCAATTTTGGGAAGCAGTGTGATTATTACAATTAGAAGTGACTTTCTTTAATGAATAAAGTTTGAAGTCTGTAAGAATTGTTTGAAATATTCTTGAGTAACTTTGCACCGTGGCTGGATATGGATCAATGATTGCACTGCACTGTTGCGGTGAAAGTAAGTAGAAACAAACAGATTTAGTCCAACATCTCGAAATGAATGTTCATCATGATCTTACTCTAGAAAAAAAAGAGTGTTAAAGTTAAAAAAATACGGATGGACTCATGTAAATAAAATAGAATTACAAAGCATTCATCCTCACTTGCTTTTTTGAAATATTTTGAAAATTTTCAGTCCTGTTTCGAGAAATCGCCTGGCAACCTCAACTGTTGACACCCGAGTTAACAGTTAAGGATGTGAAGAAGAATTGCTTAACGTGCTTGGAAATTTTAAAAGTACTTTACGCTCAAGTTCATACCTTGAATAGTTTTTAATTTTATTTTATCTTGTCTGTGTTGGAAGAAAATTATAAACAAAGCCGCTTAAAAATTATATATATAGTGAAAGTTCGTTGTATGGAACGTCCTCTAAGTGGAATATCTTGCCGAGTGGAATTTTTTTTTCAGCACTGTGAAACCTCCGATACTCTGACCGCAAAGTCCTAAGTGGAAATTTTGCTGAGTGGAATTTTTTTTGAGGCAGGACCGATGTTCCATGCAACGAACTTTCACTGTATTTATTTTATGTATAAGTTGCAGAGCAACGAAAGCATAACTTACGGTACTCTCGAATATTTCAAGGCATGAATTGCATTTGTTAGAGGAATCAAGCTGAAGGAAGTGCTAGAGAAACCAACATTAGCTACCCTATCTTGATTCGACAGCATTTATCGCTCAATTTATGTGATACGATTTCAAGTCCTAGCACTACACCATGTGTGCAGTATTTCAGTTTCAGGAACTACTTGCGGTTTACAATCCATCAAAAGTGCAGTACTTATTGTCAATTGGAATTATTGGCTCTATTCGAGAATAAGAACTTTTCTACACGTTGCACCCGCAAGTCAAATTTCGACTTTTTCCTAACTCTGTTCTATATTTTGAGCTGTGCTCTGGTTCATCATCAGGTCTCTCTTCCTGTATGAACAGGAAATTTTGTTTCCATGCAAAACACCACTCTACTAACACTGCCATCAACAAAAATATTTCATCTCAGTGCACTTGATGCGAACTTTTTTACACCGTCAATCATTTAATATTGCTCAACAGTCAACTGTAATTGATGCGCAGGTCCATAATTATCCTGAATAAACTGCTTTTTTTGAATCATGAATCATTACTGATTTGCAGCTATAATTTGTTGATAGATTGACTCTTTAAATATATTAAATAATCAAAATGTATGGCTCTTAAGTCTGTTCAAAGGATCAAATCTGCAGATTAATTTGAAGAGAATACATTCTAGAGCTTCAAACAGTGGTGTAGCGTGTAATCTAGCAACACTGTAATCTGTCCATTTAACCTTATGAAAAAGATGGAAATGTTGGGGGTGCACAGTGCACTCCCTCAAATCGATATTATGCATGGGTTTAAAGGGAAAATTGCAACATTTTTGGACGCGTTGTAGCGTTGTGCGATGCCACTGGCTTCAAGTTCCAACCTTTGCCAAAGATTAAATTGTTATACCCATCGCTGGGGAGGAATAAATTAGTTGGGAGCCGTACAAAACGTAGAAAACTTAACAACAGCTAAAATGAGGAAAACTCTGTTTACGTTGAGCCAGATGAAGATCCTCTTTAATTGGTATTTTGATTAATACCTGATCCGGGCCAATTTATCGACAGTTAGTGTTGCCAACTAGAATTACTGCTTCAAGTGTGTCTAGTCACATTGATTGAAGGAATCAAATGAGACAACAGATAAGGAAGAAATGGTTCTTTTAGCTTCATTATTGAATAACCACCTAGTGAGCTTTTCTTCAGAAATGTGCCTTGAACCGATCTTAAGGGTTTGGAGGTCCAATATTCTCAAAAGAATCAACACGTCAGGAAATTATAGTTGTTGTAATTTATGAAAGTGATCAGTTGTGAAATGATGTTTAAACTAAGTCGACAGAATGACATCAATCCTTTAAAAGGTGTATTTGACCTCACAAAAAAGTTCGCTTCATTCATCAAGCTACAAATTTTGCACCATGTCTTCGCCTTTAAGAAATTTTTGATCTCACTCTTTTTCATGTGTAAATATTTGGACTTATTTTTATTTCAAGCTGTACAATTTATTTATTTTTCCATGGGACAAATCTATCCTCCCAGACCCCTATGGTTCCCGCTAAAATGTATTTATTGGATGTTATTTTTTTAGCAGAATCCCTGACTTACTAATAATTATATACTTGATTACTTGGTACACACTGCAGAGAAAAAATGGAAAGCCAAAGGAGGTTAGTTTTTGCAGGGCAATCTGTAAATTGTGTCTGGTACTTATTCTACTTTTACTAAAAACTTTCATGTTTCTTCAAATATAAAAACTCAATGTTTCAGCCAAATTCATGATTGCTCCTTCGGAGACAGCTTGTTCACTTGAAGCGGCGGCTTATGATAAGAATACCAAGGACACTTTGTGCTCTGTAAAAACTATCCAATGGATAGCTTAACATGTTTTCTCTACCTAGGTCCCTTTCGTAGGTAAAATCCTGTAGTATTTTGAGATTTATGATGCCGGTACCCATCACTGTTCCTTTCTGAATAAGAAAATGTTTTTGTTATTTTTTCCTGCATATATTTGTTTTGAGACATAAACAAAATAAATAAATTCAGTCTTTAAACTTGAGTTCTCAGAATAAGTAAATAGTAAATTAATAATTGAATTACTACCCTCTGCACATACGTTACTGTATCAAGCTTTTATTTTAATAAATGTTTACATAGCGCATTTTATTTCAGAAGTAACTAAATTTGAAGGAAAAATTTGTTTTTTCTCCTATTACGCATATACCCAAGAAGCAAAAAGTGATCCATAAAAAATTAAGTAAAATAGATTTTGATCCTCTGCGGTTTGTTATTAGGATAGACGCATGGATCAATTTTCTCAAATCAGTGGTAATCAAGTACGTACTAAAAATTTTTCAGTCACTCTGCCAAATTGAAGCGAGCAAAACTTTTTCAAACAGGATCATTGATCAGCAATAGTTGTTCCGTTAAATCATTGATAGGAGTGATTTTGAGCATCATCAAGTTTGATCAGCGAGAAATGGCAGCTTAAAATCAGCTTTTCGTTGACTGAAACCTTCTTTGCACTTTTTGAATTAAAAGCTTGAATATCTGCAAACTTGTCCATTTGATTTACTTTTTACATTTTTCAGTCATTTAAGATGTTGCTTCTATTGTAGAAAATTTAATCTCTTGTTTCTCAATTTTCTTTCAACTTTTCATCCAAAGACTGTTTAGGTTACAAGACGAAATCATGCTTAGGAAGTTCTAAAATTTGGTGAAATGAGCGTGTATTTTATGTTAGTAATTTAAGGTTCACATCTTTCAAAGAGACTGCGATTCTTGTGACTTTGTCAAATGATTTTTTAGCTGTGTCTTACAAGCATATTGTAATATTCCCATCTTTTTGGAAATGTCAGTGTTAATATTTCAGTAATCTCTTCATAATACTTCATGAATTTTTTCTATTTTTTCCCCCGTTTTATCAACACAGTCCTCCACTCATTCCTTCATCTATTCATTTTTGTCACATTTTTCCATAATTTTCTCTTTGATTGTCGAAGAACTGACAAATCTGGCTTTTCTTTCATTTTGTCGTCCTTGCATTTACGCTGAGAAATATTTTGTAGGAAAAAATTCTGGAATATTTTCACGCCATTTTACTGGAACAAAACTGCACATGCCTCCATCACCTTAGTTGACTTCTGAAGATAACTTAAAATTTAAAATTTCCCTGAAAAAATTCGTTTTTTAAAAATAAAATCAGTTTAAACACCACCTTTGTTTAAAAAAAAGAATTGAAAGTACCGGAAACCTGACTCAAGTTTCAGATGTCTCCCAATTCTTGCAGATTTCTAGAGGCAGTCAATCTTGTTTTCTTTGTCAAAAGCAATTAAAAGAAATTGAGAATTTTTTTCAAAATTTACTCTTCTCAATTCAATTTTGATTGTTTAAATTTATCAAGCTCTGCAGCCTGCACTATCTATCTCTTCAATTACTTTATATAAAACAAAATTAAAAATTGCTCCCTTTCACTAAATTCAGCTGGAAACTTACAAATAGTTCTTTTACATCCTTCCATGTAACTTTCATGAGGATGTTTGGATTTGCAATTTCCCTCATTCCCATTCATTCATCTATTCATTCATTTATTCATTTATTCAACACCGCAATTCTTTTCCGAGTAAAATTTTAAATCTACTTAATTAATAATTAGTATTGCTAATGGCCAAAATTTGGTGTATCACTTTTGACTTTGAGCTTTCAAAATTTATCATGTACTTCTCATTACTTTTTTTTTCCTGCCCCAAACTGTAGTTTTTAGAACATTTAATTTCTTGAGAGTTTTTCCTGCTGCAGTTTATTCTTTTATCTATGTAAGAAGTTGGTGAAAAAATATCCTAGCTCTTCTTGATTTCAGTTGTAATTTCATCAAACCAGTAGAACTAAAAGCAATTTTTTTTATTTATGTTTTAGTAAATTCTGAAGAGATTTGATGCAAGCTTTCATCTCCGCTCATAGTTTTTTTGTAATTTAATTTAATATACAAATGAATTTAATAAACAAACCTCACCTGTACTTAGGAAAACGCAGTCTTTTTTTTGCATGTATACAGATTGTATGTGGCTCTCATCATAAACTATTTTTATTCACATTCATTATACTTTCTTTTTTTTTAACATAGTACCTACGTTAAAAATAAATTTTGAATTTTAACTATGAAATAGATTAATTGATAGTTTTTTAGTTTATATTGCAAAACTTCTTTTTTTTTAAATAAAGAAAAAAAAATGGAAAATAAAAGAAAAATTGTATATATATTTTTATTATTTGAATGATGTTAATGATTTTATATTGTTTGTTTAAACCACTGTTATAGATCAAATCGTTTGATAATGATTATTTTGTAATCTGCTGATGTTGTACATTTATTTCAAATTAAATTAAATTTCATTAATTAATTATTTAATTTAATTTAATTTGAAGCTCTGTTTTTTTCTTTGTACTCTCAGTTAACGGGAAGAGAAAATAAATTAAAAAAAAAAAAAAAAATTAAAAAAAATATTGAATTTTGTTGATTAAATACATACAATATTCTCTGAACAAACCCTTTTTTTTTTTTGTTTATCCCTGTTTTTGTGCGGGGAACGTTTGAGATTCTTTTGTTTTGTGGTGGATGAAATTTTTTTCTCTCTCTTTTTTTTTTGCTGGAATCAACAAAACTTTAGAGTCAGTACCTGATTAACCTTTACTGTTATATATTTAAAATTTTATCACTTTTATCGTTTGAAAATGAAACGAACCCCTTTTATCCTCTCCCACCTCTTGAATCTTTGGTTGGAAGAACTGATTTTATCAAGTTTTAATCTTGTGGAATTTTCTCAAAGCAGAGAACAAAAGTATAGTTACAAACCACAAACCTGAAAGCTAAATATAAAGCTCAAGAAACTGGAAAATTTGTTTGAATCCGAATACACTTGTTTGTTCTGTGAGGAAAATTTTCTGGAATGTCTGACACTATATCAGCAATGAAAATTCGAGCTCTCAACTGTTTTAATGGAACAATCAGCTATAAGTTTCAGCCAATTTCTACAAATCATAGAATGTTCTTCAAATGATATTGTAGAAAGAAAAGGCCACGTAGCAAATGAAGTAAAATAACAAAAACTGTACTTTGTTCAATCAATGGTATGATTATCACCAGACGCTTAAAAAGTCAGGCTCTCTGACCCATCGGAGTCAATTTTGAAATTTAGTTGATTTTAAAGCAATGCTTGCAAGGAGCCAAGGAGCGCTTCAATGTGCTTTGGTTTTCATCTACTTTGATATTTTCATCTGTTTGATAAAGAGACCGAATGTGAATAATTTCCTCTGCAGAACAAAAGCTTTGTTGATTTAGTTCAAGAATTAATTCAATCTAGCATTTCAAGTTTCTTTGGTGTAACATACGTCATACAACCCCCCCCCCCCCCCCCCCAAACAATGTGGCATCTCTTGGCACCTCTCAATGGAGATGGAAAATAGAGTGGTCTGTTGACAATCAACAGGTCATGATTTGAGTCAACAACAATTAACTGTAAGAGGGGCACTTCAAATTCCTTTCTTTAAACTTTCTCATTCTGTTCAGTCACAAGAAGAGCTCTAAAAAATAAAAGGAAATAAAACCTATTAGAAGCTCAATCAAGCTCAAGTTCATGAAGCTGAATCATTACATTACATCATTCATCCCTCTGAAAGCAAAGAAAATTCATCTTTTCCTCAAATTTGATGAAAATGTCTAATTTTCAACCGATTTTGGGTGAATTTCTTCAGCAAAGTGTTTCAATTTTTCTTGTCTGTTCTTCCAGCCAGCTATTCAAATATAGTAGTGTTTTTTCCTATGATTTTTATCCATTCTGAGAAAAAAATAAAATACTTTAAAAATGATGAATAAAATAACCAATGAAAGAGAGGGACATTTGGAAATTCCTCTCCCCGTTTCAAAATTTTCTCTGAGCTATCTATAGACTGAAAACTCCTTTTTTTTTTTTTTTTGTTTTGTTTTTTTTTCAAAAAGCTTTTATTTCTCATAGACAAATAATGTAAGAAGCAAGTTAATCAATGCTTGCCTTTCAAGTTATGCGTATTTCTATCCTCCCTCAAAAGTACTCTTTCATGAAGTTTCAAAGCTAACAATGAGAATGGCAGTTTTCTTTTATCATGGATTTTATTGGCGATGCAATTATTTTTCATTTTCTCCTCATTTCTGAAACTCTTTCAACCGCTCACACTTAATCGTAAAGTAAGTAATGCCTCTTTACTATTTTTAAAGTATTGAATTTTTTTTTCCTTTTTCGTAATGGATGGGTTCTGCTTTATTCAACATCATTCTGTTCTTATGATTCGCCCTGTACAGCAATCATAAATACATTTAAAAAAATAAAATAAATAAAACATCAGAAAAACACTTGACTTTAACCTTGTAAGTGTTTAATGTGTTCCTTATAGCTAAATTTTTTTTCACATTTCAGCACATTAAACGTTTTAATTGTGTCTAATAGTAAATTTAATGCGTGTTCAAAAACTTTGTACTGAATCTATGAAAAAAATTGAAATTCCAAAACTGTCATAAAAATTGTAGATGGTGAAGTACTTTTAGCTTTTTAATAAATCGGACTATCTATAGCCATTTCTCGTCTGTTTTCTTATTTAATGCTGATCGATTCGTTGACCATCCTCTTTTCTGACCCATTTTTTTTTTAAAGAAAAATGGCTCTTGATCAAAGTTAATGAGGGTTCAGATTCTAAGTGAGGCTTTTCATAAGCAAGCAAAGAAGTTCAGAAATTATCGTCACCAAGCAGTTTCTCATTTTTATGGAGAAAACAAAACTGTAACAACCCCTAATGATTTTTAAAGGCGTCTCGAGTCATTTTGGAACTACCAACCGTTTTTGGCCGATGAAAGTGATAAATATGAGTCACTGTGCATGGATTGGACAGAGTGTCTGGTATCAGCACAGAATAATACAACCAGAACGGAAACTCTGTCGGATTTTGAAGCAAATTCATTTCGCGTCCGCCATGTTGGGATATAGGATGTTTACATCTGGATTCGCGCGCGAAGAAAAAAATGTAGGACATGATCCGCAAAATTTTCATTCTGAAATGCCAATAGAATAAAAGTGAGGGCGGAAACTTAAGATTTCTTTCCAGAATTCTCAGAAATAAATGAGATTCAACACAAATCACACACGTCCGCCATGTTGGGATATAGGACCACAGCGTTGCCTATTGGTGCCGTTAAATTCCAAACTTGCTTCCATTGGCTCTTCTGGGAGTTTCCGTTCTGATTGTATTATTCTGTGGTATCATTGAAGACCAGAGAAACTGACAAAATTTGATCAATTATTAAAATATAATGGCATTTGGGTCTAAATTAGGAATTTTGTTAACAATTGAGGAGTACCTCAGTAAAAAGGTAGATGGAACAGTGTGAGTATGAAGTATTGGATTGGGGTTTCTGAATCATTTATGACGATTAAACTATATGCCATGATTGTTACATCATAAAGGAAACCCAATTTTTCTTCTCAGAATCTTATGCAATGACTTTTTGAAATCAGGATTTTAAGAACTAGCACACCCTCTGTTTTATTCGCCCTTTCACTGAAATACTCCTCAATTTATTGTATTAAAATGCTGCTTTCTCATTATTTCTGTTACCAAAACAAATTTTTTCTCAAGATAAGCTAAGGTCTCGCCATGAATATCAGTAAAACTCAGTTAGAAAAAAGTAGTACAGAAGGAGCCCAGCCCCCCTGAATCATTTGTCCATTTATCAGGTGTTTCCCACCAAACAACGTATTTGAGGGTAAAAAAAGGTTTACAGGAAAGGA
Organism: Trialeurodes vaporariorum; assembly: GCA_011764245.1. Classification (NCBI taxonomy): domain Eukaryota; kingdom Metazoa; phylum Arthropoda; class Insecta; order Hemiptera; family Aleyrodidae; genus Trialeurodes; species Trialeurodes vaporariorum. Next base: position 18,715,078 of record VMOF01000388.1, read on the forward strand.
GTGGAACTATCAAGGGAAAAACTGACTTTGCAGTGGCGGCTCGTGCGATTTGGCAACCATGCAATTCTCCATTTAAAGTTAGGTAAAATAATCGATTCTTGAGGAGGCTGACAGCCTCCGGGAGAATCGATTATTTTACATTGATTAAATGGGAGGAGAACACTGTTGCCAAATTTCATGAGCCGCCACTGCAGTAAAGATAGTGGATCAGTTGGTTACCGCACCATGCATGATATCCAGAGAAAAGAATATTCTAAAGAGCACGCAGGGACTGGTATGCTCTCAAAATCTCATGTTTATTGGTGAATGTATGGGGTGATCGAATGGCTAGCCCAATGTTGCCAACTGTTAACAAATCTTTTGCAAAAATATGCTTAAAAAAATGAACAAAATCCAGAGAATTCCGAAACATTTATGTGCGGGACACTCTGCAAACTGACGATTCTTTGTTCCTGAATTAGAGGCCAAAGTCAAAACTGCCTCTGAAAAGCAAGTTCAATTTTCTGCCAAAAAAAGCGAACATCTATACTTTTTTGACACTCACAAAGAAGCAGACTTTCACGTGGCAAAAAAGAAAAAAAAGTAAATGAAAACAAGTTGGTTACGTTTGATTTTTACTTCGTGCTTTATTGCAAATATGTACAAAATATACAGTTTATTTTAATGTTTATAAATTATTGAGACCTAAAAATTCAAGACATCCGAAGTATAGTTGAGAGCAAAAAGAATGTAGGACGGCTCCTTGAATTTTGGCAAATGTTGTCTTTTCATAAGAGAAAACAGCCAAAAATTGCGTAATGCAAAGCTCTTTTTTTTCTCTCCAGAAAAACTTCCTGGATCGGCCACTGGCCCGATAAGAAATAAGAACTACCACTTCCAATTCAATGATAATCCAGCAACCCAACTAAAGAGGGAGGGGGAGGAAGGGGAGATTACTACTATCCTGATCCTCAACAGTTACCAAAACTGTATCAATTTGTGGCAATTTACATTCTAAGTTGCCAAGAATTGAGTTTGAAAATTTTACGGGGCAAATCCCCCCAACTGTGCTCTTAAAAATGTTTTCTGGTTGCTTCAATGTTACCATGCAGTCACTGGAGACAAAGGTTACTCTGACAATATAGCACACATTATATGATACATATTGGGAGGGGCTTTTCCACATTAAAAAATTGGAGGAAACAAAAATTTGTTTACAGATACATTTGTTTACAAATCCACAGCAACATGTTGACCAGGAACTCGGAGGGTCTCCGGTCGGGGGGCGTCCGCCTAGTAGCTCCAGCGAGATACTTGCTAAAAGCTCGGCGCATAGGATCTAGTCGGATGTGGTGGCGACCATTCAGAAAGATTGGTCCAGAAAGATTTGGTGGTTCCTGAAAGATTTGTATGTAGCGCTGTTGATGCTGGACGGCCGACTCCAATTCAACAGGGCCAGGAAGAGCAGCATTCCTGTGATGAGGCAAATAAAATCAGCCAAGTGACAGTGGCTTCCATAATTATTTTACAGGAAAAACTCAATCTTTACTTTTAGCTCTCCAAACTTTACAGGTGATGAATTTACAAACCAATTTACTCTAGAGATAAAAATAAATCTATAGTTTCACTCATTACTAATACTAATTATATCACGCATTAGAAACACCTCGCTAAAATCTTACTCGAAACAAAAAAAACGACCTCTCAAAATTAAGCTAGACCTTTTAAAAAAAGAAATAAAATAGAAAGAAGAAAAATCCTTAGAATAAAAACAAACTTCATGAAGTTGCTGCAAATTTAAAGTTAAGATAGATCTGACAAAATCCTTTCTCTCTCTGACAATAATTTCCAGGCTTTCTCTCTATCTTTTTTGTTGGGCGTTTCACCCTGTTGCTTCATTCCGTTGATTTTCTTGTAAATATCAATAATCTGAAATCAAACACAAAACAAAATTATTTAATATTAATATAATGATACTCAAGTGAGAAATTTGAACAAATATGCACAGTTCTGCAATTTTTTGGACTTGCTACAGAGATACATCCAAAATTTCTCGGAATTTTTGGGGGCACGTCAGTTTTTTTGAGACTTTTTTGCACACTTCAATTCCACAACTCACCAAAAATCAAAACAATCAGTAGTCATTGGGAAAACTTTCTTCTTGACTATCTGACCAAGTTTTTCCGATGTATTGCAGTCAACACAAGTTTTTGGTTGGCACAAGAATTTATGATCCAAACTTTGGCAATGAGTTGTCCATCAACATTCAAGTCTCAAAAAGCCAGAAATTAAAAAATTATATTGATCAAATAAAAAAAACCGGGTAAAACTTAACCCGGTCAATAAAGATGAATTGAGGGATCTTTCCATAGAAGGGCAGATAAAACAGAAGGTGTGCTCATAACCACAAATTCTGATTTCAAAAGCTTATTGTGTGAGATTATAAAGAGTCAAATTGGGTTTCTTTTGTCTTCTGATGATTACACTTATGCTCTGATTGTTAGTTTTTTAGGTAAACACAGTTTTCATGATCCAAATCTCGGACGGTTACACTTTAAAATCAGGATTGTTGAGCGAGAGCATACCCTCTGCCACTGTTTTAACCGCCCTTTTATCTACAATCTCCTCAATAAACTAAAACTAATTTTTTAATCACCCAATACTGCTGATCATGGGCGCTTGCAGAACAATTGTCAGGGGGGCAACATTTTTGAACCTCAATGGAAGGTCTAGGGGACGCAGAGACAAAAAGAGACGGAGCACCACACTAAAATACATAGGGCAGATTTGAGGCACGCTGAATTCTTGCTGATTCAACAAAACAACAGTCAACACCCCTTGATGTCGCAGGATGTTGGATGGTGACAATCAGCAAAGACAGGGGGGATGGACAGGGAAATGAGGAGGAGGGTGCTTACCATTCAACACCCTGCGACATCAGAAGAATGTTGACTGTTGTTTTGTTGAATCCGCAAGAATTCAACGTGTCTCTGCTGCAGCCAGTTAGTGCTCCGTCTCTCTTTGTCTCTGAGGGGACACCACTCGATGATAGGCAGGTCTAACTCCCCCCCCCTCCCCTCCTCAAAAGAAAAAAATATCAATTTTTCTTCAAAACGGTACAATTTCAAGCTATGGTAGATTTATCAATCAATAATATCAATTTTGACATGTTTGACATTAAGAATAAAGTGACAACTGATGATAATGAAAATAAAAAAAGATGCTTACTACAACTATTTCTTGCAAAAAATAAATTCAATTGTAAAGTAAACAATAACTCTTACTCCTTTAATTATTATTTTATCTTCTTTTGCCCCCTCTTTTTTTATCGTGAAGGTTTGATTGTTCTTAATTCCAGGGGGGAGTGCCCTCTATTGCCCCCTGCTGCTGATTCCTAGGAAATTATATCCCTCCCCCCCCCCCCAAATCTCCTGCAGATTTACAAAGGTTAGTTTGAAAATTACAATTTATAGGATGTTGATTCAGTTTCACCATTGATTTTTTTTTTATTTTTACCTGAATAAATGGTTTCAAATTATTTTTGCACGATTTAATATGGGATGCAAGGCACTAAGTTTTTCACTGAAGGAAAAGCTTACGAAAGCTGCACTGCAGTTTTCGGCAGATCAATTGTGATCCCAAAGTTGTTGTCTGACAATAGCGAGACAAGAGCCAAGCAACATAAAGATAGTAAGATAAAAGATGACAGAAATGCTTGCAGGCAATGCTGATTTGACTTACTTCATCATTTATTTCATCTAGAGATTTCTGAGCTTCCTGTCTTGACATCTCTTTTTTGGCTATTTCTATCAGTTCTTTCAGTCTTTTTTCATTTTCGGCAGAGATATTTTTCAGCTGCTGTTGTACGTTTTTTATTTCTTTCAAAATTTCATCATTATCATCATCCTACATAAAATAAAAACAAATACATAATTAAATCATAAACAGAGAAAGTTTAAAGTGGTTGGACTAAAAAAGAACTCATGGTTATTCATTAGAGAGATAAACAGACAGTCTTTTTTAAAGTTTAATAATAATCGAGGCTGTCTTCAGAAAAAGGGCACAGTTGTCAATTTTGGGAAATTGCAATTTCAGGTTTTCAGGACAGAAAATGAAAAAAAAAACGATTTTTTTCCTGCTACGATTTATCTTAAATATAGTACATTTACACCCTAATTTTTAAGACGCCTGGTTTTTCTTCATTGCGATCGGAAAAAGTGCCTTATACGAGGGTTTTAAAACAATATCTTGAGTGTAGTGATGGAGCCGAGATTTGGCCAAATCATCATAAGAACATTCGGATTCGGTCCGCTGAAATCACGACTCCGAATCCAAATCCGATCAAGATTTCAAAAAGTCGCCCTAATACACTCGCGCGTATCCTCTAGGTATCTATCTGGACTATCAAAATCCCAAAGTTCTGAGACCACGGACAGCCGAGACACACGATACCCGAAATATCCGTCCCTCTGAACTCTCCAAGAAAATTGCTTCGTTCAACGGTTTTTTTATTTCAGTCCATTCCGCTTGGAATTCGCAAATCACCGCTCTCTAGAAATGGTTCACTAGATGATTCCAACCCCTTCCAAAAATGTTGACTCAAATGAACAGACTGTGCATGAGATATGATGGTAAATGAATAAGTCAACGATTTACCAGTTCGAAACCGTCTTTATAATCGTTTTTTGGAGATTTACTTCACCAAAAACCTAGATCCAAGCCTGGACAAAAATGTATAGTTTATGATAATTTTACATAGATCGAAAAGTAAGCAGTACAGGTTTTAAAGTGAGTTAGTTGATAATACTTATTCCGCGGAAGATTTGCGATGGTTCTGGATTCGCATTCGCATTCGAAGATTCCAGTGTTAAAATCCAGGATTCGGATTCAGAGTCGGCAAATTTTGGATTCGAACCATCAATACTTGAGTGCCCTTTTTATGGAGACCACTGATCGATGAGATATTACCAGATAAGACTCAGATTTGCAATTATTTATCTCTGAAATACTTTTAAATCTTCAAATGCTTTCATTAGGCCCTTATATATTAATTCTGATACACAATCTCAATGGGCACAGTAAAGGTAGCAAACTACCACCAGTCATTAGGAAACTGCACTGCTACTGTCAGTTTTAGAGCATCTATCATTTTATTAAAATTTTGTTTTTCTAAAAAACTATCAGGAGGAAACATGGAAAATGAGAACTGTTAAGAAAACAGAAAAATATAGCTAGACTTACTTCAGCAGTTCCAGGATCTAAAATTCCAGCAGTTTCCAATAACTTGCAAACAGATTTATCGAAACAATCAGATGAATGATACTGCGGTAATTTTCGATAAGTGCACTCGCAAATGTTTTCATTTTCAGATTTAATTTCCTTCTCATCAGTAGAATTTGATAACTTTAGTCTTTTGGCTACAGGAGATTTTGCATCAGGACTTTCAGAATGATCAGCAAAATCGGTTTTTACTTTGTTCATACTAAACGATTCTTGCAGTGGTAAACTGACGTTCTCTTCAATTAACGAAGCCATCAAACGCTGTGCCATTGGGGTCGAAACTAAGTCTTTAATACTGGGATCAGCTTTTTTCAACATATCCTTCACATCATTTTCCGAAAACCCTTTTGACAGTTTCGGAGTTTTGTTTGGGCTTAGATTATTTTTTACGCTATCTAGTTCTTCTTCCTTCCATTTCTTAGAATAGTGTTCACCAAGAGGTGGGATTTTCATCAGTTCTTCATCGTTTTCATGCATTTTCAACAGAGATTCAAAGTACTGAATATGTTCAGGAGTGACGTCTGAGCAATAGGTACCAACAAAGGCCCAAAATTTGTTGGGTGTATCAATGCGAGGGATGAAAGGCATTTTGGAAGGATCGCCCAACTTTGCCGAAGGCTGCTGAGAAGTCTGTAATTCAAACCAGAACATAAACAAATGAATTAGGACAGTAAATAAAAAACATTCATTTTTGGATTATTTTTGAGAACAAGTGGGAAATGCATGCCGGAGCATAGCTATCGGCGCAAAAGATTACTGAGGAAGACAAGCAATTACCTACTTGAAATCAGGGGTGCAAAATGTTCCAAAACTTCGGAAGTTTCACGCGATCCATGACTTATTTCCTCACAGGATTTTAAAAAATTTCCTCACAAAAATTTGAAAGTGATGACTTTTTTCTGCTTATTTTAACATTTCAACACCGTATGTTCGCAAAATGACCGATATTTTCCCATTTTTTACACTATTTTCCTGGGCAATCCTTACTGCCATTATTTAAAATAAAAAAAAAGGACAAATTTCCTCACTTTCCCAGAAATTTCCTCACTTTCACGCAATCCGCGGATCGCTAGATCGGGCACATTTTGCACCCCTGCTTGAAATTTAATCAGATAGCCTCAAGGTTAAAAATTCAAACCAAAAACAATTACTTTTTTTGAGACATTTTCCAACAATTTTTCCGATTTCTCAAATTCTTACATCTTGACTTAAACGCCACTTCATGGTCGGTTATGAAAGGCTGATGGCAAACTATTCATGGCTGGGAGACCGAAGCTATTGAAGCAGCATCCATCTATATTCAGCAGAGATTTTTCAATTAAATGAAAAGATACAAAATTCCTTGTCACTTACCGATGGTGGCGACGTTTTGCCTGAAGATACGTTTGACTTCAATTTCGATCTTGGACTAGAGTTTAGAGTTTCAGAGGCATTAGCAAGCTCTCGTTGTTTACTTGATTTAGGTTTTTCTTCTATTTTCTTCTTCTTAATTTTCAATAATGCTTGCTGTTGCCCCTTTTTGTCTCGTTGCTCTTCCAAAACATTCAAGGCAGCAATCTCACTTGTCAAGGTGCGAGTTCTGACAGCCACAGAAGACAACATCGTTTCGAGCTCTAACTGCAGTCCGTCCAAGTCCTCCATCGTGATACTCTCTTCCTTTGTTTTGCTCAGCACTAAAGAGAGAAATAAGAAAATTAATAAGTAATTGGGCTCATTTCATGTGAACAGATGGAAATTACTGAAATATTGAATTAATTGAAATATTATTTGAAACTAATTACTAAACTTTTCTGCAGCAATCATTGCTGAGAACTACTGTAACTACAGTATGAGTATGTAAAACCATACATGGCAACTTAGGGAGAATTGAATTGACACAAAACAACTAAAATTACGCAAAAAAGTAAACAGATGAGATTCACAAAAGGAAAGTAAAACTAACTATTTCATCTGGTATAATTTTCCTCCTATCTCTTTGCAACTATTCAGAGACAATAAAAACCATACACTACCTAGAGTCCCTATATACTATGAGAGTTGCGACAAGGCTCTCAAAATGAAGAAGAAGCGGATCAATGGAGCCCCAAAGAGGCAAATTGCAAATGACGGATGGCCATTTGCCTCTGCGCTGTTGCCACTATTTCGCTATCTCTTATAGGTTAGGTTCAGATTCTCGACAATAACGGTCGTTATTGAAAGAGATATTGTTCTCCGTAGTAAAATTACGTCACATGAAAGTAGCATGGTACTGTAGCATTTTTTGTCTAGTTTTAGATTACAGTGTTGTATACTTATTTTCAGTCGTTTGGCTGCTATCGGCAAAATAGTGATTAACAGAACTTATGGCTAGACTGTGTAGGTATAAAAATAAAAAAGAAGATGAAAGACAACAATGAGTAATAGAACAAAAAAAAATATAATAATTAAAAAAGAAAATGGAAGAAACTCCTCTCTCGAGTTAACTGAGAATAGGTAATGAAAGAGGATACAAACCTGCCGAATAACATGGCAGTCTCTTGCTCTTGTCTACAGGTTTCAAAATGGGGAAGGATAAAGAACATTCTGTCTCGTCTGATGAGCCCTCCGAGATGGATTGCTTTGATTCTTTGTTCCGAGTTGGGCTTGTGCAAGGTCTACCCACATTTGAGCGTTGAGAACTTTTCTTCAAACTTGATTTTGATCTACTATGCATGTTTCTGGCCTAACTAAAACAAAAACACGAATAATCTTAGAGGCTCACCAAACATTTAATAATTGATAGCAGAATGTGAGCTGGCAAAGATAATACAAAGTCCAGTATTTTATCAACCATAATCTCTGCTTGCGTGGGGCACTTTGACTAAAGCCAGGGTTACCGTTGCAAGGAACTTCTTATGGGATGCGGAAATTTTGACAATTTTAAGACCACGTGCAGACCTTTTGAAAAACTGAACAGAGCTGCGGATTAGTAGAAATTTTGCGGATCTTTGGCGGATTTTTCTAGAAATCCTCCAAACTTTGATTTTCAATGAGTGCTGTAATCGTAAGATAAGGCAACTTGTAGACCCCCCCCCTCCCAAATCCCTCCTGAAACTGATTTTTCTTTCCTTTTTTTTACGTTCTTGCTCCGTCACAGGAATTTTTCTCATTTATTTACTTTTTCTTTGGTCAAAAACCCCCGAAACCAATGTTCCAGCTGTGCCAAGTAAACACTACATACTTAAAAACAGACATAAAGTTTTTATCATTTGATAAGTCAGTTCAACATAATGAATAGGTGACGAGCTCAATACTTTAAGTTCTAAAGTCCGAGAACATTCTGTGTACTTTCCTCAAATTTGCGGATTTAAGAAATTTGCAGATAATTTTCAAAAACTCTTGCAGAGCAGCAGGCAGGTAGTATTGAAAAATTCAGACCGGGAGCAGATCTTTTAAAAAAGTAAACGGCAGCCCTGACTATAGCCCCTGTCTCACATAAAAAGTGGTACAAAGTGGTTAGGAGAGAGCAGGTGCACAAGACTACTTCCGTACAAAGACGTTGAGAATTAGCTATCTTTAGGCAAATATTTCAATCAAGATCGTAGCGGCGCACCCAGCATTTTTGTTAAATGGGGTTAGATTAGAGAACGTAGCAAAAACCACCATGTAATAAGGACAGAATAAGATCTGGCCTCAGATTTGGGAAGGGGGGGGGTGCTGAAAGATCAACGGTGTGCATCCGGTAAAGTGGGATGACGCTTTTTTTCTTCCTTGAAAAGTTCGTACAAATCACTTCAACTCAAAAAACTAAAACCACAAATTGTTGACCAACTAGGGGGCAGGGCTATACAGAGGCAGATAGAGAAAGGGGAGTCTGGGAGAATATCAGGTGAAGTAAAGCAAATTTTCTGTTATAAGAGTCCAGTGTAGGAACATGTCGTGGGTTGGGGCCCAAGAACCCGACAGGCTGTCCTGCTCACGCATTGCACATGATTGATTGGGAAGGCTCCTTCAACAATATCATCCAATTAATTTTAACGACTAAAAGTTTCTTGTCAGTTTCAAGTATGGTGAGAATGCAGTAAACAATATCGTTGCTACATAAAATAGGAAGAAAGTTTGTTTTCAACCTTTGTTTACACTTTAATAACACTTCCAAAATCCTAACCTAAAAAGAAGAAGCGACGCTATTGCTGTAAAAGTAAACAGAAAGGGTAAAAAGAAGGAGACAAAAAGTATCAAATAGGGTGACCATAGAATATTATTAGCATATTTACCTAGTTATAAGCAGGGGAAAATGCTTACTAAGAAGGAAAATAATAAAATAGTAAAATAAAATGACTGTCTCTTTTGATGGAAATGTTTTTGTTGACACTTCAACCTAACTTCAAGTGTTGTCAGTTTTGTCACGACCTTTCAACAGTCATCCTCATCCCGCAACAAAAAACTTTTTTTTCTTCGGTTCTTTTAGGTTATGTTTTCCATACTGATGATGTTGACGTTCAATTGACTCAGTTTTTCACGTGTTCTTCCGTGGCGAAAAAAAAATTTGGCTCTCGGATTTTTTCCGTATTTCTTCTCTCCATATCAGTTTTCAATTTTTGAGTCTTGAAATTTAATCGCAGTCATTTTTCTTTTCTTCTTTTTACTTGTTTTCTCAAGTGGATATCGAAATGGGTGAAGTTCCTCCCAATAAACCTCTTTTCCGTCAGCTGGACCCCGACGATGATGAGCCGGAAGTTACTGAAATTGAAAGCATGTGCATGAACTGTCAACAAAATGTGAGTTTCTCCATTCTTTTTTCTACTAACTTTGCACAGAGCAATGGGTGAGATGTTTGGATGATTGCGTGCCCTAGTTGTTGTCATCAATGTCCATACTTGCACTTATCAGACTTCCCTACTTAACTTTAAAATCGATTACCTACACAACAGAACTCGAGTTTAGATCCTCTTAGCTACCGAACAAAACACAGAGAGGACAAATGAGATTTTGATTTGAATAATTAGGACCCAGCTAGGAAACGAGAGAACGAAATAACATGTATCTCAAGTCTTGATGGAACCTATCTATGAAGAGCTTAGTACTTAGGTTAGAAAGAACTGCCAAAAGTGATATTCAAAGACTGCAATGAAAGTTTCAGCTCTGTAATCTCTCTTCAAGCAGTGTTCAATACAATTTATTGTGGTACCAGCACAATGATCTTCAATTAGTCGTATAGGAGGCAGCGAGGCAATGGTGCTGAAAGGGGGGGGGGTTGCAAATAGGGCAGCCCCCCCCTTCCTGCAGGCTGATTCTGCTCATTTGGACGAGACGAGATAGCAAGAAACGATGAATCCCATTGGTTTAAATGGCGTCACGTGACGGATTGGAAGTCATTGAGCAGCAAGAACAAGAGCTCCGAGTCATGATTTTGAAATGAATGACTCGGAGCTCGTTCTTCTTGCTCCTTAATGACTTCCAATCCGTCACGTGACGCCATTTAAACCAATGGGATTCATCGTTTCTTGCCATCTCGTCTCGTCTCGTCCAAATGAGCAGAATCAGCCTGCTGGAAGTTTTAAAATACCAGTTTCATGCCAATTGTCCTGAAACTCTGAAAACAAGAAACATTTTTTAAAGTTGAGGCCTCCCTCTCCTAGAATTTGTTTTTACCTCCCCCCTCCTTGAAAAATAATTTGCGGGCGTCCATGCAGTAAGGAGCTGTTCGTGTGAGATCAGTGATGAAAGGAAATTGCTGTAAATTACATCCTGAAGAGGTAAAATTGTGTAACCTAACAATTTCACTTACTATGTTGAATTGCCTTGCAACAACTCATTTTGCCTTGCTTAAAACACAAACTTTTGGTTTATTTTGTCTTTTTTTTCTTTCAGGGAATCACTCGCATTCTGCTGACAAGGATCCCATTTTACAAAGAGGTAGTTGTCATGTCATTTACTTGTAACGAGTGCGGTTATCAAAATAACGAGTTGCAATCTGGAGGTGAGATACAGGAGAAAGGGATTCGAATTCAGTTGACTGTTAAAACAAAAGAGGATTTGAATCGCACAGTTGTTAAATCCGAACATACCATGATCACTGTACCAGCAATCGAGTTTGAAGTCAAGTCCATCAAAGGAGGTTGGTATTAGTAGCTCAAATAAATGTAAGAATTTTCAATATCATCGATGGTCCTTAAATATTATAGGTGTATTTTGAGCATCGGCTCATACAAGTCTTTTGCTGACCAGTTATCCAAAGTTGCCTTCAAGTAATTTAATTGACCGATGAATGTCCATAGTCTATCAGTTATAAGATGACACTTGAGCTGCATTGTTCACCAGTCTGTTGTTTGGTTGGCACCTGCTTCGTTGCAGAATTTTTTTTCCCCTGTAATATGGTGGTTCCCAGCCTTTAATTAATTCATGTTTTCTTCCTCTCTTCTCTCAACTCTCATTCCTTGCTTTGAGCCGATAGCTCCTTTATCGGCTCAAGGTCCCTCTTTTTGTCTCTCTGCTCTCCACTCTCCAACTTTCTCTTTTCACACTGTTGGGTTTCGGGGGGATGATTCAGCCAGATGTGGTCAATGGCCAATCAGGAGAAGGGACGCTCTTCGTCTGGCGGGCTAGACTGCATCGCGCGAGGGTGAGACGCGTTGGGGTAGGTCAGGTCCACGTCAGTCTTATTCAGATCAGTGAAGGGATTATACACGAAGATGTGAGTATAATATTTATTCGGGCTGGTCTTCTAAGGCCAGTCCCTGAGTGAAAATCACGTTTCAATAGTAGCATTGGTCGGATGGAGCTGTGCATCGCCTTCGATCACGCCAAATTTAAATACACTTTTTAATTTTATTTAAATCCAGTTGGTTCCCTTTTCTCAAAATCGAATACTTAAGATTCAATACTTATGTAGCTGTGCGGTAAATATCGATAAACCCACGCTACACCCCCAATAGAATCAGTCCCGTGGTGAAGATAGTTTTTTTAATTAGTTTTTTTCATTAGTTTTTTTCAATTTCCATGAACTCCGTCTATACTGCAATCATCTGTCTATTTAGACAGATGATGATTTAAAATTATGATTTTGTTAAATCCCCCTCCTTTTTCTTCTATTTCTATCTAATTCTGTTCTTTTTGTTTCATAGATGTGACAACTGTAGAAAGTATCATCGCCTCTGCCATAACAAGTTTTGAAGAAATCCAAGCCAGAAATAAGAAAGAGGACCCAACTGGTGCAGATATTTTAGGAAAACATATTGAACGTTTATCCAGTCTCTTGGAAGTGAAGGAACCTTTTAATATGGTAACTTACTTTTTGGACTCAAATTCAGAAAGCATGGCCACTGAAAGTCCAAAGTATTCTCAAAAATATGGATAGTTAAATAGTTAAAGTGAGAAAACTGAGCTAGACCTGAACTTTCATTCCTGTATGTTTTACTCTTACGTACCTCGGCAGATGAAATCACTTGTTACATTAGTAAGCCACTCATCAAGTCCCCCCCCCCCCTGCCTAGACCTTGCACAGCGATTTAAAATTCAAAGATGTGATGCAAAATACTCCCCCCCCCCCTTCTCTATTCTGAAGAATGTAAATCTCCTTATTAACTATTTTTCAATTCCTCCTTTTTCTCCAGAATTTTGAAGATATCAGTGGAAACTGTTTTGTTTCAAATCCGCATGCACCGCAAAGAGATCCAGACTCAATTGCAAAGCACTTTGCTCGCACCAAAGAACAAGATCATACGCTAGGCATCTTTGATCGTTCAGAAGTAGATGAAAGCGAGGACAAACCGAAAGATGGTATCTTACCTCCCATCAATGAAACTGGACACACTCTTGAAGATTTAGAAGGGGAGGTTTTCTGTTTTCGAACTAACTGTCCGAATTGCAATGCCCCTTGTGACACCAACATGAAAATGACCAGTATCCTTTTATAACGAAAGAGCTTGAAGCAGAAGTGGTGGTGGAGCTGACCTGTAATCTTTGGTAAAGTTCGGTTTTTGATTTCTTCAAAACAGAAGAATATATTTGTGAAATGTTGCTACTTGATTTTAAAGCATTCCAAGCTGAAAATGCGAAACAAAAATTTTCAAACCACTCTTGTTTAACTTTACTTACTGCAACAAAAGAATATATTTGTGAAATGTTGCTACTTGATTTTAAAGCATTCCAAGCTGAAAATGCGAAACAAAAATTTTCAAACCACTCTTTACTTACTGCATTTGGAGGGAGAAAACATTTGGAAAGTTTCAATGATTGTTGTTAGGCTTCACCTTCGTTATTATTTCTTACATCCATTCATCTGTCCGTAAAAAATGAGAAAAAAATGATTACGATAACCAAGTCCTCAAGTAAACATACTTTCAATTAATGAGCTTGGAGGATTCTGATTTTTACCAGGAAACAGCACTGGCCTATTAGTGCTTGAAACTCCATAGTGCAAATTGAAACTGTGAATTCAAAAATGACCCGACCCACAAAACCAAAATTTTCATGAAATGAACAAAACTGCATATTAGCCGAAAAAAAGGATGTATTTTAGGTGAGTAGAAAGGAGCAATAGAGGGGATTGATTGGTTCCAATCCTACGATTCTCTTGAATATAGACCCTAAAGAAATTCTGATTTTCTCCAAAAAAGTGAAAATCACAGAAACCTATGTTGGGTTGTTTTTGAACTCACCGGTTGATTTACGCCGAAAATTTTGGTGTTGGACTCTGGGAAAAGGGTGCCTTTTATATCTGGGAGCTGATTGAGGACTTCATAGTTTACTGGATCGATAAATCTAAACACAAGTGATGCAATTGGGTGAGAGACCGTTTTGGGGCAGTTGTCTTATGAAAAACATTGTTCATTCGCTCAGTGATTGAACAATGGTTTTCAAAAGGCATCCGCACCAAATCATTCTCTCACCCAATAGCATCACTTGTATATAGTTTTATCGATCTTGTCATTTAAACTCTCCAAAGTTATTTCCAATATACTCTATCGTGTTTTGCCAGTTTTTATCTCAAAATACGTTTTTCTCTGAAATGTTTAGCATGAAGGGCCAGAACTCCTAACTATCAAAAATCAGCTGCTTTGATTAAGTAAACTCCTACAACCTTTGGGAGAATATGGATGACTGCTTCCCTCATATGTTTCCTTTCATGTTTCTTTTTACTATCCAAAGGAATATTGCACCACCCCAGAAAAATCTTTTTTAAGCCCATCCAACAAAAATTTTTACACTATTATTTGAGCATTTATCCTTAGCGGTACGCAGATATTCCTTATTTCAAGGAAGTTGTCATCATGGCAACCACCTGTGAGGCCTGTGGACATCGTTCGAATGAGGTAAAAAGTGGCGGTGGCATAGAGCCCCAAGCTATGAAAATAGAAGTTAGTGTTCATGATAAAGAAGATCTGTGCAGAGACGTTCTCAAGGTAATTTTTTATTTCATTAAAGTTGCTGCATGATTGCACCGATTGCGAAAAAAGTTATTTTCTTGAATGGGTACTTGTGCTTAGGGTCAAAAAATTATTTAAGAGTTATCAAGTAGACAAACATTAATAGCCACGGAGGAAGCTCCCTCCTCTTAACCAGGGGTGCAGAAAATCCTCGATCAAGCGATCTTGCGATCGCATGAAACTTGTGCACACAAGGTAAAATTGTGGACACTGCCTGGAAAGAACATAAGTTTTTTTTTTAATACTTTGACCAAGCAAAGAATGTTAGTTGGGATAATCCTACGCTCTAGGCCAAACTGAATTCCAAGTAAGCGTGCTATTCCAAGCTGAATTTTGAGTAAGCGCGCTGTTTTGAGCCAAAATTTTTGATAGTGCGATAAAATAGCAAAAAAAAAAAGTCTTCAAAAATTGTGGACACCGTCCTCTGTGTGTGTGTGGAAATTGTGGAGGCGAAGAAGATTCTGCATCCCTGCACTTAACTCACATTTTAAGTAGATTCCATGAATCTACTTATTGCGGAGGGTGCGATGTTGGATTTTTCGGGAAATTTTATCAAATGAGCACGTTTCATGGTCCCCTGAGTGAGAAAATACCACTCGTTGAAAATTGTATATATATATATATATATATCTTTATATGTATGTTTCAGCCAGTTTTACCGTTTTTATGTCCCACGATCCTGTTCGTAATTTTTGGTTTTTGTTCTTGAAATTTTTCTCAACTATTCGTTGGGTTTAATTCTTGGATGAGTTCGAAGATGGTGTAAATCTGACTGTTAGTTTTCGCGTTATGGGCCGTGTTTGAGTCGTAAAATGTGTTTTTGAGGTTTATTTTTAGGAGTGTTTGTTTTGAGTATTTTTTTTGGGAAAATTTATGTTAGCCGTTTTGTTACGCAGCTTTTTTACTCGAGTCATTTTTTCGTTTTTTGCGTTGGAAGCGAGTTATAGCGATGTGTTTTTCGGGTTTTTTGGCAGTGTTTTTATATGAAGAAATTGTTTTTTTGTATCGTAAATTTTAGTATATATCGTGGAGGATGTTTTTAGTTCATATGCTCTTTGCCTTGAATTTTCCTTGTGTTTTACGTGTTTTACGAGCTATTTAGTTTCTTATGGGGTTTTACAAGTGAAAGACAAGGATGGTGTACTGGTATAATTGCTCTTTCTTTGTTTTACACGTACACTGTTGCTTAGGTACGTTATTTATTTATTTTCTTGTTTTATCAGCTGATTCCTCATTAGCGTTAAAAAGATTACACATTTTTCTGGTACTATAATCTTTTTCTCATGGGTAGTTTTATTTAAATGTTGAACAGCTGATAAAAAAAAAATGAATAATTCAAAGAAAATCATAACATAACCTATTTATTGAACTTCGTGAAAAACTTATATAACCTAGCTTTTATTTCTCACTTGCATTGTAAAGATTACACATTTATCTATTGGTAATATAATCTTTTTCACAATAATATTTGGATTTTGAGCAGCTGATTAAATAAAAAAGAAAAATTCAGAGAAAAATTCAACAAAAATGATAACCTATATTTAAATTTGTGAAAAAATGATTTAACCAAGCATGGAATCTACTTCGTCTTACCGGCCTGCCGGGAGGCATTTTTTTCATAGAGAGGCATATGATACTATCCAGGTAACAAAAACTGTCTTCTGTTATTCTTAAAGACGTTTTTAAACTGCCTCCAGTTCTGCTCAAACCAATCTTGCAATTCATCTTAAAAATCTGTTGTGAAAGATGTTTTTAAGACGACTTTGAAGGCCTTCTCTCGAAATTGTCTTGGAAAATGTTTTCAAGATGTCAGTCAAAGTGAGCTTGCAATCCTTTATAATTTCCTGGTTAAATGTCCTAGGAGCACCTACATTTTCATGCAATGTCAGAAGTTCTAAAGATGCAATTTTTCTTTAAATTCTGACATTTTTTGAAAATGTTGGTGTTCTTGAGACATTAAATTGAATGAAACTGAGAACACTTTGCCGTCTTGGATGGTTTTCCGAGACGGCTTTTAAGACAGGTTTTGAAGTTGCCTCGAATATGTTTTTCAAGATGAATTTATAAGATGGCTTGAAAGACCGGTTCGGGCAGGACTAGGTACGGCTCAAACTTTTAAAATGTTTTCAAAACAGATCCAAGTCAAGTCACTTTGTCTTTATGACAGTCTCTGTTATCCGGGTAAGGAAACTTTTTGTCATTCAATTTGACAAAGCATCAATGAAACATCTTGAGCTCTAGCTCAAGTGCATTTGTTTTTTTGTGGTTACTAGACTGAACTTAACGTGAATCCACAGCACACAGTTTTCATACTTTTGATGAAGCACTGTCTAAGAATCTGTCAATTTTTAATGAGAAAGAAAAAATGTTTCCCTAATGGGGAAGAATGGATATCATGGATGTACTGAACTTACTGGATACCGTTTTTCAGAAAGAAGCCTAGTGACATCAAAGTCTCCATTTTTTGTCAACTACAGGGGTCTTTCAATAAGTAAGGTCCCCCCCCCCTCACCAAATTTACAGTATTGATCATAAAAATCTGATAAAAATAAATGATAAACTTGAGGATATTTCTGATGGATCTGCTTGATCGGATTTGCAATTGGAGCATTAGATGCAATTTTTCCTCGCGGCGCGCGTTGGCGCTACTGCCAGATTTGTTAATCTTGTGCTGGCGCTGACCATATCGTTGCCCATTCTATAAAATGGACTCATTTAAAAACAAAAAAGACAGGGGAAAATTGTTGAAACTTCAGGGTTTATCTTACTTCTCTACGTAGTCTCCATCTTGATCCAAACACTTCCTGTAGTGAGTAGAGAGCTTTTCCATGCCAAGCGCCTAAAATTCTATTGGCTGATTATTAAAAAAAATGCTTAAGGCTTCCTTCACTTTTACCATTGTTCGGAAGTGTTCACCTCCAAATTCGGTTTTTAGGAAAGGAAACAAGTAATAATCTGAGGGATCTGAGGGGTTCAAATTCGGACGTGCCAGGAGGGTGATCACAGAGGTTTGAACCGTTATTGTAATCGGATCGAATACGTTAAATCAAATGGGCTTGCTTCTGCGCAACTCGATTGCACAGGTAACCACTTCCTTACCTCTTTGTACTTCAGTCATTAGAGATTTTGACGGTCCCCGCCTGCCAAAATCTCTTGTCAACTGAAGTACAAAGAGGTGAGGAAGTGGTTGCGACTGGTTTCCTACGTGATCAAATTGGCGCTAGCAAGTCCATTTGCTTGAACGTATTTGATCCGATTACGATAACGATTCAAACCTCCGTAATCACCCTCCTGGTGCGTCCTGATTTGAACCCCTCAGATTATTGCTTGTTTCCTTGCCTAAAAACCGAATTTGGAGGTGAATACTTTGGAACATCGTAGAAGTGAAGGAAGCCTTAACATTTTTTTTCAATAATCAGCCGATAGAATTTATAAAGATTTTGATTTAATCTTCTGTGATCACCCCCCAGGCCAGGCCATCTGTTTGAATGCACATTTGTGTTTCAGTCTCTGCTTCCTAATCGGAAAGTTATGTGAACAAAATGAGGACTTTGGATTTTATAATGTTCCTGATTTTGACAAGTGACCCATCATATCAATGGACTAAAGCAATGGACTTGTGCCATAGACTGAATGTGGACTTTGGGTGAGGACTCGCCCTTGAGTGTATTATCTTTACTCCTGTCATCCCTGATTCCTAAGAGCCAAATCTGTTTAATTTCAGTCTGAAACTTGTTGCATTTCAATTCCTGAGCTGGATTTAGAAGTCGGAGCAGCTGCTCTTGGAGGAAAATTTACAACAATCGAGGGCCTTATAGTGAACATGAAAGAACAACTCGCATCTCAAGGCAGGATGTTTAGTGACAGCGCAACTCCTGGCTCTTATGAGAATCTCAAAGAATTCCTGACTAAATTAGATGATGTTTTAGTGGAGAAAAGACATATTACTTTAATTTTAGATGATCCAGCTGGCAATAGCTACGTTCAGGTAAGTCTATCAATTCAGTTTCTTTTCCTGTTTCCTGAGATACTGCAATATTTGAGCCGTTCGGTGCCAAAGTGGTGTAAATCCACCTTAACCAAATGGAAGTGTTGTCATGGTTCAAAAGTTGTTCTGTATCACATTATGTCTGTTGAGAAGGACCTCACACACTCTATTTATGAGCATTCTCTTGGCTGAATGTGGTTGTTACACACTTTTGCTGCATGCAATGTAAGGGTCGATTCAGTTGTAAAAATCTCCAAAAATAACAATGGTAGCACTAAAAACTGACGAGATCTACTATCAAACTCATGAAATGCTTTTAAGTGCACGAGAGTAAAGACGGTGTTGGGCACCTACAATGAAAGCTTCCCATCTGATAATACTGTCACTCCATCAAGAAGTGGTCATTAGGAGACAAAGAGCATTATTCACGGAGGGGGTTTTTTGGACCACCCTGGATTTTCACCAATTTTTCAGGGGCGATAGAGTAGGTTATCAGACACCCGAATATGGGCACAGATTTTCGATATCGTGCCGGGAAGCGGTGTTGCCAAGTCGCAAAGTCAAAACCTTCAACCGCTCATAACTTTTTAACAAAAAAAGATTTTGAAATGCGGTTTGTT
The DNA here is from genome assembly GCA_011764245.1 of Trialeurodes vaporariorum. Classification (NCBI taxonomy): domain Eukaryota; kingdom Metazoa; phylum Arthropoda; class Insecta; order Hemiptera; family Aleyrodidae; genus Trialeurodes; species Trialeurodes vaporariorum. The sequence continues at coordinate 18,734,334 of VMOF01000388.1, forward strand.
GCATCAGATAGAGCTACAAATGAGCTTTATTTTGCATGTATAGACATTAGAATTTCGATATTTCATCATGATTTTATGACGGTTTTTCTACTTTTTGAGAAAGTAAAAACTTACGTTTGTTGTTGTATCGGCCACGGAACCTCGTGCCAGTTTCACTAAAAACTACCTAAAAAATTCTTTATGATACGTTCTTTCGAATGGCGCAAACCGCAACCTGGGGAAACGATTTGCCTCCGAGTTACAGCCGCTCAAAGTTGACGGCGCGCATTAAAACTGCCAATTTTTACGCTCGGCGCCGCGCGCTCACCCACCTCCCTCCCCGCGCGTCGTAACGTACCACTCGCAGTGTCTGCCGGGATCACTGTTGCACCTCCTGGAAGAGGAGTGGAGATCAAACTGACTTCAGACCCTCCGCCCCCGACCCCCCCCCCCCCGCCTCTTCGCCCCTTTTGCATATGTAATGTATAACAATGTATCAATGAAAAGAAATAAACTTATCGGAAAGCTGCACTCACATTAAAAATCTTCCGGGTCTCCATCTTCATCGTCCGATGGCGGGTCCGATGACAAAAGGCTGGATCGGACCAATGGGAAGCTCTCGTTCAACCAACTCTGCCGTCGATGATAGAAGTGCCGATTTTGACTTCTTCGAAAAATCCGAGGATATTAGCGCCTGATCAGGCCTGACCAAAGCAAGATTTTAAGTATCTTCAGTTTTGGAGGCTTATTTCACGCTCATGTATGTACACCAGACAATCAGAGTAAGGAAGTGCACCATTCTTGAATCTGTCCCGACCTACCGTGTAGCGGTGCATTTGTTTGTGTTAAAGAACCATGTGATAAGATATGCAAGGAAACATCAAAAATAGCAATTGTATGAGACTACCGATGCTAACATTGGTGGTCACCAACGGTCGCCACAAGGCAACGCTGCCCACGCCGGCAGGTTTTTTGAACGAGAGCTTCCCATTGGTCCGATCCAGCCTTTTGTCATCGGACCCGCCATCGGACGATGAAGATGGAGACCCGGAAGATTTTTAATGTGAGTGCAGCTTTCCGATAAGTTTATTTCTTTTCATTGATACATTGTTATACATTACATATGCAAAAGGGGCGAAGAGGCGGGGGGGGGGGGGGTCGGGGGCGGAGGGTCTGAAGTCAGTTTGATCTCCACTCCTCTTCCAGGAGGTGCAACAGTGATCCCGGCAGACACTGCGAGTGGTACGTTACGACGCGCGGGGAGGGAGGTGGGTGAGCGCGCGGCGCCGAGCGTAAAAATTGGCAGTTTTAATGCGCGCCGTCAACTTTGAGCGGCTGTAACTCGGAGGCAAATCGTTTCCCCAGGTTGCGGTTTGCGCCATTCGAAAGAACGTATCATAAAGAATTTTTTAGGTAGTTTTTAGTGAAACTGGCACGAGGTTCCGTGGCCGATACAACAACAAACGTAAGTTTTTACTTTCTCAAAAAGTAGAAAAACCGTCATAAAATCATGATGAAATATCGAAATTCTAATGTCTATACATGCAAAATAAAGCTCATTTGTAGCTCTATCTGATGCAACAAACCGCATTTCAAAATCTTTTTTTGTTAAAAAGTTATGAGCGGTTGAAGGTTTTGACTTTGCGACTTGGCAACACCGCTTCCCGGCACGATATCGAAAATCTGTGCCCATATTCGGGTGTCTGATAACCTACTCTATCGCCCCTGAAAAATTGGTGAAAATCCAGGGTGGTCCAAAAAACCCCCTCCGTGAATAATGCTCTTTCCTTTTAAGTGAGGAAATTGAGGTCAAAAGTGGCTTTGTTTTTGAAAAAGTAACAACTGACAGTGCGACCGGCTAATTTTTGCATAAATCGGTAGATTATGACTCCAGGACAATGTAAGAAAAAGTTTTCCAAAAGTTAATTATGGCAACCCCCCCCCCCCTCTAATCTGGCCAAATTTGCCGAATTTTCAAGCATTTCGTAGATATTTTGGAGAATGTCGGAACAAATATTTTCACACAAGAAATTTTTGGGGGGGTTTTGTGCCCCCCAATTAAGTCAAATTTGATACCAATCAATGTTTGACCAGCATATTTGTGTTTTTCATATCGTTGTGGTTATTTTTGTTGTATAATACTGTATTTTTACCTTGGAACTCGCCGTCAGGAGCCTGATTTTAGGTGAAAAATCGGCTGAGACTAGACGTCATCTTGGAGGGGGGTTTTTGGTGGGGACGGAGGGGTTGCGGTACTCAACTTTTGGAAAACTTTTCTTATAGTGTCCTAGGGTCATAATCTACCGGTTGATGCATAAATTAGCCGGTCGTACTATCAGTTTTTACTTCAGTCTCATTTTGGGCCACAATTTCCTCTCCTGTTTGCACCTGTGTCATCAGGTGTCACGGTACCATTAATCAGCTGGTAATGACTCCTCTAGTGGCTAGTTACTCTGTGACTCTTCCTCCTCAGCATAGAAAGAGTGACAAAATAAAGATGGGAATCTCCCATTAATAGTGCCCAACACTGTTATTACGGTCGTGCGTTTAAAATCATTTTATGAGTTTAGGAGTAGATTTCGTAAAAATGTAGTTAAGTGCTCCCATCATTATTTTTGGAGGTTTTTGCAGCTGAATCGACCCATTAATTGCCTGTAGAAAAATTGTGAAACAGCCCCTTTAGCAGAAATTTCAAGATGTAGTCGTGTACTCTCTCCCTAAAAAGTCCTCACGCATTAAATAAAAAACATCTTGTCTTTACGGAGTGTACAAAAAGTTGCAGATATTCTTGCACTAGTTGAAAGTAGTTTCAGCAAAAATACGCTCTTAGTGGATGGAGTCTTCAGCAATAATCTTTTTGAGTTTTGCCTAAAATCAGAGGTTGAACATGCCTTTTTATCTCACCCTTATTTTGAATGACACTATCCAAAGACTAAAGTATTTTCTCTTTTTTAGAGTAAAACTCCGCCAGACCCTGACGATGGACTGAGGATTACCCATTATGACAGGACCTTTGATCAAAATGAAGAACTTGGACTGAACGATATGAAAACGGAAAACTATGAGAATGACAATTGAAAGGAAGAAAATCGTCAGATTTCCTCTTGAAAAAATTTGAAACTTCCAAGCACTAATTGAGACATTAGTTTCAAAGGCCTATACCGTTCTTCCATGAGTGTTATCTCTTGGTTTACGTTAAATTTTAGCAGGCTTTTGTTGTTATATCTTTTTGCTTTCTAGTAAGGATTTTTGGCAAAGAAAAAGTGAAGAGAAATCAGTAAGTGGGCTGAAGGGACAGGTGTCGCATAGATTTCCAAAATCTACTCCACAGTGATGTCTGTGCAGGTTCATGGTCCATGCACTAACTAATTGAGTGCCTCTATGGTTTTATGTGGAGTAATATAATGCACATTGTAAGTTGTCATTTTCGGTTACCAGAGTGTTATTATTTGATTGAAGTTAAGTTACCTGTGAATAGTAAATTATTTTGAGGAAATAAAAAACTCAGGCGCTAGATTATTACTTTGAGAAGAACTCTTCCAAATATTTTGTTGGAAATGGTTAAAGCGAAAAGAAATTATCGCCAATCAATATTTGTTTTTTGGCACTTAAGCTTTATTTTTATGATTTCCGACAGTATATTTTATGGAGTTCTTCTCAAGATAACAATTAACCCTTTGCCTGCTGGGTTAGGAATTCAGGTGCAGCCACCCCCCAGCTGAGTTAGGAATCAAAAATTATGCAAATTCGATCATTTTCAGATGGCCAAAAATCATTAGGAAAAAAAAAAAAATCATACAAAATCATATTTGTTGATATTCCCATTGCCTGCTACGAACGAGTATACTCGCTGCAGAAAAACCGTTCCCCTGAGGCAAGCGCGATACCGACAAACTTAGGTTAACTTGGTTTTGTCAGCTGAGCAGAAGCAAAACATGCAGAGAAGAAACATATTTTAAAATCAAGGGGCAACGCATTCTATCGGGAACACTTGTAACTTGTAGTTCGTATCTTTCCCGACAGAATGCGTACCTATAGTCTGATGTTTAGTTCAATCGCAACAGCGTTACGGTCGGAAATTCAATGGAAGTCACAAATGGGAGAATACTCGGGCGTAGCTCAGGGGTACGGTTTTTCCGCAGCGAGTATACTCGTTCGTAGCAGGCAAAGGGTTAAGTATCAAATATTTTTTTCCTCAAAATATTTTACTAGCCACTACTAAGTACAGTCTTCCCTCGCGAACCGCCGGGATTACGTTTTCCAATAACCTTGCGGTTGACGAGACCATTGATTAAAGGAGAAATAAGAGATTAGGGATGCGGCAGAAAAACTTACGATTTTAAGACTGATTCTCGCGACGAACTTCTAATTTTGTGGTTGAAAGGAAGATTGCAGCTTTGTTTGCTTCATGTTTCGCCTGAAGTCTTTATGCAATTCCAAATATGGCTGCAACAGTTTATCTAGTCTGCGGCGGAATCGAAGGCTATGCTTTAAATGGGGATCGATTTGCTACGATTCTTCCCCTAACTCAGCTGCTGTTTAACCTCGAACTCAAAATTTACTTTTCACTTTGATGGTAACAGCATCTGGAGGAACATATGATTGCTTTGACTTCGAACACATCAACCCGCGGTTAAGTGAAACTCAGACCGCGGTTGGGGAGGGTTAGCTGTAATTGCTCAACCGCGGATAAGCGAAACCGTGGTTGGCGAGGGAAGACTATAATTCAACGTTATTCAAATAGTTGCACTCTGGCGACCGCAGTCAGCTCTCAGAGCTGAAGATTCACCGTAATACTTCAAATAATCTGAAACATATCTAAGAATCTTTGTTATATGGCTCTAAATAAAATGATAGAGCACTCTATTGTTGAGTGTCGGAACCAGTACCACTAACATTGAGTCAATTTGGTTTAATGGCCTGGTTAATAAATATATAAACTTACTGTAGGACACAGGACTATGAGTCCAATAAATAAATAAATAAATTATAGGAAGATAGATAAATAAATAAATAAACCAATCAATCAATCAATCAATCAATCAATCAATAAATACAGAGTATTAATTGAATCTGTGATCTGATCACTAAGCTGGAAGTTGATTCTAAACATTCATATTGTAATCCTATGAAGTTGATGATCGAGTACATAATACGTTTATGGGTGGTGTTGATCTTTCGAGGAGGAACGTAAATAGAAACCCTTCTGTCTCTACAATGTTTACTCAAAAGCCGAGGAGTTCTGGGCAATTTTTTGTAGAAATAAAAGAGTTTAACAACTTGAAATATAAACCACCTGTAAGAATGACATGCACTTGATTTGAATACGATCCAAGGCAACGTCTATAATCATCCCCTGGCAACAGAGTTATTCTTCAGAATTTTCTTATTTTGACCATGGAATAAGAAAAAGCTGTAGAAATACCTGAACCCTTTTACACCCGGTGCACATTTCAATGTTCATCTGATTAACATAGAATCTTATGGAGAAAATGAAAATATTTATATGCACATCTTTTTATATGAGAAAATTGTGCCCAGATCAGAAATGGTGGCCAAAAATCTGTCCCTGAACAAAAAGTATTTTCAGGTATGAAAGGGTTAAAGTAGAAGAGGAAAAAAAACTCAGTTTATACAACTTGTCTCAGTTGAAAATAAGCCCCAAAGATCTACTTAATTTGCTAAAATGTACTTCCCTTTCGGAGCTTAATTTTTACGTACATATCCGGTGTTGATGAAAATGCTTTGTAAGCCCCTAGGAGGAAAGCACAAAAATAATCAAAGAACCGAAAATTTAATTTTTTTGAAAAAAAGAAAATTAAATGATGATTGCTGATTCATAAGTATAGCCTATAAATTTCCTTGTGAAAATAAATTATGTGATGTTTTGACCCTGTTATTGTCTGTTTTCCTTTCTAATGCTGTAAATTCTAAATACCCTTCCATCTCAAGCATCCATTTTTACTTGTACTAGAAATAGATGAAGAACTCAACTCTCGAAGTTCGAAAGGTGTTCAAAAAGTACTACCTGTTTCAAAGTTGTAAGGAAACAAGCAGTCCTATCCAAATTCTGCATGAATTTTTGGAGTTTAATCCATAATTTTACCTAATTTTCTCATACCTTCACACTTATTCTTGAGCTTTTTGAAAACTATCTCACTGATTTCATTTTTCTCCTTCTGCCAAAAAAAAGTTGGCCTCTAATTCCTCTCAGCTAGCAAGTTATGGTGATGTGTACTAAAATGTTGTAGAATCACCCTTAATTGATTTTATACTTATACCTCGACAAGCCACAGTCAAAGGGGATTTAACTGCGCGAAACTGAAAAATGGCAAAAGTGCCTCGAAAAGTGTAGCTTAGAAAAGCTGCTTGATCTAGTTGTAATTTCCGTGTGTCAGACTCGTGGTTGAAATAATAATTAAAGGCCGAAAATAAGGTTAGGCAGCATAAAATTACCAGGTACGTCAATTCCAAAAATGTAAAAATTTGGAAGAAATCGCAAAAGTGGCAGTGAATTTTCAATGTTGTGTTTGAAAAAGAATAAAAACATTCAATCTCGATTATGCGTTAAACACCGATCGAACGGGGTGTGAATACCGTGTGCCAGTGACCTTTTCATTTCGCGGTGAAAAAACCACCGAAGCAATTTTGGGTGACTTCTCAATAGTCACCCACAGTTATACAGCACAATATGTTGCAACTGTGTCCGGAAAATTACTGCCGAAAGTGTTTTTATGTCTCCAAGAGCCAGAAGACAATTTGGGTAGTTTCGGGCCTCGAGTGCAGATTTATGTCGGCAGAATATCCAAGGAATTTGGCAATGTGCACGTGACCACATCCCATTCGGGAAAATGCACAAAAAACCACGTGCTCGACTTTATGCAGAATATCACCGCACCTCCCGTTGAAAAAAATGAGTTCCTTTTAATCCTTGATTCTTGGGGAGGACAAAAAGACCCCTCTCTTTTACACCAAATATATTCTGACAAAAACAGTGAAAGGTCAAGCACAGTAGAAGTCGTCCCCCCTTACTGCACCCCTATTTGTCAGCTGTTGGATGTCTTTTTCTCCAGACAAGTAAAAATCTTTAAGAAACAACTACAAAATAGCACAGCATTATCAGAATCCAGAAGAAATATCACATCTCGCGAGGATACGATCAAAGTGCATGCTTTAATCCACCATCAGCTTTCCTCTCCAGTTTACAAACCACTGATTCGATATGCTTGGTTCACAGATATGCGCGCTTCAAAACGGCCAACAAAGTATGCTTTTCGCCGGATGTAAAGTCTCAAGATTGCAGTCGCCCGTAACAAGCATTTATTCACTGTCCGCGGTGTGAAAGTCTCCTGTGTTTTGGTTGATTCTATGATTCGTACCACCCTGAAAATTGCCCAAATTAACTATTTCTTCTTTACTTTTCCTTTTTTCTCTTTTCTCCCCTTTGATTAAAAAAAATAATTTTTTTCAATCTTTAATTTCTCAATCGGTTATTTATTACACTTAGTTTTTCCTGTTTAATCAATTGAAAGTCATGCCCAAGATTTTATTTTTTCCTCCTCTGCGAATAGCGAATACCACCTTAAAACATCAACCTCAAGCGGTCCAATCAAACGGTCGAAAACTACTTTCATCCACCACAAAACCTGTTTTTGTTTTGGTTTTTTTGTTTTTTACAAGCTAACTTGATTCCTCTCTTTTTCTCTATGTTCCATCCAATTTCTAAATTCTTTCTTGATCTCACTCTTCAACACTATTTTTCTACCCCAATTACTCTCATGTTGTCTATTTTTGTGGAAAAAAAAAGTGTTCAAATTTTTTTCTGTAGAAATGTACTATCAGAGAGGGAAAGAGAAAGAATAGAAAAAACATGATCAAAAACTCTTCAAAATTTAGGGGTAGTGCATGGATTTGAACACGGAACCTCCGCTGTGCTGAGCAAGCACACTCCTGTTTGGCCACAGTGCCAGTTGAGAAGAGCGGTCGGAACTTTAAGTACATGGGCGTGGAACAATAACTTTAAACGAACTTTTATCAAAGGCCCATTGGATCGAAATATTTTGGGAGGTGTTCCCTCTACCCCTAGACTACCTTCTCCCGAAATTTGATCCAAATTGGAGGGGGGCATGTCGTGACCTCCCCTAGTAAGAGGAGTTTTCAAGTACTTTTTTTTTACAGGATTGCCAGAAAAATAAATGCAAAATTTTTCAAAAAGCTCAAGGATAGTTAAGTATTAAAAGTGTGTTAGTAAAAACTATGTAGAATTTTGAGCGACCAGACCAATTCTGTTGCAGGTGAACCAATTTTTCAAGCAAGAGAATATACTGTCTAACAACTACTAACCAATATTCTCAATATTAACTGTATTTAATTTTTTAACCCTAGAAAACGTGGCTTTGCTGCAGTTGTAATGTGTTCTGCAAAACTAAAAGAGACAATTTAAACAAGTAATGATTTTATTTTACACAATATATACAAATATCATTTGATACAAAAATGTACAAAACAAAAAAAATAATTTTAAAATTTTATAGCTCCTTTTTGATATGTATAATTCCATTTGGCTTTTGTACACAATATAAATAAACAAAATATAGAATTATCGTAACGACAAGAATATCAGTATCAATTAAAATTAAATAAATCTGGCAATCGGCAATTATTTACAGCTCTTGGAATTGATCAGTATAATAGTCATCTGATGTAACATTATTTTGATTCTTCAGAATATTCTGATGTAAAAAGACTTTAATTACAAAATGAAAAATTATGTTTGAACAATGGGTATAAAAATGAATGAAAAAGAAACAAAAAGCTCAGCTGGGCAAATTATGTATGTAATGTTAGCACGCGAAGGTGTGCAATTATTTATTTTGAGAAATTTTGCGAAGATTATGGATACAAAAGCATTGATGACCTATTTTATGGTAAATTATACCTTACTCTTACCACAAAGAGAATAAGAGTGATGAATTTACAATACGTCATAACAGTTAAACGTTCAAATCAAATAAATTTTATTCATACAGAGCCTTTGGTTGGCTAGGTACGAGTCATTTAACAGTTTAAAAAATTTACGTTCAGCTTTTAATTTGACAATTTAGGAATGTCTTTTAACATTTGACAGGTAAAACATGTTTAAATGATCAAATTGGAATTGCTAAATGTTAAACTGTGTAAAAACTTGTGTTACAAGCCAATCAAAGGCTCTGTATGAATAATATTGATTTCATTTGATTTGAAGTCTTTGAAACGAAAACTTGGTGGTCAATCAAATATCTAGGGGTTTGGTTCAATAAATTTTTTAACAAAGCGACATTGAAAAATGAACAATCCATATTTTTTGTATTAAAAAATCATTTTGTTTTAGTAACTACAATGGATCAAACTGCAAAATTTCTTCTGCAAATATCCAAACCTTTATTCTTCAGGTTGAGTACTCAATATTACTAAGCTTCTTTTTAGGTAAAATCCAGATAAAAGTCAGGGAATTCCAATTGATAGGAGAACACTAGGAAAAGTGCAGGTCAATACAATACCATACCTAATTGACTCAGATTGAGCTCAGTATAATATAAACAAAATGAACAAAAAATAATTAAAGTAACATACAACTTTTTGAGCAAACAATTTTGTAAAAATTAAAGACTAAAATCTAATTATCAATAATAAGACACGAATGGCTGTGGAATGATTTTACAAAAATAATATAGTACAAAATAAAGAGGGTAAAATGAACAGAGAGTCAGACTTCAGAATGATTTGGCACAAACATTTAAAACACTAATAGGTTTCAAAATATTTTGATGAAACGTCCTAAATCTAAGAAACAGTCTTGGAAATACCTGTAAGCTTACAATTACAAGAAAAGAAAATTGAACCGGAAAGTTTCCGTTAACTCTCTGCACTCGTGTGTCAGTTGTTGACTGACATAACAAATTTACCGTTCCACTCGTTAGTCGGACGAGGTCCGACAAAAAGTCATAACGCTTATGACTGGAGTGTCGTACCACGTCCAACACTCCTGACAAGTGGTGGGCTCTAGGTATGTTCTTAGGAACTATGAGTAGCTTTGGCAGCATTGAAGCCATTGCTATCACAACATTGTTTATTTAGCTGACGATTTGTTAATGTAATCAATTAATATTGAGTGGGGGGGGGGGGGGGGGTCAGGTATAATCCGAGTGCAAAGGGTTAAGCAGTAAACTTCCTATCATCATCTCTGGAAAGAAAGTTACTGGGTAACGTTAAGATTTACTTATGTTTTTGGGCAGACCTGACTGCATTTCTTTCTGTTATAACTTATAAGTTACTTTAAGTATGTACAAGTTGTTCACCAAGTAACATACCTACTATCAGTTTAACCGGGATAAATAGTAGGTAAAGTAGCTGCGGGTTACCAAAGTATGTTACCATGTAACCTTGAGATTTATTTTGGTTTTGGGCCTGGTCTGACTGCATTTCTTGCTTTGATTCGAGCTTGAAGCGTAATGAGCAATCCTGTTAAAACATCGTGATTGTGAAGTTTTTTCCCGAAAAGAAGTCGCTTGACTGAATCATCATACGTGAGTAATGCTACCATGTTTTTAAGGAGGAATCCTTGACAATATTCCATCAACTGATACGCATGATAAACCTGAACACAAAAAGCATAGTAGGGTTAAAATTTAAAATTCAAGCTGTAGAACCCAAGCAGTAACCAAGCAGTAGCCAAAAAGCAAAGAATGAGGCTTTAAACCTACTCAATGTTCTCAATTTCACTCATTTTAGCTTACTTTTCATTTCCTCCAGAGTCATGCTTTGGTAATTTTCATTCCCCCTGGAAATCCTGATTGTAAGGCTGGTTTATTTTGATCCCTCTTTTCTTTATGATCAGTATTTCCAATTTAGCTTCAATATTTGAAATTTTCTGTTGACTTGGGAGTCCCAAAGCTGAATATAATTTGGGAAGCAACTCGAGAAACTTGTGGTTGGATTCTATTTTTGTCATAAGTCGTGACCAAATCATTTCCCCAAGTTTCAGTCTAAACATTCGATAGAACAGTTTTGGTTGATTGACACTGTGTTTTTGGTTAACAACAATAAAATTGCCGCAAGGCTGTGGATCGAAATGTGACTTTTTGGAAAGGCCAAAAATCATGAAAAGTCGCAACAAACAAATTTTAGATTAAAATAAATATTGTGTATGGCATATTGATTGAAAGAACATTAAATTGACGTCTTTTGGTACAAACTGCATCTCACTATGTCTATTCGTTCAAAAGATATAGCCGCAGAAAGATTTCCCGTGGGGGCACTATGACCCCCGCCCCCAAAACTTTTCCAAGTGAAACAAGTTATGCCGATTGATATCCCTCCTAAACCTCTATCAATAGCCATAGTTATTTTCAGGATTGGTGAGGGAAAAACAGCAGATTTCTGATCAATCTCTTTCAAGCTGATGAAGCGATCGTCCTTGCCAAACATTTGGGCTCAGGTCATCAGGTCATGATTTTAAAAAAAATGGTCAGTAGGAATATAATTGGGACAGATTTTGATTTATCAGCAATTGTTTGCATCTGAATTTCCTCAAATCAACTGAATTTGACTTTAACACACAGTTTCAAACAAGGAACAATAATTTACAAAGATGAACCCAAAGTGACCGCTGAATGTAATCATTAGATGAGATATAATTCCTGGCAAAATTCATAAACACTTACCTTGGCATGAATATACATTGAAACAGTGTTGTCAAGATCAACCATATCACAACATTTCGCCTCGCAGAATCTAAGCAGACCATCCAGTTGAAAGAAATTCGCTACAGCCATCAATTCCAAAACATCATTATTGTCAACTTCTAAGTTTTCGCAACCTCCATTGTACAAAAATTGCATGACAAGCTACAGAATAAAGAATAAAAAATTTTATCAAGTGATTGGCCAAGAAATTTACAGTGATAGTAGTAATAGAAAAAATTCCAGCTTTTCAAATAATTAGGTTTCTTTTGTTAGTGTTGCAAAACCAACGACTGGGCTGAAGGATAAAATACAAACTCATTTTTAAAAATTGAGGCGTTTTAAGTAAAAAGGGGTTCTTTGCAATGTATTTGCAATGGCAAAGAGCCCCTTTTTACATAAAACGCCTCAAGAGTAACAAGCTTGAATCAAAAGTTTTTTTTTTTTTAAGAAAAAAGGTGCGTAATCATTTTTATAGGTAATTCACCTTTTCAATTCTGAGTAAGAAAATCAACAACTCGCACCCAGATTCGCAGTTAGGAAAGCTTAGAAAGCATTAATTTGCAATTTGAAGTGCTCTAAGTATGTAATTTTATCCCAACTTCTTCATATTTTGTCCAACAAGTTGAAAGGGGTTTATATCACCATTTTTGCTCACAGCTTGTTTCTTGCAAAACTTTGGGTATCAATTGGGTTAAACAATAATAGTGAATTCCCCAAGTTTCGCGATCTAAAAATGATTTTTAAAGGGGGACAGGGGATCAAAGTGGAGACCTTCAAACTAAAATACCTCCCAAACGAATACAGCTTGTTAGATGTGGCTTGCACACAAAAAAGAAAGTTCTTTCTTTTGACTACATGTATGTTCCACGAAGGTTTTATCAAAAACTTGCAATTTGCAATTTTTTTTGGTCCTAAAATTTTTCACAAATTTTGAAATTCTGAAAAAATGCATTCTTCGATTTTGATCAGTATGAATTATATTCATTACTAGAAAATTATCTACAGTTTTGTCCAAACCGCATGTCAAGGAAACTTTTCGTTTTTGAGATATGAATTTTTAAAGTGTCAAAAATCGCTATTTAGGCGCTTTCAGTGATAGCAACGAGGGCAAAAAAATCATCTCTCCACATAAAAACGACAAAATACAATGAAACTTATGAACTGGGGGTTTCTTAGGTTGCAGAATTCATTTTTGCTCTCAGTTTCATAGAATTTTGAAATCCAAAGGTTCAAGATGGCTGCCTCCACATCTGCTCGGCAACCATCTCGGTTTCAAAATTCTTTAAAACTGATAGAATTGAATTCTGCAAAGAAACCCCCAATTTCCAATTTTTAATGAATTTCCTGCCTCAGAATTACTCATGAAAATTACATAACACCAATAAAATCATTGCAAGAAAATTTAGATTAAATAATACAGCATTAGCTCTTGAATTTCCACAGTTTCAAAGAACCAGTTTCAAAGAACCAAACAGATTGAATATGTAAAACATAAGGAAAAAGTCCGAGTGTGAGTATGAACATTGGAGCATCCACAGAGTCCTTGATGTCCTTCACAGAAGTTTTCCTAAAAACTCAAATTTAGAGAGATAATTTGTTGAATGATCATTAAGTGAGTCAAGCTACAAACAAGAACTCTTACCTGAAAAATATGATATCTAATATCATTGATTTGAACAATCGGTGGGTTTCCTTCGCAAAGTTTTGAACTGAGCATGTTCCGAAACCGAGACGAAGCCGTCACTAGAACTATTTTGTGGGCATAGAAAACACGCCCTTCAACTCGAAATTGAACATCACTAAGTTCGGGATTGTTGACAAACTTTGGATCAATTCTAGCACTACCATTTAGAATGGTATCACTGATTTTTCGAATTGGTTCCCAACCAAAACAAGTCTGAAATATATCTGCTAATAGAAGAGTTGTTCCCTCATTCTGAAAGAAAAAGAAAAATGATTAGTTTCAAAGGCACCATTTATTTTTTCTAAAACTACTTTATTAACAAAAAAAAAAAAAAACAAACAAAAAAAAAATCTGTCGAAAAAATGCATAAATTATTGAACAGTCATTATGATGTAACAGATCTGAAGTTAATTTGCAAGATAAAACTGAGAATGAACGTACAAAAGAAATGTTGGATAAAAATTAGAACTGGAAGATTCAAACAGTTTGTGGCGTAGCCTTTGGTTTGGTTTATTACGATCTGAGCAAGGTTTGAAATCTCTTTAAGAGATCACTTGAAATTACAAAAAAAAAGGTACTTGGGCTGTTTCAATCAAATAGAGGAAACATGATCTGACCAAAAATGAAAAAATGTTTGAGGTGTAGTCAATTTTATTATTTCGACTGACTTCTCTAGAAAGCAAAAGCAACTGTATTATGAAAATGAGGATGTTCCTACAAATTGGCCCTACCTTGCTGTGCCTAAATATACTAAACAGAAGAGGCAAGCACTCATCAACGAATTGGGAGGACCAATCATCCGGCCAAACTTGAAGGAAATCTTGAAGGAGCTGATCTATCATAGTTTCGAGGTGATGATCGTGAGCTGTTGCTAGCGTGTACATCCAACAATGTAGGGTCCATGGAATTCCCAAGTTCCTAATATCCAATGTTATCTCTAAAAATGAGAACAAAAAAAAAAATTAAAATTTAGAAATTGCATTTTCCGGCGATATTCAAAACATTGGAAAGATGTGTTTCTCTTTCATTTAAAGATTTTTGTAAGACGGATTGCTTTTGTCAAGGTGAGTTGGTAGAACTCTATTTCAGCAATCGTGGTGTATTGCTCAGTCCAGTCATTTGCTATGAAACACTAGCATATTGTTTGGGTGGCTGGACTTCACAACTGCGACGACTAAATCTTCCTTGCGTTTCAGCTTGATTTACTAATGGGGCTCTTGCAAAATTTTGCTGTAACCAAATAAATAGTCCAATTTGATGTAAAAACCAACGAAAAACAGGGAAATCAAATTCAGAAATAAACTTACAAAACTGCTAAACGGTAAGATCATAATGGTAGTTCAACGCAGGTATCATGGGAGATTTCTGTCTAATTTACCACTTTCTCTACAGAAACACTGAAATACGTCTCATTTTGGATAGGGCTCTCCCACGATACCTGCGTCTCTCCCCCGTTAAGCTCGATTCTGAGAGTGAATTTTGTGGTTTTCTAGCTTACTCATCGTCATTTTTTCAGGTTTTTCCCTAGTAAAAGTTTGAACGAGCCCTATTGCAGAAAAATTTGAATTATTTACATCATGGCAATGGGCTTCTCCACAAAAAAATTGTAAAAACAATTGAACAAAATAATGTCTCCCTGAGATTGCAAGAAAAATTCTAGGCTAGTCTCACATTCGAAGGGATGAAACTTATCAACATACCTAAATAATTATTTTCAGCACTATGGTACATAGATTCTTGTAGTGATTTGATTTGAGGTTTACTTAATTTTAAAATTTGAGCACAATTTCCTTCACCAGCTCCCTGGAAACAAAAACAAATATATTCATTAAAACCTAGCAGCGAGATTAATTGCAGCTACACCAAATCAGGTAGTGAAGGCAAAGTGGACTTTTATAATTGCTAGAGGTCAAATACATATTATTCCCCATTCAGTAATTTAATTTCAAAAAATTTTGGAGTCAGGAAATCACCTATTTTTTACCATAGCTACTTTTCTTGATCTTCTCCACTAAGGAAATGATACCACAGTTGGTGGCTAATAATTTCAAAATGGGGGAAAATGATGTCCCAACAAAACTTTACCTTGAAGATTTGAACTCAGCTCTCGGAAATGATTACCAAGTTTAAAGTACTTAGTTTTACTCTGGACAACTATAGTTAATACTATAATGGACAGTTAATTTCAGTTTTTTTTTTTCATTGTTTTGTGTTTTGAGATCCAGAATGATTGTCAAAGGCACGTTCCTTAAAGGACTTTTTGGTATTCATTGTAAGCTTTTGATGCATTTGTGAAAAGTCTATGAAGCACAAACTGACACCAAAGAGGGAAGGGTTAACTCAGCGTATGGAGCATCCAAGTTTAAGACTAACATAATACAGTAAAACCTTGTTTTAATGTTTTTCAGGGGACTGAGAGTTGTCAACGTTGTATCGAAAAACGTGAAAAAATGCGGTTAGCGGCGCAGGAATTTGATTTCGATTGTTTCCAACCGTGTTGTGCAACATTCCCCCCTCCCCCGTGTGCTTACGCAGCTCTTCGGAGGCTTATTACCTCAGTAGCGGCAATCAGTCGGAAAACACTGACACAGGCTTATTTCAATAGAGACTTCAACAAGGAATAAGAGGGTATCGGCAGAAATGGGTAGCCGGAAGACTACATCTTGCAACCTTAACTTGGCGTGTATGCGATGAAAAGAGTCTCATCGCGCCCATCTGCTGATAACGCCGTCGTATAATCTTGTGTAACGTTTCCGCCGTAGAGTTTTCTGCCGAAGAAGCTCTCGTCACATTGCAATCACTGGTCGCCACGCAGCGCTAGTGCTGCCAGAAAATCGGTCTCCGCGCGACCAGCAGGTGCCTGATACTGCGCACTGCAAGTGCAACAGTCGCACAAAAAATAGCATCATGTCATTTCCGTCTGTAAAATTTTCCATCGGAAATTGATCTCTAAACAGCAAAAAAACATTAAAACTTCTCTTGGTTAATAGTTTAACGTTATTTCGAGGTTTTTGCCGACCGTTAAATCAAATTTTTTTTTACATTAGTCTTATGGGGAGTTGGACAGGACCAACGGAAATCAACGTTAGATCGAGAAAAACATTAAATCGAAGAACGTTCTGATACCTTTTATTGAGGAGTCAGGAATTAAAACTATTCAGGCCGTTTGAGCAATTAGTCCACAAACCTGCAAGCGTAGTCCTCTTCGATCATTTGTCATCTGGTTGATTCCTTCTGCTAGAATTTCTTCCAAAGACAATACTTCCTTTACGCTAGAATTATTCATCGGGTGAGACAGGAGCTTGTGAAGTACGGATCTAAGACCATGCGACGCAGCAACCGATACAGCACTGGAAGAATAAAACCAGAAAATTTGAGGTCACGATTATGCAAGAATGAGGTGAAAAATAACGAGGAGTCTCCAATTCTATGTTGACTTTCATAGATCAAAACAAATTGATTTGCACTGCGGTATCGATGCAAAATTTCAGAAAATATAAGAACTCTTGGTTTTTTTCCCTCGAATGCGGCTCCATTCATCGGATATAAAAATTGAAGGCAAATGAGTCTTTTAAAAGGACTAATTTAGAATTTCTTCAGACAACTGCTGGAATATTCAAAGCCATAGAAAGCGTTCAGCATGTAAATGTAACATCTGCAGTGGCGCTAACTTTACAGGAATTGAAAAAAACGTTCAAATTTAATGAGGGATCTTATGGCGAGCTTTTATCTTAGATCATGTATTTATTACCATTCTACAGGTTTATAATTTAGCTGCCCGAGTGTTACATGATAGTTGCAACAATCGAAATTTTTATTTTAAATGCTGTTAAATGCAACATTTTATTGCTAAGCCCTTGAAAAAAAAACAATGAAAAAAAACAACTATCTAAGAAGTCAAATTCCTGCGAGTCTGGCGCCAAATAGAGTACAAGATGGAAGGTCCTTCAGCCTGATGGATGTTGAGGGCGTAGGTGAGTTATGGCACGTTGTGATTAGACATAAGTCACTTGCGCCCTCGACAACCATCAGGCTTGAGGTCCGTCTGTTGTATATCTATTCTGTATGCCTGGTTGCATAACTAACAGCGTCATACTTGTGTACCTATATGAATAAACAGCCTATGCTCACTGGTGAAACTTCTCCTACTAATAGTAATACTTTCCCTAATAATAAATAATCAAGTTCAATACATAACACCGTCTATCCCTTACTCTATTTGGCCCCTGATTTTTATACCTAGTCCTTTGATTAAATGATATCAATCATAAAAATTAAGAATACAAAAGACAACCGGCTACTTTTGAAGTTAAATTCCAAAGAGTATAAACTGTTAAGCAAGACAAGAAGATATGATCAATACCTGAAGCAGCCCCTTTGAGCAGCACCGGAGTAACAAAGCGGATCTTTCAGCAAAGTCGAGAAGAAAGGGTGAGCTCCATGAGAGAGGAGAAGAGAAATGATTTCTAAATTTCCTGAAGCTGCTGCAACCTGAAGAGGAGTGATAGTGCATTTTTCCTCACTGAGCTTGGCTCCACCTTCAACATTAGCTCCTCGTTCCAGCAAAAGTTTTACGATGGCTATGTTCCCCTGAAGAGCTGCATACGTAAGTGCAGTCCAATGTTGATGCTCAGGATGGACGGCGGAAGAGCCCTGAGATAATACAAACATTAGGACACAAAATAAAAATGTTAGAAAAATAAGAAATTGGAAAATAATACAGTAAAGTGACAGTAGAGTGACAGAAAAAACGATTCCAAATTGTGAACATTTGCAAAATAATGTTGTTGAGTGCCTTCAATTAGAAGGATAGGCAAAATCAATACCCCGGAGCAGGAATATTTTCATACCCACAAAATTTAAGTGAGCTAGCTTTGATTTCATTCATTGACCTGATATTCAAAAGGTTCAATTAACATTTTCAATTAACATTTTTTCAATTAACATCATTTTCAATTAACAACACCCAACAAATAGACTGAGTACACAAAAAAAAAAAACTCACCTGACTACCTGGTGGAGGCGTTTCTAAATCAATATCACAACCAAATTCTAATAAATATCGTACAGTTTGTTCATCATTATTGATGCAAGCTAGCATAAGAGGGCTGAGTCCACTTTCATTTAAAGTATTGAGCTGAAAATTAAAAACACCAATATATATTACTATTAGCAATCGCCTCTCACTAGTGATGACTTGAATCCTAAATTTTCCTAAATCCGAGTCTAAGATGTAATCTGCTGACACTTGCTGGCTTGCTATGAAGCATTAAATGGATCTTGATTATACTTATGATGACTAGGTATCAATCATTATTTTAGACCTATGCACAGTGCCTCAGGCATAAGAGAGTAAAAAGGGCCAAAATCAGCCTTCATTTCAACCCTCCTTATGGAGTGATTTGATGATTACCGTATTTACTCAGGTAATTTGCAAGCCTTTATTTGAAAAAATTGGCTAAAATTTAAATTTTAATTTAACTTGTCTTGCACAAAGCCAACAAAAATATAAAAAAGAATGAAAATAAAATTCACAAGTAGCAAAAAGAAGGCTATTCTAGAAAAACCTGAAACTCCTGTAGAACTTGGGTTACCTTTGTCGCCGGTAGGAGTTGAATGGCGTGAGTGATCATATCCCTTGCAAAACCAGTAGTTAGTAATTTGAAAGCAACAGCAGTCTTCAGACGTCGTATACTTTCTGGATCTTTCGTTGGTCTGCGTATGTTTGTTCCATCATCAAACCTGTTGGACATTAATAAAAATTACAAAGTAAAAAGAGAGTTCACAATAATCTGATGTAGGTATAGTAATAACTATACAGGAGGAGAAATAATTCTGGAAAGATAGAAAAACTTCTCTCATACTCAGCCGAGTCACTAGGCTCTACAGATGCATCCCTTTCCTTTTTTTTTCCTTTCACAATCCCTCCCATCTCCTCACTTGCTGGCCGCACTCTCTGTTTTGCCTTGTCATCCATGCCTCATCTTATCTCCTCCCTCAACAAGTGTGGTCAACGAGTGAGTAGACGGGAGAGATGGCAAATGGAAGTATAGTTGTATCAATGCACGTAGAGCCTAGTGACTTGGCTGAGAATAAGAGCTGTATGAATACCACAGTTTACATTTACAAGAATACAAAGCACCTAGCAAATAGTTCCCCACTTTCAGACGCGAATATCTCAAAATCCTGTCATGGAAATTTTTTTGCCCGTGAGAGCTTTTCCTCCTGTGTCTATTTTACCCGACATATTTCAATTTCATCAAATTTGGCCAGAGCCAGTTTCTATAAGCCAAACCAACGCCTCCTTTTGTCAAACAATTTTTTACAAATTTATTTTTGAGAAAATTTTAAAAATTCACAAATTTTTTCCCCAGCAGAATCGGTAAAAACAATCATACCATTTCATTGTTGTATAGAAGCCGCTTATAAATTAAAATATCCTATTTCTGATTTACAGAATGATACCTAATACACCTTTAAATAATAATAATAAAAAAAAAGGATTTCAAAAGAAACTTATCACTAGTTGTTCCCATAGAAAAGGCAAACCCACAAAATAAAAAGTTTTTTGAACTGTCTTCATTGGTTCCTGAGAATAATGCTCTTAGGCCCTTTAAATCCAGCACTATTACAAACCCTTCTCACAAATTTTTTATCAATCTCAATAAATAAAGTAAACTTTTCTTGTTTAGTTTGATGTGCATAGTGATTTTTTTAAAAATACTTTTAAAACTATGTTAATTTGGTGGTACAAATTTGTACCATCAGGATACAACGGGTTAAACATGATCATGTTTTACATGAAAGGAATAGGGATGGATGAAATAATGATAAATAAATATGAAAAGGACGTTACCCCGGAGGTCTGATTGGACAGTCAACGCCTGGCAAGAGGAGTCTCGCAGCCTGTAAAACATCATCTTGATCAATCACTGATGAGCGCCTATACTCAGCATGCGCTGTTGTTGTGCGGACCCATTCAATTAGTGGAGGCAAAACAACGTATGCTCTTTCATAAACAAGTTCTTGGACCGGGCCTGGATGTTCCAGTTGCGAACAGCGCATGAAATAGAACAGCGCTTGGATGGCTTGCTGCGACCACATCATTGCACGGCTGCACAACTGGAAGGAACTTACTCGGTTGATGAGATCAGCCAATTCTTGAATCGACCCGACGCATGTTGTCAGGAGAGTCTGCTCTGAGCACTTGCCATAGCTAGTAGGTGGAGTTGATTCCCCATTCATGCTACAGACGCTTGCCCATCGAGGTAAAGTCAACGTACCTGAATTGGATCATACAAATACTTATCATCAGAAGAATTTACAATAACAACGGCGCAAGGGAAAACTAGATTTTAAAACAATCTAAAAGTTTTCTTTTGAACAATTATTGAATTCATTCAGACTTAGTTAGGGTTGAAGAGTAAAAAAACATTGTAGACCTGTAAATGGAAATTTCTCCCTGAAAAAGGAATTTTCAGAAAGGCCAAGAACCCACAATCTTCCTTACCTTTAAAGCGGTTGAAGTGCTACCTTTAAACTCAAAAAACCTTTCATGAGAGTTTAAGGGAGTTTTAAGGAAAAAAAGAAGGCAACTAACCATGAAAATCTCTCTATTCTCTGATAATTTAAAGGTTTAATGAACAAGTTTGGTTAAAACTTCTACAATCAAACTTTTTTTAAACTGAACTTGGTTAAAGCAAAGTTTCAAAATTAATTACCTGATGCTGTGCGCCCTGTATTTAAGTGAGCATTTGGTTGGAGCAATCCCCAAAGATCACCATTATTAGCGATGGAATGCTCAAACATAGATGCTGTTAACACTACATCCGACTTGCTAGGCAAACACTGAAGGATTATTTCCTCTAACAAATTTTCTAAAGCTGCAGTCATATAAACAGCAGCATACTCATGCACCAACTTTCCCAGCCGTACGTCTACCATCCAGCGATGGAACTTTCCTACAGAGAGATGTAACCCAGCGCGACTTGATTTGCTTTGCTTCAGCTGATCGCCAGAGACAGCAAACATTGCAGCTGATCTTAAACAAGCCTGAAAAGTTAGAAACACAAGGGATATGAAGATGGTCTAGCATTCCTTGGTTCATTTCATGAGATAAAAATCAAAGACTGTGAGTACAGTTAAACAACTTCAAACAGAAAGAAACCCGCCGATCAGAGATT
This sequence comes from Trialeurodes vaporariorum, assembly GCA_011764245.1. Taxonomy (NCBI): domain Eukaryota; kingdom Metazoa; phylum Arthropoda; class Insecta; order Hemiptera; family Aleyrodidae; genus Trialeurodes; species Trialeurodes vaporariorum. Next base: position 18,755,903 of record VMOF01000388.1, read on the forward strand.
CGTTGCATCCATTCTCTACATAGAGGTACAAGCAGAGCCATAAGTCCTGCGTCAACGATTCGACGCAACCCGAATTACACATAAAATAAACGCTTTCTTTTCTTTTGTTCTCTCAAGACCGAGCGAGGTTCGGGCTACGTGTAATGCGGGTTGCGTCGAATCATCGACGCAGGACTAATGGCTCTGCTTGTACACATAGGTAATGGATCTATTGCTCACCTTTTTTTTATTTCATTATATTATCTTAAAGCGCTCGATGAAAGGAACTCACAATATTTTTTAGACCACGTGAGCCTGAATTCAAAGTTGCAAAAATTTCGAGCGATTTGAGAAGGTTTGCATTAGGAGGGAAACTGGCAAATGCTGATAGCATAAAAAATCTGGTGGTCAGTACCCGAAAGTAGTCCATTAGCATGCCATTGCAACCATTGAAAAGTCTTGGGTTTTAAGGAAATCGAATGATCCATTTACAGTCTATGCCATTTCAGTCAACATTCTGGTAATGAGAACTAATAAATCTACAATCGGCAACACTGGCGTGAACCTATACTATTGAGAAGTCTGCAGTTTTGCACGATTACTGGCTTTTTCAAATTTGTTTTGCAGTGACTACTCTCAACTTATTGTCACTTTTTCTGTGTTAGAAAGGAAGGTTCAGGGGTTTTCATTGTTACCATAAATTTTTTTTTATGAAATTCTACTGTGAAATCAATTAAACCTGCCTTCACAGCAAAAACAAAGAACTACAACAAACGCATTAACTCAGATACAACTTCACGTTTCATGATGCTGAAAAGGTTACTGGAAACGTTGAATCAGACAGAGCCCTCTCAAGGGCTTTGCAAGCAATGCAATTGCACCAGGCCTCATTAACAAGGGGCTCCAAGAATCAATTGGTTTGATCAATACTTATTAGAAGGAATGAATTTGAAATCATTTTGGAGATGAAATATGTATCAAAACTAGACTTACTTTTATACATGAATCAGACAAAATGGGACACAAAATTATTCTCAGGGCACTAGAGACTTCATGTTTACCGCACATTCCAATTGGCTTGGCTAATCTTTGAGTTTCCCTTGCTATCCGGACCAGAGCTCTCTGAAGTAAATAAGATAACCTTGGTATCGTCTCCATGGCAACTCGCTCCATATTTTCTTTGACTCGGCCATTTTGAATGACTTTCAACACATCGTGATTCGTCCATGGTAAATTTTGTAACTCTACTAGCCTGAAATCGTAAAATAACAAAAATTAAAAATCATAACAGAATGAAGGAATAAATACCTAATACTACAAAAGAGAAATTTATTGGTATAAGGCCGACCCAGTGGAAATGATTTGCAAGCCTTGGACTTCTTTCTAAATTGCTTGAAAAAATTCTTATAATGTTGAATCAATTGAATTGTAAAACTAAATCCAAACGAAGAATAAAATAGCTTTCCTCTATTGACAAGAAGGAGTAGACGCAACAAAGCAGTAAAATTTCTGGAGGAACGAAAACCTGTAACATTTTTCAGTACGTAGCAGAGAGTCAACACAGTAATATTTTTTTTTTTTTTTTTCCAAGAAATTCCCCTACTAAGTGTATCTCATTCTTTTGATCTCAAGTCAAAAAACCTTAGTAGCCTTTCAGAGCTAACGTTCAGTAGTTAGTCCTATAGTGTTCCTACACACATTTTTAACCATTGAAAGGACTAATTTTATTCTTTTAGGGGTACTGAAAATGTTGAGCTTGGTGCTTGGTGGTCTATCAAAGAAGTTTTCAGGAATAAAATTTGGTCAGAAAATAGTGGGTGCTGGCAACATCACATTTGATAGTCACCAAATTAAATAAAACTTCATCAATAATTTTTCTTGCTGCTGAGGTAAAGACTTGGTTAGTAATTTTTTTAATTTGTTCTTATGTTCCAGAGTTTAAAGAAATGAAAATGATGACTGCAAGGAAACATGAAAGCAAACGCACCTATTATGCGATTCGACCCAAACAAACTCATCCGCACTGGTTACATTGGTGTTGATGGTTTCCAGCGATGAATGCCTCATGAGCCGTCGAACAGCTGGTTCACTACTTTCACTCCCACTTAAACTTGAATATGTTGAAGTTGAGTAACCGGCATTTGAAGTGTGTGATCGCATAGTCAACTGCTGGATGGCAAGCTTGATGTCTTCCAAACCGGAACCACATGGCACTAACTAATAAAAAGGGAAAATAAAAAAGTAACAATAAACCAACAAGAGAGACCAAAAATAAACCTTAGTTTTTTATTCCAATTTGAGCTGCAATATTGGCAACCTTTTTCTCTTTTTTTTAATAACAATTATTTTAACGTAGTCAACCTGGATCCCCCATCCCCCCTCCTCCTTACACTACTTGCAAGTCACTATTTTGATTATTTTGATTGTTCCTGTCAGTTTTACTTCCAACAATTCCAAGCGACTTGACCAAGCAAGTGAATAAACGAAGCCGAGAAGTCATGCGCTCATGTTTAGTAAATACTAGTTTGATACATTTTTCTCATAAACCTGCAATCGAAGTGACATTACACGTGGTATTTACGATGGGCCAATTTCCAACTTTTTCTACGACAAAACCAAATAACAATTCCAACGTAAAATCATGTGATAAAGCTCCACTCATCAAGTCAAACAATGCATTTTAGGAAACGCAAGACTTTAAACTAGGTATTCATTTTAAAAAAACAAAATATGAAGGCTTTGTTTCTAGTAACAGTCACTGCCAGCAACCTTAAACTGCACAACACCTGACAGTTGATGACTTGCTTGATATCAGGCTGGCGATTCAGAAATGTTCGCAGGATTAAATTTACACCTCTGAACCTACTTCTCACACCTTTTAAAATAAAAATACCATCAGGTTAGTTGGTAATTAATTGAGTTCTTGAATGATTTTCAACTGTGAGGAAATTCAATACTTTGACAGAGGATTTGAACACTTTAACAAATAAATTTAGTGCTTAAACAGTTGTCACTGAGGTAGTTAGGGAAGCTGCTTGACTAAAAAAAAAAAAACCTATCTCCCTTTCTGTCTCTCACTCAATAATCACCAAGCAGCAATCTCACCCAACACTCCGCTCAGAATTTTTTGCTGATTCATAAAACTTCTACAGAGCTCCCAGATTCAGAAGTCTTTGATTAGTGGAAATACAAATAGTATCTCATAAAAAACCTTTCTCAGGAAAAGACTATTGAACTCTAAAAAATTGAACAGAGATCAATTTCATGCATGGATTTTAAAAAAACATATCAATACATTAAAGATCAATCCATTGTGAGTGATTGAGACTCGTGAAGTTGAGTGACAAGCGCCTGATGCACCTAGCCATCCCAAAACCAGACAACATCATTTCTCCTTCACTCTTTTCCTCAACAGTCATCGATCAACTCAAATTGCTTGTGAAGCCCATGCATACTTCAAACACTACATCAGCATATGTTTCCTAGCTCCTTGCCTCTGTCAACAATGCTGTTGCATCAGCAGCTCATTTCTCAAATTCGCGATAGAACTCTCCTCTTTTCCCCGTCCTCTATCCTAGGGCCCTCACATCGCATTAAAAATAATGGCTTAATTTTATTACAACAGTGAATCCAAATGATGTACAAATAGTCAAAAAAATTCCATTAAAAAACAAAACCAATAATTTGTTTAAAGTTACAAGTTTTTCATTAATTTCCATACCTTGGCAGGTGTTGCGCGATGACGGACTCTTGATTGCATAGGTTTCCTACTCGAACGATTTTGATTTGGCATGACACTCGCCGACAACCTCTCATCCTCCGGTACTGAGTTGAGGGGGCAGCAATAATGTTGATATTTATCCACCGGAGGCGAGGAACTTGTGTGCCCATCAGACATGCTGGCATGGCCGGACGACCTGTTGTCATCTGATGAGCTGCCATTGTAGTCACGCCTCTGAAAAAGAGAAAATACAGATGCTGTTTATTGTTAGGGCATGAATTTATTAGCAATACAACTAAAATACAGGACAAAACTGGATGAAACTCACATTAGCAGAACCTACAACTGAAGGTGGAACTTTTATGAAGAATTAATTTATAATTAATAATAGTAGGTACTAGCGGAGACAAAGATGCCTAGCCAAGGTATGCAATAAGCAATACACAGCATCCCATTCAACGCATGTATTAGGTGTGTTGCGTGTTGCATACTCTGGCCAGGTATCTTTGTCCCTGCTAGTATATAAAATTGTGATGATATTTTAAATTCATCCTTGGGTCAATTGAAATTTGAAAGAGACCCCCACTGCCCCACCTCCAAAATGTGCACAAGCAGAATCCGCAACGGTGGATCCAAAAACTCGCCAATACATTATGGTTGGTCATAAATGTTTGGTGCGTGTTAATCCCCAAAAATGTTGAGACCTCTCGGATTAGCACTGAAACCTAAGATGGTGAAATATGCTTATTATCTACTTTTTCTTGCATTAACGAATGCAACTCGCATTGTTTCATTTCTATGCCTGAATTGCTTTAGTAAGAATAGGGTGTAAATCATTACTTTATTTTGTTGTCTAGTGCAATTTAAATTGATTGCATTGAATTTATGCTCATGTATTTGAACAAAAATTGAACTTGCATTATAAAAAAAAAAAAAAAAAAAAAAAAAAAAAAAAAAAAAATTAACTAAATTATTAACAAAAAAGATTACAGTGCCACTAGCCACTAGTAAACTTATAAAATGGAGACATTTTCTGCTGAAAATCCTTACCCCTAGGAAAAAGAAGATTAGTAGAGTAGATTGTTTTCTTTATTTTCCTATCAACTGTTACCTTCTTTACTTAAACTGCTGTCCCTGCATTGTACCCTATATTTTCTTCATTTTCCTAACACCCTACCAGTGGCGGATCTAAAAATCTTTCAGGAGGGTGGGAGGGAGAAAAGTCCAAAATTTCCTGAGAGATCACTTCGTAGACAGTGTAAAATTTTGATTCAAAGGTGGTCCTGGTCTTATTACACACCCCCCCCCCCTCCCACGATCCACCGCTGGATTCCACGGACAATGGAATGAAATGATGGAAAACCAATGGCAAATTTTTTATTACCCGTTGCCATTTTAACTTGTTTAAGAAATGTAGAAAATTGAACAAACCTGCAACAGTCTGAGCTCGTCAACACTTGGATGATGATGCAAAAGTGATCCAAGAGCATTCTTCCTTCCACCGCTCAAAGAATTATTCATTGCGGCAGTCATCTGTTTGATTGAAACTGGCGTTGATGACTTCCTCTGCTGCGGACTATGATTACTGATATTATTCGCAATATTTCCATTACTTGAGCTTCGGCCTGTATTCAGCTGGTAAATCTTACTTTTGGGAGGCGAGCAGGATAGATCCCTATCTCTTCCGCAACACCTGTCTGGTCCGATGGGAGGTGATGAAACTGTTGAGGTCACCTCAACGACGCTCCCCGGTGTACCCCTTCCAGCAGCTGCCACAGAGGGGACTGAATGGACAGAGGCAACAGATGAAGAGGACGCATCTTTGTCCTGAGGGATTATCAGGGGTACAATGATTTCAACAGGGGTCACAGAGAAAGGAGCTTTCCCAAGCGAAGTTAGGTGAGAGGCAGATGAGGAGAGGCTGGTCGTTTCACGTGAGGTCACTAGCGAGGATAATGCTTGAGAACTACCGTTCAGCTGTAAAAAAAAATAAATAAAAAAGTAAATAATCAGAAAAAGCACAAATAATTGCAAAAAATTAGCAATTAGTGGGAGGGGAGGGGGCAAAGAGGGCGCCCCCCCCCACCGCTTGGTCAAGAAGGGGGAGAAAGAATGAAAAAAGAAAAGGAGGGTCACCAGGGGGCAAAAATACTCCCCCTCCCCCTTTCACGAGGGCTAGATCCGCCCAAGGAGTGAATGAATGAATTCGGGGGTTGAGAGAGAGTGAACCTTGCCGCAGTTGACTCGGGATGTAAAAATGAGAGGCATGAATGAGTTGGAAAAGTTGCCTACTTTTATTTTTTAAGGCGCTAACAAGTCTCACGATCTAAAAACTAGGAAATTAATTTCAAGGAAGAATCGAAATCTGAGTGAGGTAGTAAGCAAATTCGATGGAATGTTACGGAATAAAGTATCTACGGCCATTTTTCATTTGATCCAGAACGCTGGGAATTTTTGTTTTCACTTGGAACTGGGTCGTCTCATTACTCGTAAGGCATTTGAGATTTACCTTGTTTGGTGTCGCCGGTTTCGGTAGCAGGGGCTCAGAAGAGGTTTTTGAGTTGACATATGGAACTGATTCTCGACTCCCGCTGTTGGTTCCTCCAGGCCTGCAACAATATCAATAGACAAGTTATATTTTTGGGGGAAAAATTCATTTTCGAGATTACGAAGGTGTGTGAGAAGAGAACAAATCAAAGGCATACACAGGGTGTCCCAAAAGTCATCGTAAATATTTTTACCACGTATTTTTGGGGTCAAAATAACTAATAAGACTTTTATTTGTCTGTGAACATGTGTCCGAAAATACCCCCCCCCCCCCCCCGAGCTGCAGCCCCCCAAAGTTGTCCACCGATAGTCCACCGTTGAACTTAGTTGAACTCACACAGAGCTCGACCGATAGTTCCGTCACCCATGTACTGTTCGAACGATGAATCAACATAGCATGAATGATTGGCCCGCTGAAATGATTGTGAGAGCACAGTCGGGGGACAAAAAGAATTTCAGGCGACTCCTTGAGGTAGGCCACCTGCAATGCTTAAAAATTAATTGAGATAAGTATTGCAGGTGGCCTACTTCAAGGAGACGCCTGTCAGCTTTTTGTCCCCACCGTACAAACACAGCTGAAAGCATGCGCGGATTCAGCAATTAGACTCTCTCTCTCTCTCTCTCTCTCTCTCTCTCTCTCTCTCTCTCTCTCTCTCTCTCTCTCTCACTCACTCTCTCTCTCTCTCTCTCTCTCTCTCTCTCTCTCTCTCTCTCTCTCTCTCTCTCTCTCTCTCTCTCTCTCTCTCTCTCTCTCCGGCCATTTGCACACATGTGTCAGAAAAGGACGGAGATAGGGGCTAAAGTCACGTGATGACCCCCTCTGCCATCCTTTTCTAACGCATGCGTTCAAATGGCCGAAGAGAGAGAAAGACAAATTCCTGTATCCGCCCATGGCTGAAAGCAGAGCGACAACCGGACGCGCGACGGTTATAGATGCGGCAACATCTACTGACCTGCAGGCATTGCTTTTTAAAGATGGCACGCACAGAATTCTTTGGTCGGGCTCACGCGGTCATTTAAAAAGAAAAAGAGAAAGAGAGGAAAGGGAATACGAGAAGATGTGGGGGGGGACTCGTTCCTCTCGTAGCACTACGGTCAAAGATCGTCAAAATATGGCCAAAAATCAGAAGATGAATTTCTCATCAATCTATCTTTTATGAAGTTTCAAAACCAATTTTAGTCACAGAGAACACTTTAACCAAATCATTCAAGGTGTGATACAATGGCAAACTCCCGAAAATTTTAATCCGATAGATGGCGTTGCTTGTCGCTGGCTCCGAAAATAGCCGTTTTTTGACGGTTTTCGGATTTTTTCTCTGAACAGACGAATAATAGACAAAAAATCGGAATGTCAGCGCCTGCTAAATTTTTTGCTTGATTTTTTGAGCCATAAACGGGCCAAATTGGTTCTAGAATACAGGCGTAACTATGCAAAGAAAAAATCATATGTAATTTGGAGTTGTATCAGTAAAGATTACAGGTGAAACAGAAACCTGTAATCTTTACTGAAACAACTCCAAATTACAAATGATTTTTTCTTTGCATAGTTACGCCGTTATTTTAGAACCAATTTGGCCCGTTTATGGCTCAAAAAATCAAGCAAAAAATTTAGCAGGTGCTGACATTCCGATTTTTGCCTATTATTCGTCTGTTCAGAGAAAAAAGCCAAAAACTGTCAAAAAACGGCTATTTTCGGAGCCAGCGACAAGTAACGCCATCTATCGGATTAAAATTTTCGGGAGTTTTCCATGGAATCACCTTAAGGTGAATCTTCAGCGTTTAGTGCCGATTTCTGCCACCAGAGCGCTACCATTCGATGAAAGTCAAATTACAGGCCGAAAGTAATTTATTTTTAAAAAACGGAGTGTCGGTTGCGAAATAATCATCTGAGGACTGTCTCTGCAAAAAATCTCGTCAATAACTTCAAAAATAAGGCTGAAATGACCAAAAAATGAAATATCGCGAATCGATTCTTGTATCGAAATGCGATATTTCATTTTTTGGTAATTTCAGCCTTATTTTTGAAGTTATATGACGAGATTTTTTGCAGAGACATTCTTCAGATGATTATCTAGTAACTGACATTCCGTTTTTTTAAAAATAAATTACTTTCGGCCTGTAATTTGACTTTAATCGAACGGTAGCGCTCTGGTGGCAGAAATCGGCACTAAACGCTGAAGATTCACCTTAAACGATGATATTTTTTTCACTGATTTTTGGCCAATTTTTTTTCGATGACAGACCATTGTGGGTAGATATGAGCAAAAATTACAGCCGAGCGCCTTAACGGCCCTAACGAGCGCGCATTTCTGAACAAATCACATATTCCCATTGGCATTGCCCATACACGGAGAAATTAAGAGAGGAAGAGATTAACGCGATTTTTTTTTTTTTAAACTTTTCTTCTTCCTCCCTCCTTGAATCCTATTCATCTACCTCCTGCTTTTAATCTTCCAACTTCGGAAGAAGTGCAATCATAGGAGCGATGAAATCATGTAGAAAAATACGGCGTAAAATAAAATGGAAGAAAAAAAAAGTAAAGAAAAACAAGTGGGGATACTAATTGCAAGTAGCCCTAGAAGTGGTCTAAGTTGGGTGAACTTTAATGACACGTTGCCAGGTCAAAGAGAGAAGATCTTGAAATTTTCGAGATTGCGGTGTCTTTCTAAAAAAAAAAAAAAAAAAAAAAAAAAAAAAATTCCCCCGGAAATGGCGAAAACCACTGATAACACCGGGCACTTATATTAGATTGGCACATTCTCCTTTTAACGGGAGAATATCCTCAAATTGGGTGGGAGGAGGAGAGGAAGATAAACTGTCACTGAGGTCAGTTTTCGTGTATTAAAGTGTGTCTCTACTGCTATACTATATGTTCGGGATAAGAAGTCCGATGGGAAGTCAGGTAAAAACGCACTAGTTACTTTGCAACGCAGCGGTTTCTCGGCTTTCTATTCTTCCCCGCAACGTCCTTTCAGGAGACCGGCCTTTCAGACCCTTTTAGACAAGACCCTCAAAGACAATACCGTGAACTGACCAATTTATATAGTCTTTTGAACGCCCACTTGAAAATTAAACTTTTGCGGCATTCGCGAATTTTGAATAACTGAATTTAAATTCTGCTCGAGGTGCAGAAAAATGATACCCAACGGCGGTTCAAGGAGTAATTTTTCAAAGATTTTGGCATTCCAGATTGAGTGGTTCCAAGAAGCTGTAATCTTTGAAAAAGTACACATTGAACCGCCGCGCCGTTGGGTATCATTTTTCTGTGCACGTCGAGCAGAATTTAAATTTAAAGTCAGTTATTCAAAATTCGCGAATGCCGCAAAGTTTAATTTTCGAGTGGGCGTTCAAAGGTCTATATAAATTGGTCAGTTCACGGTATTGTCTTTTTAAATCAAAAGGTCTAAAAGGCCGGTCCTCCTGAACGGACGTAGTGGGGAAGAATCGACAGGCGAGAAACCGCTGCGTTGCAATGTAGTGCGTTTTTACCTGACTTCCCATCGGACTTCTTATCCCGAACAGAGTATAGATAGATACTATCGTCAGTAGCGTTGCGTAGAATCTATGGAGCTGCGCCTGCATTTTGACCATTGAAACGCATGAATTAGGTCGAGCAATAGGAGGTTCACGGTGCACTCCCTCAAATCGATGTATTGCGCGGGTTTACATGGATGACATGCAAAGTTGCCAGATTAGACACGACGCGACGCTGTGCTGGCTGTCGTTAATCAGTGCACTGTCTCTATTTTTCCTGACATTGAGACCGCAGAATACCGCAGTTAAAGCTAAGTAGATTGAGCCTTGAGTTTGTGGTGAAACTTTTTTCACCGGAGGGGAAACAAAAATATCGATCGTTGCTAGTGTTATTTTGATTAAAGCAGAGTAGGTATTACCACGAGCAAAACAAGGTGTGGAAACCCCCCCCCCCCCCCCTCCAAGCTAACTTTAGAAAAGTTACGGATAAAATTTAAGAAAAAAAATGGTGAATATTAAAGTTCACGGGAACTATTTTTCGGCATATCCAATATTTCCGGGGACGCCCTGGGTTAGATGTCACTCGCAACTAAACATTTTCAAAAGGCAACCCCCATTTTGCAACACCTTGTTCGAATTTGACGTAAACTGACGGTCGATACCATTTATCGTTAATGATATATCGAAGGTTAAAGTTCGATGTGGACCCATTTACAAAAAATCATTACTCCCATTTGAAACGTTGGACATTAAAAAAAAAAAAAAAAAAAAAAAAATCAAAGTACTCTAAAAAGCAAGTATTTATTAGATAAAAATACGGCGTTGACACAAATTTTGGTCGATACCATTTATCGTTAATGATATATCGAAGGTTAAAGTTCGATGTGGACCCATTTACAAAAAATCATTACTCCCATTTGAAACGTTGGACATTAAAAAAAAAAAAAAAAAAAAAAAAAAAAAAAAAATCAAAGTACTCTAAAAAGCAAGTATTTATTAGATAAAAATACGGCGTTGACATAAATTTTGTCAAAATTGGGTTTTGGGACCCTCTCAAGTTTTTAAAGTCCCCCCCCCCCCCCAAGTGAGGAAGAGCCTTACCTCAAAAATTCCGAAGGGATACCCCTAAAAAAGGGCATACAAAACTGAGCAGTTTCGCGAAATCGGAAGTCGAAATTCAAGCAAGTACCAACTATTAGATCCATCTTACAATTAGATATCAAATTTAAAAGTTCGACATCTTTTCTCAAAACTATAAGTAACCAGCCAATCTCTAGGGGAAAAAACCCCTATCCGGGTATTTGGGGCACCTGTTTTATATACCACCCATTGAAAGCCACGCAATGAGTCGACTCATTGGAGAGCACTATCTGTTTACTGAACGGTTTGATATTTTTCATAGGTGTATGATATTGTTCATAAATAGACGAAATGCAATGTTGCCGAGTTGTAAGGTACTTTACGTAGTATTTATTATTGAAACCAGAGTCCACCATATCAATCAATATAGACCTATTGATAAAATTGCTTTTAGCAAAAGTTGCAAAAATTGGGAAAAAAGTTTTACATCGTGTTGAAAATTGAAACAATTTGGGAAATTTTCCGCAAGTTGGCAACAGTATTAACAGAGGATGTTTTGGGTATAAAATAAAATCGAATGCACGGGGAATTTGAACGAGTCATTTTTTAAATCAAATCTTGTCCGAGAACGATTTTATCAGACACGAGAAAGATTAGAGGGGCGAAGGGGGAAGGAGTTTAAGGGGACGTTTTTCCTCATTTTTAGTATTTATTACATTTTTTTACCTCTACTATGGACTAAAGCACACCTTCCTTGACTCGAGCATGGGGAATTATTGCGGGCCTCAACCCGTTGTCTTAAATACCTACCGCCCGCATACAAATAATCCCATTCCTCTGCGATCATAATCCACAGTCGATTGAGAATCCAACAAGAAACGACACATAAAATATGTGATCGTGCTGGAGATGGATTTGGTTTGATTTAGAGATCTCGTTGCTTAAAAAAACACGGGTTTTGGAATGAGTTTAATTTGAGAGTTTGCTTTGCTGAAAGAAGTATCATAGCCAGTGGCGGATCCACGGGGGGGGGCACGGGGGCACGTGCCCCCCCCCCCCCAGAAGCCTCAAATTTTGTCTTTCCTCAATAGAAAATATCCCGAAATTGCTTTCAACGACGCTTCAAATTTCAACATTTCACAGGCGTGCCCCCCCCCCCCCCCCAGAAAAAATGTCTGGATCCGCCACTGATCATAGCCCGGAGTTTTTGCGATAGATCATAGGCGCCCGCAGCGTTGGGGCAAGGGCAATTCTTTTTTTTTTCGTTTTTTCAAGCGGAAATGCGGAGCTTTTAAAATGTCATGCACCATCGTTTTTCTCAATTTTTTAGGTAGGAAGATATCCAGACATTTGGAAAGAATGCAACATCCTTATTCTTTGTTTGGATCGACGGTTTACACTGATTGTGAAAAAAACATATTACCAGAGGCGCAACGATATGTGAACCGAGATAAGGTAAGGTTACCATAATTCTAGTGTTTTTATACCATATAGTTCTTGAAAATGTTGAGGAAATGCTGGTATACTATGACCATATTCTGAGAGTTACATCAGATTTTTCAAATAAAAGTACTATAGACTCTCTGCGCTTCACAAATCGTCGCACTTCTGATAATATTGATACTTAGAATATACGAATTATTTTTTTCAGTGTAGGATAAAAAGAAATATTTTCAATCGTCCGCAATGGGCGGTTAATTTTGACGCGCAGTGTTGGTGGGAATGCATGCTCTACCATGTTGCTGTATAAAAAAAGGGTGAAAACGATCTACCCGCCTTTTACCTAGTGGTTTCACCAAAGTACACGGCTGAAATCGGCACTACTCGGTAAAGATCTACCTAAAGCCACAGAATAATACAATCAGAACGGAAACTCCCATGCATAAGAGCCGATGGAAGCAAGTTTGGAATTTAACGGCACAATAGGCAACGCTGCGGTCCTATATCCCAACAAGACGGACGTGTGTGATTTGTGTTGAAACTCATTTATTTCTGTAAATTCTGGAAGGAAATCTTAAGTTTCCGGCCTCACTTTTATTCTATTGACATTTCAGAATGAAAATTTCGAGGATCATGTCCTATATTTTTTTTTTTCGCGCGCGAATTCAGATGTAAACATCCTATATCCCAACATGGCGGACGCGAAATGAATTTGCTTCAAAATCCGACAAAGTTTCCGTTCTGGTTGTATTATTCTGTGCTAAAGCTTCTTTACTTGCGGCGTGATTTAAGCTTGATGATTTTTGGCCACCAGACCAGTAATTTAAGCCCACTGTGCAGCACATTCGTGCCACCCTGAAATTCCTCGCCGACTATCTATACAACAGTTCTACATCAAAACAACTGTCGAAAATTATACGCTTCGCTATTAAACCAGAGATGATCCAAAGTGGAGGTGGGGGGGGGGGGGGGAGCGCAGAGGGCCGATCGGCGGGGGCCCCAATTCAATACCGCCCCGCCCAGTCTTCTCTTGTAGTCGGTTTATCCAATGTTGCCGGTATAACAGTTGCACCATATTTTTACGTACATGCTTAGCACAAACAACAACAATTTATTTTTGCTCCCTGTCAGGTAGAATTCGATAAAAACTAACTATTTATTTCAAAATGCGGTCTTTAATAAAACTAATAAAAAAAAAACGACAAATTGTACCATGTCCCAAAAATCAATGTTTCCATCCAATGAGCGACGATCCGAATCGAGTTCAGAATAAAACCAACGACCATCGATCATATATATACAAACGATGAAATCAATTTGACCACGCACTTGAAAAAATATTTTGTCGTTCAAGAAAGGATGAAAAGAAGAAAGGAGGGTCTGTGATATTTTTAATGGGGACAAAAAAAAAACCAGTTTGATTCAATAATGTTTCGAGCAGCCTTTTATAACAGAAAGATACCGGAATCAATCATTTTTTTAACAAATTATTTAAATTGTTTCAAAGATGGCTGTTTGCTTCGGTCCCACTACATAGTGCTATTAACCAAAAGATAACGCAGAGGGTAAAGGTGAAAGAAAAGAAAAAGAGAAAGAGAAATAAAAAATTTTTACTGTAGATATATTTCGTCCTGCCTATAGTGTCTTGGTGCCAGGGAAAAAAGGAGCAATCGGGTCTGATGAATTAACGCTAGGATTTAGATGAACTACATTCTACCGATCAATCGATTAACATATCTTAGATTAAATCTCTTTCTTCAATTACCTACGAAAAACACGTCCATTAGACGAATCGAAAGCTAGATTGCATGTTTGATCGACTTGATATTAAATGCATTTTTTTTTTTTTTTATCTTTCTCTTTGGAAAAAAAAAACAAAAAACAAAAAAACAAACAAAAAAACCAAACAGAAACAAAAAACAAGGAAAACCTATACAGTCTTGCCTCTTTGTTTTTTAAGATTATTCCTCTAATGCAGAGTTTCGAACTTTTCAAAAACTTATCATAGACATTTCTTTGGCCTATGCGAACTTTCGCTCATGAGGACATCGAATCATATTCGAAGCTCATCGAAAAGTTTTCGTGCGCCAGTTGCCACCAGGGATGCGCAGGGCCCTTTCCAGCCTCCACACTGAAAAATTAAAGTGCGAAAGCCAAAAAATGCTAAATTTACATCCTAGAACAAAGAACCAACCGCCCGGGCTGCGGTATTTCTACACGTCCTAGGATGTAAAAGCATATTCTTGTTCACGGAAAAAAAAAAACTACGGTGAAAATAACCATACGGATACCTGATTTTGGCACCTGCTAGATGTTATGGTATTATTAACCAGAAGTATACCATGTTTTGACTAGGTACTAGGTGATGTTACCTGATTGCATGTCGAATTTACTCAAAGTATCGGTAAATGTACCATACTTCTGGTCAAGTTTACCATAACATCTAGCGGGTGTCAAAATCAGGTATAACCGCGTATGGTTATATTTTCAAAGTAATCTTTTTTTCCGTGTTGGCACACATTTTTTTAACAAACGGGATGTTCATTTAGCACATTTTTTCCCCCCGTGTAAGCTGATGAGAGTTTGAAGAATCACTCATCACGAAAATGCGCCTTCAATATTAAATCCTTGTTTCCAGTGGCGTCGCGTGCCATCTGGCAACAATGCAACTGCTCCATTTAAACTCATTAAATATATCGAATTTTCCTTGTGCACTGTGCACCCCCTGAATTCGATCTTTTACATGAGTTTAAATGGATAGAATACATTGTTGCCAAATTGCACGCAACTCCACTGCTTGTTTCAGACAATACTAACCTGAACGAAGGCTCAAAATCCAGGTAATCTTGATTTGAATCGTGGTCTTGGTCCGTTAATTTCTGGCACATGATGAAATTTCGATTGTTGGGTTCGTTTCCATCGCAGATGCACGCAGAGGAGAGGAACGCGGGCGATCCGATATCGGCCAAAGCGGAACAGAGCCGACAACTACAATTTGCCCAACACACATTTCGAAATTCCCGCGCATCGACAGCACTTTCCAAAACCATTCGCGCTTTCATAGCGGTAACGAATACACAGCGAATATCAAATATTCGACCGACATTACGTATGGGGATCTAGCTCATTCACATAAATAAAAAAATCAAATGTTCATCATCAATACGATTTTTTGTTTCCTGATTGTCAATTTACGACCGAGAAATTTTGGAGGGTGTATTGATGGTATAACCACGCCACAAACTGTAAGAGCTATCCAAATACTGCGTTTACGCAGGTTCAGTTTGACTTTTGCAGTAATATAGCATTGTGTTACACTCCGCGTCAAGAAACAAAGGTCTTCTCTCAGGTTGTCATAATCCATAGAGTGTGCCTGTCGTTGCCCGAAAAAAAAAAAAAAAAAAAAAAAAAAAAAAAAAAAAAAGATTATGGTCCAGTGGGATTTGCTGAAAATGTCACTTCGGTAGTGACCAGGGCTTTAACCCCTTTTGGACCAAGCCCGAATATACTCGGTTTTCTCCTCTAGTCTATTTCACATTGTTCCAGTATCAGGATTCCGAATAAACACGATTCTCGATGTAGTATAAAAAGATAAGATTTCGTCTGGCGCCTTCAATCCGTCGTATATGCAATTCCAACTCCCCCGAGTACGAACAGTTAACTACCTTCCCTACACAAACGGAAAAGTGACGTTCATGTGAACAAACCTGGTCCTTAAAGGGTTAAACCCGAGCATTTGATCAACTGGTCCAGGTCCAAGAGGAAGTGAGTCCTCAGAATCCGGGACCAGGTCCATGAAAATACTTTGGATCCGGTTCTGAACCGATTTTCGAAGGGTCCAAGTATAAACTACCAATAAATTTGTACCTCACAACCTGTGACATCTGTCATTTAGATTGCGACCGTGTGAGTGGTTGTATCGATAAATCGATCTACAAAGAATAAGATCCTTCGCGATATGAGTAATTTCGCTACTGCACATGACCGGTAAGTTTAATTTGAAAACGCAGGCGTCGAAGGTTTCGACATGATAGAAACATTGGAGTAGCTAACGATACGATACATCGAACCCAGAGCAACAGCCTTTGCGATAAAAGGAATTACGATCATGCGTAAGACCCTCGTCTGCGAGATCAACACGCGTTGGGTCATAGTCCGCAGATCACATCTGCGAGCATAAAAAAATACGACATTTTTTTCATGTTTTTCAATGCGATTATAGAGCTCGTTTCAGAAGTGTAGGCGGACCAGAACCATAATCTTTGGCGAATTTTCAACTTTTAAGCCTTCAAATCAATGCCGAATTTGCCCCTGACTTTATTACTTTGTGTTTAAAGTTTTCCTCGTTGAAAAGTGAACACTCAATTTCATTTTTATTCATTTTCATCGAGTAATATTAGAAATAACGTTGACAAATTCCAAAGATTATCGGTCTAGGTCCGCCTACACTTCTGAAACGAGCTCTACCAACACCCTCCTCCCCCGGATAGAGGGGAGTTAAAAAGCGCAGATAAAGAGGCAAGGTGAGGCAAAAAAAAAAAAAAAAACAGCGCGCGGACGGTGTATACCGTGGGTACTTGCAGGCACAAGCTCAGAAACTCGCAGAGCAGCCGAGGCTTGCTGACACTAACGGTAAAAAACGGAAGGAATTTGCGCACTGCAACACTCACTCATGTGCATATACGAACACACATTTACATACTCACAACAAACAGAGCCTCCCTACAAATTCTAGCGACAAAACAAACTAAAAATCGATTAATTTCACATATTCTATTGACACGCGTTGAAAATATGTGATTCAATCCTCTCAAGGACACTTAAATAACGAATGGACGGTGGATGAATTACGAACATTGGCCACGTTAATCGCGAGGCTTTCGTCAAAGGACCTTATTCAAAATGGGCGAAATTGGCCCATGACGGATTTTCACCGGTTTTTAGTATGGGAAAGAGGAACATCTCAGGAGCACGGAGATGGCCAGTTTTTTGCTGATAGCCGCCTGTGAGCAAAGGGGGCGGGCAGGGGGTCCAAGTCAGAACCTTCATTCACCCAGAACTTTTGAACGAAACAAGATATTGAGATGCGGTTTGAGTGAAAAGATAGAAAATGGAGAGTGTTCTTTATTTTCATAGACACGCGGTTTTGCGTTTTCATTGATTTTTTTCTCAAAATATGCTTATTTTTCTACTTTTTTTAAAATAAATAAAAAAAAAAAACTAATTTTGGACTGTAATGAATAGAGGGACTAAACGAATCTGTTCAAATTATTTCCGTGAAGAAAGCTAAAGAAATAAGCTATCAAACGGCGCAAACCGCGTTCCGGGGAAATGTTTTGTTATTGCGATATACAGCGCTTCAAAGTTGATAGTGAAGCGTCGGTGTAGGTGCGCGAGGCGCGCGTCGGACGCGACCCTATCAACTTCGATTTGAAGCGCTGTAGCAGTGTAGCGAAATTCGTGTTGCGTGTTGTGGAATTCGTGGTGGAATTGTTTCATGGGTTCCCCCATATGACATTTTTGTACAAGGGACCCCTAAACGCAAACAAATCAAATAAAAATCGCCTGTTGATGTTCTTTCATGTAAAGAAAGTTCAAAATGCTTGCGTCAGCAAATTGAATACATGATGAGGACGCAGACAAGAAGATTAGCAAAAGGATGCGACAGTTCGCAGCCAAAAAATGCAAACAAAACTTAAACTCACACTGAAAAAAAAAGGATGCTAAAAAAATGTGCGACAGCCAAAAAAATGCTAAATTAACATCCTCGGACGTAGAAATAACAGCCACGACGGTTATTTCAACATTTCTACGTCCTAGGATGTAAATTCAGCAAAAGTTTGGTTGTCGCACATTTTTCCAACAACAAGGATGTTAATTTAGCACCTTTTTTTCAGTGCATTAGGACACGGGTGACGTGGTATTTATTATTTTGGGCGAATTTCAGCTAGGCGACGCGAGGCTATACACACTGTATTGCTGTTTGTGAAAGGTGAATAAAGCTATCTGAGGATGTTTCGAATTTTATTGCAGAGTGCAGAGCGGGTTAAGTCACGCATGCAGGGACATAGCTTAAATACAGTCTTACGTGCAACTTACGCGCCCGCTACGGCTCGTGTAGCGTGCATGCCGCACGGCGAAAATCGCAGGGAACGACGCGATCGTTGCGAGGCGCAAGTTTGGCGAAAGAGCGGAGCGCGAGCGGGAGCGTACGTAAACGGATTCACGCACGCGCGAACGCGTCGCTCCACTTGAAGAGAGGCCCGCGCATTCACCTCAGTAATTAATCACGACGCATCAAAAAGCCGGCATTCACTGGTGATGATGCCGCGTGGGGGGGGGGGGAGTTAATTACCCCCTCGCCTTCTGATGAGATCTCCATCCTCATACGTCTTGGTGCAGGTTCAACTCGCATTTCATTTGTAACTCTTATTGAGTATTTGATTTCTTCATTTTAACTCTAAGGAAGTTTAAACGAACAAAGTGAAAAAAAAAAAAAAAAAAAAAAAAAAAAAAAAAAAAAAAAAAAAAAAAAAAAAAAAAAAACACAGAATGAAACCAACGCCGGATAAATAAAGTAACCGAACAGAAACGAACTGCGCCTCGTTTGACCATGGGCTGAGAAATAATTGAACCCCCAAAGACAGTTCATTTTGAATATTGAAGAATGCACGTGGAGCTGGAGTGCAGAGGGCTGCTTTGATTACACGAGGGTTTGCTATACTTATCTCGAATTCTTGACCGCCGAAACTATAATGTTTACAAAATTATCTACATGAGAAAAATTTCTTTTGACGCTTCTAAATCGATGGGTATGCAATTCCCACGCCTCGAGTCTGAAGAGTTGCGTGGAGGAAAAACGAGATAACTGTTCCTACTTGATGGAGTTGGAATTGCATACCTCTCAAATTGAAGGAGCGTTTGCTACTGCTATCTCCTTAGATTCATGGCATGACGTGAAAGTCTACAACTGACATGCAAATTCTCACTGACAGTGAGTGCGTATTTTTTTACCAATAATGGATCGAGCTTGCAATTTTGACCCGACAGGGTCACATTGCAAACCGCAAGGACCAATGCACCGTGAGGGTGTGCTTATATGAAGGATCGTCTCGTAATCGTATCAAGTCGCTGTCTAGTGCGTGTTATTCTTAAGTGCGATGATCGGAGAATTTTCGTAGAGGTGTAAGGATTTCTATCGAAGTATATAACAGCTCGAAAAATATATACCACCCAAAAGCGAATAACAAGCATTAGATAGCGAATCGATACGATCGTCCATAATCGGCCACCGAAAAGCATATAAGGCTCATCTGAAACACGGCGAATTTTCCGTGCTTGGAACTACTTAACTAATGTGGTGCAATCTTCCTCATCATCTTTGTCGGACCCCCCCCCCCCCCCCCACGCCTCAATCAATTTGATAACAGTAGTGAGTAGTGACTTATGCAATATGCTGAGAGACTTTAACGGTTAGATAGAAAGAAATGCGAGGGACAACTCCATGATGTCACTGAAGGAAACTCGAAGGTTTACCCATTTTGATTTGAAGTTGTGCTTTCTTCCTCTACTCTGGATTTCGATACGCAAAAATGAAAATGCCGAGCGTAAAAAACTTTCGTTAAAGGATGAAGGGGGGGGGGGCTTTAGAAATCCTAAAGTCATGAACGCCTGAAATTCATGGGACCTCTCTGCTTTAAATATGATTAAGAATCGGATTTAAAGATTTGTTCTATTATTTTAGAATACTAAGTAGAGGAAAACTATCTTGTTGTCGGTTTTTTTCTTTACCAAGAAAACAGCGCTGCAACCTCGCCATGATAAAATATGAGATGAGGGTTGGTAACAATAAACTAGAAACTTCATTGCGAGACTTTCCTTGAAAATAGATATAGTCCAGGCAATGTGGGTGATTATTGGAAGAACAAATTCCCATCAACGTTTTTTTGGGTTTAATCGCTTCGTCTTGGTGTCAGTAATGACCACCTAAAAGTCCCCATGCCTAGGTGCTGCGCTAAATTCAGGGAAGGGGGGAAGGAATCTAGGAAGTTTCGGCGCGAAACGAAAAGTCCCAAAAGCACAAATTGAGACCAAACACTATAGTCATTACAAGAATCATTTCATTTGGACCGCTTTATTTTAATCTGTATGGTACGCCGAACATCGCCATGTTTCGCCACACACAGGGAAAAAAAAATGTTTTGGATTTAAAAAAAATAAATTTGAATTGTATGACAATAAAACGTACTTTTAAACTGAAATTAATTGTTTTTAAAGTAAAAATAATTGTTTTGTAATTAAAAAGAACTGTATTTAAATTGAAAATAATTGTTTTTAAATTGAAAATTCGGTATTTTGATCTAATGAAAAGTTTTTGTAATTTAACAAAACTCAGTTTCAATTTTAAAATACGCATTTTTGCATAATAATTAAAAAATATTTCTTTTTAAATCTATTTTTTTTTCTGTTTTCTTTTCTGTGCAAATATAGGTTCAACTATTCGATCAGTTTTTGTAATAGTATTGACAGCATTCGTCAAAACCATATGAGTTGCAGTGGCGTAGAGTGCAATTAGGCAACGTTGTATTGCGTCCATTTAAACCCTTGAAAAAGATTGGACTATTGGGTGTTCGGTGAACACCTTTAAATTCGACCTTTTACAAGGGTTTAAATGAACACAATGCAACGTTGCCAAATTGCACGCTACGCCACTGATGAGTTGAACGAATACTGAATAGTCGCCTGTAGTTTCCATTTTCAAGAGAATCGTGATGTGAAGCTATTGAGATGAGAATGCCCTTGTTACTTGTTACAAAAGTTATCTTCAGTAGTGGACATTGATGCCGATAGATTAGAGCAATACGTGTACAGACTGTCCGAGTTTCGTTTCAATAAAAGTGAAAATCACCGGTATTCAGATTCCAGATGATGGGCAGGGAGGATATAAGATACACGATACCAGCAGGATACGTACGAATACCGAGCGCCCAGTGTTGCCAGATCGAGGGTAAAAAACCGTATCGTCCCCCATTTAAATCAATGTAAAGCGTACGGCTTTTTCACCCCAATCTGGAAACACTGCGAGCGCCTCATAACAGACGAGAGCGAGAGAAATTCACGCTTCAATTCTTCTTTGCTTCACATTCACAGTGGGTATAAGACTATAATAATCAGTGGCGTAAACTTGGGATTATTATTGGGGGGGGGGCAAACCAACTTTTGAGAGATGCACTATGGGGGGTCTGGGGGGACACCCCCCCCCAGTGAGACGGGGGGGGGGGGTCCGGGGGTCCTCCCCCGGAAAAATTTGAAAATTCAGGCTCTCTCAGACGTTATTTTAAGCAATGTTATCGCATACAAATGCCACAAAATTTAAAAATAGATTTTACGTTTATTTTCTTCATTTCTCAGGCAAAAAGAGAACTTTTCAGTTAGACTTTCAGCTTATTGATGAAGGTGATATTTCTAGGCTTTGGGAAACTGTTCCTCACGGTTAGAAGTCATCTGGAAATTTAAAACTGCAGTAAATATAATGTTCCACTTAGTGGCGTAAAATTTTAGATTCTTTTTGAGGGGAGGGGGTAGCAAATAGTCCGATACTTTGGGAAATCTGGGGGGACATTCCAGTAATAGGGGGTCCGGGGGTATTCCCCCGGAAAAATTTGAACATTTGGGTTCGCTTAGACTATATTTTATGCAATCAAATCTTTCAAAAATAACAAACCGACAGAACAGAAGTTAGTAGACTCAATGTATATTTTCTTAATTTCATTGACAACAGAGGAATTTTTCACTTAAGATTTACTTTAGGCGCAGTTTCAGGGTAAAATAGAGCCACTTATTCTTGCCAATGTTTGCTTCTCGGTTCCTGTAATTATTCCTTTTTTCCTTTCTTCCTTTATTTATTTGTATTTTTCCGTCTTTTCTTTTCTACCTTCCTCTTTTTCATCAAATTATTGGGGGGGGGCAAAATGATACTTTGCCCCCCTTCTCAAATATTGGAGGGGCAAAAAGGTCATGCCCCCCCTAAGATTACGCCACTGATAATAATCATGAAATTTCCGGAGGTAATAATAATTACACTCTGTTCAGGATGAGAAGAAACTTGACGATTCAGGTAGAAACGCACTACTTTGCAACATATGATACCGAGTTGGACTAATTGTAACTGCAGTGGCGGCTCGTGCAATTTGGCAACCATACTTACTTGCCATTTAAATCCATGCAAAAGAATCGATATCTTGAGGGTGCATTGCACCTCCTGAAGATCGATTGTTTTACATATGTTTAAATGGAGAGAATACGTTGTTGCCACATTGCACGTACGAGCCGCCACTAATTGTAAGGGTAAAAAATTGAATAAATAAGAGTGCACGTTGGCAACGCGGCATTTTTTCTGACGAGTACTTACAATCAAAGGCGTGGAAAAGAAAGACGGCGGATAAGTTAACTGTACCCGCTAGTGATAACGCGTGTCATGAAGATGCGAATGCATCCAATCGATAAATCAGAGTTTTGACGCAGCAGGCTACTTATTGGACATATTTATACAAAACAGACCTTCTAGAATTTCGACGTTGCCATTTAATCTCAACTTTTTAATTCCATTAAAAATGATTTGATGGGATATAAAATGGCTTGATGTTTTCAGGAACAAAACTTAACGCAGAGAAGGAAAGTTCCTGGAAGTTTCAAGAAATTCTTTGCACAAGGTCTAATTTTATAGTAATATTAAAGTCAAGTTAAAATGGCAACGTCGGAAGTCTACCCCCATTTTTTATGAGATTTTCGGTTTTTTTCAAAATTGGAAAATTATTATCAATTTTAACTAAACAAGTGCGATAAGTATTAAAAGCCACCGACCCAAGTCCAAAAATACAAAACAAGATATTAATACACAGCAAAGGTTTGTTACAGACTTATTTTGCGGTGTAATCCTCAACAACTAAACCGTCAAATTTTACATTGCGCGAGGGATGCCTACCGCGCGAGTTACCGGCGCGTCGCGTCGCGTCGTGAGCGTGACAGCAGATCGAGCGTGACGTGTGATTACACCAAAGAGGTTCAGTCCAGAAACGCATGCAGACCTACCTTGGAAACTGGGGCTTTAGAAAATTAATCGGTAGCCACTTAAACGCGTCTCAGTCTCAACTCAGCTCAGTTCAGAGGACCGGTTGGGGGGGGGGGGAGGGGGGTTTCAAGCGTCGGACACCCTGGGGGAAGCAAGGTGGCGTGGTAACGTGCGGTGGTGGTTACCATCAGAGTTGCCAGATCGAGGGGAAAAAAGTCGTATCGTCCCCATTTAAATCAATGTAAAACGTACGGCTTTTTCACCCCAATCTGGCAACACTGGTTACCATGGAAACTAACGATGGATGACGACCAGACGGAGAATGAACGGAGCAGACGAAGGCGAAGTAGGTATGCATATACGCAATACTGGTATCCTAGAAGAAGGAGCACCCGGTGATTGGTGACTTTGATGCTTCGAATCTCGGTCGATGGTTCGTCTTCGTACAGTTGCCAAAGAGCGAGAAAAGGCTGCAACTTCCATATACCTTACAACATGAATAATGTATTCGTCAATAGACCATATGGTTTACGCAGTTTACTTCTTTCGTAAATCAATCGTCAAAATTGCCTATGGGTTGTACAATGTACGATTAGCCGGAGAATGGTTCATTTGGCACTGTTGCCATGGTTTTCGTCTTATTGATCATTATTTATAAGGGCTATCGATCAGTCGCGCTATTGACTTAACGATAGTTACTACGATAACAATGCTTCCAGTGGCGGATCCAAGAGAGGGAGGGGGCGAGGCATGGGCGGGTACAGGGAATTGTCTTTCTCTCTCTCCTTCCATTTGAACTTATGTGTTGGAAAAAGACAGCAGAGGGGATCATCACGTGACTTTGGTCCCCTCTTCTGTCCTTTTCTAACGCACGTTATTAAATGGAAGGAGAGAGAGAAAGACAATTCCCTGTATCCGCCCATGGGGCGAGGCGGCTGTAGCACCTCTCCTCCTTCAGCCAAATTGAACATTATCTCCGAAGGGATTTTTGGGGATTTTTGTTGGAGAAGTAGGTTTTAGCTTCCCCTAGCTCTTTTGGACCTTTGCAACCCCTGAAAGATTCCTAGATCCGCCACTGAATGCTGCTTTGGTTCATGATTTGACAGGATGACAAATAGCTTTGTTGGAATAGTTTTAATGACTGGTATAGCCGAGCAAGTATAGATGATCAGCCTTCAGATTTGAATGATTGATTGAGGAGTCCTGTATGACTACATCCGAGTTGACTTTGATATTTTTACAAATAGAGGGATATGAAAAGGAAACTGGGTTCATCAGTCATCAATTCAGAGTGACGACAAAACATCGCGTCAATTGCAAGAAGTTTTTTTTTCAAAAAGATCGGAAACTTTGAAACTTTCTTACTCGACGTTTCTTTCGCACGTTTTTCTTTTATTCCGTTTTCAGACAGCATTTATTTTGACTGTCGATGAAAAATAATAATAATAATAATAATAATAATAAATCACTTGAAAATGTTTAAAGGTTTTTAGCAGATAGCGTAAAATTTTACATGCAAGGCGGAAAATCGTTTTGCAACCCCAATTGGTGACAACTGGACCCGAAAAATTTTCGCATCGTAAAACGGGGTGAATGGGAACATCCTTTAAGGGAATTTTTGTGAGAGAAAAATGAAATTTCCCTGAGTATATTCCCATTCACTCCGTTTTATACGGTACCTACTACAGACAACATTTATCACTGAAAAAAGTATGCTATACCTTTAGTACAGTGGCGTAGCGTGCAATTTGGCAACATTGGAATGTGTCCATTTAAATCCACTGTAAAGATCGAACTATTGGGTGTTCGGTGAACACCCTCGCATTCGACCTTTTACATGGGTTTAAATGGACACATTCCAATGTTGCCAAATTGCACGCTACGCCCCTGCTTTAGTACTCGCGCGGCTAGGTCAGATCCCGCCAGTATTTCTAAAGAAAAATTGGGTTCTGGCTAAAGGCTGGGAAACTATTAAGAGAAGGGGGTCAAGTGGATTAAAGTTCGTGAATTTTACCTGGGTGCAATACAAAAACTATCCTTTTCTTTAAAGAAACAAAAAAAATTATCCTGCAAAGGAATCCAGCCCCCCCCCCCAAATTGATATACACGGAAGGTATCCGTAAATTACTCGGCTATGAGTTGATTCCAAAATAAGCTCGGCAATTTCGATTCAATTAATGTTCGATATAAAGCTTATAACTGACTAAGTTTTCCGAAGTTTTGAATATTTCAGAAAAATTGGAATGTCGCGTGCGTCACTTCAAAAAAAAAAAAAAAACCCAAGGAAGTTTTGGTTCGAAAAATCATCAGGATAGATCCGATATTAACTGTAATTCTTTGGTTAAAATCGACAAATCGTCTCGCAATGCAATAAATGTCAATAAAAATATACATGCCTGATTGGGAGGGCCTATTGTAATAAAGAGAGGACTGAGACGAATCAATATGTATACGGTAAATATAGGGTCGACTGATTTACGTGGAAAGATTCGTCATAACATTAATTTGTTTGTTCTAGTCCTTTCGGTACATTAATTGAGGCTGTGGCTGCAATGACAGCACATAACACATGGGGTGTGCTCGTTCTGAGTAACTGATATTGTGAAATTGGGTTGATTTTTTTGAAGGTGCTTATCTTTGGTTTTATGTACACGCAACAATTGCGAATTCCCTTTCGTGAGTAATCATAAAACAAAAAGTGCGTTCCAGAAGAAATCCTATTCTTTTACAGAGTCAATTAATCAGAACGAGCATATCCCGTGTTTTAAATGATGTGATTTTAACCACCGCCTAAATATTATTATTGTAAGTTAATTAGTGAACCCATCTCGCCCAAAAACAGCCCCTTCCGCTCGCGCTAATTCAAATTAGAAGCGAGTAGATAAATATTCTTACTCCGCGAGACTTGTTTTTGCCCATAATGTCAGTTGAAGGCGCTCAACGAGGCCTTCTATTCACATGTCCATTGTCCAGAGGGCCCAATAAATGTTCGGGAAAGATGGGTGTTTGGCTCTAACTTTACATTTCTTTAACGGAACATCGGAAAGTTAGATTTTAACGCTTTAACGACATAGGTGTCCGCCCCCAATGCATGTACACAAAACAAGGGCCCCTAGACACAAACATGGGGTTTTCTCTTATAATTAGACCTTCTTCGGCGCGATTGGCGTCAAGATCGACGATAATTGACCTGCCAAGTTCGAATTTGGCCTTAGTTTTGATCGAAATATTCTAGATTTTCCACAGTTTAAACTTTATCGCGAAAAATGTTTGAAAGTAGAATATGCGTAAAATCGGGACGAGTTAAGTAGAAAATGATAACATTTTTGAAATCAGCGTCCCAAATACTGTGGATTAGCATAATTTTCATGTAATTAACAAGAAAATTCATTTAAATACATTAAAATTTAGTTAAAAAGAACACTGATGTTTGGTGCGTTTCGAGGACAGTTATGTCGTTAAAGAGGCCTACTTGGAAAGTTGGGAAACTCCTGAAGCTATACGTTCTTCAGCACTAGTCTAGAGTCTCCCTGACTCCGCCTGCGTGCTACAACTCTTTGGTTTACCTCAAAGAGTAAACAAGAGTCGCAATTACATCGAAAGCCAGCGCAGCGTGGTCAATGCTGATAAGAGTCGGCTTCTGATTGGCTGGAAATGGAGGGAAATCGTGATGCAAAACTGTCTTAGGGTATAATAGGGAATAACCACCACTGTTCTAAAACCACCTACTACATATTTTGTTGCGCTAAAAATGAGAGGAAAGGGAACTTTTCTCGCAGCCACTTGACAACTCTGAGCGCGCCCAGTGCAATGAATGCGGCCCGGAGGAGTAAGACGATGACCTTGAAAAAAGAGTTGCATTATACGGAAAGAGTAGACAGAGCTCCACAGTGGAGATTCGAGGGCTCAGAATACTTGGGTCCACCGCACCGGCGGCGCGGCGCAGTTAATGCAGGTTCCCGCTACGGTTCGGTGCAGCGAGCTCCATCATGCAGCAGCATCAGCATTCTAAACGCGCACGCGTGCGTCGCACAATGGTTTGGGATCATTAAAAAGTGGCAAAAAATCAGGAAGTAACTTTCTTATCACTTTATTATTCATAAACTTTCAAAAACCAATTTTAGTCACACAGACCACTTTAATCAAGTAATTTAAACCTAGAATTAACATCACGCAAATGTTTTAATAGACCTGTTTAGTGTGACATCCAGTGGCGAAGCGTGACATTTGGCAACGTTCCCTTTCGCCCATTTAAACACATTAGAAAAGTCGAAACATCTGGTCATCGCCGACGACCGAAGTATTCGATTCTTTCAGTACGTTTAAATGGAAAAAGTACATCGTTGCCAAATTTCAAGCCTCGCTACTGGTGACGTCACGGAAAAACAATTGATAAAAAATTGCGGATGCTCCATGCTGCTTTGGCTTCGAATGGCCGGCGCACAATGCACAATGGTCTGAGATGAAAAAAAAGGTGGCCAAAACTCAATGAAAATAAGTCATTAAAAATCATTGTTTTCGACCTTAAAGCCACAGAATACTCTAATCAGAACGGAAACTCCTCTAAGAGCCAATGGAAACAATACTTGGAATTTACAGGCACAAACTGGCGACTGTGCCTACTCACTTCTCAAGATGGCGGACATGCTTTTTCAGGCTGTACAACCAATCACAACTCGGCCAGTTGCCGAAGATGCTCACTTTCGAACATGGCGGCCCAAAGTAAAGAATGTTTCAAAATGAATTAAAGTTTCCGTTCTGATTAGAGTATTCTGTGTTAAAGCCTAATTTAAAACTTTCCAGTGCCGTTTCTCGGTTTAAATTTCTTGTAAAAAGTGGTATCTATATTTTAAATTGGTCTTGAACGTTTATAAATGATAGAATACCTAATGAGAAATTCACATTCTGATTTTCGGCCACTTTTTGGCGATCTCATAGACCGTAGCGCAACGGTCCAAGATCGGAAGAAAGTGGCCAAAAATCAGTAAAAAAAAAATCGCAAAAAATCATCGTTTTTGGCATTTGAAACTTAATTTAAAACTTTCCAATAACATTAATTGTTAGCTTTAACCCTTTAAGGACTAAGCCCGAGTATACTCGTTTTTCTCCTCTAGTTTATTTCACATTGTTTCAGTCTTCAATCCGGATAAACGCAAATACAGATGAAAACACTACAATAGATAAGGTCTCGTCGGGCGCCTTCAATTCGTCGGATAGGCAATTCCAACTCCAGCGGGTACGAACAGTTAACTACCTTACTTCTAGAAACGGAGGAGTGGTTTTCTCTTGAACTAACCTGGTCCTTAATGGGTTAAACTACTTGTTTGGTGTGTTTTCTGTGCGATTGAAACTAGTTTTGATAGTTTATAAATGATGAATTGATGATAAATTTACTTTCATATTTTTCGACACTTTTTGACGATGGCAGACCACAGAGCGGCGTGGCATGACGGGCGTGAGTGAGACCAAGCTCAGCTGGTTTAGATCTCGCGGGCCCGAATTGAGGCGAAAACAACAGCTCTGGCGGAGTGAAAGATCAATTTTACTTTCAGAGAAGGCTGATTCTATAATGAGAAGCGAAAAGAAGAGAAAGAAAATTTCAATAAGAGGATTCTAAACAAGGGATCTAAGAGCAACTTTTTTAATTTCAAGAAAAAATCCAGGTCAAAGTTCAAACTTTGATTTCAAAGATTTGGTAGCAGATGATTCACACGTTACGGATTTTCACTCTAAGGAACGGTAACTTTCGCGATTCAGAGAAACTCCAATCATGGGTGTGTTTAGATGTATGTTAGAAGCAAATTTCTCAAAAATGTCACAAGGTCACATTATTGGAGTACTAATTAGGGTGCAATTCAGAGACTTTACTTAACATCTACTTGACTTCTTCATCCTCTTCTTCTTCTTCTTCATTTTACGATCGCATCTCTGAAGTTGAAACAACAGGCTCGCCAGAAAATACTGACCTGCTTGTCCAACCGCACACCACCCGCGCCCGCCCCATCGAACGGTCCTACTTGCACTCGCACATTTGTAAGAGGACGCGTGACGCCGGTATTCTCTCTTTCTCTCCTCCCATTTGAACGCATGCGTTAGAAAAGGACAGAGATAGGGACTATAAAGTCACGTGATGGGCCCCTCTGCCATCTTCGTCTAACACATGCGTTCAAATGAGAGGAGAGATAGAAATACAAATACCTATGTATCCGCGCGTATGATCGAACTTGCTCGTACCCAAACCAGAACCCGGAAAGAATCTGAAAAAAATGTGGTATTTCTTGCACCCACCAAACTATGCAACACCCCCCCCCCCTTCCGAAACCCATTCTGGGTACCTTCACCTCCCTGTCGGCACGAATAATCCACTTTTACGAGCGGAGGGGCCCGTGCGTTGAGCGATCATCACGCGGAAAGGCATACCAACCAACCATCATAAAAGCCGGCGCGGTGCCGGGACGCGACGCGATGCTCGTCGCGCGCGCACACACACACACACACACACACACACACGTACGCACTGCTCGATACTTGATGAGAAACACGCACGCGCAAGATTGCGAGGGAATGTGCGCGCACATTTCTTTCGAGCCCGGCAATAATTATTTGTTGCCAGCTCAACGCTCCAAAGCTTGATCTCGAATGCTCAGCAGAGTTGCCGTTTTGCGTATAATTAATGGCATTTTTCAATTCACCGATGATTCCACCGGTTGATAACAGATTACACAATTCAGTCCAGTATACGACTGTAATGCACGAAAATGCTAGCATCTGTAATCTTTTCTCAACCGGTGGAGTCGTCGATGACTTTAAAAAACTTGCGGATATTTTAATTAAAACATCGGAGTTTCCACCAATTGAGAGAAGATTACAGATCAAAGTACTTTTGTGCATTGCAGTCATACATTGAACTGAGCTGTGTAACCTTTTGTCAACCGGTGGAGTTATCGGTGAATTGAAAAATGCGACTAGTTTTACGCAAAACGGCAGCTCTGCGTATTGGATCTAAAAACCAGAGCTGCATGCCGTTTTGCAAGAGCTCCTGCAGCGGGGAGGGGGGGGGGGGGGTTTGACCTCCCGAAAAATTCAGAGCAATCTGAATTTTTTGATAAAAAATGGAAGATCAAAAGAAGATAAAATATAAATTTCAGGAGTAAAAGTTGACAAACTTTATTATTAATTTACCTCATAATTTGAATTCATTTTTTGCAAGGTACAAGTGTAGTTGTAAGCATTCTTCTCACTGTCATTATCTTCGGTCGTCAATTTATACATCATATCAATCACGTCAAAATTATTATCATTGATTGATAGACCTGCTATAGCTTAAAGTTGTACCATTTAGCAAAAAACCCCATGGGGGGGGGGGGCTGTCAGTCACTGGGTGGAGTCCCTTAGACCTCCCATAGAGGTTCAATGATTTTGCCCCCCCCTCCTTTTGGCTACTTTTCTGCGGACGCCCAGAACGTTTCGTGAATATTTAATGCCACTTTCTAATTCACCAACGGTTAGCCAAAAGATTACAGAGTTCAGCTCAGAATAAGACTGTAATGCTTGAAAATACTATAGCATCGGTAATATTTTCTCAATCGGTAGAATCACCATAAAATTATCAAAATACTAGAACAGCTTTTGAGTCTGTGATGGCTCCACCGATTGAAAAAAAAAATTACCTACTTCTTAAAGTAAGTTCGTGCATTATATTCATATCCCCTGAACTGAGCTGTGTTGTCTTTCGGTCAACCGGCAGAATCATCGGTGATTATAAAAATGCCACTTATCCTTTTACCAGTAGCGGCTGGTGAAATGCGATAAATCGATGTCTACTCCCTTTAAAACAATAGAAAAGTATCGATCGTCAGGGGGTGCAATTGAACCCCCGAGAAATCGATACTTTTCCATAGTTTTAAATGGAGAGGACATCGATATATCGCATTTCAAGAGCCGCAACTGCCTTTCACTACCAGGTTCGGGTTAGCATAGAAGAAACGAAAGCTAAACATCACTCAAGTTTAATGAGTAGTTAACTATTCCTACTTCGCGGTGTTCGTATTGCCTATCCCGGTATTTAAAGGCGCTTGATGTTATATCATTTTGCAAGTGTTGATGATTTCATTGGTGTAACTTTCACGATCAATGAGAGATCAAGGTACACGTAAATGAACCACTCAGCCGTAGTATTGAAAATGTTACAAATAATGTGCACAAAACGGCCATTCTGTCAAAAAATTGATGAAAAAAAATTGGATGTACTAAATGACTTAAAATTACTTTACTACTTTTTAACTTCAAAAGTTTAAAAAATAAAGGAACTGAGCCTCTACGATGCGAAAAATCGAGTGGGGTCTTTGCTGTACCAAACAGTGGTCACAAGGGTTCATTGAACGATATCACTCTGGTGGCGGAAAACGGCACTAAATGCAGACAAATCTCCAGACAGTGAAATACGGACCACTAAGAACTATGACATAGTAATTCAGGTATAGTTATCCGACAATTCAAGGTGTAATGCACGCAGCAGGCATTGCTTATGAACGATTGGTAGATTGCATCTTAAAGCCATCGAGTCGATGATCAAGTAAGTGTTATTCTTATGCACAGAAAAAACAATTTTGTAGCGCGGACAAAACCTTTGGTAAAAAAAAAAATGGCCCAGCAAAAGCCCCTTTAGTAGAGCTGATCAAAATTTCGGTTCACTTAGCAAAACCTCTTTAGTAAGGCGTACAAAACCTTTGGTTAGCTTTTCTAAAGTCTTTTTCTGGGTCATTTTTCTACCTAAGGTTTTGTCAGCGCTATCAAAGCGGTTTATTTTGTGTGTGAGTGGGGTCACTCCGATAGAAATAATAATCCTTCCGCCATCTCTGCGAAAAATCACCGATGACTCCTGAGCTATCGGCAAATTTTAGCAGAGATGAAAGGGTTCCTATCGAAATGACACCACCCATAAGAATAACACGAATTCGATCGTCAACTTGATGACATAACGATACGATCAGTCGTAATTAACCTGCAGATTTTTTATTTTTATTTTTTGATTATTAATTTTTACTGATTGATTTAATCAATTTTATTATTTATTTTCCACCCACACTCGAACAGCTACAGCGATGACGTTAATAAAAGTCCTAAAAGAACCGCAGTATTTACGAGGTTAAATTTAACGCGCGCACACACATACACACACGCGTTAGCCCATGCACGACTCGCGGGCCGAGGGCAACTGATGATTTGACTTTTCAAACTCGCTACGAACGCATTAACGCACGCTGAGTGGCGGTGGCTCATTGCGCGTGAGAACAAAATGAAAAATTCAGGGAGGGCGAAAACCGAGCACATTGTTTACACGCGCGTCCACGTCAACGTCCGGGGCGCGGTGAGATAATAAAAATGAGGGGGGGGGGGGGGGGGGGGGGGTTCAGGGCGACATCTTTCGTGAAAGTGAGCGCCGTCGCGCCGCTCGCTGCGCACGCGCGCGCAACACACGATTTCGCATTGTAAAAGCGATGAGCGTGTAAACAAGCAACAAGCAAGCGTGTGCCTCGGAGAAGAAAACTCGGCATCCATCGCATCGTCCGAATACTGCGTGTACTTTGAAATCGCCGTTCTTTCATGCGCGTGGGTTGATTAATTGATTTGCCGTCAAAAGTGCATTGAATTGAGGAGGCATTAAATGGAGTCAGATAGAGTATGATCAGCAGTGGCGAAGTGTGAAAATTGGCAACAATGTATTCCCTCCATTTAAATGGGGCTATTGTACACTTTTGCAATAAGCGATTTAATAGTCGATTATGGCGTAAAAACCTCAAAAAATAACGATGGTGGCACTAAAAACTTCCAAAATCCACTCCTAAACTCAATAAACGCAGTTGTTTGCGGGAGCGTAATGGTGGCCGAAGGCACTAACAATGGGAGATTCCCATCTAACAATTCTGAAACTCCATCAAGAAGTGACCAAGAAGAGACTACTTTCATTTGACACCGGTGTCACTTGGTGTTGCGGTACCATTCATCGGATGTGGATCATCACTCTGATGACTAATTACTCTGTGAATCATCCTTGTCAGCATAGAAAGAGTGACGAAATTAAGATAGGAATCTTCCAATGTTGGTGCCTTCGGCCACCATTCCGCTCGCGCAAATAACTGCGTTTATTGAGTTTAGGAGTGGATTTTGGAAGTTTTTAGTGCCGCCATCGTTATTTGTTGAGGTTTTTACGCCATAATCGACTATTAAATCGCTTATAGCAAAAGTGTGCAATAGCCCCATTCACCAAAAAAGTCGAAAGCTTCCGTCATCGGCGATGACCAGGCATTTCGACCTTTCTAATGTGTTTAAATGGCCAAAAACGAACTTTGCCAAATCGCACACCTCGCCATTGATGGTCAGGATGGTCATACGGCGGTGACGGATCCAATAGAGTTCCTTCACATGTACTATCGACGAATTAAAGATTGTCGCTAGATTTTCACGAGCTAAGTTTCGCCTTCAAGGTCTCGGTTCGGCCACTCTTTATACTCCTCACATCTTGCAGGCGAGGGGCCAGTGCGAGTGGGGTGGGAAAGCCGTTGCAGATCAGTCCCACACTCACACCCATAACTGAAAATGTGTGAAAATGTTGCGACAATCTTTAATCCGTCGATAGTACCTACTTATAGTGAGTGAAGATAGGTGAAATCGTGGGCGCCGCCATTGGATGTGTTTCTACATGTTTGATTATATTCTGAGGGCCGTTTTTGTGTTTTAGTCCAATGCAAAGATTACAAAGCCCTCAAGCAGAAAAAAACTCTTGATGTCGCTGACAAAACCTTTGGTAGAAAAATGACCCAGCAAAATACTTTTAGTTGAGCCAACCAAATTTTCGGTTCACCTAGCAAAATCTCTTTATATTTATAGGTGTACGAAACATTTTGTTTGCTCTATTAAAGTCTTTTTCTGGGTCATTTTTCTACCAATGGTTTTGTCAGCGCTACCATAGTGTTTTTCTGTTTTTTTTTTTTTTTTTTCGTGCAGAGTTTCAAACAGTGTAATCATTTACTGCCTTTGCTGATCGACCTCTATTTACGTGTTTGTTTACATAAAGACTATTTTGGGCACTATGGACATTGATGAAGTGCATCATGATTAAAATTAACAGCTTTATCAAAAATTATCTATTTGATCCGTAAAACCTCTTTGTTTGTATTTAAATGCGCAAAAACGCACCCAATGTTGGCAACCGTAGAACCTGGTTAAAACTCGTTGACCGATCAGACGTTTGACCACCCTAGCTCTTCTCTCTTGTCTTAACTCTCTACATGCATACATACGGACATGTATAGGGGATGTTGCCATGTGCATTGTACAGGATCCACTAAAGCACATTTTCGCAAAAAGATTGGTGCAGAATCAGAATCTACGCTAGTTATACCAACCATTTCGCTTTTCTAACCAAACATAAGACCTTTTCAAACGATCAAAAATTGAATCCTCAAAGTCGCTCCGAAGTGGGCTCTTGGTGATCGGTCCGCAGCATACCCATACATCCTTATCAAATTTTCAAAAATTAACGGACATTCTGACTCAAAACTTGCGCAAAATTTTGAGTACCTATCTTGAACCAATATGCATATGCAATAGTCTGAATAGTCGAATATTTACGAGTCGCCAGCTTACCACTGCTCTATGAGCGATGGGAATTCGGAGCAGAGATTCGATTGAATTAAGTATAGCTAGTCTACATCAGAGGCTAGCTTTTGCCTAGATTTCGGGGAAAGTAGATTAACCCCCCCCCCCCCCCCATGGAAGGAAAAAGCGTTTGGGTAAGCCAACCGCTCACCGATGCGCCTAAATGCGTTTACGTAAAAGATCTTCAACGCTACAGGTCAAATCCTGACACTTTGCCCTGGTAAAAATGTGCCATGCCAAATTTTGCATGAAAATGGAAAATTGCTTGAGGAACTTTTTTACTAGGGATAAATTAAAGGCCATTTATGGTTCTGGTCAAAGGCCTCTTCTCCCATCATCGAATGTATCATAATAAATGTGACAACATCGCACTCAGCTTCCTATATAGGGTGGTTATAGTGGATACGCGGTGGCGAGGCTTGGCTCGATCTGCTCTACTGGTCACATCCAGGAACTTGACTTCCTCGGTTGCCAATTTTATTAAAACCCATTAATTTCGCCCCTTGTTCATCAATGAGAGGCCGAGACGATTTTTCATCGAAATCGGCATCGATGTCGGCAGCTCTAACCCGAGTCAACTGGTAATTAGCTACCGGTTAATTATACTATCGGGGGCCAGGGGCCCACTTCGCCAAGACCGGGACCGAGCCCCTGAGACCTGATGGATAGCCGATGACCCCTTGAGCATGGTTGCCGACTTGGTTCCGGGGAGCGTTGGTCTGGAGCAGTGGCAGCGCGTGCAATCTGACAACCTAGCATTTCGTTCATTTAAACCCATGAAAAATATCGATTCGAGGAAGTACACAGTACTGAGTCAGGGCTGCCGTTTTGCGTATAATTAATCGCGTTTTTCAATTCACCAATGATTCCACCGGTTGAGAAAAGATTACACAGTTCAATTCAGTGTACGACTGTAATGCACGAAAATGCTCGCATCTGTAATCTTTTCTTAATCTTTAAAAAACTTGCGGACATTTCAATTAATTAACAGAGTTTTCACCGATTGAGAAGAGATTACAGATCAGCATATTTTCGTGCATTTCAGTCATACATTGAATTGAACGGAGTAATCTTTTCTCAACCGGTGGAATCATCGGTGAATTGAAAAATGAACGGCAGCCCTGTCTGAGTACACCCCCAATATTTAGATCTTTGTCATGACTTCAAATGGACTAAATGGAACATTGTCAGATTGTACGCGCCGCCACTGGTCTGAAGCATAGACCATTTCAAATAAGATTCTAAATTGAGAGATCGCTGAGCATCGATTAAAGAACATTGATTCCGAATAGAAGCTGGCTCAATTTAATTCTCCAGAAGAATTTAAAATCGGAAAATAACTAATGCGTACTGCTTGTATTGGTAATTGATTATACGAGGGTGTCGCGTGCAATATGGCAACGCTGTGGTCTGTGCATGTTTCCCGAGTAAAATGTCGATTCAAGGGAGTGCACGATGCTGCAAGCCCAAAAGTTTGAACTTTTTGACGGATTTCAATGAAAGACGATAATGCCAATTAAGAGGGTTGCAAACTTTTAGTATATGAGGGTCTATTGTATGGTGTAAAATCACTCAAAAATAACGTTGATAGCATCGAAAAGTCTCAACATTCACTAATAAACTCAATTATCGCGTTTACCAAAATTCAAAAATCGCGGGTCAAATAAGCGGGTCACAAAGATGGAGTCCCACCTTATTACAGCTTTGATTATGACGAAACACTTTTCTCAGCATAGGAATAGTTGCAATTAGATGGGACTGCTCTATCTTGACATTCGTGACCCGCTCATTCGACCGCCATTTTTAAAGTTTGGTAAACACATATTATACGAGACAAATAAGTTAAAGTTTGTGGGTGGAGTTTGAGTCTTTAAGATGCTTTCAATGTGATTTTCACGCGATTTTACGTATGAACAGTGGCGTTGCAACCAAACAACAAACAAATTAGGCCGAATTGGTATGTTTGGACCCCCCACACACCCCCTTGACAATTTTCATACCTCCGACCCCCCCTAAAAAAATTCCTGGCTACGCCACAGCCGTAAGAAACTATCCTTCATAACGCTGCACTATGGTCTGGGATCAGAAAAAAGTGGCCAAAACTCGGTGAAAAAAAGGCATCAAAAATAATATTTTTCTAGTTTTTACACTTACTCTTAAACCCTGTCTATGTCATTTCCAAGTTTAAATTACGTGTTCAAAGTGTTCTCTGTGCATAAAATTAAAGCTGAAAGTTTATGAGTGACGAAAACAGGGGTGCAAAATGTGCCCGATCTAGCGATCCGCGGATCGCGTGAAAGTGAGGAAATTTCTGGGAAAGTGAGGAAATTTGTTCAATTTTTTTTTTCAAATAATGGCAATAAGGATTTCCCAGTAAACTAGTGTAAAAAATGAGAAAATATCGGTCATTTTGCGAACATACGGTGTTGAAATGTTAAAATAAGCACAAAAAAAGCCATCACTTTCAAATTTTTGTGAGGAAATTTTTTAAAATCCTGTGAGGAAATAAGTCATGGATCGTGTGAAACTTCCGAAGTTTTGGAACATTTTGCACCTCTGGACGAATTTATGAGAAATTTACTTTCTGACTTTTGGCCAATTTTTGATGATTTCAAACCATAGTGCGCTGTAGCAAAGTTTGTCACACAGACATTGCCTCATTGCGCGCTAGGCCTCTATTGATGGATTCTCAATCCATATCACTATCTATAGCTATCACCATGCGTCTTTTCCCATGAGTCCATTCACCAGCAGGAAAACCTAAGAGGAGCTTCATATTGTAGACGAGCGAACAAGGTATGGCTAAACTCTAATTGCAGAACGGTACGGTTGACTCTAATTTTAAGTTCCAGTCTTCCAGACCTCGTTACTTGTTTGGTCGATTGCTTGCGGAAAAAGCACGTCCTTGAAGAAAATTAAATTCTAGTCCTTATGATTACTGGTCTTCGATACCTTTCAATGTTAGTCGGGTTGCCGGGCACAGAATCCGAGCCTAAGGGTCCCTGGTGGGCCTGATGCTGCGCGCTACCTGTATCATGACGGGTCACAAAAGGTTGCCAGATCGGATTAACTCAGTGGTATACTTACATTAGATTGAGATTTATTGACGCACTGTGATCTATCTATAGCGCCGCTACCACTAGACATTGCGATTTTGAAAAACACGCTATCGCACCTGGTCGCGCCAATTTCTGGCAATTACCGAATGAATAAAAACTTCCTAAGGGTTGAACCTGTAATTAGTCGATAATTTTGCATAGGCTCCAATGGAAGGGGGGGGGTGATCTAATTACAAAGTTCACGAATCAATGCCTCCAATTGGACGAACTTGAAACTTTGAACTTGAGGGCAAAGTGAAAGTGAACCACCACCACCTTCAAATAAGGAAGTATAGAATTGGAGTTCATCCCTTCGGAGTTCAGACCTTGATAGTCTAACGGAAAATAGAAACCATGAACTAGTTTTGGAACTATCGCATCACCACTGTTTCATTTCCAATCAGATAGGGCCTCCTATCAGAGAAGAGGACAGAGCATAAACTGGCGAAACAATAATTTGTACGAACGCGGAGAAAAACGTGCGACTAAAATGGCTAGAGTTCTGATGAAAAGTTCCCGAAAAAAAAATTCTGACGAGTTCCAGGAATATTCTGGTCTTTTTACGTAGAATTCTGGCAATTTTGGCTAAAACTCTACTTTAAAAAAAAAAAAAAAAAAAAAAAACAAAACAAAACAAAACAAACAAAATAAAAAAAAAAAAAAACAAAACCAAAACAAAAACAAAAAACAACAACATTCGCCTATAAGCCGACAGAATTTCTTCTCGGGAACTCTTTATTAGAATGGAGCTGTTGCAAACTTTTGCTACAGGCTTATAAATAGTTGATTATAGGGTAAACCCCTGTATAAAAATAACTATTCGCGCACTAAAAAATCACGAAATAATCATTTCCTAAACTCACAAGATGATTTTGAACGCGAGACCGTAATGGCGGCCGAGGCCGCCCAAATCTAATGGCAATTGTATGCTTCTTCTTCCTGTGTGGTGTTGCGAGAACGCACCTAGTGTAGACGCGCTGATTGAAGTTAGGGAAACCCAATGCAAACCGCGGCCCCGGCCGCCATTACGGTCTCGCGTTTAAAAGCATTTTGTGAGTGTAGGAGTAGATTTCGTGATTTTTTAGTGCGCTGATCTTGGTTTTTACAAGAGGTTTCACCCCACTATCAACTGTTAATAAGCCTGTAGCAAAAGTTTGCAAAAGCTCCATTCTGGCCATTTTTAGAAGAGCATTTTTCTCCGAAGAAATAGACGAGTAAAAGGATCTGCTGTATTGGCTGGCGCGCGATAGTCCACCAGTAAACTTTTTCGGGGTTATTTCAGCTATAGGTCATGAAAATACTTTTTCTGCTCCACGTCTACACACCACGAAATATCTTTCGATAACACTATATATCTACCCAGATAGAATATTACAAACTATTAACATACCACGTTTCAGCGTCGTAATGAATTGTGGTCGGCAACACGGCTTAAACGCTTTGCATGGACTACCAGCGCTCAGAGGCTCTTCGTTCCAAAGCACGGAGGCGGAGGAGCCTCAGCTCATTGTCAGTGCTGAATATTCGCAAGCAAAGAATAACAACGTTGAACGATGTTCCATGTACAAGCACTAACAGCTATTAACAATTACTGACTCCTTTTTTTTCTTTCCCATACTACTTTCTTCGGGGCTTGAACACTGAACAAACTTCGTTCAAATCGGTAAGAGAGAACAACACCCCCCCCCCCCCCTATCTTATCTTTTCTTATTAACTCTTATTCCGTAGACGCGAAGCAAGGTGGACTGTCCCCTCCTTTACATGCCACGAGTCCAAAGTTATCCAATTCTCTGGGAAACGCGCCCTCCTCTTACTAAATGAGCCACCGTTCTTTGCAAGAATGGAATAAGTCCATTTTTGAAAAATCTAGTTACCAAGCAAATTAGTACGAAGCCAGTGCGTACCGCATGCACTTTGGCAATGATGAATTTTTTTTTCCATTTAATCCCATGTAACACTGTAAGAGGTCAATTTGAAGATGTTCACCGAACGCAACTAGTGAATCGATCGATTTCATGGGTTTAAATGGACGACATTTCACGGTGCCAAATTGAACGTTATACGCCACTGAATTGAGCACGCAATTTAGCAGTGGCGGCACGTGCAATCTGGCAACGTTGAATTTAGTTCATTTAAACCCATAGAAAAGGTCGACATATTGAGGGTGCATAGTACATTCCCTCGAATCGATATTTTAGATGGGTTTTCGGGACGGAATTCAACGTTGTCAGATTGCACGCGCCGCATCTACAATTGAGTATACACTATAACAAGCAAAGTGAGAAAAAATAAACCGCTCTTCACGACCACCAAATTACAGGTTGAAAGCAAGATCCATTTGAACATGCCAGTCCAATAGCGCTGATGTCTTTTTGAACATATAGAGAAACTATATTATTCAAATGCGGGTTGATTTCCCGATTCGGTGTGGATTCATTTAAACTTGTAAGTCCGATATCGGTATGAATTTTAATCTCCGTTCAGTATGCCGGCGATGAGACCTATGGCCACACCGGGAAATCACATTTGAATATGGTTTCCCGATTTGGTCACAAAGACTACAGCGCTGTTGGACTTATTTGCTTGAATGAACCATGAGATTAAAGCATATTTTCGGAAAGAATGAGAATGTCAAGAACTTGGACTGGGAATGAAAAAAGGATATGCGGCCATTAAGTAGAAATGATACACATTGTAAAAAATCAGAGTTTCGAACGTGTAATTGTTTCGCGGACGTGAACAAACTGAGCTCGATTTATTGAACCTCACTGGCGCAACCAGGATCTCTTCCATCTCTCTCTTTTCTCATTTGAATGTACAAGTAGGAAAAGGACAGAAAGAGGGGGTTTTATCCTCTTGTCCATCCTTATCTAACATACATTTCTTAATGGAAAAAAGAGAGATGAAGAAACTATCGGTGCGCTGCTGTTGAACCTTGTTTAATATGAGATGGGTATTTGTTCAGATATTACGATTCCACGAAAAAGTTTAAGTTTCGACCCTTATTTGTCAGAAAATTCTGATTTTAAATTATAGCGACATCATAAGGGGCGGTAGCCCCCGGCCAAGTAAAAAAAAAAGTATTATATACATGAGAAAAATGAGTCTTCGGTCAAATAGAGAGAAAACGTGGTGTGTGTTTGAGTCCAGAAATGAGATTATAGCGTTTAACGAAATAATCCCGCGGAGGGCCAATTTAATTTTGGATACCTAAAAGAGGTCGTCCCTCCTCCCAGAACGGCGAACCCAAAATCATTTTTTCTTTCCGCGGTAGTCACAATCTTGTTATGCAGTCATATGTTAAAGCATAAAAATCTCGTTTATTGAAATTCAAATTGTTATCGCCTCGTCGGTGCTATCGATTTATCACTGATCGATTACTGGCTGGAGCTGTTCACTTTACAGGCGCATGTTGAATTTGTCCTGCGTTCTATTCTATGCTTGTGTTAGTTTTGCCCCACCAGCCGGTCACACCGGTGTCAGCGTTGCATTATGAGCATTTATTTACATTGTTTGAAGTTAAAGCTTGCGTATATAGCTTCGACTGTGGGTCTTATTCTTGTATGTTTACGCAATGAATTAGAGTAGATGATCTCTTCAATCTTGTAATGGATTTTTCATGGTTTTAAATTTGTCAATTTTGAGTCGACAATGTCCTCGTTATATAGGTTGAGATGTTCTCATTAATCTTTGTAGCGTGAATTTCTAGCAATTGAAAACCCGTTTTCTCAATTTATCGTCAATAGGAGGCTAAAAGTATATCCATCATGTAAAGACTTAAACTATATACATAGCAGTGCGGTGTAAGGATTGGTTCTTTATGCCCATTACAGCATACAAATTATACATAAAAATAGATACATGGAGGACATAACCCTCACTGTTCATAATTTTTTGTAACTATGACAGTTTGAAGGAGAAAAAAAGTATACTCTGTTCAGGATACGATGAAACTTGGCGAGTCAGGTAGAAACGCTCTACTTTGCAACGTAGCGCTTTGAGTTGTACAGCCATTGTGCTCACTCGGACTCTTTTCGACTGGACCCTTCTTCGGGAAGAGGCAATACCGAGAATCGGCTGACTATGAATGTTATCTGTGCAAAAGTCAAATTAGAAACGGTCACAGATACGACGAAATGGATGAAATTTACGCCCAAAGGGCCATAACTCGTCAAAATTAGTCGAAATTGACTCTTCATTATCCTCAGACACTTATTTTTTTAAAGAATTCGATTGAGGTACGCTCATAAACGGAATTCTCAAAAAATAAATCTCCGAAGATGATGAGGTGTCAAATTCGATTAATTTTGACAAGTTATGGCCCTTTGGGCATAAATTTCATCTATTTCGTCGTATCTGTGACCGTT
Organism: Trialeurodes vaporariorum; assembly: GCA_011764245.1. Taxonomy (NCBI): domain Eukaryota; kingdom Metazoa; phylum Arthropoda; class Insecta; order Hemiptera; family Aleyrodidae; genus Trialeurodes; species Trialeurodes vaporariorum. The sequence goes on from VMOF01000388.1 coordinate 18,798,341, forward strand.
TCTGATTTGACTTTTGCACAGATAACATTCATGGTCAGCCGATTCACAGAATCGCCTCTTCTTGAAGAAGAGTCCAGTCGAAAAGAGCCCGAGTGAGTACAATGGCTATACAACTCAAAGGGCCGCGTTGCAAAGTAGTGCGTTTTTACCTGACTCGCCAAGTTTCATCGTATCCTGAACAGAGTATAGACCCCCTACGGATTTTTAGCATATATTTTCTCGCACCAAAAATCAAAGCACTAAAACTCAGACGTTGTGATCAGACGTCACGGTGGTATCAGATAATGACCTTTATAAGTCTCGTCTTGAGCTACGTGATCATGACACAGAATACTCTATTCAGAACAGTGGCGGCTCGTGCAATTTGGCAACAATGCTTTCCCTCCATTTGACTTAATGTAAAACAATCGAATGCTGGTGAAGCGCTGCTTCACTATCGAATCGATTGTTTTACATAAACTCAAATATAGTGAAAACATTGTTGCCAAATTGCACGAGCCGCCACTGAATCAGAATGGAAACTCTAATTCATTTTGAAACATGCTTTACTCTTCGGATGTATTGGGTTCACCATGTTGGAAAGCAGTGAGCTTTTCCGGCAATTTTCGGCAACTGGTCGGGTCGTGATTGGTTGTGCGTCAAATCTGATTGTAAATTTAACCTTAAAAAGCACGTTCACCATCTTGAGAAGTGAGTAAACTCGGTTGCCAGTTTGTGCTGGTAAATTCCAAATCTTGTTTCTGTTGGCTCTTGTGGTTTCCGACCCGTTCTGACTGTAGTATTCTGTGACCATAGTAATGATTATAAGAAGTATTTTCGGTGCTGCCAAGTCGTGTTTTCAGAAAAACGCACTGGACAACTAAGCGCTTCGTTATTCGCTGCGAGAAAATAATAATATGTTGAAAACCCCGTATGAGGTCTACTTTTTTTTTTTATTTCTTCAAACTGTCATTATTGCGTTGATTTTTGACCAATTGGGCTCATCTTGAGCTGAATCGGTAAAAAATCAGCTGATATTTCAAATGAAACAAATGTCATTTCGCTAGCTTCTTTAGTTTAGAAGTTACAGCCAGTGGCGTCGCGTGCCATCTGGCAACAATGCAACAGCTCCATTTAAACTCGTTAAATATATCGAATTTTCCTTGTGCACTGTACACCCCCTGAATTCGATCTTTTACATGAGTTCAAATGGATATAATACATTGTTGCCAAACTGCACGCGACGCCACACTGCAGTCTCGATACTTTTGGGACACCCTATATGTAATATTGGGTCTTGAGAATGCTGCAGTCCATTAGTCATTCATTGGCTTCGGCTTACCTTCTAGGTTTAGGTCGGACGATCTCGTGTCCACCGTCGACGATACAGAGGGGGCTCCGGTAGTGGTCCACATCCCGGAACTCTGGCATAGGGTACGGAGAGGGGCTCGTCGACATCTCCACGCTCCGCACGCCCCTGAAACACGCAAAGCGCATATTCATGAAATAAATAAGTAAAAAAAAAAAAAAAAAAAAAAAAAAAAAAAAAAAAAAAAAAAAAAACCATCATTAGTATATGCATACATCAATTGCAAGAAGATCATGATATCAACATGTCATTCATCTGCGTGTGCTTGCACTTGCCAATCAATTCATTTTCAATAACTTACATGCGCATTGATTGATTGATTGTATTCGCCTTTTTATTTCGGGGTTGCATAGGACACCTATTTGCAGTTCACCTCTCATCAGTACTGTGAACTGTCAAAGTGCCTGGTTTGCTCAATGATTTATTCACTCATACTTTTATCCATTCATTTATTAATTCAACAGAATTTTAATTTTTATTTTTTGTTGTTGTAACATCGAGCAAACCAGAGGCGGATCAAGGAATTTGTTACTGTCTCTCTTTTCTCATTTAAACACATGTGATAGAAAAGGATTGAGAGGCTGAGGGAGCGGACAATAAAGCCATATGTGAACCCTGTAATAATATATCCTTTTCTAACATACGTGTTTGAATGAGATAAGAGAGAGAGGGAGAGGGAGTGAAAGAGAGAGAGGGGGGAGGGAGAGACAAATTCCTGTGGTTCCGTCAGTGGAGCAGACTTACAATCGGTGAATCTAGAGACAGTTGATTTGAGGCAAGCGCTTTAGCGTATGCAGCATGCGTCTCTCGTCGTAGTAATTCTCAACAGACATGACGCGTGCGGAATATTTAACGTGAGTTAAATTTCCCGGGCAAAAATGTGCGTCTTTGCTCTTGTTAGCTATTGAGAGTATAAAAAGCAACCCTGGCATTGGTCCTTCAAGTCCTCCTACAGTGCCCCGACCAATGAATCAATGATAAAAGACCTAATTTTGGAAAGGACCCATCTTGAGATCAGTGGAAGATAATAATAATAATAATAATAATAATCAACCTTTATTTGCAATTTCACAAATTTTTTACAATCTTTAGAAATGCGTCAGACAAAAACTACATGTTAATATGATTACATATATAAATATGTATACCTATGGTATAATTACTAGTCTATGGTAGTGCATGCGGACAACTCGCAATTAGATACTCGTGTAACTTACTTTTAAAATTTGCATTTTCCCTAGATGATTCTTTCAATTTTTTCGGTAGGTTTTCAATTTGATCCGCAGATCATGTTGCAACGAAAATGATGGATCACCGCGATTTAAAAACAAGGGGACGGCCGGCGCGGCGCCTCGTGAACAATCGATTTAAGTACCTATCCTTCCATTCATGTGAATATTCCTTCACTAAAAGTCTCTAGTCTATCGACGAAAAAAAATCAGCGAAGATAGTGCTCTCATACCAATTCAGTCTGTAGAACCCGTGTTGAATCAAATGCTGCAGGGTTCCTTATATGCTCTCTCGATAGGTCATAAAATGTGTATATCCTCGGACTCGCAGTGAACCACCCAAAGTTATGAATCCTTGCCTTCCTTGATTGGTCGAGACGCGACTTGCGAGCGATTTACGGTGAGTCCGAGGACCAACATCTTTTGGGCCCTGAGGCAAAAATTTGTTTGGTCCCAGCAGCGGCCCTATCCAAGGTATCCTCGAGGAAGATATCCCCCACGGTATCCTTCACCGTATTCAAGGACGAGCGCATCAGGCCTGCAGAGTAATCCCTATCCGGCAATCCCGGATTGCGTGATCGGTGTGGCAAAATAGGAAATTTTGTGGCAAATAATTCTGACAAAAATTAAAAATTGAGAGGCAAATTTTGGCAAAAAGGTGATGCGAAGTTGGAGGTAAAATTCTATCGAGCGCTAATTTGAAGGGAGCATTTCATCGAGCGCGTAAATAAACTTTTTGTAAAAAGTGTGAAAAAATAGAGTTTGTGCGGCAAAAAATGTTTGGGATTGCAGAAGAATACAGAGGTTGTGGAAGATTCTGCAGGCCTGGTAAAGCGTATCGCTCGTCTCACCGATGCCTCGAAACATTGACCAATCAGAAGCGAAAGTTGGCAAATGTCACGCGATCTTTGGAGGACCTCCTGTCCTTGACAGAGTAGGGCCCAGTGGCGGATCCACATGCCCCCCGTGCCCCCCCCCAGAAGCCTCAAATTTTGTTGTTTTTTTTTTCAATTTAAATAGCCCGAAATTGCTTCCACCGACGCTTCAAATTTCAAAATTTCACAGGCGTGCCGGTACCCCCCCCCCAGAAAAATTTTCCGGATCCGCCACTGGTAGGGCCTACTTACCACTGGTAGATCCAGGAAATTGTGTTCTTCTCTATCTCTCTGGCCATTTAAACGCATGTTTCAGAAAAGGAGAGGAGGTGGGGCGAAAACCACGAAACTGTCTCTAACCTGTCCTTTCGTTAACACAGGCATTCTAATGGGCAAGGAGAGAGAAAAGCCTGGATACGCCCATAGCAAGGCCCCCTTGAAACGATAGAGTATTCGAAATACGTCTTCTTATACCGGCTTTTCGCCATCGATAGACATGTCCGATTGTCCGCAAAGAAGCAATAGCTCAGAACTTTGCACCACACTGAAACACACATTTGTTACGTGAACTAAATCATTTGCAGAAAAATTACCCTGCAAAGGATATTCAGTCGAACTGTGCATATTTCACTCCTATATGTATATTACAGCCGCCGCACACTGGACGAAAACGTCCTTGTGCCCGGACATGGCTGGTTTCGCGCTCCTATCTTTGTTTTTTCGAGTTGTTTTGGCTATTTTTCTTTAAAACCGACATCCTTTTAACTTATTTTCATTTTTTATTATTTTTTTTTTTTTATTTTTTTTTTAATTTTTTAAAATTTCTTTTAATTTTTTTTTATTTTTTTCAAATTTTTTTGTGTGTTTCCCACAAGAATCACCCTATATAATGTGTTTTTCGACTGTAGAAACAATCGCATTTTTATTTTCAGAAGTGTTTTTCGTGTCCGACCCTCACCCATTGATTCGCTCCAATGTGCGCCGCGTCGTGCTATTACACGATTATTTCTCGTATCCGCAGTTTATCGCAGCTAAAAATCATTGAGGTGATTTTTCCAAGTTGTAATAAACACTACTAGCTCAAAGTTCACATTAAATACGATTAAATAGCCTGTTGAAACTGTATTTTAATTTTTTTAAACCTTCAAATGTTAAATTTGAACAAAAACCATCACTACATACATCTATATTTGCATGATTTTAAAAAACTATAGGTCGAAAATTATCTCCATGCAATGGTGAAAATGACTATTGTATCGGCGTTTGTTGAAAAAAAGATTAACACATCTTTTTAAGGCAAAATAAAACACGAAATTTTAGCGTCAAAATTTCAAACCGCACCAAGAACCCGTTATTCGACAATGGTGAGGTATAGTGCTGGCTCGAGGAAAAAAAAAACAATGTCAGAAAAGTTACAATTGGGTTCTAAAATACTACTTTTTGTCAAAAAGTTGAGGTTTTCTGCAGATTGACTTGACCCCCCATGTCCGAGCATAAGGGTATTTTCGTCCAGTGTGCGCCGTAGCTCACCAGGAATGTTCTCGACAACCACCAAGACGGCCCGCGGGTTCAAATCCCACTTTTCCAGGTAAAATTTGTAAAGTTTCATTTGTTTTCAGTATGAACAACCGTTTTGCGCATTTTACCAAAACTTTTGTATGCTCAACTACAGATATTTGGCTGTCTCGTTTTCCGGTGTACTTTATTTTTGAGCAGACCCTCCCGAGGGTCGAGGAATAACACCGCGTTTGTTTACGCTGGAAAAGATCTGGATGTTTCATAGAAGAGCGCAGTGGCGGCTCGTGCAATCTGACAACCGTGCACTTTTGCCATTTAAACGTATGCAAAAAGATCGATACTAGGTGAGGCGCTGTGCCTCACCAAGTAATCGATTATTTTACACAGTTTTAAATAGAGGAAATCCATTGTTGCCAGATTGCACGAGCCGCCGATGGAAGAGCGGCAACATTGCAGCAACGAGATGCTTGAGTGGAAGAACCTGTTACGGCTTACACGCGGCCCATCTCATTGCGAATGCAGAGCGCGTTGCCTATCCACGCCGCGGTCCGGCCAGCAGGCCGCACTTGCGTGGAGCAGAGGGAACCTCCCTATAGGGACAGTCATCTGTTTTATTGCATGCATGCTTCGATAATTTGCCGCCGGGCTGCGCCAGCATCGCGAGTGCGATAGTGCGTACTTACATGCATACACCGCAGTCCGTGCTTAAACTCATGTGCGACTGTCTTGCGCGCCGCCACGCCGCGCCGCGCCTCATGGAGTGGCTCTCGCGCTGCTGGCACAAACACGCGTGCATTTGTGTTGAACTGGACGAGCGCGAGACGTTTCAAGAGTTTGAAAGCTAGTAAACCGTTGAGCTCATCAGTGGTGGTGGCAACTGTGGCGGATCCAGAAAATTTTTCTGGGGGGGGGGGGGGGGCACGCCTGTGAAATTTTAAAATTTGAAGTGATGGTGGAAGCAATCTCGGCTATTTTTTATAGGAAAAAGGCAACATTTGAGGCTTCTGGGGGGGGGCACAAGTGCCCCCCTGGATCCGCCACTGGACCTGATACGAGGAGGACAATAGGTCCATTCAAACCAGAGACAGTATGTAAGTACTTACAAAGAAACCACGCACTATTATAGTCGATTGTCCGCTACCCTAACTTTTTTTTTCGGGAACTTAACAGGATAAAACAGGGAACAACATGAGCACCCAACTTGACCATATACGTTAAATTGGCGGACAAAACTCCCGTGCTTTGCTCTCACTGTCCACTAACCTCAACACATTTGCTCATCAGTCAACGTATATGGTCCAGTTGAACGTTGTTTTGTTAGACTAGCTCCAAAATAAAAAAATTGCCACCCGATTTTAACGAGAGCAAAATAGATAGTAAGCGACCTGTAATACACATATATTGTCTCTGATTTGTTAGATATTTTTTTACTCTGTTAAGAATTTTATCCTCTTTCCAACTATCAAAGAAACCATAAAGTGTATCCCCCCCCCTCCGGGTGGCCTCCTCGAATGAATTAAAAACATATTTCAGTGATTTTCGAAATCCGCTGTCTTAACGGAAAAAAGTCAAGTGGAAACTTGTTTACGCCATAACGTTAACAAAATGTCCAGCAAAAGTCATCATTCATCACAAAAATCATCTGCCACGGCCGGGATTCGAACTCGCGTTTCCGACGTGGCAGTCCTGAGTCCAGTGCTGTACCAATCGGCCACAGCGACTACTGGCGATCAGCTGAGACAATCGGGCTACTTCAACGCGCACGGCCGTCACCCGCTACAGAGGCGACGCTGCGTTGTGCCGCGACTCCACTTACCTCGCGGCAACTTTGAAGTGCCCGCGGCTGCCTAGTTCCACACGCTCACCGCGAGAGGACGCGAGCACACCACGGAACACCTGTTTCCCGACCAGTCAAACGCGCCCCGTTTGAAAGGGGTCTGCTCAGCGCAACCTGCCTAGCAAGCTTGAGAACATCTCAAAGTGGTCCTTGTTTACTTCGATCACTCTTATTTTGTTTCTTTTGTCCCATTCACCGCTGTGTAAACGGCGGCGGCCAATTTAGCAATTTACGAGTGCCTTCGAAAGTAGATTTTCTGTCGGATCCTCAGTGCAAACTGTCGGAACTGAATATATTTTTGGTAAGGCTCCCACTCTCTCGCTCCTCTCGGGTGTAGCTGAAAACCGGCACACTCCATTCCCCCCAACTTGCTCACCTCCGGCTGGACCTCCGCTGGGTGGACTAGCACAACTCGAGATTCATCTGGCTGGACGCTCCGCTGGGTTGAACAATCTCACTCACAGACGCCTGGGTGGATCGACCGCTGGGCTGACTGTAACATCATCTTTCATCTGGCCGGATCGACCGCTGGATTGAAATCATCAATTTCATTTATCATCTGGCTGGATCGACCGCTGGATTGAATTCATCAAACTTCATCTTTCACCTGGCCGGATCGACCGCTGGGTTTCATCCATCAATCATCATCTGGCTGGATCGACCGCTGGATTTTGATCATCTCCGCTTACCGCCGGCTGGATCTCCGCTGGCTGGATTAAGCAAAACAAACACGCCTGGCTGGACCGACCGCTGGGTAAGCCCTGAGAGACTGACTCTAGGGGACAATACCAAGCGCCTAGCGCACATCAACACTTTGGCCCTCGCGCCAACATATGGTCCCTCGGGCCGGATTTGGTCAACTTAAACAATTGATTTTGACTAGTCCGGGACAACAGACACTTCTCTAACGCAGTGCTGCTTCCATTCAAGATGCCAGCTGAAAACGAAATCCTGGCGACTGGCACATCCACAGCAGCTGGTGCTGCCACAACTGCTGACAAACTGACGGAGTTGAAGGCTCTCTACATGGAAAGACAGCGTATTTTTGCATCCGCTCAGAAAATAGCTGATCGATTCCAGGGAGTAACTCCCGAGAATGCCGACACGCACAAGATGTCGGTAGATCGCTTGCAGTCATTGCAAGATCAGTTTGACCAATGCCAAGCAGCAGTCATCAGAGCCAACCTTGCCGTACCCGAAAAAGAGCGTGTTTCTGTCAACTCTGTCCAAGACAGTTTTGACGAACTCATACATACTGCACAAGCGCTCTATGTGAAGAAGGCTCGCAAGAAGGGCAAAGGTCATGTAGAATCCGACGACGACAAGTCTGAAGCCGCAGTAGCCCCATCCAGAAGTATAAGATTACCCAAGCTCCAACTCCCGCATTTTTCGGGAAGTCTTGAGTCTTGGTCCGCTTTTTACAATCTTTATAAAACTTCCATCCATGAATCAACATCACTGTCACCTGTTGAGAAATTCTCTTACTTGCTTTCCTTACTTGAAAGAGAACCTCTTGATCTAGTCAAGACCCTAGCCCTTACTCCAGAAAACTATGAAGTAGCTTGGACTTTGTTGATCGAACGTTACAAAAACGAGCGTCGACACCTGTCACATCATTTCTCCGGATTACTAAATCTCCCGGAATTGAAAAATGATGCTTGCGTACCTAATCTGTTGACCAAGCTGCAAGAGCACACCCACGCTCTGGATGCGCTATCCTACAAAACAGGTACGTACGGGCCGCTCCTAGTAACGTCTCTGCAATCGAAGTTTTCATCTTACTTCACAAGGAGGTTTGAAGATTCTCGCAAGGATTCAACAAAGTACCCTACTATAGAGGAAATCATTGAGTTCTTAAAGGCCGAGTGCGCGCGTTTGGACGACCGGCCAGCTATTGGTTCGCAACAGAGGACATCCTCAGACCAAGTAGCTTCTTCCAGCCGTCACCCAAAAGTGCTGCACCTCGAAGCCCGCTCAGATTCCAAGACTAACAGTAGAAAAAGTCTACGTGACCAAGCTAGGTCTCAATCAAGATTCCGGAATACATCCTCTCCTTCCATTCAGTGCCCTGTCTGTAAACGTGATCATAACATCATGAGGTGTCCAGAATTCCAAGGCAAAGAAGTTTCTCAGAGATGCGACCTTGTTGCTTCTCTAAAACTTTGTTCAAACTGCCTAGGTCGACATCCAATTTCGGAATGTGCTTCCAAGAGGTTGTGTCTAAATTGCAATCGCAAACACCACACTATGCTGCATTCAGCATCCGGTGCTCCCGGCATCCTCATGTCAACTCTATCACCTCCTAACACACTTTTGGAAACTGAGCCTCGTAATGGTTACGCTCGCGTTGTACTGGGAACGGTACAAATGCGACTCGAGTCTCCAAAGGGTACCATGGTCGTGCGAGGATTGCTGGATTCCGCAGCCGAAAGCTCTCTGCTGACCTCCGACTGCGCCGAGCAATTGAACCTTGTCTTGAATAATGCCCGTCAAGAAATAAGTGGCGTGTCTCAAACCTCCATACCAACTCGAGGCACAGCCGCGGTCACAATCTGTGGTCGTGAAAACCTTCATATCGCTAAAAATCATCCTGTCATAGTGGTGGATGAGATAACGAACCTCTTACCTTCTGCACACGTATCTCCAGCTGTCCGAGCCCAGTGCCACGATCTCGCGCTGGCAGATCCGTTATTTGACGTTCCAGGCAGAATCCAGTTCCTGATTGCAGCTGATTTGTACCCTCGTGTAGTTACCAGCAAATCGATTTCACTCGGTCCCTCAATGCCTCTTGCTCAAGGCACCGTCCTAGGCTACACTCTAATTGGTCCTACACCCAATTCAGATCAAAGCCGAAAGCAATCTTCCAAGACTTTGCTATGCATACAGGACGCTCCTTTGCAAAACGCTCTCCAGCGTTTTTGGAGTCTTGAGGAACCGAAACCTCCATCCATCAAAGAGGAACCTGAGGACCCAGCTGAATTATCCTTCAGAACCACTCATCTGAGAACACCAACTGGCCGTTTTTCAGTGAGGTTGCCCTTCCGAGAGCCCGCAGACAAACTTGGCCACTCGTATGGACAAGCGCTCAGACGCTTTGAGTCGCTCGAAAGACGCTTCCGGTCAAATCCTGGATTACGAGAAGAGTACGTGAAGTTTATGAAAGGTTTCCAAGAAGCAGGATTCATGGTGCGTGCACCTCCCGACTTCATGAAAAATCCTCATTACTTCATCCCTCATCAAGGCATCATCAAACAATCCAGCACCACCACCAAATTCCGCGTGGTGTTTGATGGGAGCGCTAAAACCTCCACTGGTTCTTCACTCAATGACTTGTTGCACGTTGGTCCCAAATTACTCAATGACATACGCACAGTTTTGATAAACTTCCGTCGTCACGCCATCGTGTTCGCCTGCGACATAAAGCAAATGTACCTCCAGGTGGAACTTCAAGAGGAAGACCGACCTTTCCATCAAATAATCTGGCGTGATTCAGAAGAAGAGCCCGTTCAAGTTCACAGACTAACTACTGTAACCTTTGGGATTTCAAGTTCTGCCTTCCTGGCCATCAGATCACTCCACCAATTGGCGCAGGAAAACCAAAACGAGTTTCCTAGAGCCGCTCAAACCATTCTCAAGAACATATATGTAGACGACATGATGGACGGTGACGACACGCGCGAAGGCGCCCTGGCTCTGAAACGAGAAGTGGTGAGTCTACTGTCCATTGCAAAGTTCGAGCTGCGCAAATGGATAAGCAATGACCCAGCTCTTTTAGAAGGTGTAGACCCAGAGCATTTGGAAATCCCACGTCTATGGGACGACCAGGAAACATCATCCTCGTCGATTCTGGGGCTTCAATGGTTACCAGCTAGTGACACCTTCACCTACAAAATCACTCCAGATGAAAGGGCTCCTACTAAGCGCCACATTCTTTCGGCCATAGCCACTCTGTTCGACCCTTGCGGCTGGGTTGCCCCAGTTGTGTTCTCGGCCAAGGCCTTTATGCAACGACTTTGGCTATCCGGAGCTGGCTGGGACAATCCAATATCTCCCGAGCTGCAAGAGGTCTGGAAAGATTACACGCGGGATCTCCCAAGGCTTTCCGAGACCAGAATTCCACGACGCTTGTCAGGCAACCCAAAAAATGCACAATTACATGGTTTCTGCGATGCCTCAGAACTGGGCTACGCAGCCGTCCTCTATCTGCGTTCCGAAGACGACAAAGGTAGTTTCGAATCCTCCCTGATAATCGCCAAGTCCAAGGTTGCTCCCTTGAAAAAGAAATCTATACCGCGACTTGAGCTATGTGCAGCCGTACTACTCACATCATTATTGGAATTCACAATTCCTCACCTCAGTGAATACTACAATTTGCATGCCGTACGAGCTTGGTCCGATTCAACCATTGTCCTGAGCTGGATCCAAACTCCATCCTACAGACTCAAAACATTTGTAGCGAACCGGATATCATTTATCCAGGAGCAACTTCCGACCGTGGAATGGTCACATGTCAAGTCGACCGACAATCCTGCGGACTGTTGCTCCCGGGGTCTAACAGCCTCTCAGTTGATTCGACATCCCCTCTGGTGGCACGGTCCCCAGTGGCTGACTCAACCGATCGAGCAATGGTCTCAAAACACATTTATCCCGGCAAATGTGATTCCCGAGCTCAAACCTCAGATTTTGCTCACAAAGGGACACTCCACACCTGAAAATGAAGATATTTTCTATCAACTCTCTTCCTGGAGCTCCCTCCAAAGAATCATAGCGCTCCTTTTGCGCTTCAAACATAATGCTTCGAAAGGACAACCTACTCACTCTGGACCTCTAAAATCAGAGGAATACCAAGAAGCCGAACGCTCCATAGTAAGGCGAATCCAGAAAGATGCATTTGCTGAGGAAAAGCTACTACTTGAGTCAAATCAGACTCCAACTGCAAGAGTACGCAAGCTGCATCCGTTCCTCGACAAACACGGTCTCATTAGAGTAGGAGGAAGGTTAGCTCACGCTGAAATGTCCACACAACGTCAGCATCCCTGGCTTTTACCCTCCAAACATCACTTAGTGGACATCCTCATTCGTCACTACCATGAGACACACCTGCACCCTGGCCCCCAACTCCTGCAGTCTCTCTTGCACCGCAAATACTGGATTTTGGCCGGGCGTTCAAGGATTCGAGCAGCTGTGCACCAGTGCATAAAATGCTTTCGCTGCGCGCCTCGCAACAACATGCCTCTCATGGGTGAGCTGCCAGCCTGCAGAGTGCAACCTTCAAGGCCCTTTACTCATACGGGCATGGACTATGCGGGACCGTTTAGAGTCAAAATCCATACTTTACGATTTGCACGCATAGTACCTGCCTATCTATGCATATTTATATGCATGTCAACAAAGGCTGTTCACATTGAAGTGGCGCAGGACCTGACTTCCGATGCATTCATAGCGGCTTTAAGCAGATTTACTGCTAGGAGAGGACACCCTGCCCACCTATACTCAGATTGCGGAACAAACTTCAAGGGTGCCTCAAATGAGTTAAAGCAGCTATACAAGGAGCTCATAACGCAGTTGCCTGAACATCCGGAAATCCGACAACTGGCTCAAGAAAGACAATTTGTTTTTCATTTTAACCCTCCAGCTGCCCCTCACCAAGGAGGGATCTGGGAAGCGGCCGTGAAAAGCGCCAAAACCCATCTCCAGCGCACGCTACAAGGCCAAACCGTGACTATGGAAGAATTCAACACCTTGTCCATCCGAGTAGAAGACATGCTAAACTCTCGGCCTCTCACGGCCCTCTCAAGCGACCCCAGTGACCTCGCACCACTCACTCCAGCACACTTCTTAATCGGGGATACATTGGTGGCTCCAATCGAGCGGGACCGCTCGGATCTAAAGCTAACCCCACTAAAAAGATGGCATAGAGTGCAAGCAATGTCACAAGCAATATGGAGGCGGTGGAGTCTGGAATATTTGCACACCCTGCAAGTCAGGACCAAATGGGACAAGAACACAGAAAATCTCCAGACCGGTGCATTAGTTTTAATCCATGACCCTGCGTCACCCCCTCTTCAATGGCCTATGGCAAGAGTCATTGCAGTACATCCCGGTGCCGATGGAAAAGTCAGGGTCGCCACGGTCCGAACAGCCAAAGGCGAGCTTCAACGACCGGTATCAAGACTCTACCCGCTCCCCTTGGAAGCCTCTGCCTCCGCGGGGAACTAAAATCAAACAACTTATTAGTGCGAGCTCTTTGAAACATCCTCGGATATTTCAAGGGGGGGAGTATGTTTACGCCATAACGTTAACAAAATGTCCAGCAAAAGTCATCATTCATCACAAAAATCATCTGCCACGGCCGGGATTCGAACTCGCGTTTCCGACGTGGCAGTCCTGAGTCCAGTGCTGTACCAATCGGCCACAGCGACTACTGGCGATCAGCTGAGACAATCGGGCTACTTCAACGCGCACGGCCGTCACCCGCTACAGAGGCGACGCTGCGTTGTGCCGCGACTCCACTTACCTCGCGGCAACTTTGAAGTGCCCGCGGCTGCCTAGTTCCACACGCTCACCGCGAGAGGACGCGAGCACACCACGGAACACCTGTTTCCCGACCAGTCAAACGCGCCCCGTTTGAAAGGGGTCTGCTCAGCGCAACCTGCCTAGCAAGCTTGAGAACATCTCAAAGTGGTCCTTGTTTACTTCGATCACTCTTATTTTGTTTCTTTTGTCCCATTCACCGCTGTGTAAACGGCGGCGGCCAATTTAGCAATTTACGAGTGCCTTCGAAAGTAGATTTTCTGTCGGATCCTCAGTGCAAACTGTCGGAACTGAATATATTTTTGGTAAGGCTCCCACTCTCTCGCTCCTCTCGGGTGTAGCTGAAAACCGGCACACTCCATTCCCCCCAACTTGCTCACCTCCGGCTGGACCTCCGCTGGGTGGACTAGCACAACTCGAGATTCATCTGGCTGGACGCTCCGCTGGGTTGAACAATCTCACTCACAGACGCCTGGGTGGATCGACCGCTGGGCTGACTGTAACATCATCTTTCATCTGGCCGGATCGACCGCTGGATTGAAATCATCAATTTCATTTATCATCTGGCTGGATCGACCGCTGGATTGAATTCATCAAACTTCATCTTTCACCTGGCCGGATCGACCGCTGGGTTTCATCCATCAATCATCATCTGGCTGGATCGACCGCTGGATTTTGATCATCTCCGCTTACCGCCGGCTGGATCTCCGCTGGCTGGATTAAGCAAAACAAACACGCCTGGCTGGACCGACCGCTGGGTAAGCCCTGAGAGACTGACTCTAGGGGACAATACCAAGCGCCTAGCGCACATCAACACTTTGGCCCTCGCGCCAACAAAACTACTGTAATCGACACCATGTATAGGGCGCATGTACAGTAATATAGGGTAACCAGAAAGTGAGAGATACTGCTGTAGTATGTATCTTCAAAAAGGATCAGAAACAATAACATAGTTCGATCGTCTGAACTGCAAACTGCTTGACAGTCTAGGGTTGAGTAAAGTTAGCACGGAGTGCGTTACTTTTCTATCCCACCGTTCAAGTCTATTTTGATTACAGCGCAGTAATTAACCCTCTAAGGACCAGGTTAGTTCAGAGGAACGCCATTCTTCCGTTTATATGCGGGGAAGATAGTTAACTATTCGTACTCGGGGGAGATGGAATTGCATATACGGCGAATTGAAGGCGCCAGACGAAATCTCAGCTGGTAAGTGTTTTCATCGATAATCGCGTTTATCCCGAATGAAGACTGACACATTTTGAAAGAGACTAGAGGAGAAAAACGAGTATACTCGGGCTTGGTCCATAAGGGGTTAAGAGCGTTCCGGCCTGGGACCAAATAATGGTTGGTCCAGTGGCGTCATTTGCGGGGGGGCAGGGGGGGCAACTGCCCCCCCCCCCAAGGGTCCGCCAAAAGTGAAAAAGTGATGACCTCTTTTTTTTTTTTTTTTTTTTTTTTTTTTTTTTTTTTTTTTTTTTTTTTTTTTTTTTTAAGAAGAAAAAAGTTTTGAACAAATTTGGGGGTCATTAACGAGTTTCGTTGGAATTTAGGGCCTGAATATAGAATATGCAAGGCTAAAATAATATTGATGAGCAAAGAAAAAAAAAAAAAAAAAAAAAAGTCATCACATTCTTGCCCCCCCCCCCCCCCCCCCCCAAGCCGAGCCCGTGGTTTGGTCCCGAGCATAAATTATATGAGAGCGTAAGCTCTCTGATCGGTCGAAACTGCACGAAAGATGCACGCAATTCAACTTGTACAAACTGCCAGGACCATACATTTGTTGATCCCAGGGCATCGTAACAAGCGACACGGCACATGAGGCGCTGCGGATTTGAGTTCTGCGCATCATCTAGCTTGAGGCGACTGCAAGGTCTGTTAAAGTTTAAGAACTAATAGTGGAGCTCCGTAGGTATAGTGAGAGATTCCTATCTAATTTGAGACTTTCTTCTATGCGTGTGTTTCTATGGAGAGAATGAAAAAAAACTATACATGGATCTTCCATGAAACCTTCGTAGCTCCGCCATTTTAGAGCAAAGATGGCGGAGCTATGCATGCAGGCATCATAGGAGATTCCTATCTAATTTTTCTCTTCCTCTATATAGCAACACACATATATGAAAGTCTCAAATTAGATTGGAATCTCTCATGGCACCTGCGTATAGCTCCAGAATTACACCTTAAATGCCCGAGTTAATTCGTTCTGGTTACCAAGTGCATCAATAGACACTGTTTTAATTTATTGTTGACAGAAAAAGTAACTAGAAACTATCACTGGTTTCAAAATAATGTTCCTTGAGCTCCTTCAATCCACGGCCTATGCAAAACCAGTACAGCGGAGTAGGAATATTTAACTACCCTTACAATTTGAGCGAACGAGCGGAGATCTGTCGGAATGACCTGGTTGTTAAAAGGTTAAAAGTCATTTTGTGAGTCTAGCTGTGAGTGAATTTCGTAATTTTTTCATGTGCCAATCGTAATTTCTCCTGAATTTTACTCTATTTTTAATAAGACGCTTCAGTAAAAAAAAAAAAAAAAAAAAAAAAAAAAAAAAAAAAAAAAAAAAAAAAGTTTTATTTTGACACAACTTCATACAAAAAACTGGTCAGCCCTAAAAACGGGGCTATCAACCCATATAATAATCAACTAAACTCAACTCAAGGATCAACTATTGAATCGCATACATCATAAATGAGCAAGAGCCCCATTTTCACAAACGGTTGAATTTGTTTACAATAGAAATAAAGATACCTAGTAATAATATTCTCCTCTTGAAAAATAAAGCAAAGTCAAAAGACCGGGCTATAAAAATCCGCAATTCTCAATACTTACTGTCAATAATGTTTGGCTTTTTACATCAAAATTCACAACAAGAGAATTTAACCATGCGTTTATTTTTTTTTTTTTCTTTCTTTTCCCCCAGCTGGAATCTAAACCGGTGCTTGTAGATATGAAGTAGGGACTACATGAGAGCAAATGTAGGTATGAGCTATGAGGCGCTGGTTGCTGGTGTTGCACCGATTCATGGGCGACCTTGAGCTTTAGAGTCCAAAGCTGGTGCACAAGAACAAAATACTATAGGTCTTGCGCTGCTGCACCGGTGATTTTATTGTTAATCTTAGCTCTTCGCAAGATCACTGAAGCAAATTCCGGCAAACGAAAAAAATTTAAAACAAAAAAGAGAAGAGAAGAATTAAAATGATAAAAAAAAAAAAAAAAAAATAACAATAATGGAAAACAGTCAAGCAAACTATCATGAGAGTTGCTGAAAAGCACGAGCAGACACTGGGAACTCACACCAATCCCCTAACTGACGTTTTGCTTGACAATGAAGCTGCGACTAGACGCCTCAAGCGCCGAAAAGTGTTTGAGCTGGTATCAGGTCGCTTCCTTATGGGGTAAACGGTTAATGTAACCATTTAAAAACTAAGTTATTTGTTTAGCTAGTAAGAGATTATATTGTATGAGAAAATAAGTTGTAAGATGAATCGATAGATTTAGTTTCAATGTGCTTGTTTAGACTAAGTTTCTATAAATTAAAAAAAAAAAAAAAAAAAAAAAAAAAAAAAAAACTGAGGTTTTGAAGGTAAATTTTCTCTCGGACGAATATTCGCAAAGTTCCGAAAAGTTATTCAACACTGTTCCTCTTATTCATTTTCCCTTCCTCTCCCACTCTCTAAGTAAATGGTGGTGGATCTCAACATCGAAGGCGTCATATCGCCACGTCTCGTCTACCAGTCGCCGGTCGGCATGTGACTGACACTGACAGGTTGACGCGCCATATCAGCGCCATCTAATCATCTGACACGGAGACGCACAACTTTGAAGCCTTTCGAGCCTGTTGTCACAACTCACTCCGGATTTCTTGTTTTCCGATTACTCGCTTTGCTTGCAATGTACTAAAGTGCTCTGAAGCTTCCCAAGGTCCCAAAACGCGGAGATCGGAAAAAGACTGGACATACTTTGGGCTCTTCAAATATTTATTGACTTCCAATGAGTTTCAGAGAGATAATTTTAGGCGTATCGGGGAAGGATGGGGATAAGAGAGAATAAGGAAAGTGGCTAAAAAAGAAGAAAAAATAGGTTATAATTAAAAAGGGGAAAAATAGGTTAGTAAGGAAGAAAGAAATAGGTGGAGGAAGAAGAAAAAGAGAGGCTAAAGACGCGAAAATCCCTCTGCTAGGATTTAAGTTGATTCCTATTTTTTCATCAGTATAAGTACTATGACTTTCAAATCAAAGTACCTTAGCCGAAATTTGTACAAATTCAAATATCGGTAAGCTTTGAGCACTTTTAAGACTTCCAGGCGTTTAAGGACTAAATTTGAGAGAAAGTCTTGAAAAATCGTTACTAATTCTATTAAAAACAACGGACAATTTAAACGATGAAAATTTCGGCCAGGAAAATTTCTTTTGAAAGTCATACTCCTACACCTACTCCTCTTCATGTCAATTTCTATGAGTTCTTTGATCATTATGTAGAAGGAAAGTCTAGCAGCCAAAACTAAAACTATTAGTTCCTATAATGTTTGTATTTCAATGTGAAAGAAAGGACTCAGACTCTATGAGAGAAACAATGATAGGCCTGATATTTCACAATACCGTATACAACAGGAATACTGTCCTCACCGAGACACCATAAAAAACCGATTGATTATATAGTCTCTATAGACCGCACAAGGGCGGCTATGATTTTGGGGTCTCTCATCTTGAAAGTAAGTACATCCATCCAATAGTGCCACAATATTTTATTATACAATTAAGCTTTGTTCTAAATTTAGTTTACTGATTGTGATCAGAATTTCCTGCGATACCATACCGCGAGTCATGGGTGGATACAGGGTGTCTTTCTCTCTCTCCTCCCATTTGAAAACGTGCGTTAGAAAAGGACAGAAGAGGGGGCCAAAGTCTCGTGATGGCCCCCTCTGCTGTCCTTTTCTAACACATAAGTTCAAATGGAGGGAGAGAGAGAGAGAAAGACAATTGCCTGTATCCGCCCATGCCGCGAGTTTCGTTTTATACTGTCCTAACCGGAACGCTGTTAGAAGTAACCGGAGTTCCTGTAAATCAGAGCCGGCCAACCTTTTCCGGGCAACGATCGACTGTCGACCTCAAAGGTGGGTCCGCGATCGATTTTTAGTACGTTCCAAATTTGATAACCTTTTTTTTCTTCTTCTTTTTTTCGATTTTTGAAAAATGTTCTAACTTGCCCCTTTAAATTTGAAATCCCTTTATCTTTAATTTCTGAAGAGGATAGATACCAACAATTTTTAATGTGATACATGAATGGCATAAGGTTAGGAAATTTTTAGCGGAGATTAAAGATACAAAATCAGTAGCCACAGAAACGAGAGTGGGAAGATTACACAAGTCTCCAATTGAAAACCACTGGTCATGGAACTTCAGCGAATTTTACTATATTTTTCAGCATCATTCCGCGGAGGTCGCCGCGATCCTCGCGTTGGCCGACCCTACTGTAAATATAACCAAAATTCCTATGTACACGTAACTGCAAAATTCCTATAAATATGTAACCGGAATTCCGATAAGGCAAGTACTAAACAGAATGGGTCTGTTGCAAACTTTTGCTACAACGATAAAGAGTGTTTCATCGTATGTAAAATCGCCCGAAAAGTCCATTGGTGGCATCAGAAAGTCATGAAATGCGATAATAAACTCACTAGGGACGTTTAATGAAATCCAATGGCGGAAAAATATCGAGCAATCTGTATGCATGCACCTTTAACATCCAAGGATTGCCAACGTTGACAACCACACAGCTTCAGAGGTTATGTGTTTGTTTACGTTGTGATTGGGTGTGATCGATATAGTGAGGTTGGCTATCCTTGGTTGTTCGTGGTGCATGCATACCGGCTGCTCAATATTTTACCGCCATCTTGGGTTTCATTAAGCGTCTCTCGTGAGTTTTATACTGCAATTTATGACTTTCTGGTGCCACCGATAGACGTTTCACGCGATTTTACACGAGACTCAACACTATAGAGCGCTGTATCAAAAGTTTGCAACAGACCCATTCTCCTTACGACAACAGGAAATTTTTCTCGCTGTGTATACATAAACAAAATTAGATCAACACTTCTGAAGAGATAACGACTACATGGCCTAAATCATTATTGATTAACTCGGCATTCAAAGTACACGCCGCGAGTCACTCTTTGGGTTATTTTCTTCAAACATTCATAAATAGTCTGAACGGCAACATCGATTTTGACCAATGTACAACTCGAACCGGTGCTCCGGTCCTGCGCGTCACTGTGATGGCCAAATTGTGCAGAGAAACTCTCAAATGTCCCATTTAGATCAATGTAGAATGTGAATATTTTACTGCACAATCTGGCAACCTTGTGCTCTAGGGGGCACTGGCGCACAATGGTCTAAGATCGTCAAAAGGTGACCAAAAATCAGAGGGTAAATTATAGTGGCGGCTCGTACGATTAGGCAAAAAGGTTCTACCTCCATTTGATTCTATGTAAGACAATCGATTAGATAGTGGAGTACTGCTTCATCAACAATCGATTGTTGCACATAGATTCAAATGGACGGCAAACAATGTTGCCAAATGGCGCGAGCCGCCACTGGTAAATTACTCATCAATTCCTCATTTATAAACTTTCAATACCAATTTAAATAACAGAGAACACTTTAAACAAGTAATTTAAACTTATAAATAGAATTTTCATAGTTTTAAATTAAGCTTTAAAGGTCATAAACGATGATTTTTGATGACGTATATCACTGATTTTTGGCTTTTTTTTTTTTTTTTCGATCTCAGACTATTGTCAGTGGCGGAGCGTGGAATTTGGCAACGTTGATCTGTGTCCATTTAAACCCATGTAAAAGGTCGAATGCGAAGGTGTTCACCGAACACCCAGTAGTTCGATCTTTTTCATGGGTTTAAATGGACACAGTGCAACGTTACCGAATTGCACGCTACGCCACTGACCATTGTGCGGCAACGTTTGCTATTCGCCATGTGCGCGGCTTCGACTGCGCTATACGCCTATAAGAGCGGGGCACATTAATGTTGGTGAACTCTTGCTAAGGTGAAGAAGAGAACCTGACCGAACCATATAAAGTTCCACTCGAGAAAAGAAATAAATAAATAAAAAAAGAAGCATCGAACCATTCGAATGCGTACCAGTGAAAAGAACAGAGAGGGGGAAAAAAAAAAAAAAAAAAAAAAAAAAAAAAAAAAAAAAAAAAAAAAAAAAAAAAAAACCAAAGACAGTAAGTCGATGAAGAGTCTTAAGCGATTCGAGCGTACGGCAAGCTTCGGAGCGAAAACGACGAGCGCTCGGAGAAAAACATGCCAGGAATTCGAAAAGGATTATTATTTTTATTTTCCCTCTTTTTTCCCCGTCCGTTTATAATTAATTTCTTACTATCACCGCGAGTTCAGATCCATGCGGCAGAGAAATGGAATCAAATAAATAAATAAATAAATAAATAAATAAAAAAATTATGGAGGATAAAGAAGCAAAAGAAGAGACTGACTTTAGAACCAGTGATGGACAACGAGCTGTTACATTTAGTTTATCGAGAGTGACAATCTGATGGGTATAAACCTACGCGCAACCGACGTTGAGGATTTTGAGGTTAGGATTAAGGTTTAGTTGAGAATTTTGCCGAAAGAAAGGACACAAAAACAGCAGGTAGGCAACTGCGCGTTCTTTCCTCAAAATCAGCATATAAATGGAATGGAGGTTTTTAATAAAGCACACATACCCGCTGGTTAACAGGTCAATGTTTGAGTCAACAGGATCTAATAAGATCATATTAAACATCGAGTGTGTTTTATTCATTTAACATCGCTGACCCATATATTATGCTGATTTTAACGAAAGATAACGCGCTTGGTGTTGTATGTGCCCTTCTTCCGTTAAAATCCTGAAGTGTTACTATCTTTCCCAAACATTTCGGTGTCATTTGACGAGTAGTGTTGCCATGTATGTCAAAAAGTATCAACCATTTCCCATTCAATTCGCTGTAAAAGCCGGATAATTTCTGGCATAAATGGCTACACTGTTGACGAGCGACGAGAGCCTAGGCGCGTATAGAAGAATTCGTCTGTCTCTCTCTTATCTCCCATTTGAACGCCTGAACGCGTACGTTAGAAAAGGACAGAGATAGGGGCGTAAAAATCCTTGACTTCGATTTAAAGGGTGCCATTAGACTACCGCTGTAGGTAGCATTTCATACTATTACAGACCACTACAAATGTATACCAAAGAGTGAAGGGAGGGGGGGAGGGTATCCACAAAATGATAAGTGTCAAAATTCCCTAAAAAACGGGAAAAATTACCTTTCGAACGGTAAAAATTTGATGTCAAGAAGGAAGATGGTGCAGACCTCCTGGTGGCTCTGCCCTGGTCCCCCTCCTTCTGGCTACGCCACTGCACTGCTACACCACATAAATATACGTAATCTTTACTCCCTAGATGAATTCCCTCGGTAAACTCTACCAAACGGAAAAGGAGCAACTTAATAGGGGGCGGACGACTTGGGAAGAAAGAAGAGAGTTTAGGAGCAGAGGACGTGTAAGGAAAAAGAATGAAAAGAAGCAAGTAAGAAAGGGAAACGAGGGACAGGAATAAAGGAGCTGTAAGAGGAAGTAGAAAAGGAAAATTAGGAATATTGACGACAGAGCGATGGATAGAGGGTGTGCGAAGGAAGAGAGGAAAAATAGAAAATGGAAGAGAGAGAGAGAGAGAGAGAGAGAGAGAGAGAGAGAGAGAGAGAAAGAGAGAGGGGGAAAGGAGAGAGAGATGGAAGGGGGAGAGAGGGAGAGAGAAAAGCTTGGAGAGATATGATAAGATAAAAACGAAGAGAGGGCAGGAACCCCAGAAGGAAAACTGTGAAATATTGCGCGCGCGCATTTTCTGATGGGAGGATGTCCTCGTAAATTCCCTTCTATGACAGTTATACGAGGTAGCCGCGGAATGTTTCAGCGCAGCGCGACAATAACTCGAAATCCCCCGCCCCCTTCGGTTTCTTCTTTTAAAATCGTTCTGATAATTGGTGTCCGCACGACTTTGTTCTACCGAAAAATGCGCTCGACGAACCACTAACCGAGGCACGTTACGAAAACTCGTTAGATGTTTCCAGATGCTACACCACTGACAATGAGCTAGAGGCGAGTGTTTCAAATCCCCGCGACGCTTCGATTACTGAAATTCGAGGAGATCGGCAAGAAAAGTATAAATACTAGACGAGGACGATATTCGCGAGGGAGCTGATTTAGCTATTTCGTTGCGTCAATGACTGATTTAACGCAATGAGCTATAACTTTAGAGTGGCAGCGGATTGGTCCACCTTGTGGCACACAGGGTAGAAGGAATCCCGGGAAAAAGCGGAATTTGGACGGAAGATTCCAAGGTTTAAGGTTAAGTACAGGTCGTCTCCAAGTCGTTTCCGGCGATACCCGAGTTTGTTCACAGAACGACCGGAAACTACCTACAAAATTTAACCTCAAAATCGATTTTTACGGCAAGATGGCGGCGCCCTAGGTGACAACAATGAACCAGCGGAACGTTCCTTGATGTGCCACTCTAAAGTTATAGCTCATTGATTTAGCGCTGATTCACGAATTGCGCGGCGAATCGAAAACATAGATTGATTCATTTCGATAAGGGCTATTCGCGGAGGCGGTACATTGTCTAGACTAAATTTTACGTGACTTCATGAGCAAAATGCGAAACTTCAGGGTATCGTATGGTTTCAGACGAAATAACTGAGGAAACATCTTTCCAAAAATTCAATTTTTCAAAAAAAAAAAAAAAAAAAAAAAAAAAAAACATATATTGGCAATAATTAACTACCCGAACCAGCCAAGTTTCTTTAACGGCATGCACGATCTTGACCTCACGTCAATAACACATAAATTTCTGTAAATCTTCTGTGAACTTTTGGTGCTTTTTGGAATTCGGTAAACTGTCACTTAACTTCTAGGTGAAATCACCTGGATAACACAATTTTTGCAACAGGCGTGGTCACCTGACTTAAAAGTGATTTTACCGAGGCAATGAGCTTTTTGGAACAGGAGCTGTCTTACCTATGCCAGACCTATGACTATGACCTTCGGTGCTTAGTTTTTCCCACTGAAAGACGACTATGCCTGCCAAAGTTTCGAAAGGTAATAAGAACTTTAATCAGACTTGAGACATTTTAAATATTTCACAGAGCGCTCTATTGTTTCAAGTGCCAAGTAATGCTGCGCAAAAATTGAGTCCGTATACTTGACCCAATCGGACAAAACGCGAGCCAATGGACTGATCAACGATCATTGTAAGTATATACGAGCGGTAATTAACGACAGACTTTGATTAACTCATTAGAGCCATTACGGATTGTGCATCGGGAATACAGAAGTCATCGTATGAAATAGATTGCTTGCGGCATTTATTCCTCGATCCGACTTCAGTATAGTCAGACTAAAAGACATCGACGAACTTTCGTAACGATCAGCGAAAGAACTAATAAAAGGTGCGGCTTGATTCAATACAGGGTGGCTGTAAAGAAAAGTCTCCAATAAGAAGTCGGGATGGTTGCCGCTCGAGAAAATGAAGGGGCTTTTTTACCATTTGAGGAGCAATTTCCACATAAACTTGCGTTGCGATAAAGTTGACTGGAAAGCAAAAATACAAGCAAATGAGAAAGTATAGTAAAGAGCATCAATCTTGAGGCTATGTATAGTTTTAGTGATGACTTCGTGATGATGCCATCCGGTTATGATCGTTCCAAACCAAGACAAACTGTCTCTTTCGCTCTCACGTAACCCCCATGTATAACTGCTATCATGGGCGCCCGCAGAAAAATTTCCAAGGGGGGGCAAAATTTTTGAACTACAACGGAAGGTCTAGGGGGTACCCCCCCCCCCCCCCGTGTAAAAAGGGAAAACTTTTTTTTTTTCACTCAAATAGTGTACAATTATTAACCCATTTTAGGTGTATCAAATAATAATAACAATTTTGACGTGTTTGGTATAATGGATAAAGGGACGACAGATGATAACGATAGTAAAAAAAAATATATAATTTATTATTCCTTGAAAAAAATTAGTTAAAATTACAATATAAACTAGTAATGAAGTTTCTCAACTATTACTCCTTTGATTAACTGTCATTTTAATTTCATTTTCTTTTTTCCTTTCATTTTTCATCGTGAAATTTTGACTTTTTTGAATTCCGGGGGGGGGCAGGGCAAGTGCCCCCTCTTGCCCCCTCCTCCGGGCGCCCATGACTGCTATCTCATACATACTATTATTTCAAAAATCGTAAATAAATAGAGACATATTTTGTGAAATTTTTTGGCAGAAATTCATTCCTCGAGGCATTTTAATGCGATTTTGTTAACAATATGTCGTAAAACAAGGCCCTGTACGCGAATTTCGAAACTAGAAAGCGATGGGTATAAATGGGGGTCACACGGGAGAACGAGTGAGATAGTTTAGAACGCTACGCGAGTTTTTTCACAACTTATTGCGACCGATGAGTGCATTGTCGCAGTTGTTGGTTAACCGTTGATTTTGCACTAAACCGTCTATTGTGTTCATATAATTGAAATCGTACTGTAAATAGAAGAAGCTCCTTCAATTTTTCGAGCGGCAACCATCCTCACTTCTGAGTGGGGACTTTTTTTTCATTTTTATAGTCACCCTACATTTCAAACAAGTAAAGGTAAGTACAAGGCTCATTGGAAAAGAATACACCGACTGTGGGCTGAGTATGGAAAGTAAGGAACGATGTTTTTTCCAAGTTAGGTTATATGATTGTATGATTCGATTAAAATTAAAACGCGGCGTGACTACAAACTTAATTACAGGATAAATAGACAAAAGTAAGCTTCATCAGGGTTTTCATGATTCAAGAATTACTTATTGTAAATTATTGATGACTAAAAGCTTAAAAAGCAAGAATAAATAAATCGAAATTTACTTCGATAAATCGAGTGGATATACTGAATAAGTTACAGTGTTACGTATCGATTACAAATTAAACATTTCGATTATTCAGTTCCGTGCTTACAACAGAATTTAGACGACTCGCGACAATAATAAAATTGAAAATATCGAAATAAGATTCGATATGTTTTCATGAGTCGCAACATTTTTTCGATCTCGAAAAATGGTTCGAAGTTTGAGCTTCGCGCTTCAATGAATATATTTTTGAAAAAGTTTTAAGTCGAAACACTCTTGCACACTTCGATAGATTATCCATTCAATGAGTCAACATTTAATCGACTCCAGTAAACAGTTCGATGTTCCCATTCTGTGCTTCAAGAAGTATTTTAGACATTCTTAACAAGAAGCCTGCTTGAATAGATCTACAGTCCTACGCACCAAGGAAGTCAATACTCAGTATGTCAACATTTTCTATCGATTCTATAGCAAAACATCAGTGGTGCGAAGCGTGCTATCTGGAAACGCAGCATTTTGTCTATTTTAACCCAGAAAAAAGGTCGAATTCGATGGTAATCACCAATCCCTTGATGGTTCGATATTATTCGAGGATTAAAATGGTAAAAATGCAACGTTGCCAAACTATATACTGTCGATGTTTTATTCCCACACTTCGATCAGTTAAATATTTTTTAATTCAAAGCGCAAAATAAATCAGAACTAGCTTCGATCGATACATCGAACATCGGGCGTGTCAGCGGACGAACAGATATTTCCTATCTCCTTCCCTGGTTCCCTGCCGCGCCGAAGTCAGTTCAATTCATTGATTCTTGTGCGATGATACGGCATCAAGTTCGTATACTATACAGACGACCTTTAGATCAGTCTATGACCCGGACTGGGTAGAAGCCACGAGAGCTGCTGAGGGGCATCAGCAGATCAGCGTTGATCAGCAACGGTGCAATAACCAGAGCACCGACTTCACCCACCGCCACTCCCGCGCCGCACTGTACTTACACTTGGTAGTGCGTGCAAGCGTGTGCCTTCCACGCTGCACGCACAAATGCGCAGTATATCTATACAGAGACGCACAAGTGGCTAAAACTTTCAAAATTCCGGATATTGTATCACTATTCCAAATAATTGTTTGGCAACGTCGTATTTCCACCATTTAAACCCTTGAAAAAGGTCGAAAGATTTATTCGAATAGATAAAATGAGATTAGTCAACAAAACAGGTAGTTTTTAATTTTGCTAGTAAAAAAGCCGCTATCACAGAATACTCTAATCAGAACGAAAACTCTAATTCATTTTGAAACATTCTTTACTTCGGGCCGCCATGTTCGAAAGTGAGCATCTTCGGCAATCTTCGGAAACTGGCCGAGTTGTGATTGGTTGTATGGCCTGAAAAAGCATGTCCGCCATCATGAGAGGTGAGTAGGCACAGTTGCCGGTTTGTGCCAGTAAATTCCAAATCTTGTTTCCATTGGCTCTTATGGGAGTTTCCGTTCTGATTAGAGTATTCTGTGCCGCTATTTTGCAGATAGAGATATTAAAAGACTAGGATTCCGCAAGCAAATTTAATCGATAGAGCCGATATTATCAATAAGTATTTTTTTGCCAGAGCTTCCACAATGTTTCAGAACAGACATGCACTCAAGATAACTGTGTATGGAGATATCTTATATTGGGCTTATTTAAGAGTGCACACATTCCACCCCCTCGAATCGATATTTTACAAGGGTTGAGATAGACAGATAGAAGGATGCCAGATTGCTCTTGACGCCACTGAAAACAATTTGCACGTCTTTCTTTTCCTCGGTAGAAATCATAATCACGGCGCGGCGTGAGAATAGAGGAGCACTAAGTTCTACTCGTATCGGAAGAAAAATTGTACTTTAATTGCCATTTTTACCAAAGATGAGCCTCCAAGGATTGTATCCAGGGCTGCTGTTTTGCGTATAATCAATGCTACTTTTCAATTCACCGATGATTCCACCGGTTGAGAAAAGATTACACAGTTCAGTTCAGTGCATGACTGTAATAAACTAAAATACTCGCATCTGTAATCTTTTCTCAACCGGTGGAGTCGTCGATGACTTTAAAAAACTTGCGGATATTTTAATTAATCAACGGAGTTTCCACCGATTACGGAACGATTACAGATCAGAGTATTTTCGTGCATTACACACGGAAAAAAACTACGGTGAAAATAACCATACGGATACCTGATTTTGGCACCTTCTAGATGTTATGGTAATGTTAACCAGAAGTATACTATGTTTTGACTAGGTACTAGGTGATGTTACCTAATTGCATGTCGAATTTACTCAAAGTATCGGTAAATGTACCATGCTTCTGGTCAAGTTTACCATAACATCTAGCAGGTGCCAAAATCAGGTATCCGTATGGTTATTTTCACTAATCTTTTTTTTCCGTGCAGTCATACACTGGATTGAACTGTGTAATCTTTTCTCAGCCGGTGGAATCATCGGTGAATTGAAAAATAGCATTGATTATACGCAAAACGGCAGCCCTGCCAAGGATTGTATCACTGTGCGACGTGGTGCGCGCGCGTGCGGGTATACTAAAAGTCACGGTACGGCGAGAGAGGGGAGAGGGAATGCCGGATGGAGGGGGAAGGGAAGGGGGTTTAGTTGGCGCGAAGAGCAGCGGCAATGCCAGGCGCTTTGGGTCACTTATAATAGCAAGTTCCAAGCTCTCCTTGTCCCCTCGTCTGCTGCCTTATAGGGTACGTTAAGGAGGTTTGATGAGGTATCGGAGAGTAGCAAGGGGTGGGGTGGGGAGGGGAGACTTTCGAACCATCCGATAGGTTCTGCAAAAGCGCGAGCGGGGCGCAAGGAGCGACTTTGCGCACAGTGGGATATGATGATCAATTTAGCGACCGAAATTCATAACATTTAAATAATCTAAAACCATGGTTTAAAAGATTCCGTATGGCTAACTGAAGGCACTTGAATTACATTCTTCTAAAGAAAATATGTGTTAGAAGTGGTTCAATGGTTTGCCATTTTTTAAACTGTATTTTCCGTGATCTTTTTGACTTACTGATTATTGGCCGCTAGATCGGTCGTTTCAGCCCACTGTAACTCCGTAGACTTTAAGCATACGTTCGGTTATCGGTTTACGGGTGCTCGTAAACCGGTAGCAGGCAACTTTTAATGAAAATGAAACCCATGCAGAGTGTTCTGTACGCTCATAAGACGCATTGTCGGAATAAAAAGCTACAGGGGACCAGGAAGCATTGGTGGGGGGAGGGGGGGTGTTAGGTTGGAGAAGGGAGGCAAATAAAGCAGCTAAGGGGGCCAAGAGCTTATAATCGATGGTGCGCTTATGGGAGGCATGTGAGTCTGAGCTGAGAACAAGTGAACACCACCGATCCAGTGTCGGCTCGTAAAATTTGGCGACTATGTTTTTCCTCAATTTGATTTCATACAAAACAATCGATTCGAAAGTGAAGCAGCGTTTCACAAAGAATCGATTCTTGTGCATTGATTTAAATGGAAATAAGAGCGCGAAGGGCGATCCGCGATCGCCTTGACCCCCAACAAGAGTCTATTATTCACATTCGCCATGCACGCAAATGGGTATTTATAGATGGTTTTAGGGATGACAATCAAATTGATAACAAGAACTATACACTATACAGTATACGAACACGAAAATTCTGGTAACAGTACCATCCCTTACCTCGCGGTTCACATATCGTTGAGCTTCTAGTAATTCCCCCCCCCCCCCCCAGTAAAAGACGCACTGAGTCATGTTTTTTTAAGGAAGTATGTAGTGTCGTCCGTCAGTGTTTTCCAAGTTGACCGCAAAAGTTTGTCAAGACCTATTACCACTTCATAAAAAAAATAAAAAATAAAAATACACGACGAGGGCCGTTCAATAAGTGCCCCCCCCCCCCCACCAAAATCTCCGTTTTGATTAGAACGACTTTATGTGGAAAAAAATGAATAATATCAGGATATTCCTGATGATCAATCTGCGAGATCGGATTTAAAATCGAAGCCTTGGCACGTGCGTGAGACGCGTTTTTCTTCGTAGAGCTCGCGTCGCGTCGACGCTCATGCACGCCGGATTTTTGAACACGCACTGAAAAGTAATATTCAAAACTCAAAATTGCATTGGTAAGGTGCTCCTGACCGTATTTTGGGGCGGTGAAAGAGCTCTCTCCTCGAGGAATACCTTGAGAAAAATGAAACCTAATATTAAATTTGAATATATTAAATGGGAATATATATGATTTTGAAGTTTTGAGGAAATTGCGACAATCGATTCAAAATAAACGGCGCGGGAAGTTGGTTTAACGCGTTCTGCTCATTTATGACCGTTTGCTTCCCCACGCCTCAACGAAGAGGAGCTTTTAAAGCCGTTCAAGTGGGATATATTCCCACGCCCCTTACACTCCCCCGACTTGGCCTTTAGACGACCACTTATTCCCTGTCCTAAAAACTTAATTTGGAGGTGAACGATTTGGAACGACAGGGTGAAGGGAACGGTATACTCAGTTCTTCAGTAAATCAGCCAGAAGACTTCAAAGCATGTGGCGCGTATGTAACAGCTCGCCTCCCAGTACAGAAATGTGGATCGGGACATTCGGGACGGTCACTACTTAAAAAAATAAGGTAGGTTCTTAAATTATTCAAGATCCTTGGGTTCATATTTTTCAAAAATTTAGGTAGGGGCCTCTAGCTTAGAAGACGGTATTTTCTGTGAAGGTTCATTGAGGGGGGAAAAAGTCTTAGTTCGACCTTTCAGAAATGCCATTAAAATGTATACGATGCCTCCTTCCACGACACCCTACACAGTGGCGCACCGAAGGGGGTGGTTTTAGGGTCAAAAACCCCCCCTAAGCATCAAGATTTTGCCCTAAAAAAAGTCAACTTCAGCCAAAATTGCTTTCAAACCACCCCCCCCTCCCAAGGCCTCAGAAAATGGGAAATTTGCGGTAAAACCCCCACCAAACTAAAGTTCTCGGTGCGCCACTGACCCTACATAAGTAGCGGAATGATAAAAGGAGATAGCTTTATACCTTTGTCTGGTCTTTTCTAACAGACAAATTGTCAAAGACTCGTTGTTAAAGGAGTTGGGGTGTCTTACACAGGAAAAACATAAAAGAAAAAACGAACTTTGGTGGCGCTCACCAAACCTTTCGTAGAAAAATAACCTAGCAAAAGACTTTGGTCGAGCCAAGGGAATCTTTGGTTAACCGAGACAAACCTCTTTAGTTATTTATACTAACTCATAGGCTTTTAATAAATACGAGGTGCGTTCAACTTATAAGTTTCCCTATTTTTTATCTCTGACCCTGTTGGTGCTAAAAAAATTTCATTTATACGGTTAAATCCGTCAAATTCTCAGCTTTCCAATGGTATTTTTGTTTTTGAAATCTGAGCAATTTTTGTAGGAGAAAAAGCTATATTTCTACACCCGTGTCGAACAAGTCCCCGCCAACTTCTGAGTTGGGAAGTAAAAAGTAACTTTGACACTTGGAATGAAGAACGCAAAACTTTAAAATAAAAGATACATTTTATTTTTGAAGTATTCCATTTTTACGACTTTTTCACATAATTTTCTTCCAGATTGATACATTTTTCGCAGCGATGAACCAGCTTTTCAATACCTTGGGCGAAAAACTCTCGGTCTAAGGACTTGAAAAAATTCATCACTGTATCCTTCAGGTGGTCATCTGACTGGAACTTGACGCCTCCAAGATTCTTCTTGAGCTCCGGGAAAAGGTGATAAATCTGGAGGGGCAAGGTCTAGACTCTTGGGAGCATATGTGACAAAATATCCCAGCCAAACAACTTTTCAATCAACGCAACAGTTTCGGCGGCACTGTGAGGACGAGCATTATCGTGAAGGAGCGTTGATTCTTCTCGAGAGTTTTCCTCGACGCTTGTTCTGGATTGCTCTCCTCAATTTATTGAGTGTTTCGCGATATTTGCCACCATTGATGGTTGAGCCTTGTTCCATAAACTCAACTAACAAAATCCCTTGATTGTCCCAAAAAATTCTGTATACTTGTGTACGTTGTGTTGTTCAAAACAGGCGAATACTTTTTGCTGAAAAAGTTGGCGGGGGACTTTTTTGACACGGGTGTCGAAATATAGCTTTTTCTCCTACGAAAATTGCTCAAATTTCAAAAACAAAAATACCGTTGAAAAGCTGAGGATTTGGCGGATTTAACCGTATAAATGAAATTTTTCTAGCACCAACAGGGCCAGAGATAAAAAATAGGGAAACTTATAAGTTGAACGCCCCTCGTAAATGTGATGGTTTTCGTATATACACACTCAGCTCTCAATCCTATTGGCGATGAACTAAAAATCACATTAACTACAAAATAAGCGAAGTGATATTTGACATCATTGCGAGGAAGCTGAGCCGGGGTTCCGGGCCGGGCGAGGTTCGCAAAGAGGGGGGGGGGGGGGGGGGGGGGGGCTGCGAGCGAGCTCTTTAAATGGTATGTGGATTATCCTCGAGGCAGGAGACATTCTTGGTGAGAAGCCCATGCCCGAGTGGTCGTCTCCACAACATCCACAATCAGATGCAGCGCTCAGAGCGCAGCAGTCAGCGGCATGGACGAATCAGCAGTGTGCTCCGCAGCAGCAGCAACAGAGGCGCAGGAACTCAGGAAGACTCGCGGGAGTCAGAAGTCAGGCCGAGTGCACACTGACACTTCACTATCGAATCGACACAGGTCAGCGGAGAGGGAGCATCAGCAATATCAACATGCAGCTGGCTGCGGCTATGGGTAATGCGATCGCTGATCGGCTGACTTCGTCTTGTGCGCAATGATGAGCTCCGATCAATTTTAGATGCAGAGACCGCGTCGACCAGTAACTATATAATCTTTGGTGAACTTCGAATAAATCGAATTTCAGAAATCAAGAGATACTGGTCACAATGTTTAAGGTTTTTTTTTTTTTTTTTTTTTTTTTTTTTTTTTTTTTTTTTCTCTCGCTACTATGATAGTTTCTATTCTTACATTTTTTGTTTGTTTTGTTATGTTTTGTTTTTAAAACCTCAAAACATTGGTTCCACAAATTCGGTGGAAACTAATTTATGATGAACAGAATAAAAGTGTTCAACAATGATTAATAGTTTGATCCTACAAGCAGCAGTGGCGTCCGCAGTGGGGGGGGGGGGGGGGGGCTAAGAAGGCTAACCCCCCCCCCCACCTCCGATTCTCGGGGGTGGAGGGGAAGGAGGGCATAATTATTTTTTTGTCAAACGCTTATCAGTGCGAGCCCTTCCCAAGAAAAATCCTGCGTACGCCACTAACTGCAATTAATAAAATGGTTTTTTTTTCCTTTTTTTTGGGGGGGGGGGCGGGGGAGGGGGGCCGAGAATTTACTGCAACAAAGAAATCAACAAACAACTTTCAGGTGATTCCATGGCAAACTCCCGAAAATTTTAATCCGATAGATGGCGTTACTTGTCGCTGGCTCCGAAAATAGCCGTTTTTTGACGGTTTTCTCTGAACAGACGAATAATAGACAAAAAATCGAACTGTCAGCACCTGCTTAATTTTTGGCTTGAATTTTTGAGCCAAAAACGTGCCAAATTGCTTCTAAAATAAAGGCGTAACTATGCAAAGAAAAAATCATGTATAATTTGGAGTTGCATCAGTAAAGATTACAGGTGAAACAGAAACCTATAATCTTTACTGATACAACTCCAAAGGACATTACCCAAAATGGGCCTTTTTACCCCTGAGAGCGAAATGTAAAATACTTTCAGGGATAATAGAGGATTAAATCAGCGTTCCGAATCTGGCCTATTTTTTGATTTTGGACGAAGGGAAAGGGGGGGGAGGGGGGTCCAAAGTTAGACACTTCAAATGCCCATAACTTTTGAACGAATAAAGATATGATTATGTACTTTGTGCGAAAAGATAGATCTTTTAAATACCTTTCGATTGATGTGTATGATATTTGCCTCATTTTAATTTTTAATCGATTTATTGAAGTTTTTTTGATTTTTTTGAAATCGGGTTTTCCGTTTTTTTAATCATGGAAGTTTGGCAACGCACGAATCATCACAAATTTTTTCTATAGTAAAAGTAGACGCAATTTGCTAAACAATGGTTTAAACCGCATGCTGGGGAAATGCTCTGAAACGGAGTTATGAGGGCTCAAAGTTGGCGCTTTCGCAAAAAAAGCCGCCCCGAGGGGCGTACTACAGGTGATAGAAGTTGGCATAAACTGTTCTTCCCGTCCAAACAACTTGAAATTTGCTATTTTACAGTATTTTTAATCGCAGAATTCAAATTTGGCACCAGTTTTTCAAATTTCGAAAATCCAAGATGGCTGCCGACCAAATTGCAGAAAAAATTGGTCGGCAGCCATCTTGGATTTTCGAAATTTGAAAAACTGGTGCCAAATTTGAATTCTGCGATTAAAAATACTGTAAAATAGCAAATTTCAAGTTGTTTGGACGGGAAGAACAGTTTATGCCAACTTCTATCACCTGTAGTACGCCCCTCGGGGCGGCTTTTTTTGCGAAAGCGCCAACTTTGAGCCCTCATAACTCCGTTTCAGAGCATTTCCCCAGCATGCGGTTTAAACCATTGTTTAGCAAATTGCGTCTACTTTTACAATAGAAAAAATTTGTGATGATTCGTGCGTTGCCAAACTTCCATGATTAAAAAAACGGAAAACCCGATTTCATAAAAATCAAAAAAACTTCAATAAATCGATTAAAAATTAAAATGAGGCAAATATCATACACATCAATCGAAAGGTATTTAAAAGATCTATCTTTTCGCACAAAGTACATAATCATATCTTTATTCGTTCAAAAGTTATGGGCATTTGAAGTGTCTAACTTTGGACCCCCCTCCCCCCCCCCTTTCCCTTCGTCCAAAATCAAAAAATAGGCCAGATTCGGAACGCTGATTTAATCCTCTATTATCCCTGAAAGTATTTCACATTTCGCTCTCAGGGGTAAAAAGGCCCATTTTGGGTAATGTCCTTATACATGATTTTTTCTTTGCATAGTTACGCCTTTATTTTAGAAGCAATTTGGCCCGTTTATGGCTCAAAAATTCAAGCAAAAAATTAAGCAGGTGCTGACAGTTCGATTTTTTGTCTAATATTCGTCTGTTCAGAGAAAACAGCCGAAAACCGTCAAAAAACGGCTATTTCCGGAGCCAGCGACAAGTAACGCCATCTATCGGATTAAAATTTTCGGGAGTTTGCCATGGAATCACCTTAACTGATAAAGTTTTCTAACACAATGGTTGATATAAATTTCTTTGTCCCTTCTCGGCTCTAATATTATCATACGAGACAGATTTTACCCTAATTTTCTTCAGTTCGTTTTTCTGTTATTGCGGTTAAAAAAAGGGGACAAGCATGCCGCTTCATACTTACGTCGAACGTCGCCTGATAGAAATAGAGCAGGGGTCAATTCAGCTGAAACGGGGTGGGGGGCAGCACGCTCCCTTTATCATCCGCTAGCAAAAACACAAGAGAGAGAAAAAATCGAGAAACAAGTAGAGGGGGAGGTACTTTGCCCCGGGCCTCCGTCAGTGACGTAGCGTGCAATTTGACAACGTTGCAGTTCGTCCATTTAATCTCATGAAAAAGATCGAAGCATTGGGTGTTCGGTGAACACCTTCGCATCCGACCTTTTACATGAGTTTAAATGGACAAATTACAACGTTGCCAAATTCCGTCGCCTCCGACCTACAGGACCGCGATAGAGGGCTCCCGAATCATGGGCAAGGTCGTGCTGGGCTGGTTGGCACTTTGACAATTGGTTTATGCAAGTTTGTTTTTTATTTAAAGAATCCTGGTTGTTAAACGAACGATTGAAGAAGTACGGTAAAAATTCCTGACAAAAAATGACGGATCAAAAGTATCGGAGCGCTCAGGTTTGAGCGATGAGCGTTAGGACCGAGGAAGTTGCGACAGTCTTAACCCTTTCATCCCTGGTGTACATTTCAATGAACATCTGAATAACATAGAATCTTATGGAGAAAATGAAAACATGCTACATGCAAATTTTATATATATGAGAAAATTGTGCCCAGATCAGCTTTGATGGCCATAACTCTGTCCCTGAATAAAAAGTGTTTTCAGGATTGAAAGGATTAAGACGGGCAACGAAAATTGAAAATTTGAAAGACCAAGCGCTCAAGAAATTCGCGAGGAAACCAACTCCTCCCTCCACCACTCACACTGCATTGCTGGATGAAATTCAGCCGAGCGTATAGAGCAGGCGGGGGAAGAGACAGCTAAGAGAGTCCAGCGCAACACGGCTCGGAGGAGGGAAGGCAAGCGACAGAATCTGTTCCCCCCTCTAATTTTAAAATTCAATTTGCGGCGCTCCCAGGCGACTTTTTCGAAAACAAATTCCACAGACCTCGAAATACCCTAAGGAACCATCGTGCAAAATTTGAGGGAAATAGAAAAAATATTTTGGAGGACCGTCAGCTTTATATGTA
This sequence comes from Trialeurodes vaporariorum, assembly GCA_011764245.1. Lineage (NCBI taxonomy): Eukaryota > Metazoa > Arthropoda > Insecta > Hemiptera > Aleyrodidae > Trialeurodes > Trialeurodes vaporariorum. The sequence goes on from VMOF01000388.1 coordinate 18,834,074, forward strand.
TAATAATATAATAAGAGTTAACTCTAACAGACACATGACAAGGAAGATACATTGATAATACTTCCTTGGCATCATGCGATCCGAAAAACAATCATTCGAGTGGCAGTGTATTTCTTGTGTTCATCATGGAGTTAACGCTTGAAAGAGTTCAACTTACTTAATGAACGACCCTCGTATTATTATCAAAATCGCATTTCAGGCCTCGAGTAATTCATTTCTCCCAAAAAAAATCCACAAAAGATGTCTCTACAGACGATTTTTGAAATGAGAGTGAAATAGCAATACATGGGGGTTACGCAAGAGCGAGAGAGAAAGATTGTCTTTGTTTGGAACGCTCATCACCGGATGACGTCGCGTCATCACAAAAACCGTCTATTGTCGATAAAGCAGCGTCTATTGTCGATAAAGCAGTTTATTTTAATTATCAAGCACTTCAAGAATTCAAGAAGCACAAAAGAAGCTTTAAAGCGTAAGTAGAAGTCGATCAGCAAAGGCAGTGAAAAATTACACCGTTCGAAATTATACGACACTGTAATCTTTGCATAGGACCAAAACACAACGGCCCTCAAACTGTAAACAAATTTGCAAAAACGCATCCAATATGGCGGTGCCTATGGTTTCACTTGTCTTAACCCCGTATGGACTAAGCCCGAGTATACTCGTTTTCTCCTCGAGTCTATTTCACATTGATACAGTCTTCATTCCGGATAAATACAAATAATATAGAGGAAAACACTACAATAGAAAAGGTCTCGTCGGGCGCCTTCAATTCGTCGTATAGACTATTCCAACTCCACCGAGTACGAACAGTTAACTATCTCCTCTCGAGAAACGGGGGAGTAGTGTTCTCTTGAACTAACCTGGTCCTTAAAGGGTTAAATCTCTACAAAAGGGCCTTCGGTTTGACTCGACACTACAACGCACAGAGAACGATCGATTTTGCCTGCTCTCTATGTTATGTATCTAATCTTCAAGAGCGTGGAGCTCTGCGTGATTTCCAGTTTCGCGGGTGGTTTACGAGTCTTGGTTTGGTATTGGTCCTCGATCTCTGCGACTGAGACTGACTGTCGTCTTTTACAGTCGAATCACTCAAATCGTCTCTTCTCGTATCGTATCGTTTTCTCGTATCGATGTGACCCCATGATTTACATCTCGCGCCACGAGAACTATCCCACGATCCCTTCCCTCCAGTTCGTCGTGTCCCTCGTGTCCCAGCTTTCCGCTTGCCAATGTCGGCTGCGGGAATTCAGTGCAGTCGTAAATTGCGCGCGCGCTCGGCTCTCATGGTTGCCAGCTTCACCTATAGGGGAGGGGAGGTTACCGGATGTTCTACTTGAACAATGGCAACTCACAAAAATTGGGACGAGTCGATTTACCTGTCATACAAATTCTACAGAAAAAAACTTGATTCATAGGTGGCACGATGCAGTGCACTATGGTCTGAGATCGTCAAAAATTGGCCAAAAATCAATAAGTGAATTTCTCATAAATTTATCATTCATAAACTTTTAAGACCGATTTCAATTACAGAGAACACTTTTAACAAGTAATTTCAACTTTAAATATCACCATAAAGTCTTAAATTAAGCTTAAAAGGTCGAAAACGATGATTTTTGATGACTATTTTTCGCTGATTTTTGGCCACTTTTTTTGGATCGCAGACCATGGTGCAGTGGCGTAGCCAGGAAATTGTTGGGGGTCCGAGGTCCAAAAATTGTCGGGGGGGGGGGAGGTTTGGTGAAGATATAAACTTTGAAACATTTCTCAAAAAACGCAAAAGATGACATTTCTTATAGGCCAAACTTTGTGGTCGATGGGGGCAGGCCCCCAGACCCCCCCCCCCCCTTATGGCTACGCCTCTGGCACAATCAACATCGAAATCAACGATATTTTTGCGAGTGTGAATCAAAATGGAAGATTCCAAAGCTCCTGCAAAAGACCATTTTAGTGAATCAATTTAATCGATATGAAAGCATCAGAGACGAAAGGGACACGGCGCAAAGCTTGAAATTTCGACATTTAGGATAAAGTGTCCAATTTTCCAGCCCAAAGTTGGTCGAGACTCATCGAAACAACAGCAAACATGGGCCCGATCGAGATGAGACTCGATCTAGTACAACCGATGAGCACCAATCTTAATTGAGGCTTCAGCTACACTAGAGCTTGACTTGAGGGTCATCGGTCCCGTTTGGTGAGCAAAGAGTGGGGTTATATTTAAGTCAAATCCGACTTTTCGCCAACTTCATCCGACCCCTGTCGCATACCGCAGAGTGCTGGTTATAGGTTAGGTTTTCTTTGTGCTTTTCAGCGGCGTTTTCTTGCCAGAATAAGACGGTTTTAGTGATGACTTGGTGATGACGTTATCCGGTGATGAGCGTTGCAACGTATCTTAAGGTAAATTAAGATAACCTGTTGGTACATTTCACCACAAGGTAGAGCTCGTTTCAGAAGTGTAGGCGGACCTAAATCATAATCTTTGGCGAATTTTCAAATTTCATTCCTTTAAAATAAAACCAAACTTGCCTCTGACTTTGTTCTTTTGCGTTTAAAGTGTTCCTCGTTGAAAAGTGAACACTCAATTTCATTTTCATTCATTTTCATCGGGTATTATCAGAAATAATGTTGACAAATTCGAAAGATTATCGGTCTAGGTCCGCCTACACTTCTGAAACTACCTCTACGTTGCATTCACTATATGATGGTAAATTTTACCACACTTGGTAGCAGACTCCAAAATCAGCTATGCAGATGGTAAATTCCACCAGTCTTTTTGTTACCGTGAGGTTAGGCAACCATGCTGACTCTACAGCTTCTCCTTCACTGAGGCTCGGTCACGGCCCACGGGCACTCAAGCATACAACTATACGAATACGAGTCGAGTGTAGTGTGTACACCAGATCTGGGTGAACCGATCGACGACACACAAGCAAGGTCCTAAGCAAAGATTATACGAACTAGCGCTCACTTTAAATCTCTTAAAGTCAAGCTCGTCGAGCTTCGAAGTTTAATTCTCTTTTCTGCGTCTCTCTTTCTGTATATAGCGTCGCGTTGCATGGCAGCATGGGACCGCGCGAGACCACTGCAACGGTATCTTGTCCTCTGGTAGTTTCCCTCTTACAAGCAGCCTGTAGGGCGCCATGCCCTTCGCTATCACCACTAGTCCCTTCATCTTTAGTTTCAATCTTGAGATCCATCTACGAATCGGTAGTTACACCGATTTTTCGATTTCACCACCTGGTATACCACCTTTTCGTTAATTGCCGTTAACATTACTAAAAAGCTCATAGTGGTCCAAAAACAGAATCAAAATGAGCACATTTTGAGCGTGCAAACAGAATTACGTCAAAACATATTTACGTAAAGAAATAATCAAAATTTTTAACGCGATGACAAAGCGAAATACGGCTAAACCTTTTGATAGCGCTGACAAAACCTTTGGTAGAAAAATGACCCAGCAAAAGACTATAGTAGAGTGAACCAAGGTTTTGTACGCTTAACTGAAGAGATTTTGCTGGGTGAAATAAAGATTTGATTTGCTCGAGTGAAGTATTTTGCTGGGTCATTTTTCTACCAAAGGTTTTGTCAGCGCCAGTGGCGTAACTAGGCATGCATGCGCCCCCCCCATCACCTTCCCTCCCTTCCCCATCCCTCCCCACCACTCTCCTCCCCACTCCACTCTTTACCGGCCTATGACCCCGGGGTTACAAAGAACATCTCCGACGAGAGACAAGTTAATTATGAATCATTTTTTTTTTTTTTTTTTTCAATTTTAAATCAAAAATTGCCTACCTTTCAAAACTTTTTCTTTCGTGCCTTAATTGTTGCTAATTCGTCAATAAGTCTTCTAAAATCCATCTCTTTCTATCAATCCTCTTTCTATCATTGTCGTCCCTCTTTTCCTATGTTTTGTTCTTCTCTTCATATTTTCGTTCTTTTCTTCTTTCTTCTTCTCCCCTTCCATCTTCTCTTCTTTTCCTTTTCTTCCTTCGCCCTGTATTTTCCTCCTCTCTTTTTGCGCCCACCGACGCCTTGCGCCCCCCGCAATTGCGGGGGCTGAGGGGGCTATTGTTACGCCACTGGTCAGCGCTACTAAAATGTTCTTTTCTGTTTTTCCTATGCTGGGGTCGAGAACAAAGGACCATCCACGTACCAAATATTAGCTATATAGGTTCTGGTGTTTTCAAGTGTGGAAGAATGGTAGAGAGAAGGCAAGAGGATGGGTGAAAGGTGGAAGGATGACAGAGGGAGGTGGAAGGACGAGAGAGGAAGGTGGAAGGATGAAGTCTCGCCTGGGAGATCAAGACGAGATCGCGGTTATGACTCACACAGTGGCTTGGTCGCTTATAAGAATTGGGTACGCAGCAGTACAGCAGCGATGACACACTTTGAAACTAAACTTATGGCGAAGTCATAAAATTCGGCATATTTTTGCCCAGCCATGTTGGCGAGTTAATTTGTTTTCATCAATATTTCATTTTGAGTAATGTCTCTCTCCCCCTCCCTCCTACACACTCACACCACCGCGCACCGCGCCGGGCCCCCAGCTTGTAACTTGTTATCAGAGGGGCGGCCGTGCGGGGAGGGGGGACCAGGGGGCTAAATCCTTTTGCCCCCGCCAGACTTCCGATTTCTAGGCGGAGTGGAAGGGAGGGGAAGCATGGAATCATTTTCAGTCAAATGGTCATCCGTGCAAGTGTCTACCAACGAAAATCCTCCGTAGGTCGTGTGAGTCTGTTGCGCGCTTTGGCTATAAAGCCGGAAATACCTGATTCTTAAGTAAAATGTTTCGCAAAAACCGATGGAAACTAAAAAAAAAAAAAAAAAAAAAAAAACTCATACAATTTTCTTTCTGATAGAGACAATTGTGTGTAACAATTATTAGTCGAGGCTCGCTGCAAAACGAATTTGAAAATGAGAGTAATGACACTCTCACCTTCAAGGTCTTTGATATGACCCTAATGATCATAAACGGTCATAATCACAAACTATCTGGGCAAATTTTTGGGAAAAAATACATTTTGTTCCCAATTTTTCAAGTTTAAAGCTTTTTAAGCTATACTCACTAAATGACAGCCCTTTTTTTTTTTTTTTTTTTTTTACTCACTTCAATTTTCTGTGAGCCAAAATTTCTGGATGTGCCAAACCACAAGCCCCCCCCCCCCCCGATGACGCTACTGGTCATTTTCGGTTAAAATCGGCTCTCTCATAAGTAGCATTTATCGAGAATACTCGGGTCTTGTATAGTATACTCTGTAGCAAAAGGGGCCTACTTCAGTTATACATATAATGCATTTCAGCATGATGATTGATGATGGCCTACACCGCTACACAGGAGCCAAAATTTAAGAAGTCGACTAACATTGACAATACTGACAAAATTAAATTAGCTAATTGTTTGAACTTGCAGCTTGCGAGTGCGTAGTGAGACTCGCGGACCGGAAACAAAGAGATCCGCCCACTCACGATCGAATCGGCGAGCGAGACTCATCCACTGCGCCTCGGCCACTACAGCTCATCGCATCGCGACGATTTGACGGAATCTGTTTCAGCACAGCGACGGTCGCGTTGCGTCGGCCGTTGGACTCTGGAGTAGAGGGAAAAAAGGTAAAAAATTCGGTCATTTCATACGTTAAGCGCGCACTTGACACACATATCAAAATCAAGAAGAATGAATAGCACAGAAAGGAGAGGAAGAGGAAGAAGAAATAGGAGTTGAAATCGAGAGACAACGCACGCCCGCATCCCGCACAATGAGCAAAAGTAACCGATTTGACCAACGAGATATACATTTATCTAGAGTGGCGGTTTAACCCTATCCAACATGCATTTTGGAATTTGACTTTTTTTGAGATTTTTTTTAGACGGTTCAAAAGAAGCCAATTTTCTAAGACTTTTGATGGGTCACACATCTTTGTGCAAAATGTCCATTTAATTCCATTGAAACCCATGTTACAGAAAATGGTACATATGTGTACCACCTTGCTGGAAAGGGTTAATAGGTAACCTGCGAAACCAACGAGAGGAATTTTTAGGTTGGGTTTAAGCGAGTACTTTGTCCATTTGATTCCGTATATTTTGGTGCGGCACCACCGCACAATGGATCGGAACGTGCTTTGACCCATTGTGCGGTGGCGCCGCATCAAAATACACGGAATCAAATGGACAAATTACTCGCTTAAACCTAACCCTAAAAATCCCCCATGGTGGTTACGCAGATTACCTATTAAACCGCCTATCTAGGTAAAATGCATAGCTCGTTAGATTTGACAGGAAAAAGTTAGAAATTGAAACTACTTACTACTTTAGGTGTTCTCCGGGAAAGGACTGATCAAAACATGAGGTGTGCTATTTCCTAGAAATGGACGTTACGGTTGGATTAGGAATCTTCTGGAAGAGCCCGCACATTGTTTTTTAAGCTCTACTTCCGGATAACGTCTCGATCTATGGCTTCAAATGGCTTTTAGCAATTTTATTTAAACCCTCAGGACCTCAAACAACCTCCACGTTCCAATGAAGAGTTTAAACTTTGTGAGGATTTAAATTCTGTCCCACGTGCAATTATGCACAGAAACAAATAACAATATAATTTCCGGTTACTTAATTTTGATGGTTCTTGTTTATTTTTGTAAGCGTGGGCTCGGTTTGTTCACGCGTGCGTCAGGAAAGAAAATATTGGAGGGAACATGGTCGCAGCCACTAACAATAAGACCCATAGACCTGTTTAGTGATGACGTCACGATCAAAATTTGATCCTAACAAATGCTCTAGCTATCTCGCTCACTCTCGTGGATTTACCCAAAGGAAATCAGATCCAAATTTTCGAAGGCAAATTTATGCTATAGTTAACAACTACCTTTCTCAAATTTTATTGTTGTACTATTTAATATTAGATTCCACGTATCTTCAAGTATCTTTTCATTCCGACATAATTCCTGAAAGATAACAAGTGAATTTACAACCACAGAGCACAGTTATACCGAAAGATGTTCTAAATGGTTTCCTTGTCTTTCTCACGGTCTCATAAGAGCGTATCACCGTCATGACACTCGATCATCCTAACCTCTAGGCGCGTACGAATAGTTAACTACTTTTCAACCCACCACGTTATCCGTAATCCGTTTCCGACTGGGAAAGGGGGTCTTACTTTAGTGGGTACGCCTTCATTTTTTAGGATAGGCTAAAACGGTACAGGCGCGTACGAATAGTTAACTATTTTTCAACATCGAAGCGTGTTCGAGGTATAATTAACACGTGGTGTGATGGTGCCGATGAGCCTGTATGCTAGAATTCTGTGCCCATTAGAAACTGTGAGTGTGACAAGGACAAAACATAGGACTTTTCTTCGACATAACTGTCATTGTAAATTGATGTTTCGAAAATGTTGTTGTGTAACGTGTATATTTGAAGGTATACGTGGAATCCAATGATGTAATAAAATCTGAGAGAACTTATTGTTTACTATGCATTTGAAACTTTGGATCCTTGGATTTGCAATCAGAGTTGACGTACAGTCGTACAACCAATCACAACCCATTTCCCAACATGGCGGCCCGAAGTAAAGAGTGTTTCAAATTGAATTAGAGTTTCCGTTCTGATTAGAGTATTCTGTGGCAGGGCTGCCGTTTTGCGTATAATCAAGGCTATTTTTCTATTCACCGATGATTCCACCGGTTGAGAAAAGATTACACAGTTCAGTTCAGTGTATGACTGTAATGAACTAAAATACTCGCATCTGTAATCTTTTCTCGACCGGTGGAGTCGTCGATCACTTTAAGAAACTTGCGGATATATTTTAATTAATTAACGGCGTTTCCACCGATTGAGGAAAGATTACAGATGCGAGAATTTTCGTGCATTACAGTCATACACTGAACTGAACTGTGTAATCTTTTCTCAGCCGGTGGAATCATCATTGAATAGAAAAATATCATTGATTATACACAAAACGGCAGCCCTGCCTGTGACCCCGGCAATATCAATACGGAAACAAAAAAATAATTCAGTCGGTGTCCAGAAATATCTTGATTTTAACTCAGTGTGCGCCGTAAACAATGTCGACGAGATAGGTATAATCTCTATCAAGTCATCGCGAGCTGTCCCACTGCCACTGCTCTCGCGCTCATCCAGATAACGTAACTCAAAACCATGTCCAAGAGGCCAAGCTCAGAATGATTCCGGATGCGACGCATAGGTGCGCGTAAAAGAACAGCGCAAGAATGTGCGACAAAGAAAAAGTCAAGCTGACTAAACTAACCGCAAGTCTGCAACTTATTTTTCCGCGAAAAAATGTGCGTCGTCCAAATCACACGAAAAAATGTCAAGTAAAGTGATCATTTCCGTTTTCTACAATGGGCGTATTACCAGTAATGTATGATTAGAAAATCAAAATAAACTGTAGAGAATACCATACGAACACTTTCTCACATCAAAATTAATCTGGGGGGCCCTCAGACCCCCTTGTATTTTTTTTGGGGGGGGGGGGCCCAGACCCCGCTTAAGGTGAATCTTCAGCGTTTAGTGCCGATTTCTGCCACCAGAGCGCTACCGTTCGATTAAAGTCGAATTACAGGCCGAAAGTAATTTATTTTTAAGAAAACGGAGTGTCAGTTACTGGATAATCATCTGAAGAAGTGTCTCTGCAAAAAATCTCGTCAATAACTTCAAAAATAAGGCTGAAAGTACCAAATAATGAAATACCGCATTTCGATACAAGAATCGATTCGCGATATTTCATTTTTTAGTACTGTCAGCCTTATTTTTGAAGTTATTGACAAGATTTTTTGCAGAGACACTCTTCAGATGATTATCTAGTAACTGACACTCCGTTTTCTTGAAAATAAATTACTATCGGCCTGTAATTTGACTTTAATCGAACGGTAGCGCTCTGGTGGCAGAAATCGGCACTAAACGCTGAAGATTCACTTAAGGAATTAATTTTACAGTAGGCTGGTTGCAGAAAGTTTTGGAAAATTTTAATCCAAATTCAAACAGCTATATTTGAAATATTTCGATTTTCTCTATGTTTACCAACTTACCCATTGATTTTAATGGAAACCTTTTATCCTCCAAAACTTAATTACAATTTAAAATTCCGAAAAAAAAAAAAACAAAAAACAAAAAACTAAAAAAAAGTCCCTCTGAGGAATGATAATAGCAATTTCTCTGCAAAATTTGGACGCAAATGAATTCATTGGTTCAAAATTTATGCTGGGATACAGACGGACTGACTGACAGACATCAGCGCCATCCGCAATACTTGCTCAGTTTCTAACTTCGTTAGACTGAGAAAGTAACCAGTAACATCGATTTTTGCAATGTAGGTCCCAAATTTCTTATGCTTTTCAAGTGATGAATTCATTCAAAAACTCGACCGATTCACACGATTTCAAGCCAGAAATGTTACATCATAGCTCAAAAATTTGATGGCAGAATGATTACTGATCATTTTGTGCAAAATTCACGATCCAAAAGGGATTTCATTGCATACTAGACCGTTTTATCACAAAATTGTGTTGAAAATGCAACATTTTGGATTTTTGTGGGGCTCCATGAAGCTTGGAAATTTATATTTGTTTGCGTACAAACAGCCGTGTTATTAAAAAAAGCAACTCCAACTTTCTCTTACTCTAGTTGAAATTCGATATAAAGTTGCGCTGGGAAAAAGACCTGTAGTCCTATACAACAGCACTTACTTACTAACAGTGGCGTATCCAGAAAATTTTTCTGGAGGACGGAGGGTGGCCGGGTGGGGGTGGGCACGTATGTGAAATTTGAAGCGTCGCGTCGGTGGAAGTGATGATTTCGGGCTGTTCTCGGTTTAAAAAAGGGCGAACTTTGAGGCTTCGGGGAGGGGGGGGGACGGGGGGCTGCTCCTTCCCCGTGGATCCGCCACTGCTGACTATAGTAAGTATTTTCGCCCCGACCTTTCGGTTACGATGCGGCCCAATGCTGGACCGAAAGCGGCCGGAACTGATTAACCTACAATCCCAAAAAAGCGCTAAAGATGTTAATTTGTGATTTACTTTGCTCGTATATTATACTCGGCTCTCAATGGTCAATGTTGTTGATTTGGCTTGACATCAGCAGTCCCCCCTCCCCCAAAACCGATCGGATTTTTGATCCGACCGGCCCAGCGCGAAAAGTTTGATACGACGCGTTTTAAGCGAGATAATCGCTGTACTTACAAGGTATGGAAAAGTCAAAGCTTTTACTACAGAGTGGTCATCGCAGCCCGAAGTAGCAGCAGCGGAGTAGCGGGTTGCATACTTACTGCCGCTCTTCATGGTAAAAGCACCGACTTTTCTCCACCTTGTGCAGCGATTATCTCGCTTAAAACGCGTCATATCGAAAGAAATGAAGAGGACCAAAATTCTTCCTAGTAGTTTTTCTCATCAGATTTCAGTAATTATATTTCGAATTTCCAATCCGTAACATAGTGCCGTTGAAGGTACAAAATTGCCTAACAAATACAGTCAGACATAATTTCTGAATTATTCGAGGTCGTTAATGGATTCTACACTTTCAATGGCCTCGGGACACTAATTTTCATGATATCTGGTTCATAACGGTGGTCGCTATTCCAAAAAACCATCAATTTTTTAAAACTTTTGAGGGCTGTAGCTCAAAAGGGGGACATTTTCGGACACATGTTCATAGGAAAAAACAGTCTTATTTTGACCTCTAGAATACGTGGTCACAACGACGACATATGTTGCTGATACACCCTGTATACATACTATTATTAGTGACTGAACAATTATTAGATGGGAATCTCTCATTATTAGCGCCCAACACCATCATCACGGCCATGCGTTTAAAAGTATTTCATGAGTTAAGGAGAGAATTTCGTAAGTTTTCAGAGCTAAAACGCAAAAGCATTAGTTTGCAGACTCAGTCCTTCCAAGTTTTGAGACCATAATATCTTAAGCACTGGCGTCACGTGGGTCTAAAAAGTGTTTGTATGGGAGTTACTTAATTGATGTTAGAGTTGGTCAAGTGTCGAACTTTCTACAATTTTGTGAGGGGGGGGGGAGCATTAAACCCTGTCCAGTCCTTATCAGTGGCGTAGCGTGCAATTTGGCAACGTTGCAGTTCATCCATTTAAACCCATGAAAAATATCGAATTATTGGGTGTTCGGTGAACACCTTCGCAATCGATCTTTAATGTGGGTTTAAATGGAAACAATTCAACGTGAAATTGCACGCTACGCCACTGGCCCTTATGACACATGGTCAGTGATTGTAAGCGATTATCAGTTACCAACTGTTTTTTGGCCCTAAAATCGGTTATTTTAGCACACTGTGCGTCAGGTCGTTCATCCGTTTCCATACTCAAACAGCCAACTCTCCGACTCCTTTCTGAAGTTCCTGATGAGTCGGACGACCGGATCAGGTAAAACGAGGGGAATGCTTACGGCGTTAGGCAAGTAGAGCCTGTATCAAGAAGGGGGGATGGGAGAATAGTGACCACAATTTGTTTTCAATCGACCACAACCACGGGCATGGGCATGGCCGTGACATGGGCGGATCCAGCAATTTGGCAACTCTGGATTCTTTCCATTTGAATGTATGAGAAACAATCGATTCTTGAGGGGGCCATGGCCCTTCAAAGCCGTGAGAGAAATTATGAATCAACATCCATCCGTCTGGTCACTAAAAAGCAGAGCTGCCGATTTGCGTAGATTTAATGACAATAATTTTAAATTCACCGATGATTTCACCGGTTGAGAAAAGATTACATAGTTCAACTCACAATCAGTGTATGACTGTAATGCACGAAAATACTCTGATCTGTAACCTTTTCTCAATCGGTGGAAACGCCGTCAATGAATTAAAATAAACCGGTTGAGAAAAGATAAAAGAGTAGTAGAACTAGTATATTTTCGTGCATTACAGTCGTACACTGAATTAAACTCTGTAATCTTTTCTCAACCGGTGGAATCTCCGGTGAATTTCAAAATGTCATTAAATCTACGCAAATCGGCAGCTCTGCTAAAAAGCGACAAAAGTATCAGCGCCTACGCGAGACCGCGAGTTACCCAACATTTCTTATCCTTCGTTAAAGTCTCTCAATAGTCTCAAACTCAAGATCCTGAACCAGGGGCGTGCCGTGGGGGGAGCATGTGGGTACCCTTGCCCTTGCCCCGGGCGGCACTCTGGGGGGGGGGGGGGGGCAAAATCAGGTTGAACAACCAAAAAAAAAAAAAAAAAAAAAAAAAGGTTATCAAATCTCAAAATGAAGTTCAAAGGGCGGCAAAATAATAATGTGTAACAAGCAAGCAAGCAAGCAAAAAAAAAAAAAAAAAGGTCATCACATTTATAATTTTGTTTTCGGAGGGCGGCAAGATTGCATTCTTGCCCCCCCCCCCCTCTCTGGAAACGCCCTTTCCCGAACCGAAAATAGAACTGGAGCAGGATTTTGCAGCTGCCGTGATCCGACCCTGTAGGTGTTGCCTATACTCTATAGCCCTACACAAGGAGGCCCTACAGTCAACACCCTTGCATGACGTGCGGAGTCTGGAATGCACCCAGACGAATCGTAATGATCGTAAACCTGACCACCTGTTGCATGCATATTTCCGTCCAGAGTCCGTGCATTATACTCTGTTCGATGTCGCGCTCACTAGCCGTCCAAGCAACGAAGAATGTTAGAAAATCCTGAAATCATTATTACGATTATTGATGATTGACTGACGAAACGAATGTCGTCGACCGCGACGTAAACGAAGAGTAGACGAACTGAAATAATATGATAATATGGTTGGATTCAAGGAACGGGCTCAAAATGATAGGAAATTCGTCATTCAATCCAATCATAAATTCATCAGCCCACTAATTAGAGTTCATGAACAACAGGGCCGTTCCAACGTTTCCGAAGGGGGGGGGCGCAAGATTGCAATTTTTCTGCCCATTAAGAGTATAAGAATTTAATTACTTTTTATTTCTGTTTGTCCACCCTGATCTTGCCGCCTAAGAAGAGAACTTTTTAAATTTGACGACCTAATTTTGACGCCCCCAGAGAGTGTCGCCCGGAATATAAGTCCCTCCCCCCTCCGGCGCGGCCCTGTTCAAGAATGTAAAAGAACAGTTGTTAAACTTTTACCTTTTACAAAATCTGACAGAGCATTTGTCATTAGTTAACAAGCAGACTGAAAACACAGCTGTCACGAGAGTGAAAAAGAGAGGCATGTGCATCGGAATTTTCATCGTCTCAATCGATCGAAAATGCAGTTTTTTTTTTTTTTTTTTTTTTTTTCATCAAATGTTTGATCATAAAATTACAAATTAAGATATTTAACGAAGTTTCAATCGATTGAAGTTCCAAAATTACGAACTTTCGAATCGGTCGACAGCACAGGCCTAGGACATGAACTAACAATAAGTCTCGACGCACGAGAACCGTCGATGGTGTTTCGCAGAGGCGTAACCAGGAATTTTTAAATGGAGGGGTCAGGGTCCGAAATTTGTCAGGTGGTGGGGGGGGGGGGGGGGGGGGGGGGTCCGACTTCCGAACTCCGACAGTCAAACTTAGACAAAAATTCTCTGAAAACGCAAAAACTTACATTTGTTCGGGTCACTATTACGTGTCAAGGGGGGGGGGGAGGGCGCTCGGACACGCCATTCTACTGTTCAGTTCAGGGTAAAATGACGAAGGTCGAAGTGACTTGAAGTATCGAATAAGCTGGGGTGCCCACGTAATAGAAATCATACGAGCAACTCGTATACTACGAAATTGGGGGGGGGGGGCGGTGTGAAGATTTATTTTCCCTTCCTTGAGAAAATCAGTATTTTCGCTTACCGATGAACGTTCTCTAATCACTAGCTTCACAAATACTCAGTTTCTATCTCCTTTTCCACCATCTATACTCCCCCCTAAATCCTCCTTCCCTTTGTAAAATCCCCCCCAAGTCAGTCTTTACTGTCCACACCCCCTCCAAAACTTTTCCCCTCAACCCGATCTATACCCCCCTCCCAATCCATTTCTAATCTCAAACTTACACCGCCCCCAAATTTTCTTCCTCCCTCTATCAACCCCCCCCCAATCAATTTCCTCCCGGAAATGTGTAAACCCCCCCCCCACAATGTCGACTTAAAAATCCCCAAAAACGAATTCTGAAAGGTCAAATTATCAAAAAATTTCCATGGGTGCACACTACACAATTAGAAATTAATTGTTTCATTCAATCATCTTTGGCGACTCCAAAGTGGTTTTATAAAAAATCCCAACAATTTTCCGAGTTAGGTCCCACGAACCCCCCTTCTCTGTCAGGGTACCCCATGCTCCCAATAACCCACCCTCACTTAAATATCCTCCAAAACGTATTGTAGAGGGTCAAATTTTCAAAAAAATTCCGGGGGAGGACCCCCGAACCCCCCCTTCTCCTCGGGGGGGGGGGGGGGGGGGGGGGGTTCATCTCGAACCTTCCGGTGGGGGGGGGGGGTCAATCCTCGTGATTCGTGATTAGGGGGTAGCTCGTACAGTACCTAGGGGGGGTCGGGCACCCCTGCCGGAATACGGGTTGGTTTGGCTATTTGACGATCGTCGATGAAAAAGCGAGATCCAATCCAATAAATTGCATCCCATTGGAATGGAACACATACGTAGACACAAGTGAGAATCAGGAAATTCGACCACGCATTCACGAGCATTACTTCTTACGGTCCTCAGATGAAAGACACGTAAATCGGCGCTTTATTATCAGCTGAGTGCAAACGAAAACACTGGTGATCGTGGATCGTGATCATGGGACCCATCTCAGGTCTCGGTCTCAGGTCTCAGGTCTCAGGTGAATAATGGTTCGGGAGAGCTTGTAAACTAAAGGTACTTATTGTTAGAACAGAAAATTAAGGGATGAATCAGCGAATGAGGAGGTGATAACTGAGAAGGATGACAAACAAACACAATTAAATATTCGAGGTGATAAAAATACTAGAGAAATAGATGGACGAATAAACAATTGAGTGACACACATGCAGTGACTGAACAATTAGTATAAGAGAGATTTAAGTAAGTAGTAAGTAAACGTTCATTGTTCATTTCATACCTCTTCTCGTTTACGTATATCCTTTATCAATCGTAATCATTTCGAGCGGATCCAAAGTAAACACACGAGCCAA
Source organism: Trialeurodes vaporariorum (assembly GCA_011764245.1). Classification (NCBI taxonomy): domain Eukaryota; kingdom Metazoa; phylum Arthropoda; class Insecta; order Hemiptera; family Aleyrodidae; genus Trialeurodes; species Trialeurodes vaporariorum. The sequence continues at coordinate 18,849,191 of VMOF01000388.1, forward strand.
TCACATACCTCGGCACTATGAAGAAACATAACACTTCACCTGTAGAACGCACGAACTCGATTTTAAAAATATTTACATAAATAAATACTTTTAGAAGTATAACTCGGATAAACAACAATCATATTTTGCTTGTAATTACTTCAAAATTTTACTTAAAGTTTACGCCGCGGTTCACTGCACTTCGATTCCATATCGGAGGATCACGGCGAAAAAACAGAAGCTTCAAAAAAGGCATTCACTGATGAATAGTTGACGGACTGTGAAGGGGTCAAGATCAAAATTGGAATGCTACTTCTCCTTTCAAACGATACGAGCGAGCAAAGCTAGCAGCAGAACAAGAATCCTGTATTCCCTCCCCCTCCTTCGGGCGAGCAACCACCGCATCGTCCGTCAGGTTTGTTTTCGTTTTTTGTTTTGTTCTGTTTCTTTATCCTCTCGGTGACTGCTGCAGCAAAGCCTGCGAGGCATTTGAGGTTCTTGCAGCAACAGGCGAAAAAGGTGTAAGACAAGACTGGGAAACACAGAGCAAAAGACGAACACGAAAGTAAAAAGGAAAAATAATATACCGAGCCACTCGAGAGACTGGGCGTTGCCAAAGTGCCAACTTGAAAAAAAATACTATACACACTCCGACAGTCTCGAGTCCCTGAGCTGATGAGTTTACCAAGGCAGTGGCGGATCCACGGGGGGGGGGGGGCACGGGGTTACATGCCCCCCTCCCCCCCCTAGAAGCCTCAATTGTTGCCTTTTTTCAATAGAAAATAGCCCAAAATTGCTTCCACCGACGCTTCAAATTTCAACATTTTACAGGCGTGCCCCCCCCCAGAAAAATTTTCTGGATCCGCCACTGTACCAAGGTATTATTACCATTATTTCCCGGTAGAAATTGCCGAATTTGTGTGAGATCTCATTCGGTTTCTCAAAAAACGCCGTGAGAAAATTGTTCTATTGTAATGGGCACACCCTGACCCTGATAAATTGACAAATAATCCCATTCCAAGCATTTAAAATGTTCCAAATGAATACATTTTTTTAATTTGATTTAAATAACTGTCTATCTATACTTAATTGTCTAAAGCCTTGTTTCTAGTGTACTTTACTTACATTCCGATCCAAAAAAACCAACAAAAAATTCTGATAAACTTGTTTCTAAAACAAACCCAGAGTGCGGTGTAAAAGGTGCGTTAAATATATTAGAATGAAAAACGGCAACAGTGGAGTCAACGAAACGGAGAGAGAAAGAAGTGAGAAATCCGATGTTCATGTAACAAAGCGGAACAGTGAAAAGTGTTTGGAAAGAGAAGAAGAGAGAGAAGAGAGAGCTTATTTTATTGTTGTTTTTTGTGTTTGACAGTTCATCTTCTGCTGGGGAAACTAACCTAAATTGACTTGCTTTGTTTGTAATTTTATTAATTAGTGTTTTTGCCTGTATTGTTAAGTTTACTTACAAAAATTCTGTTGCATTTCGATGATGTTAGTGACTGTGAATTAGAAATTAAAATGGAGAGCTTAGTAGGGAACGGTTGAGAACAAATCAAGAGTTCGTGAGTGTGCTGTGCCTTGTGCTCAACCTAGAATCTTGACTCATCCTATCATTTCGCGTGAATCTTACAAGTTTCTGCTCTAATGATTCCTAACGCTTTGCAATATGATGATTGCTTGATGTCAGAAAGTAACAGTGTAGGAGTACTTTGATGAAACCGAACATCGAGCAGACGGCTTAGAAGTTCCTTTTAGTTGAATTTATTTACTTGTTGCTGTATCCTATCTTTTGTCAAAATGGGTAAGTGAAATGGTCTCTCTCAAATTGCATTCTAGTTTAGCTGTTCATCACTCAATTTCAAGTTTGTCCTGTGCTATTTGGCTCCTTGAAATCCTGTCCCATCTCCCCAATTTTGAGGCAGTTGCCACTTTAATTTAAGGCTTCTGAATTAATGTTTTGAAGGCACACCCACTTGTAATTGTGTTTAATTGTCAAATTATTAACGAACTCTGGATCTTGCGCAAGCTGTCTTGAAAATATTTGAGTTTGGCTTTCATTGCCTTCACTTCAATTATGTGTTCAAGCATCTATGCAGACTCTCTATTTTATTCATGAAGTGGCTCCTCTTATAGATCTCTGTTCTACCACCGGGAGATTTTAATTATTTCATAACTTTTTCATTACATTTACTATTTGTTGTTGCCCTATCTGTTATCATCTGGATTTTCATTACGTTTGTTAATTATTCAATGTCTGAATAGACTGTGCAGTGGTGTGTGAAGCAGATTTTAAATACTTCATTTTTTTTTCAGTGAGCTAACTATGAAGACGCCTAGGGTCTTCAATGCGGAGTTAAAGCATTTAAGCCCAAAAATTCGGTTACTTTGCCTTTCAGGAGAGATGAGAAAATGTTGGACCTATTGCTATTAAAATACAGTTTGAAGCTAGAGACAATATATACTAGAAACCTTGTACTAGCCGTGCGTGCGGTGACTTCCTTTTTTTTTTGGAGCTACAGAAATTAATGTAGAGAGCATGAAGGAGCACCATCCAACATGGTCCATGCGTTGACTGATGCAATTTCGATTCCTCGGTCTCATTAGGCAAAAAACTCAACAACTTTTCTCATCTGTCAATGTTTTAACCATGTTTGCGGTATTTTGTTGAGACCCCGAAAGAAAAAGTTGCCACCGGGCGCAAACATGGGCACGATATGTAGTGCGTGGTCTCAATTATATATTGTCTCTGTTTGAAGCTATTTCCACACAAAAATCTGTTAAAGCTCTTGCAAAAATGACAGAATTTTTTTGCCAGTGAAGCATCTCTAAATTGATAAGAAGACAAAATTGGCAAATGAAAAAAATATGTGCGGAAGGTGAAGCATGGGGCAAGAGTATTAATAATAAAATTCTCGTTCTTATTTGCCTTTGAAATTTTGCTGCTAGGACGTAATACCTATTTTGTCCCCTTTTAAAAACGATTTTGCCTCTGGGTAACTGGAATTTTATCTTTAGAAGCAGACTTTGTCTAACTGTATCCACTTATGTATTTCAGGGAGCAGCTGTCAAGATTGTATGACCAGAATGCCGTATGCGACATTAATAGCAACAATCATGTGCATCACTGGGGTTGGTGTCTTTTGCGGCACCATCTACCGAGGCGCCACTTTAAGCTACCAAATGTTTGAACAAGTGTTCTACATCCACCCAGCATGGTAAAATAACTCTTTTATTGAACCACTTTTTTTCACGTCTGATTAAATTCATTAATGCTCAAATTTTTGTTTACTTTTGTTGCAAATTACATCAAAATTTGCTTAAAAAATATGAGATCTGGCTCTAATTGCACACCTCCTTCTATCAATATTGCTGCACCTATTGACCCTTATTTCTCAAATACCTCCGTATGATGCACGTAGGAACTCTGCAAAATTTTAGCTCATATTTTTGACCCCTTACGGTTCCAGCATCATTGTCATTTTTCCATTTATTTGCTTATTTTTTTATAGTCCAGTCGTTTGCTGTAAGATATCAGCATAGCGAACCACGTGTTTGGGCGGCTGGACTTTACTACTACTACTACATATTTTACCTGTAAGAAAATTCTCGATCAATTGTTTCAAAAACTGCATAATTTATGTTTTAAGAGTCAGATTTTAAAAAACCAAGGGATTAAAGTGCTTTTTGTAACAACTTAAAAAATAAAGCAAATAAGTCAATGCTGGCATTGTGAGATGTCAAAGTTATGACTTTTGAGTATAAATTTTGAAGAGCTCCTCTGTGCATCACAAACATTCACTGAAGCAGTTCAAGGGAGTGGATCTGAATATCTGGACACTTATTGGCTCCAGTTTTTGATGTATAGTGTGGGTTTTTAATGTAGAATTAAAATGATGGATGATACTACTGGCATTATAAATATCTCTTTGTATAATTATTCATCAATATTTTTCTCTTTACAGGCTGGAACCTTTGAAAATGATATTTATGGGTATCAGTGGCTGCATGGGGGCCATTGGACTAATGATATTGTTCGTAGGTTGCCTTGCTACGGGAGCTACACGGCACAAAGTTTATCGAGCTTGGGGAGCTCGAGTTGGTGGCCGAATATCATGTGCAGTGGTAAATATGCTTTTACGAATTAAAACTTAAAATAATAATAATAAATTGCAATTTTTTTTTTTTTTTTTTTTTTTTTTTTTTTTTTTTAAATTGTCGTTTTAAATATGCTGTAAGTAAATAGAGCTGTTGTCAAAGTTTTGTAGCATGTGAGCTCTCACTTTGCCTTGCTCAGTTTCTTAGAACTCCATCTATACTGTGATGGTCTCCAAAGTAGATATGGAGGAGTTCTCCACGAGCTTGTTTTGTTTTCATTTTTACTTCATTTCAATTATTTTTTTGATTTTTGATGTTGAGGAGGTTTTATTGGTACCTGGATAGTGTTAAATGTTGAATCATTGTGGAACGGAGACAGTTTTATTTTAGCCTATTTTCTAATGAAAATTTTCAAAAATGTTAACCCTAAACCTTGATCAAATCTACTTTTCCGGCAGAGAAGTTGTTAGTGGGCAAATTGACCGGACATGAGGATCAGAAGAATGCACGCAAAAAATAGTCAAATCTAATAAACTTAGATGAAACACCAGTCTGGTAATTGTTTGACTGATTTTTTTACAAACCAGGCACAGTAATACAAATACTTCTATTATTTTAACTCCTTTTTTTCTTTTTTTTTTCAGTTTATGGGTATCACGTATATCTTGCAAATTGTCTGGCTATTGATATTTGTTTTTCTAGTGATAGTTACTCTCTTCTATACAATTTTTGTAAAAATGTGTTCAAGTCATCGAATTCAAAACCATGAGTGCCTAAGTTTTAAGCAGTTTGGTAAGTCTCCTTACAAAATTTGTATCTAGAAGTTGCAACCTTATGGAAATGAGGTATTGCTATGCTAAGCAAAAATTATGAATGAAATTGCAATGTCTTAGTGTTTCTCTTTATTGTATCAAGAAAAATAAAATTCTCATGTACAGTCGGGGACAAAAGAAATGTCAGATGCGCCTGCAGTTGGACTCACCGCAATACGGAGTTGGGCCGGGCAGAAAGGATACACTGAATATGCGGACACGCCTCTGTTTTTCATCGGTCTTTGCTGCGTGCCGAATATTTTACCTGAGTCGGTGTCGTGAGCCGACCGCCGCGCCATGCCGCGCGCCCGCCCGGGCTCGACTATTGATAAGAGAATAGACGTATTTTGCTTTGTCATCGTGATGGCGATTTTGATTATTTTTTTACGTAAATATGTTTTGCCGCATTTTAATTCTGTTTACACTCTCAAAATGTGCTCATTTTGATTGGGCTTATGGACCACTATGAGCTTTTTAGCCATTAAAATGACTAAAAAGCTCATAGTGGTCCATTAACACAATCAAAATGAGCACATTTTGAGAGTGCAAACAGAATTAAAATGCGGCAAAACATATTTACGTAAAAAAATAATCAAAATCGCCATCGCGATGACAAAGCAAAATACGACTAATGTGGCCGCGCTTCTTCACCCGCTCGTCTCCTCTCTCCCCTCCGCACCACTGACCACTGCACTGCCTGTCGCTATCGGCGTGTGTCATTGCTTTGGCTCCATCACATTCTTGTGAACTCAATATTGTCATTACTCGAAGTTTTATACTAATAAAGGCGTAGGCAAAGGTGGGCCCGCGCCAAATGGAACGAGACTTGCGCGAAAACATAGTCCTTGGGGTCCTAATGAAGGGACTTACAGCACTTTTTGTGAATGGGCCCCTGAATTTGCAAAATTTTTATTTTAAATTGAGCCCCAGGGACGGCGGATTATTATGTATCCGAGAATCAATCCGTCACCCTTAATCAAAGTCGTGGCGCAATGACAGTGTAGAGGACTCCGGATTGCATTGTCTCGAGTTCGATTCCTGCTGGCAGCGCTAGATTTTTCACGACAGACAGTTGTGCTCATCTTTCTTTGCCATGTTTTTATATTTCTTCCTTGTTGCTTGTTTGTATTTTAGTTTTGCTTTTGTTTTGTTTTGTTTTTTGTTTTTTGTTTTTTTGGTTTTTTTTTAAGACCGTTTGAATCGAATTATTCCACCTCTTTTCATCCTGCATGCATCAGGTATTACTACACTGTGCTTGTATATAAAAATTAAGAAAATATTGGAACAGAAAAACAACAGCACTAGAAAAAACTGAAGGGAAAAAAAAGTTTCCGTTGATCAATTTCCATTGTCTTTTTGATTTTCTAATATTTTCTTAACTTTTACCTACAAGCACAGTGAAATAACTGCGTTTACAGCACGCAAAAATGTGGAATAATTCGATTCAAACAGTATTAAAAAAAAAAAAAAAAAAAAAAAACCGAATTACAAACAAGCAACCAGAAAGAAATATAAAAACATGGCAAAAAAAGATGAGCACAACTGTCGAGATAAAATTAGCGTCGCCAGGAGGAATCGAACTCGGGACCACGCAATCCGGGGTTCACTACGCTGTCATTGCGCCACGACTTCGGTTTTGAGCGTAGGATTGATTCTCGGCTACAAAACGATCTGCCGCACAGGATTTTTTTTTTTTTTTTTTTTTGATCACTGGGGTTTACATAATTCACATTTTTCTTTGATGTAGTGAAAAATAAAAGTAAAAAAAGAATCCAAGAGGTCAAGAATCAAGATCGTCGCGAATAGCGCGAATCATAGAATTAATTCAGGACTTACCAGTGGCGTCGCGTGTGATTCAGCAACGCTGCATTTCCTCCATTTAAACCCATGCAAAATATCGATTTGAGGTAGTGCATTGTGGACCTCCAACATCTCGACTTTTTGTCTGCATTTAAACGGACAAAACTAAGCGTTGCCAGATTGCACGCGACGCCACTGGATCCGATCCTCGCGGCATCACTATTGTTTTAAAAAAAATGACTTGTCAAAAAAAAGGAAGAGGATGCAGCGGTCTCGCGCGTTAACGCTATGCGCCAGCGGCCGCTGCCATGCTTTCAAAAAGTTTCAATCTTTTAGCGAAAACAATTTCAGATAAATAAGACTAGCAAAGCACTGATTGTGAGCTCAAGCTAATCTCACTCATTCTCCAAAACAACTAGAGGGGAGTCAGTAGTTCAGTTGAAGGGAGGGAAGGGGAGCGTGGAGCCTCGGCCAGCTTTTTCATTCATAAACTTCGGCGAATGTCTTTCTCTCTCTTTGCACATTTGAACGCAAGAGTTAGAGAAGTATGCACTAGGAGCCCGAAGCCACAATGTCTGTCCTTCTCTAGCACATGCGTTCAAATTAAGAAACGGAGAGAAAGATAACTTCCTTCACCCGCCTGTGTTCGTGCGAGACAACGTAAACTTCTTATCAAAGCTATGCGGTCGATTTCCAATGCTTGAATGAGTGAGTACGAGTCGAAGTAGTCGGGCCCGGGCGGCACGGCACACAAGTCACAACCCATCCTACTGACCTACTCACAATCATTTATCAGCAGCAGGTAAAATATTCGGCACAGAGCTGGCACAGACCGATGAAAAATAGAGGCGAGTCCGCATATTCAGCGTAACCTTTCTGAGCGGCCCAACTCCGTATTGCGGTGAGTCCAACTGCAGGCGCGTCTGACATTTCTTTTGTCCCCGACTGTACATCTCTGAAGTATATAGGAATGATTTTGTTCTCTCTAATTAAAGAATTCACAGTGCATCACGGTGGTGCAAAAAGATATTGGGCATGCTTTAGTGACAAATCACTGCATTTCATAATGCTGTGTTTTCAAATGGCCATTTCTCCTTTAATTAAGACTTGAGTGGTCGGCCAATTTTGGAGTTTTTTTCTTTTTTCGGCCCTAGCGGATTTTTTGTACACTAAATACCCCTATGCAACCCGTATACCAATTATGTGGATGTTTCTTAACATCCGCTATACTTAATACGCGTGCAATCATGATTGACGTTTATGAACGGCCTTGATTGACCGCCAATGGCAAAATTCATTTAGACGTTAATAAACGACTTTGACTATTCCAGTGTTAATACTTATTGGATTGTAATGAAAAAGTGATCATTGTAATTTTCTCGGTTGTTGACATAAGAACCAACCATCAGAAATGGAAAGAAATGTCCTTTGTGAGTTGTCCGTATTGAATGCTGTTCATCAGATTGTGTATCAAAAAATGTCTCTTTACATTTTACTCTTATTTTTATTCTTGATAGATTTCTTCTTCCCTGATGGTCATCGCCCTGAACATATGGAAGTGTGTGAACCAAAGACTAAAGAATTTTGTAAGGACTATGTTGAAAAAGCGGAAGTTATGTTCGTCCTTGCGTTGATAGCATGTTTCTTCATTCTGTTAAGCCTGGTGAGTACCTGTCAAACAACACATCTCCGCTGGACAATTCACTGTCCAACATTTCACTGCCGGTGTCCGCACAAAAAAAAAAAACAACATGATAAAAAATGCAACTGTATCGACAACTGTGCTGTTTATTTTTTTTTTTTTATTTTTTTTTTTTAGGGCCTGGAGTAAGGCAAAATGTTAATTAAACTACTAACTATCTAATTATTATGTTGGCGTAAAATATACCGGAAAGTCTATGTATACACTGAAAAACACTTAGCTCCAGAAACGATGCGTATTAACTTAACCCCTTATGGGCCAAGCCCGAGTATACTCATTTTTCTTCTCTACTGCAATTCCCATTGTTCCAGTCACATGATTTTGAATAAACGCGAATATTGATGGAGACGCTCACAAGTTAGGGTTTCGGCGGAAGCCTTCAATTCATTGTATAGGCAATTCCAACTCCAGCGAGTATGAATAGCTAACTACCTTCCCTATATGAACGTAAGAGTGGCGTTCTTTCAAACTAACCTGGTCTTTAAAGGGTTAAGGTGAATCCATGGGGGGTACAATTCATCTGAGGTATATGGTTCGATTTATTTCGGGATTAATTTCAGCAGTCTATTCAAAGAATTTTCGGTTCCTAATCCATCGATATTAGCATCAGGATGACCCCTCAAGAACATTTCTGATCAATGGGGATGTTGCATAGGCTGGGCTTTGGATGTTTCTATTGAAAAATGAAATGTCCTGATCAAGAGAAAAATGTGGACGCTTTCTGTACATTCCTTGGACCTTGGCAAAATGTCTAATGTCATAGCATCAGACATTCATTTTTGTCTGGAGAATGGGGCTCGTGCAAACTTTTGCTGTGAACAAATGAATAGTCCACTCTGATGCAAAATACAGAAAAAATCACGAAAATTACACTGAGAAAGTTTAAAATTCAGTAATAAACCTACATAACTACATTAATGGCAAGATCGTAATGGCGGTTCGACGCAGGTATCATGGGAGATTCCTATCTAATATGCCACTTTCTTTTTGGAAATACAGAGGTATGTCTCAATTTATATAGGAATCTCCCATGATACCTGCGTCAAACCGCCATTAAGTTCGATTCTGAGAGTGAATTTTATGATTTTTTAGTGTACTCATTGTCATCTTTACAGGTTTTTATGCAAGAATCAACTCTTCAATCCCGTGTAGCAAAAGTTCGCCAGAGCCCCATTCAGATCATTTTTAGGTGCTGTCGTTTTCACCTATACTTTATACTAACCTAATTTCATCACATGAGTATCTATTAAATACCACATACCTTCAAAAAAAATTGTTAAAATTTATATCTGATTTCAGATCCACTACCTTATGTGCTTATCTGCTAACTATGCACACATCAGAGATCATGAAAAGTTCCAAGATCTTCAAGAGCTGAAATACCTTCAAGGTTCGGATCCATCAATTCACTCTAGAGGCCGATTCTAGGATACTGCACAAGAAATCTTCAGGGAAGTAACCATGCCAACGCTAATGGTCTTCTGAAGCAATCCTTCAAAATTCTGTTGTGTGTCAGCATTGAACGGTTCATTGCATTCTTCTTAAAAATTAATTCCTAACTGTAAGCCATGAAATCTGTTGGTATGTTTTTATTTCAATTAGTGTTAAACAAATCATTAACCCTTTGCGGTCTCATTTTTTTTCCACTTGCACACCCAACAGGTTGTAATTAAAAACGAAAAAGAGAGGTTATTGTTTGTTGTCACGCCCCGCCACTAGCACTGTGGGCAACCTCTGCACTGTGTGAGAATGAAGTGCTGGAAGTTCCCGAGAAGACCCATAGAGCGCAGCATGCACTGAAGTTGTCGGGGCTAGCCCGATACAGGACCCAGCAGCGTGAATTTTTTTGTCATGTCGGGTGAGCCCCAACATGCGACCGGAACGGGAATTTTATGATGTCGGGCCTGACCTGACACACGACCGCAAAGGTTTAAACTAAAATGAATTAAAGAAACTAGGCAAGGTTTCCACTTATTGTTTTACTTTTTAGAAAACTGCATGTAGGTACATATTCTCAATGAAGCAAATTGTCTAGCTGATTTTCAGATGAAGGACAATCTTGTGAGAAAGCACAAATATTTTGTAATGTACGGCTGTGCAAATGAGAGGTTTTAACCGAAAAAATTTCTTTGTCAAGTGTCGCCGTGATTAAAATTTGAAAATTGGATAGAACACTTTGAGAACTGGTTTTTTAGCATACTGTTTGGGAGTGAGCAAGCTTAAAACCGCGTGGCCCTGTCTCTATGTGCTGTAAGATCTGAGGTTCGGTCGACGCGGTGATGGAGGCAGAGCGGAGAGAAAGACACAGGAAACGGCTTTAAAGGCACTCAAACATTTGTTGACAATTTTATGATATTTACGTATAAAAGCAAATTTTTTACTATAGCAGTTTATTTTATATGCAAACGCGTCGCTCATTATTTTTGAGTTTGTGAAAAAAAGTATTCCAAAGCAAAATCTGCCTATTTTTCCTTTTATGCTGATGAATTAGGTAGTTTTATTTTTAATGCCGTCCAAGAATGTGTTCAATAGTGAATCTGACTACTTAAAATTCCGTCCATGTTCCAGTTTTAAGTATCATCTTTTTCATTAATCTTCTCCAAAAAATAAGTAAAAATAAGTTGTTGCGTAGACCTTTTGATAATTTTAAGGAAACAGGGAAAGTTTTCTGCAAAGTGTAGCAGGAAATGCTGTTGTTAGACTGTTGGAATCTGTAGAGTAGTTGAGTTAGTTGCTTTAATACTTTCTATGAAAGTGCACCATTTTTTAACAGACTTGGTTCAAACAATTGGATGTATCTTTTAGGGTCTACAATGTGCCTTTATTACTTTTGCATTGTTTTTATTTGTTTCTGCCTTAGCTCAGTTGCTTTGTGTTATTCGTTCAAATAATTTTCTGAGTTAGATTCAGCTTTTTTTATTTTTTTTTTTTTTTAGATATTTTCCTGTTCACATGCTATTATTGTTTAAATGCTGTTCAAGTTTTCTAACCCACTTGTCTCCTACTGGTCAATTTCAACTATTTGTATCTTAGACTTGTCTTCAAGAGTTGGTGGGCCAATTTTTTTTTTGTTTTCTTCTTTTTCTCACTTTGAAAAAACGTTAATAAAATGAATTAAGTTTCTGCTTGGCTAATGTCTCAGTAATTGATTGAAGTATGTCATTGACTCTCTCCTAGGAAACTTAAGCGCACACTGTCAGCGTCACAGTTTTCTCAAACTTCTGTGAAGATTTCTTGTGTTGTCCATACTTTCTTTTACATTCAATTTTATAGTCCTTTTTTTTTCACCTTACTTCTCTTTTATTTATGATCAATGACGCACTAAATGCATTAGGTTTAGTTTTCTTTTTTACTTTTTCACAATTTTTGTATTTTATTCTCATTCTTCTGAATTTGTTATTTCAGTTGCTGCTTGTAAGATTTGTGCCTCCCTTTTTTTTAATTTCTAATCCTGTTTGACTGATGTCACAACTTAGCTCATAATCAGATCACCATAGAATGTTTCATCTCAAAAATTATTTTCATGCAAAACCAGGTTCCAACAGCTGTAAATAGATTGTTTTTTAGGCCGGCCTCAGTGTTTGAATCAGTCAATGCTTGGAGGTCATCCACAAATACAAGTTTGTCTCAAAAATATTTACCATTCACCGCGAATAGCTGGATCAGAACTCTATTACCGTCAACTGGGGTGATTAGGAATGTAGATGGTGAATAGGAACACTAGCCTAAAATCCTTGTCTTGAAAAAATAAAACATCTGAATTGGTGTTCCTGTTTACCCCAGTTGACAGTGGTGTTCACCCTATGTTCTCTTTAAGAACTTGAATTTTGCTCTTTTCATTGGGATTGATTGAAAGTGCGAAGGGTGGTCGATTGTCAAGTGGCGTGCAGCGGTCAGGGGAGCAAACATTGTGTTTTCAGTATAATATTTTCAGTGGGAATGTATTACATAGTTTCTAGAATTTAAATTTCCTTTCTACCTTTTACTATGAGTTGTTCCAATAGCTTCATAATTTATTTAATTTTGAACAGCAATTACGATCACATGAATGTAACTCCGTAATTACAACATGGCAGTGATTATTTTGCCAACCCAAGAAATTGGTACCTATAATGCCTCTGTTGCTCTTAAATTTCGTATTTGAATCAAGTAATTTTAGTGTTCTTACCTTAACATTGCAGACATGGTTAAACGGTTGGCCAAATACTCCTCCTCTCACTAGCCAAATTTAAGTTCATTAGTGTCGGCTCTCTTAAGCAAAATGTTGACTCACTGCACGCCACTACGTTCATCATTTTTTGTACAGTTAAAAACTTTTTAACTTGGTCTTGCTTGAAAATTTGCTTTTATTTTCTGTCACCGATCTTATCTGATAACTTGCACTCTGATATTTAAATTGCTATGAATGTTGAAATGATTCATGTAGTTATTAGTTTTTATCAGAAATTTTATATTCAGTCATCGGAAAATGCCTCTGAGAGAAGTCTTTCCAAATCCTTCACTTCATTTATCATCGATGTTATCATTTTGGATTATCTTTTTTACTTAAATTTGTCAGGCCGTATCCGCTTGTTATAACTTTGGAATGATTTATTGCTTGCAATTTGTTACTGATGTGAATCCTTTTCTTCATTAAAATGAAGACAGCATCTTCGCTCAAAACTTTTTCAGCCTATTCGCGCATTTTTGTTGACATCAGCCACAAGTTTTAGGCAAGAAGTGGTGCATTAGTCACCTTGACTGGATAAGGCCAAGAAAAAAAATTAAATTTCTATTAGAGCAAGGAAACTAGTATTTTTTTTGTATCCACCTAAACTTGAGTTGCTCCAAAATGACATTTTGTATGGTGAAGACATTACGGAGCTTACCAGCGGTCTTTGCAATTTTCCCGTTATTTTTCATGAAAAATTATGCGGGAGTTAAATGAAAACAGAATTAAAAGTTTAAATTTTCTATCAAAGAGCAACATCAATTTAGCAGCTTCTGTTTAAAGTAAGCTGTGTGAAGTTATGAAGGAATTAAAATTGGAAAATCACAATTTATCAGTGAGCCATCTCTACTTCTGAAACGGACGCAAACATGTGTCATTTCACTTGTCATTTGAAATGACACTTCAGCTACGAAGCTGATGTTTTTCTACAAGAGCCCAAATGCTAAAGATATCTTAAATTTTCTCTGGTGTTCTTTTTTTTCCATTTTCAAGGAAGGAAAGCTTGAAAGTTCTCATCAAAAAGTTTTTAGCTGTAATTTGCAACTTTTATCCCTTGCTTTCCTAACCCATTAAAAATGGAAGAAAAACTCAGTCTCGGCGGTTAAGCTCCTTAGCAGCTTATTCTTCGCACACTCATTAGATAGGACCAAAAACAATAAAGTGACTGCTATTGTTGTTTTCTGAGGTATGGTGGTGAGCAGGACTCGGTTAAGTATTAATCGTGTTTTTTTCATGTGATAGTCTGTTTTTTTGTCCAGCTATTTCATCTGATAATTCACAGCATATCATGAAAGAAGACAACTCCTCTTGACATCTCATTTATATTTTTTTCTCTCTCAGAGGCGGACCTTAGGAATTTTTCTTTGTTTATCTCTCTGAGCTCTTGTGTTGGAGACGAACGAAGAAAAGAACAAAGTATTGTGATGCCTCTACCTGTATTCGTTTCTAGACGTGTTCAAATAGCTGTTAGAAATCCCCCCCCCTCCCCAATCAAAACTTCGCTTCGTAAGAGGTAAATTCTTGCTGAGGCAATTTTTGATCAATTTTGTACCGTAGACCCCCGTTCCCCCCATTCTTGACAACCTTCAGATAGGGCCTTGAACCGAAATTAATTTTTGAACCGGTTCAAAACCGGTTTATGTGCCACTCGTCCATTTCGGTTCAGGTTCGTCAGTCAGTGGTTTTCCGGTTTTTGGTTCGGTTCGGGTTCAAACCCGGTTTGAACCGGTTCAATTTCGGTTCACATTTCTGAACCGAAATAAATGAGGATAAATGAATTTTATAGGGATAAAAATAAAGAAAGCAAAAATTTAAACGATGATAACTCTTTTTATAATTTGTCTATTGGGTCTAATTGGATCTATTGGATCGAAGTATGAGTATGTTTTCTAAAGTTTTCGGATGAAGAGAAGAGCACAAATTGCACTTAGATTCGTCTTTTTCCTTGTTGTACGTAAAAAACTGACGGATTGGGTTTTCTTGCTTTCTGCCCGCCATTTTTACACTTAGTTTAAAAAATTTGGTTAGGGAAGAAAAATTAATTGAAAAAATTGAACATTTTATAGTTGTATCTCTAAGGAAACATACCCGAGAAAGATGCAAAAGAAAACATTGAAAATTCACTCGGGAAGACAGGAAGAAAAGTATCAGCTGATGCGCGCTCGATTGAACCGTAATTGTTTTTCACTGAACCAGAATGAAAAACCGAATTTGAACCGAAACCCCTTTCAGTTCAGCAATCGGCTATTTCGGTTCGTGGTTCAATTTCAGTTCAGACGACGTCTCATATTTCGGTTTTCGGTTCAGGAAAATTCACCGGTTCAGAGCGGTTTGCGGTTCGGTTCGGTTCAAGGCCCTACCTTCAGACCTTAACCCCCTTCAAAAAGATTTTGGCTACGCCAGTGCCAGAGAGTGAAAGATAGATTCTTGGGTCAGTCCATATTCTCTCTTCATTATGTAAAAAATTCATCGATTAGCTCCTCTATTTTTAAGTTTATAAGTAACTATCCTTCGATCTCCATTAAATGAAATTTCTCTCCCCTGATCGCTGATCAGATTTCAACGAAATGCTCCCCCTCCTTTTATTGTCAATCTTGAGATTGAAAGTGATCAAGTGTTTAATGATTAGTTCAAATTTTATTTCAATTTTTAATGCTGTTTGATAAATTATCTTGTTGACCTGTGAAACAAAAGCTTTATTTTTATATTTTTTCTTGTTCGCTTATCATCATGATGCTTTTGTTAAGTATTGTATTCATTTCAGAATTTATTTTTCCAACATTTTTTTCTTTTGTAACGATGACTTGTTTTTAGATTTACAGATTATTTGTCCTCAACCCTTGTGCAATCCTCCAGAACTTGCACATTTCAATCCTGTTCCATTGTTAGCTTTATCTGTAAATTTATTTTTCCTCTTTCCCCTTCATCATCATAAAACTTTCATTGGTTGCAATAAATTATATCTTGTAGAATACTGTACACATTGTTTTTTTTCCCCACCCCCACAAGCAAAATGGATAAATAGAAGGCGAGAGCATTTCTGTACGGGCGAGATGTCACATTGATGGGCGAGATGTCACATTGATGGGCGAGATGTCACATTGATACGGCGATGAATGGAGAATGATTTATTGGAGGCTCCGCATCCAACAGTTTCAAAAGGCATTTGTATCATGCCGGCAAATATGATGGCTACCAGATTTGAAATGCTCCCACCCTCTATTTGTTTGCCTTGCCCTTTGTTGGAGGGTATTGCATGCAGTTTTGCTGCCCTTTATTTTCTTCAGTGGGTGCACCTTGGTACTTTCATCCTGTCTGCTCCCTTTTTTCAATTAGTCAAAACGTCTGATGTGAAACACCACCGTAAGACCCTAACACAGCTTGGCCTTTGAGTGTACTCAAGTTAAAGGACTACTGCCTCTACTCTTTGGTGCAGCGATACTTAACATTACTTGTGATTGAGGCAGTCAAATGCAGCAACAACACTTCTCTCATTTAAATTACACTGATAGAGTGTCATTGTCGCACCCGTCGCCTCGATTAGATTCTGATCAATTTGATCAATAAAACTTTTCGAAATGTACAATAAAAAGGAAAAAGATTCAAGACATTTTTTTAAACTCTTGTCCTAAACTTTCCACACGATTCTCCTCTACAGTTCTTTCACCTTGTTAAAAAGAATGTTTTGTTTCCACTTTCTATCAAAGCTTATCCTTACGGATAATTTTTTGGGAGTTTGCAATGGAATTTGTCAAATTTTAAATAAATCGTTCATTCTGCTGATGTGATTGGAAGATCCTCTCCAATTCTTATAGGGATAGATAGAGTGAAAAAAGAGGGAGAAGGTAAGAAACAAATCCAGCAAGAGAGAGACAGATGAATGGATGGATAGCCATTTTTTGCACTACTGCACAGCCTCTTGGCAATCGCCTTCCGATGCAATGCGCAAGAATGCATTTAGCTGATAACTTTTTTCTCTCTATCCTCAAGTCCACCAAATACTTCTGATGGACTTCTAGGTCATTCTTGAGACTAAGCATCGAGCATTCCGATCATATTTTAAGTTGACTTGGATTTGACAATGTGTTCGAACAGTCGGGTGTAGGAAATTTCAACTTTTTTTCCTCTACGTTGGCAAAGTGGACTCTCTTCTTTGCAGTTTACTTTTTCATTTAGAAACTCATCCTCCAAAAAATAAGCACTTTTCATAGAAACAAACTTTAATGTAATAGGCTTCCACTGAAGTCTCATGAATCTTGGTAACAAAAACTTTTAAAAATACAACAACTTTTTACAGACTAATTTATAGGTAGTGTGAGTTATCACAAAAACGAAAGATCAGCAGAGGTCTGCGGAATGTAAGATTTTAAACACACAAAATCTACAAAGGAACACAACAGATACAAATATAAATTTTTAAAAAAAAAAAGAAAAAAAAATACAAATACAAAATGAGCAACTGGGCCAGAATACAGCACAGGACGAACAGTCTTCATGCCTGATGGATGTTGAGGACTTTCGTGGCATCATAACATGGTGTAAGTCCTCAACATCCATCAGGCAAGAGAACCGTTTGTACCATACACAATTGTCTATTTGGGCCCAGCCGGCTGATCCTTTACTATTTTGTTATACTGATAGTAAGTAAAGACTGTCTATGAGTGGCACTATTAGTGGAGCATTGTAGGACTTGGCCGTTGCTATGATAACCATAATTGACAGTCCCAATCTTGGTAGTATTATAATGACTACTCATGGGTAACCTTTTTAATACTACCAGGAGTGGAAAATAACAGGCACTTTAACAATGGTAAACATAGCAACGATAAAGTCCTACAATGCTCCACCGAGAGCATCACTCAAAGACAGTCTTTAATATCGGTTTAACGAAAAAGTAAACTATCAGCCTGCTGACCTCTGTAGAATTTAGAACAACATCCATAACTATTTATAGTTAGTAACTAAATGTTACAATCATGAAAAATAAGGTAGATTATATTACAGCAAGACAGACTGAAGCTATCTTATCAACTGGGCCGCTTTTGGCAGAAGACAACCAACTTTTCTGTGTCTGAAGAAGGGAACCAACAGCCAGGGATTTCCTACGTAGTTGAGTCCCTTCAGCAGACACGTAAAACCTTTGTTCCTTTCTGCATAAAGCTGTCAAATTCATTTGAACACCAATTAAATGAATAATCAAAATGAACAAAGTCATCACAAAGAATTGAACTAAAGAAGGAAAGGGAATTTTAAGCTCAGGTTTTCAGTGGAAAAAATCTGCCCAGATTCAGAGTAAATGAAAAAAAGAAAAAACAAAAAAACAGTACTGTGGGCATGTTTAAGATAATAGATAAAAACTTGTAATGAGTAAAGCTTTGCATCCACTAAACTAACCTTAAAAGAAGATAGTCTGGAAATATTGATTTCACAAAAGTACCGTAAGATTTGAGAATTTATTGCATCAGGTACTTGAGGATATCATTTAAAGCTAAATAAATATCTACATATATAAATGACAGAAAGTGGCACCGAAAAATTAAAAAGTCAAGTATATTTTTGTTCCTAAATTAAACACATACCTAAATGATCATGGAATTGAACACAAGAAAGCAGTCAATAGAAGAATATTTCACCTAAATGGTCATGGAATTGAACACAAGAGAGCACAGTCAATAAAAGAATATTTCAGGACAAAGAACTAAAGCCAATAATTGCTTTGTCGGAAAGAATAGTTCTACATAAAACATGAAAAATTTATGAGTGGTACAAAAAGTTTCTCACCGGATGCTTTTTTACAAAATATATATATAAAATGAAATTATCACAATTTTCCCATGTATAGTTATTAAAGTTGATAAAATTTAGAATAAAAACAACCTTCAAACCATCTACTTCTGGATTTTGTTTCCCTTTTAAAAAAAGGGACTGTGCCGAGTCCTTATGAAATGGTTTCAGATAGATTTTTGAAGAAAATGGAATCATTTGATTCAGTATATCAAGCTTAGAAAAAGTTTTAATGGCACCAACTCAATCCTATGATAAGTTTTCGAGAAACTTTTGGCTGAAGTTTGCATTTTATCGGAATAATGGGGCCTGAGAAAAGAGCATGATTGTTAGCCGAGTCCAAGAGTTTCACTTGAAAATCCCAGGTACTATCAGTCAATTAAAGAATGGAACAAAAATATAAGTGCTCAGCTGCTTGGTGCGTGAGGTACCACATATTTTAGTCCCATTCTTTAATTGATTGCTGGTACCTGCTTAGTTCTCTTGGCTTGACCCTCCTTTTCTCAGCTTATCTACCGCACGTTCATTTCGTTGGTGCTGCACTGTCACTGCTTTTTTATGCACACAAACAAAATGTGCCAAGTAAAGTAGAGCCAAGCCAGGAGAACTGAGTAGGTATTTGGGATTCTCAAGTAAAACTCTCAAACTCGGCAGACGATCATGCTATATTCTCAGCCCCATTATACCCATAAAACATGAACTTTCATCGCGAATATTTCGAAAACTTATCATAGGATTGAGTTGGTGCCGTGGAACTTTTTCTCAGCTCATTCTGCTGAATCAAATGATGCTAATTATGAACATCAAAAATCTATCAGGAACCATTTCCTATAAGGTGAGTAACTAGTTCTTAAGTTCCGATGGAAAGCTCTCTCTGAGTATACAGAATGAAAGGTCTGAAATCATTCTAAATACTTCAGGCATCTTATTTCTGTAATTATCATTTCATTTGAAAATAAAAAGGCTTGATTTGTTAAACTGCTGCGAAGAGGTCAGACGTTTTTTGGGGATGTGAGCAAATTGAAGCTGAAACAGATAAGAAGGAAAAAAGTCTAAAAAAGAAGAACTTCGAACTAACTTGAGTTTGTAAAAAAATGTATTAAATAAGGTTGAGGATGCATCTTGTACAACCCAGTTCATGACTGAAGACTAAAAAGGAAGGTTACATGAAATTTCCTCAGCCTAAAATAAGGTAGAGGCAAAGTACCAAATACTTTGATTTGTTATTCTGGTGCTTCACCAGAGACAAATAGAGACCCAGCACAATGTATGCTTCCTGTGTTAGAAAAGTGAGGCAAGTTTAGTGCGCTCACTTTTTTTAGGGAGTCACCAGCTGCAACGATAAACATTAGCCTGCTGTTGAGTGGTGAGCTCAACAAAAGGCTGTGATTGGTCCGCGGTCTCGGAAACAGGTTTTGCTTGGCGAGTGCAAACCACGCTGAGCTCACCAGTCAACAGTAGGTTTACGTTGGCTATTGTTTCAATGAGTTCCAAACAAAATTGAACTGGAAAAGTGGATACCTGTCGCAAGCTTTGTGCTGGATCTCTATTTGTCTCTATTTTTCACGGACAAAGACTGAACTACCGGGGAGGGGGGGGGGATGCAACCAAGGTTACTGATTATACAGGTATGCTCATCTGACTTTGCGCCCCAAATTCAGTGGCGCCAAGGCAGATGAGCATACCTGTATAATCTATACCCTAAGGATGCAACACCGTCTCAGGATTGTAAAATTTCACAGAAGCAGACTGTGTGAATTCTAACTGTCTGCCCTGAGCAGTTGCACCCAACATGTAGGAAAGTGAACCAGGAATTCTTTAGAAATATTTCTCGCGGGGATTCATTCCTGTTCCAGCAAAATTTTCAGCAGGAATTCCTGAGAGTGAACTTTTCATCTAATATTTGAAAGTTTAGAATAGCTCCAGTTTCAAACATCTTACATTCCCACAAAATCCACATTGCTACCCACATCTCTCTTGCCTCCCTCATATGCAGCAATGCAACCTGCTAGATCATAGCTAAGCGACCGAGTAAGCTGATGACCAGTCATGTGTTCTCAGCAATTTAATAAGCAGAAAACTTCTGGTAAATTAACTATCTAATCTCCTTCTTCCTAATTATTCAGTAACCATTTTCCCTTTCACATGAATCCATGTTCGATTCCTTAAATTAGAAATAATAAGGAGCAAATTACTGACAACCATTATTTTTCTTTTCGTAATGAACCAGAAGAATGGTGTGAACAAAAATTTCAGTAAATACATGTACAGTAGAATTATGTCAAATATAATTTTCTGACCAAGAAGCAGAGCTGGATTAAAAATTGAAATCAGGTAAAATATCAATGTTGATTGGTTATACTGACCAACCAAAACAACTCCCTAGTAAAAGATTGAGCGGCAAAAAGTCTGCATATCATTTTCATCAGGTTTCTTGAGGACGCTGTTTAAACCCATTGATAAGTAATTTAATTTCACCAAAGTTGCTGGGCAACAATGCTTATGACCAACTTGGCAGTGAAACAGTGAAGGTGGAATGAAGCGAGTGGCACTATCTATCGGAAAACGCCACAAGCTCTTGGCCTTGTCGTTCTGTTGCTGTGAGATTGGCAGATTGGTAGTACATATGATTTTTTTCTAAGCCATGATAAGTCTAACTCATCTATACACATCAATGGGATTAATTATAATGATGTCCATACTCAAGGAAAGGAGAGGAGAGAAGGTAATATGAAAGGACATACTTGTACGAGACTCACATGAACGGAAAGCACACAGCTTCCAAACTAATGTAGAAAATTAATATAAAAGAAGCAAAAAAAAGCAACATAGAAAAAACAAAATCAATTCAATTGACGGCAGAGTTGATGAAATGATGTAGGTCCCTGTATGCTTTTTGGTCCATGGTAGTCTCATATCTCATATCATATTTTTGGAGGTCTATGTTGGCTCCCTACTGGCAATCTTAGCACACACAGACATAAATGCAATTTGAAAGACACTCACCAAGACAAAAATCGACTGCTGATTTGAATTTCTTGGCAATATCCGCAGTTTCAAAGCGAACACTAAAAATATCTGGAATTTTCTTGGACATATCGCAGTTAATTCTGTCCGAAAAATCAAGAGCAGTCCAACTCCAGCTTCTGGAATCCTTTGACGACAGAACTAGATCCTTAGTAACTAAATGGTTCAAACAAACCACATCGATGGGTTTCCGCCGCATTACGAACCTAAGGAAAATGTAAGGAGTAAATGAAAAATAAATACTGCGGAGGATTAAGAGGTCTCACTTCTTTTTTGAAAACAAGAAAGAAATGAACAAGTTTTGGAACAAATGAAAATAAAGCAAACCAGCTTTATCCTTCGATAAGAACCAGAATTCACAATTTTATGAGAGAAAAATATATAGTGATAAGAATAAGAAAAAAGTTCGCCTGAAGTCATCGGAATGGGTCTGTTGCACACTTCGGCTGCAGCGTTTTAAAGTATCAATTCCTATGTAAAAAGCCGAGAAAATAACAATGGCAGCATCAGAAAACACTAAAATTCAGTATTAAGCTCACAAATTGCAAAAAACAATAGACACTATTCACCCCTGTATCTTTCCACCACGTGCACGATATTTCGCGAAATTAGCGCGCCACATTCAAATAATCACGGCCGACTGTCATCACAGCTGACTTCATAAACAAATAAACAGTAAACACTGACAGCGTCTGTTTGAATTCTTACGTTTCAATATACTCAATTCCTCACAAAAGGTCGTGAAAGGTATGGAAACCGATATTTGTGTCGAAAACTTATCAAAATGAAAAAATAACTCACAGGAGATCCAAGGATGATTCCAACTTCGATCATCATGCTTGGAACTCCTGTGAGTTATTTTTTCATTTTGATAAGTTTTCGACTCAAATATCAGTTTCCATACCTTTCACGACCTTTTGTGAGGAATTGAGTATATTGAAACGTAAGAATTCGAACAGACGCCATCAGTGTTTACTGTTTATTTGTTTATGAAGTCAGCGGTGATGACAGTCGGCCGTGATTATTTGAATGTGCCGCGCTAATTTCGCGAAATATCGTGCACGTAGTGGAAAGATACAGGGGTGAATAGTGTCTAGTGTTTTTCGCAATTTGTGAGTTTAATACTGAATTTTAGTGTCTTCTGATGCTGCTATTGTTATTTTCTCAGCTTTTTACACAGGAATTGATACTTTAAAACGCTGTAGCCGAAGTGTGCAACAGACCCATTAAGCACCACAACTGCATATACTTATTCACAGTTATATTTTTGTATTGCTAGCTATTCAGATGGCTCATAGTCTTTACAATGGCTCTTGGCTGCTCTGCGCAAATTGATACAACTGAAAGTTGTACCAGCCATTCCTCTCATCCATCCACTCTTTTACCTACCACACCTCTCTTCATGTTTTTGCCTGGTTCCGTTATGCCTCATTGGGTAATGATAAGTGCGGTGGAATAAGTGATAGGTGAATCATGCGTCAATTTTAGATTATTTAATGACAATAAATTGACATAATACTAAAGAGTGTGGCGCATTTAACGGATTTTCAATTGATTTAATCTTTATCAGGGGTCGAGAAAAAATTACGGAACCTTACTTTCTGAACGACCCGTGAAATATTGGCACTGTGATATCACCTCACATTCTTGTCTCCCGGAGATTTAGCAGCGTCAAATGTCTAATTCCATGAAAAATATTGAAAATTTACCAATTCAAATTCAAAAACCTTCCGTGAACTATTCAAACTGGAATATTCTGTATTCGAGGACTACTGTTGGATATTTTTTCTGGGTCGCTTTTCGAATTTGAAAGTCAAATACCTTTGGAATATTTGTTGACATCTACTAATGAGATTTTAAGAGCCGCTTGCAGAAAATGAAATTTCGAGTCATCTTTACTAAAACAGATAGAGGGAGGAAAAAAAATACCTGAAATGACCCTCGGTCCGGTGTAACAGAAGTTTGAAGTCTCCAATTCCCCTTTCTTTCCATTCTCCATCTTTGAAACGGAACAATATTGCTGGATATCGAAACAAGGCGGTTTCATTTTCTTCGCCAGTAGTCAGGACTATTTTACTTGGCATGGAGGCTTCAGAAAGAGAGCCCAATAAACCACTAGAATTGCAATTATCTTTGGAGATACTCTTCTCAGTTGATGATTCACTGTCAGGCCTCAAGCTAGGTGCATTAAACTCAAAGTTTTTCAGTTGGCCAAAGAAGACAGTGCTACCTGGAAAAGAAGAATTAATTAAAGAAATTTCAAAAGTAATTTTTGTACGCAACATTTTTTAATATTTTTATTGTCCTATGCTGACCGGTATATATCCACAGATACAATACAGCAAATACTATAAACGATTTTAGTATAACTTTTTATTCAAAATATGAAAAGCAGCCATTGGACAGGATTTTAGTGTAGGTAGAGCTCGTTTCAGAAGAGTAGGCAGACCTGGACCCATAATCTTTGGAATTTGTCAATATCATTTCAGAAATT
This sequence comes from Trialeurodes vaporariorum, assembly GCA_011764245.1. Lineage (NCBI taxonomy): Eukaryota > Metazoa > Arthropoda > Insecta > Hemiptera > Aleyrodidae > Trialeurodes > Trialeurodes vaporariorum. Next base: position 18,873,097 of record VMOF01000388.1, read on the forward strand.
ACGCGATGAAAATGATTAAAAATGAAATTGAGTGTTCACTTTTCAATGAGGAAAACTAAAAACACAAAAGAATAAAGTCAGGGGCAAATTCGGTATTGATTTGAAGGAATAAAAGTTGAAAATTCGCCAAAGATTATGGTTTTGGTCCGCCTACACTTCTGAAACGAGCTCTAACAGAAAGGCAGTATCTTGGACAGAAAAAAGTATTTCATAATGACTTACCAGAGCTTCGAAAAGATTCACAATTCCCAGACTGTGATTTCTCATCAGCTAAAGATTCAGAAGTTGAAGTCTCATCATCTTCACGTGTTGAAGAGTTTGTTTCGTTCAAATCAGATACTGAACAGCTCGAGTTAGCGTTTGATTTGATACCATTGTGGTCAGTTTTGGCTTCTGAACTTTCGGATGAATTTTCATTGCAAGGCTCACATATCAAAGATTGTACTTTTTCAATTGCAGAGAGGAGTTTTTGAGCCTGAAGAGAACGATGGAAATAAATTAATAGGAGTTAAATACTAACATTATTCTCATAACTTTTGGTGAATATAGGTACTATTGCAGCATTGACAGCCTTAACACAGAATCTTGTTCACAGGGTGTTGAAAGAAAAAGGAGCAGCTTCGCATAGCTTGAGAAAGGCTTCAAATTTTCAAATACACTAAATTACGTGTTTGCTTATTTTTAGAGGGACACCTTTGTAGAGGGGGGAGGGTCTCAACTCTTTAGCCAGGAGGGGTGCACCCCCAAAAATTGCATTTCTCTTACATCATCACCCTTCTCTTATTTTTTCATCGGAAAGTACACTTAAAATGAAGAACTTTGGCGCAAATTGCAGGTCAATATCGCTTTAAGTTTTAGATGTATCAAATGGCAAACTGGATTTCCACCCGTTGTATACTTTCAATACATCAAAAACTGATAACGATATCAACCTGCGACTTGCGCCAAAATGCTCCGTTTTGTGCGCTCTTTTGAGTATTGCATCACTTCACAGGAATTTTGCCTCTGAATTTTTGAGATAGGACAGCCAACCTGAGGAGCAATTATTTTAAAAACTATTGGAGGGCTCTGAAACCAAATATTGACTAAATTTTTGTCAAAACCGTATTTTTAGCTTAAAAGCATTTGCTATTTAGAGTATTTTAGATTCCTAGTTTTTTACATTCCGACTTTTCAAACGGAAGTTCTGGTTTTTTTAAATTAAGTCGAAATAGAACTTTGACCATCCATGTATCATAAACGAAAAACGATACCAACCTCTGAATTGCGCCCAAATTCTTAGAATTTTACGCCCTTTCAAACGATGTATCACAAGATAGGTGTTGCCATTTGAAAATTTTGAGCTGGGGGCAAAACCCTCCCTTAGGAGCGCCGCCCCCCCCCCCGAAATTTTGGAAATGGAAAAGCGTACATCGCATTAACTTAAGGGGATCCTGCAAGTTTCATTTTTATGGGTGTAACCGTTCAAAAGTTAAGCCCTGATGCGGAACTTTTGGATACCCCTGTATAAACGTAGTCGTATTTTAGCATTTTTCCAAATTCAAACCTATTCTCAAGTTGGACGAAGCTGCAGCTTATTTAACATCTTGCATAACATACAGGGTGTAACAGATGTATCCCCCCCCCCCCCCCGTCTAACTTTTGAACGAGTTGAGATAAATTGTTGCGGTTTGGACCATTCTTCATAATTTTGGTTGAACTTTATTTTTTTGGGGGTCAAAACCCCCCACCCCCCTAGGGGCCCCCCAGGGGGGCTATCTCAAAAATTTCAAATGGCAACCCCTATCTTCTGATACATCGTTTGAAAGGACGTAAAATTCTAAGACTTTTGGCGCAAACCGAGGGTCGATGTCGTTTTTCTTTTTTGATATATCGAAGGTCAAAGTTCGAATTTGACCCATTTTCAAAATATCAGAACTCCCATTTAAAAAGTCGGAAATAAAAAAACTAGGGGTCTAAAATACTCTAAAAAACAAGTACTTTTCAGAAAAAAATACAGTTCTGCCATAAATTTGGTCAAAATTTGGTTTCAGAGCCCCCAAACAGTTGTCAAAAAAATTGCCCCTCAAGAGGTCTATCTCAGAAATTCCGAGGCACGACCCCTATCAAGTGATACATTACTCGAAAGAACGCATTAAACTGAGCATTTTGGCGCAAACCGCAGGTCGATATCGTTTTTCGTTTTCGATATATCGAAATTTGACAATGGGAAAAAACCCAACTTCGCCATTCGATATATCGAAAACGAAAAACGATATCGACCTGCGGTTTGCGCCAAAATGCTCAGTTTAATGCGTTCTTTCGAGTAATGTATCACTCGATAGGAGTCGTGCCTCGGAATTTCTGAGATAGACCCCTTGAGGGGCAATTTTTTTGACAACTGTTGGGGGGGCTCTAAAACCTAATTTTGACAAAATTTATGGCAGAACCGTATTTTTTCCTGAAAAGTACTTGTTTTTTAGAGTATTTTAGATCCCTAGTTTTTTAATTTCCGACTTTTTAAATGGGAGTTCTAATATTTTGAAAATGGGTCAAAGTCGAACTTTGACCTTCGATATATCGAAAATGAAAAACGATATCGACCTTCGGTTTGCGCCAAAAGTCTTAGAATTTTACGTCCTTTCAAACGATGCATCACAAGATAGGGGTTGCCATTTGAAATTTTTGAGATAGCCCCCTGGGGGCCCCCTAGGGGGGGTGGGGGGTTTTGACCCCCAAAAAAATAAAGTTCAACTAAAATTATGAAGAATGGTCAAAACCGCAACAATTTATCTCAACTTGTTCAAAAGTTAGACGGGGGGTGGGGGGGGGTACATCTGTTACACCCTGTATAGGTGATATAGGGTGTGCCAGACCAACTGTAAAATCTTAAGGAATTTTGACTCCTTACATTCAGGAGTGTTTAGAGGGTACGTCTAAGTCTGGGGGATTTCTCAAATTTCAAAGAATGACTCCCACTTTTTGTTACAGATTTAGAAAGAACAAAAAATGTTGAGGACTTTTGATTCACAGTTCAGGTCAACATCATTTTTTGGATTTGATGTATTGAAGGTCAAAGTTTGATATCAACCTTTTTTAAAAAAATGGAACTATCCTTGGAATGATCCGAATTTTAAACATTTTGGGTGAAAAATGCACCACTTGTCAAATTCTTTTCGGATAAAAATGTATCTGTACTCAAAATTTGGTGTAGTAAAGATTTTCAGGGTTCCGAAATTTGTTTTGTTTTTCAACAATTTTTGGACCACCAATTTTCACGAAAACGGTCAGAATATCGGAGAAAGAAGGAATATTGTTACACTGGTTGAACCACTTGTTTCTAAGACCATAGACAACTCAGAATTGCCATTTAAGCCCAAAAAATAGGCTGTAGCTGATAGTAGAATTTTGAATCATTATACCTAGTACGGCCATAAATACTGTTTCGCGCTCAAATGTACTAAGCAAAAAATTGGTTGGAAATAAACCCATATACCGCTATATATTCTAAAACTGTATAAAAAGAGCTTTCGAACGTGCTAAAGTTTTTGAAAATTGGTTTACTTGGACGCTCATACTGGTCACTTAAACACTGAAAAATTAAACCTCCTTTGAGCACACAAATAAGGAATAAATTGACTAAAATGTTCTGGTTTTTCATGATTCTTTGATAAAAAAAAAAAAAAAAAAAAAAAAAAAAAAAAAAAAAAAAAAAAATTGAATCAAGTGCTGAAGTATACTATGATGCTTTATTAGAACAGTGTTTAGCACATTAAAATTGGAAAAGAATAATGAAAAATTGATACCTTCATTTGAAATGACCTCCTCCTTTTCGAATGCAAAGTTTCAAACGACGTGGAAAATCATCCATTGCGTCTCGGATGTCTTGAAGAGGGATTTCCGCAGCCGCTCGCATGAGACTCTTCTTTGATGATTCCTCATTCGAGAGCTGTTTTTGGCATGCTGGGGTCTCCAAAATGTCCCATAAGTGATTCCAACCGGTTAAGGTCAGGACTTCCAGAGGGCCAGTCAAACTTTGCATTCAACAAGGAGGAGGTCATTTCGAATGATGTTATCAAATTGTCATCATACTTTTCCAATTTTAATGTGCTGAACACTGTTCTAATAAAGCATCATAGTATACTTCAACACTGATTCATATTTTTATCGAAGAATCATGAAAAACCATAACTTATTTTTAGACAATTTTTTCCTTATTTGTGCGTCCAAAGGAGAATTAATTTTTCAGTGTTTAATTGACCAGTATGAGCGTCCAAGTAAACCAATTTTTAAAAACTTTACCCCATTTGAAAGCTCTTTTTAATACAGTTTTAGAATACAGGGTGTCCCAAAATTGATAGTAAATATTTTTACCACGTATTTTTGGGGCCAAAATAAGACTTTTTTTTCCTATGAACACGTGTCCGAAAATGCCCCTCCTCGGAGCTACAGCCCCCCAAAGTTTTAAAAGAAAAACAGTTTTTCTTCGATTCTAGCAACGGATCTCTGTAAAAATGGATGAAAATTAGTTTCCGGGGGTAACTTTATGCGTTCTTTCCGATTCCGAGGTCGAAAATTTCCGAAAGGGTCAAGAAGGGAGGTTTGAGGGGGGTTCAAATTTTAAATTGAATAATTTTTTAGTGCTCCGTAAGAAAATGAGAAAAATAACAATAGAATCTGATGGAAAAAAACAAGGGGAGCATTTTTGATCTCTTGTGTTTTTTTCATAAGACGCACAAAAAACGAGTAAAATCGATTTTTCGCCGGGAGCGCACAGCTCGATAGCGCTGCTCTGTGCACTCAACTGACTTTACGATCGACTCGACGCAACGCGGCACTGAAACAGCGCTATCCGGCTGTGCGCTCCGGCGAGAAATCGATTTTACTCGTTTTCTGTGTGTCTTATGAAAAAAACACAAGAGATCAAAAATGTTCCTTTTGTTTTGTTCCATCAAATTCTATTGTTATTTTTCTCATTTTCTTACGGAGCACTAAAAAATTATTCAATTTAAAATTTGAACCCCCCTCAAACCCCCCTTCTTGACCCTTTCGGAAATTTTCGACCCCGGAATCGGAAAGAACGCATAAAGTTACCCCCGAAAACCAATTTTCATTCATTTTTACGCAGATCCGTTGCTAGAATCGAAGAAAAGCCGATTTTTTTTTAAAACTTTGGGGGGCTGTAGCTCCGAGGGGGTGCATTTTCGGACACGTGTTTATAGGAAAAAAAAGTCTTATTTTGGCCCCAAAAATACGTGGTAAAAATATTTACTATCAATTTTGGGACACCCTGTATACAATGGTATATGGGCTTATTTCCAACCAATTTTTCGCTAGGTGCATTTGAGCTCGTAACAGTATTTATGGCCGTACTAGGTATGCACACATTTTTAGGTAAAATGACAACTTAGAGGTGTTTCAGGGCTTTAGAAGCAATTAGAGTGATAATAATTAGTCTTATTTCCTCTATTCTGACCATTTTTGTCAAAAATTGGAGGGTCAAAAGTTTTCAAAAATCAACATAATTTTGGGACCCGAAAATTTAGGTTCAACCAAATTTCAGGGACCTATACATTTTCATCCAAACCAAACTTGATAAGAACACAAGAATAATGGCTTTTTGACACAATTTTATATCATCCAAAGATAAACTCATCACCAACCAGATCAGTAGATTCAAATTGAACAATGATTTTCCTATCAGAATCCAAGTAATTCCAAATCCATGCTCTTGAGGAACAGTTCAAGCTGTCTAGCTTCAACTTTTTTGAGAGATGCTGGGTAATACTAGCCCCAAAGATCTTACTGCGTTCCAAGAGAAGAGTCCCAGATTTAAAGTCTGGATCGAAAATAATTTTTATTCTGCCGTTATCCAGCAGTTTATCGATCCACTTCATAGTGGGAGAAAAAAATTGTGATCGGGACCATTTGCAAGGTTCATCAAAAACGACTATGGCATGATCGTTGGAGATTACAAGCTCACTGTGGTTCTCTGATTGCACCGACGAAGAAGATGAGGCCATTTTTGAGAATTCCGAAATAAGTTGATCCTGAGATCCTTGAACCTGAGAGGCTTTCAGAAAAACACTTTTTGGGTCATTTACTTCAGGACTCAACTTTGAAAATACTGCGTTTCCATCATGCTGTGTTTGCTGGTGAACAATTTTAGGCAAAGTTGCATCAAATTGTTTTGTAGTTGCTGCCATAGATCCACATGATTCAGAGCTTGGTGAACAAGGTGCAGAACTAGTGTCATTGGCAGTTCCATTAGTATGACGCACTGATGTTTCTTCATTTCTAGTTGATTTGGTCTGAGAAAGATGGGAATTTTTAGCAGCTTCTGAAATTCTCTTTTTTGAGACTGAAATGCCCACTTTTTTTGCTGCTTCCACCCACCGTTGATCATCTTCATCTTGAATTAGCTGCAAGGAAAGTAAGGAACTTTGATAGACTGTAGGATGATCGATAGAACATTTTGATAAACTTGCTGAATTCGGTCTTGTAGCTTTATGATTTGCATTGACATCAGTGCGAGTTTTGGGATCAAGATCCGTGAATTCTGAACATTGCGATGAGACTAAAAAGCCTGATGTCGCAGTCGAAACTTCATGATTAGGATTTTTGCTGGACTCATTCGCATCTTGATGAAACTTGGACAAAGCTGATACTGTTGAGACAGTCGTATTCTTAGGATCCGAGCCTACTTCCCGAAAGTGGACATCGTCACTAGAGTCAGGATTGAAGGTAATTGCATTCGGATTTAACATTGAGGATGGAGAAGAATCTGACTGATTGGGTGTGTATAAAGCGCTGACTGGAGTGCTACTGGATTCAGAAAAATCTAGTTCATTTGAGGATTCTTGAAACAGAATTTCAGGCTCATTGGAGGAATCTTTGCAAAGCAAAATTTTAGAATCTAAAGGAACTTGTACAGAGGAATTTCTTACATTTTTGCTTTTCACTTCTTCTGGCAAAATTTGCACTAAAGGGGGGCTTGGGGCACCAGATTTGATACTTTCAGCATTTTTCAATGGATACTCCTGCGATACAGGGGATTCCCTTGTACTTGAGCTCTGTGGTGTGGTAGGTAATGACTGACATTCAAAATTTGACTCAGATGAGCTCCTTGGAGTCGATGAGGCTTGGGATTGCCGAGAATTCAAATGATGCCCAGGCGAGGCATAGTAGAAAATCGGTGGGGCCCTTAAGGGGTCTGGCGGAGGGACTTTGTAGTGGACCAAACCATTCAGAAACATTCCAGGATTCACATTATGAACTCGCATTCTATGAGAATGAACCGGTGGCAATTCATGAGGGAGGTACATAGGAGATGTTGGATAGTATCCAGGAGGTAGAATCGATTGATAGTGAGGAGAAACTGGAGCAACAGGTTTGAGAAAATTTTGAGAGGATCTAGAATATGGAGGAAATAAAGCTGCAGACGGTGGATGGGAATGCAAAGGTTGATATATATTTGCATCTTTCTCATCTTTCAACTGATATGGAAAATTTGCTGATGGCTTGGGAGGAGTTCGTGCTTGATTTTCATCATCTGTATGAGAGTCGGAATATTTAGAAGATGGAAGGAGAGATTCCAAATTTTCCAATCTCTTAGCGAGTTTTTCGATAACTTCTGTTAATCGTGAGTTGGTCGCAACTAATGCCTCGACATTTTGTTCAGGCACTGATGATTCCGATTCACTACTTTTCCGGTGCAATGAAGAACTTTGGCAAGTTTTGAAAGATTTATCAACGCCTAGCTGGCTACCATCCAAGAGAGTCCTAGCAGTTGATGAACAAGTTGATAAGGCTCCATCTCCTGCAAACAGATCAATTAAAGTCAAAATGATAAGAGATCATCTTTGATTCAACAGGGTAGACTTATGAGGCTGAGTAAGAATCAGAAGCTGAAAGCTGTAAGTCACTAAACTAAACACATATATTATCGTTCTATTTGAATGGGGGAAATTTACACTATCTTTCGCCATGAGAGGATTACAAAAACTGGGGGTAGATTCATTCACTAAGCAACAAACTCTGGGATAAAGCTTACCTTGGCGTTTGCTTGGATAATAGCGTTGATTATCTGGTATTTTTTCTTCAACCGGATCAATACTGTCATTGGGTTGCTGGACAAATAACAGCCCTTCTTCAATTATTTTGTCAATTTCGGAGGGAAATTTGTCCCAATTCTTAGATTGGTGCGGAAAAAACATATTAACACTTGTGGCGCACATCTGTTTTTCACGAAGCATTTCTAACTGTTCTATGCTATAGTTCCAGTACCAAAGCACTCGCTGATGAAGTATCAATGCATCTTCTGGACTTTGACGTTTCAAATCATTAGTTAGAAGACTCTGGAGTGTTCTAGCCACGCTGACTGACAATTCAGGGTCCAATCCATTACCTTTACTCAAACGAACAGTATCTAATCCTTGAATAAATATCAGCGCAAAATCATTTTTCAATTCGTTTTCTTGGGATGCTTTCAAAGCACTCCAAAATTGGCATTGCTCATTAGTCGGTAAATTTGGCATGGCATTGCTCAGTAAAACAGGAGGCTTATTGTTTCTAACATGAAAATAAGCGCAGAATACGGATAAAATTAAAAAAGAATCGAAATCAACTTTGCTGAGCTTTATAGTTCTCTTCTCGTTAAAACGAAAGTAGGAAATAATTCTTGGAAGGAAAGAAAAGTTGAATATCGATGGAATCATATATTCTGACTTTTCTGCTATGTTTTGAATCAGCAATTGTACACCCAACCAGACTAAATCGTGTAATGAATCTGCACATTGTCTTTGGTACGAGAGTAAATTTCCTTTGGTTATCATGTCAGGAATACTTGAGAGTCTGCTCGGGAGCCTACAAAATTCTTTTGCCGTGAGCCAACAAGATGTTTCGGTGATATTGAATTCTGACTTTGAGAAGATGATTGAAAAAATTCGCTGACGGATTTCTTCAGAGACCGGATGGGTGCGGATGGTGAATTCGTCCGATGAGGTGCTCGCAGACCAAGTTCGTAAGGTCAAGTTTGCTTGAATTACTCTAAAGATTGCACTATCAAGGAGATGCTTTGTTCTACCTCGATATCTTGAACCCAGAAGCAATGATCTTGATGTCGCAGAGCTGAAGGGAGAAGCTTGAGCAAATAGTAAAGCTAAACTGCATAGGCTGATGGTTTCATCTTTTGATGAACCATCGTCCTGAAACAAATCACAAAAGGAATGCTTTAAAATTTTTAAATGAGAATGATAATGTACACTGGGGAGTTTCAAAAAAACCAGAACGAAATTAGAAGCACACCCGGCATCTTTCACAGCAAACGCGAATATAAATTCTCTATATAAACTCTTGACATTTTTTGGACAACGAGAATCCTTGCCCCATTTCATATAACTTTCCTAAAAAATCCAATCTTTTCTATACTATCTGAAAGTACTTTCTCATACTACGTTTTTGAGTAAAGTTTCACACATCTAACACTCCTTTGGCCTTTTTCTGCTGGTTCCTTCCTAATTCACAGAAACACAGATGTGCCACTTATATCTCTATCTATTGCTCCCTTCTTTCTGCAGGGAAGGAAAAAAGAGAGGAACAGAAAAACTGTGACTAGTTATGACCACACACATTCATGGGTGTCTCTTTCAATGTTCAAATGAGCCTGCAGTTGATCAACTGTTTGCCAACTTTAAGCTGACATAATTTCAAAACTGGTCGAATGTTTCAAAGATCTTCTCAGAATACTTTGTTGGTACCAAACACTTTAGTACCCTCAAAATATTTTACTATCAACCATTACTTAGACTTCAATTAGTCCGCAGCACTTTGTTGGTCAAAATCAGCACTACAAAGGCCGGGATTTACCCTTTTGCTAACTCTGGGCAACCAGTGCTGCCCCCCTATTTGTTGTTTTACACTAGTGGGGGGTCTGGGGGGACACTTCTCAGCTGCAGGGAGCTTCTCGGAAAATTTTGAAAATTTGTTTGCTCTGTAAGACTAATTTGACCTATTTTTGTGCAAAATTCAACATAATTTTGGCGCAGCAACGTGAGACAGCAGCGGAATGCGAGTGAGTGTGTAGGACAGTGAGCAGTGTTACCATCCTCCAATCAACAAGCGCCTTCAAGTTGCCGCTACGCACTTTCACCTGTCGCCAGACTTGAACAATGATTTTTGATTTTAAGCTTCTCTTATCCACTCTTTTTCTCCCTTTCTCCTTTTCACTTTTTTCTTCTCTCCTTTTTTTCCTGTTTTCCTTTCTTTTTTGCATTTTCTTTTTTCCCCCTCTCACTTTGTTTCTGAAAATTTGCCACCGTGGGCAGCTGCCTATGCCTAAATCCAGGCATGACAGTACACTTAAGATTCACCTTATGGATAGCTACAATGTGAGAAAAAATGAAGAAATGAAAAGCTAACTGTACCTCCTTTGCTGTTTTCAAAAGCACAACAGCAATATGAAAAGATAATTGAGCCAGAAAATGTCTCTTCACAAAAAGGTCTGCAGCACTTGCTAGATTTGGTGCATTGCACATTTTCCATAATAACACATCGAATAGCTTTAACGCAGTCTTTGTTTCCTCCAGAGAATTATCATTCTGTGATCGATGTAAAATAGATAAGTAGTTGTCTTGTACCAAAACTGCTCCAACCAGATAATCAGTCTCTTCTTGCTGATCCTCTCCATCATTCGCAGATTTTTCTAAAATAAGCTGGAAGAAGGGGGAAAACAGCATAAAATAAATTGAGATTGAACCTTCATCTTCTCAAACTTTTTTTAGTTTTTGTGATGTGGATTACCACGCAGGGTCCCTAGGGTGCAGCTAATATACACAATTTTTAAGAAAATTCAAAAAATATTCAAAAACAATTGGAGGTCATTTGAGAAATTCAAACCCTGCACCCAAACAGCCCGCATGAAATGCAAATCTTTGCTATTCCCACTTTAAAATAATTACACTGCAAAAAATAGGCTGAAATACATTACTTCTGTACGGCTATAAAACTTTCTCCAAACTTTTAATTCTTTTTGTCTCAGAAAACATTGTAGAGTACTAAAAAAAGTCACCTCTAGTGTATGCAAAGCATCAGTTTTTGCATTGAACACCTGACACCCATCATTATGTAATCATTCTCGGCAGCAGAGGATTTCATAACAACAAAGGGATATCCAACTAAACAAAATAATAATCAATTTTCAACAAGGTATCAGGCCCCATCAAGAATCGATCATTTCACATTGATTTCAAAGGATATTCCTCCGTTGTCACATAGCAAGATCTGCTACTGCCTAGAATTATTTATTAGAGGCTATGCTATCTGATGTAGGGTGTAATAAGGGATCGGTACAAAAACTGACCTCGGTTTGTAATCATTAAGGGCCCCTCCCCAAATTTATTGTAGAGTCACATTTTGCTTTGTTATCGACAATGACACTTCTCTGTCCAATCACAAAAAAGCGCTAAAAAATGAGCAACTTTATGATGATGACCGCTTGACGCGCGACGAACAGCCGTCATCAGCGGTGGTGAAATGATTCTCGACCTCCGGAGGTCGTCAACGAAGATGGCCATAGTCCGATGGTACAGCGTTGCCACATAGTGAAATTAAATTAATAATTAAATTTGGCTCCGCCCACTTCCGATGAACATTGAGGAAGCAAAATACAAGCGATGGCCATCAAACAGCTTTCGATGACAAAGCAAAATGGGACTTATCTGTATTTGAGATAAATAAAACATCAATGGGAAGAACACACTGTAGGTAACATAGAATATATATCAGCCCAAGAAGTGCCTACTGGTGACACAGCGGGCGATTTAACAACATTGTATCGTGTCCATTTAAACCCATGTAAAAGGTTGAATGCGAAGGTGCTTACCGAACATCCAATAGTTTCATATTTTTTGTGGGTTCAAAAGGCAAACTGCAACGTTAGCAAATTGCATGCTATGCCACTGGTATTCACATACTATAATGTACCCTTTTAAAATGTTGGATGGCAAAGATATGCATTATGCAGGCTGTTTGAGCAACAAGTTCAAGTTTTTGAGATGAATTTGGATTTTAGAGAATTTTTTTTTTTTCAAACAATGGAACAGCTCCAGTCCTGTACTGCCTTGCTTATTATTTCTTCAAAAACATGATTTTTCTATAAAATTTAATTCCGAAAGAAACAGAAAAATAATGACAAAACTTTTGGCACTGTTTGTTGCCTGTTTGAGACCTGCAAAGTACAAAATTTAACAAGGGCCAGCCATTACCATGGGGAGTAAAACAGTTGACATTTTTTTTTAGATTCAGATGACGCCCATCAAGGTACCGCTCTCTTCAAGACTCTGGTGAACGCAGTAATTATTTTCTGGATATGCTCCTGAGGGGTGACAAAACAAAAAAAATATTTATCCACTTTCAACGGTTAAAGAATAGATTATGTGCCTTGCGGGTACGACGATGCAGGAAAGGGCTAGGATCTGTACCCTTTTTGAGAAAAAAAATAAATAAAACAGGAACATTACAAACTAGGATCTTACCTTGTAAAGTGTAATTAAACATTTATGCCATCCTAGACTTTGTCGAAGTAACGGATTTCCATGATACTCGGCTGCCTTTTTTTGAGCCACAAAGAATTTCTTCGAATCAATGTAGAAATTTATTAGATCAATTAGATGGCCTTCATGACCTGGGTTTGTTTCAAGTTTTGCTAAGAACAAATAAGTTCAAACTATGGTGAGTAATATCGTGAGAAAAGAGATGGGAGGCAAAAAGCTGAGTCCACATTCATCACGCCAATCTAATCATTGCATCTCTTGACAGCCGGCTGAAGTAAATGGACATAGATTTCTTCAAAAATTATTTAATTGATTGCCTAGGTGCCTACCTACATTAACACAACCAGCAGAACAACGTTAACAGAAGAACCTTAGTAGAGCTGAGAGGCTAGAATGGCTCTAATAAAGGTAAACGTACTAGTACTCAGCAGCTCCTTCATATTTTAATAAGTAATATAGACAAGTGGCACTTCTTCTTAATAATTATAAAAGCTTCTAAAAGAAAACAAAGTGAGCAGCACAATGAAGTTTGATGTCTCCCAACTTTACTTTGTATGCAAATTCAACAGACCTTCTGGCCAATGGGGGTGCCCCCCCCCCCCACTGTGTTCGCCAATGGTAGGTGCGATGTCAAGTACCTATCCTTGGCGAACACAGTTTGGGGGGGGGCACCCCCCGCCCTAGGGAAAAAAGAAACAGGGGTCACCAGGGGACAATAATTTCAAGTCCTCCCCCCCCCCCATTCGTGAGGGCCGAATCTGCCAATCATACCAGTGCACATTACCATAATCCATTTGTATCAGAGTGACACCTCAGTCAGTAATAGTAATGCAGTGGCTGAGACTATAAATTTCAGCCGTCTGCACTGACCAGTGGCGTAGCCAGGAATTTTTTCAGGGGGGGATCCGGGGTCCGAAAATTGTCAAAGGGGGGAGGGGGGGTCCAAAGATACTAATTTGGTAAAATTTGTCTGAAGACGCAAAAAATGACCTTTTTTTAAGATAAATTTTGGTTTCTGGACCCCCCCCCCCTTGGCTACGCCACTGCATTGATCAACCACAAGGTAGATAAAAACAAGGTAAATGCAATGCGCGACATTCACTTCTATAGTCTGTTTGTTCTAACTTGAGACCTGGAGATTCAGGTAGATTTGCCCTCTGTGGCAACGTAGGAGTGCTAACTCTCGTCAGTCGGCCGAGGTGACCGGGCTGCTGCCCGACTCTCAGGCTATGACAACCTATTGAAGTGTTGCTATTCTTTATTTTCCGAAATTCATTTATCGACCGCTCAAGTCTCAAGATAGAACAAACAGACTATAGGGCTGGTCGTTCCGATTGCTGGCAGGCGATGACATAGGCTGGTCAACTCCCATTTTAATCTTATGAGAGAAAACTGGCTATGTGAGCTGGTCAACGGAGTTTGAAAAGCCCGCTCTCTTGCTAGGAAGAAAACTGCACACAGAGCTCGTTTCACGAAAGAAGGCAGATGACAGATCATGCAGCTCACTGCGCAAAGACGTGTTCGCGTTCCTGCACATGCGCAAAAACGTTTCTGAGCAGTAAACAAACCAATCTGGCATCGGCCAACTTTCGTGAAACGACATCTATCTAATTTCATTTACCTTGGATCGACCAAGTCCCGATGACAACCTTGAGTCATGTCAGTAAGTGATTGGAGTGGATCACTTCAAGGATCCAAGAAAAAGCTTGACTTTGACTATTGACTTTTCATGACAAACAGTAGATTCCTTTCGGAGGGAACCTTACAGTTCCACTTCGAAGCCAACAAATAGAAATCATCATCAAATGACTAATTGTATATTTCCAAAACTAATGTGATGGTTTTTGAGTTATATGTACCTATTATAAAAGGAAGGAAGCAGTGCAACTAAGCATGACAAAGATAGTCGAAATAAGGAAGAACGGTCTACGGTGTATACATGATCGAGAAACAGTCGAGCAATGCCCATTTTACTGAAAGAAAATGCAATGCAAACGGTGGAGGTGGAATAAACAATGTAAACAAATCAGATGACAAGATTTGACCACTGACACGAACCGCAATTTGCAAAAGGCAGAAAGGCTAGCGGGCAGTTCGAACTTCGAAGGAAACAGAAGATAAATACTTACAAAGAATAATATTTTCTTGAGCTTTAATGAAATCCTCGTCTGCCACCATTGTTGACATCCAGTGAGTCACTGATAACTGATGTTAGAAACTTCGAGATAGGATGTGGGGCTTGACCGAGTGAGCCGCGAGGGACAGTTTCATGGTTGATAAGAAGTTGAAAGTACTTAGGTTGCGAGTTGCGGACTGTGCAGATAAAAGTTCCACCGACTAGAGGAAAACCAGAAAGTCTTTCCTAACGACAAATAACGTAGATAGTTACGCGCCGAACGAACGTAAATGCAGGTACGCAGTGAACGAGAACTGTCGAAGAAGCCGTCGCGTCGATGGACAGGAGAACACGCGTGACACGGTGGAGAAAACGTAAACAAAAGAGGGGTAGTAAGTCGTATGGAGCAATGACCAATGAGTAACCAACAGAGATAAGAGCAGTGTTGCCAGGTGTTGCAATTTATCACCATATGAATGGCCGCCATCTTGGATTGGAACATCGTATCGACTTCCGGTTTGCGCCACTCGGTTCCTTTTTTATCAAGATGTTTCGAAAGAAGTATCATTCGCATTCGATTTGGATACTTTCTTTGAAGCAGGTGGGCCCCCTCCCCCAAATTTTCAATTGACCCCATTTGGAGTTGACACATCAGATCGACTTCGGCCTTGCGCCAAAATGGTCCTTTCTTTAATACCTTTCGATTGATGTACTACTCGACCCCCGTTGCCTTTACAGTTTTTCAAGCTACAGGCCCCCAAACTCAAAAAAATTTTGGAGGGCGGAGCCCAAAAATTCCTATCAGTTAAATGATACAGTGTGACACACTGTAGGAAAGAAGATGTTCTGCTGCTACAGAATCTCTTTCGTTTTTGAAGAAATTCAAATTACAGCTCGAGTTTGAGCTCGAGTATGAGGAGGTTTTTTGGCCGCCATTTTTCTTCGGGGGGGGGGGGGGGGGGAGCACAGAAAATCTTGAAAAATCAAGTTATCTCCACTGTTTAAGCTCTTCTGAATGACGTAATAAAAAATACCCCTTGACATTTAATATCTTCGATAAATTGACATTTTGGAACTTTGGGGGGGGGGGGGTGGAGCTGAGAGCCGCTGAAAGATGTTTGGGATTTTGGCATTTTTCTTAAAGTCACATAAAGGACCTTGGATTTTTCAGATTTTTCCTCCTCTCGCAAGATCTCACACCAAAAATTATGAACTCATTTTTCGAACAGCCTGTATGTATTGCAGCCTGGTCACCTGTAAAACCATAAGTAGGTAATCTTTACTAAAACCACGACATACGTTTCATAGGTTGCCAAGATGCAATATTGCTACTATTGCACGTAAGGTGAGATGGGGTAACTGGGAGGTGGGGCAGTACCTTTTGCGTTCCTATACTGACAGTACTATTTGAGTTTCAACAACTGGTAAGTACTACTTCATTTTGACGTAAACCATCTGGAACAACTTTCCTGAATTTTGGAAGAAACTGAAAGTTTGCTTCTGTTTTTTCGCCCAACAACGTCCACTGAGGTGTCTAGAAATTGAAATTTCTCATTTCAAATGAGTTCCATACTCATTGTTGCTATTTATCATGTGATAAAGGACAAAAGAAGACCAATTCTGCAATTACAGAATGTTTGAATGAATCTAAAGGGTATAATAGGGTTGTACCCAGTTACCCCAAAATATGTGCGGAAGGAGGGGTAACTGGGCAGGATCATCCTCTTTGCAAATTTGGACTTTTGGGCCTGAATAAATTTTTTATCCGTCTTTTTTTTAACTAACAAACTTAGTTATAGCTTGAGAGTCAAACTCCTTGTTTGGTTTTGAAATATTTGGTTATCGCCCGCCTCCCCTTCACACTTTTATAATATTTAGACTTAGTTTATTTATAAAAAAATTATAAAACGGTATAAACTATGCACCTAAGTTTTTTTAAAACCCAATCAGGGAGGGGGACACAGGAGAAACCGCCGATGGAAGTCCCATTTCTTCATTGTTGCATCTTGAAGTACTTACAAAAAGAAATTTGTCAGCATAAATGGGAAGTCGATACCGCTCTTCGTCTCTGATACATCGAAACTCAAAGTTCGATATTGAGCCAATATCAAAAATTCGTAGCTCCTCTTAAATGGTTCAAATTCAAATCACTTTGGGTCAAAAGTGTTTTACTAGACAAGCACTTCTTTAAAAAGAGAGAGAAAATTTTGAGAGCCCCAAACTCATTTATGGTCAAATTTTTGATGACTGTTGCATTTTTTTTCAAAATGTGCTTGTTCCGTAGAACTTATTTGACTCAAAGTTGTTTGAATTCAGACCTTTAAAACGGAGCTACTAATTTTTGAAAATGGCTTGATAACGAACTTTGAGTGTCGATATATCGAAGATGAAGAGCGGTACTGTCTTTTGGTTTGCGCTGAAAAATTTCATTTTGTAAGTACTTTAAAAGAATGCGACAAGAAGTAAAAGTAAAACAAGTTATCAAGGCCTTAAAATGTTCCTGACAGATGGTTCTCGGCCTACAGTCTGCCCCAAGAACCTCAACAAGCATCAGTAACCACTCTACAGACCACACCGAACAGTCAAAAACAGCGGCATAGTGGATTAAACTCAAAATAATAATCATGAAAGATGAACCAATGAGTCCCAACACTTACGTGTAGTCTAATAGACTTTAGACTCGCCCTACGTAACGTAACATTTGGAGCTTTCCCAACATTTCCATGCTCCATTGGAGGAATGTGAGGTTAGATCCGCCATTTTTAGGTACAACCCAAAGCCCATCCATCTCAAACATTTTTTAGGCTCAGATGATTTTAAAAGTGGATCCTTACATGGATACGTGAGTAAACCAAGGAGTGAATGGCTTTTGTTCACTAGCAACCCGCTCAGTTTACCAACACTTTTTAAAGTGATAAGGGAAAATTTTCCAGATTTCGAGCCAAAGGATGACGCCAATGCGCTTTTGGGAAAAGTCGTATTTAAGGTATTTTAAATTGAAAACAAAGAAAAAACGCAAAATCTAAGGAACGTCAGCACCTGCGTAATTTTTTAAAAGATTTTTAGAGCCCAAAACCAGCAAAATTGGTTGAGAATGGAGCTGTTGCAAACTTTTGCTACAGGCTTATCAATAGTTGATAATGGGGTAAAACCCTGTAAAAGTAACGATTAGCGCACTAAAAAATCACGAAATTCACTCCTACACTCACAAGATGCTTTTTAATGCAAGACCGTAATAATGGCAATTGTATACTTCTTCTTCTTTTTGAGTGGTGTTGCGAGAACACCTCATGTAGATGGCACTGATTGAAGATAGGGAAACCCAATGCAAACAGCGGCCCCGGCCGCCATGACGGTCTCGCGTTTAAAAGCATTTTGTGAGTTTAGATGTGGATTTCGTGATTTTTTAGTGCACTAATCGTTATTTTTACGGGGTTTTACCGCATCATCAACTGTTAATAAGCCTGCAGCAAAAGTTTGCAACACCTTCATTAAAGCCATAATTTATGAAATTCATTTTGTCATAAGCTCAGGGTATGCGAGTGAGTGCGAAGAGATGATAGGCAAGTCTACCTGCCTCACTCGCTGTCATCGAGGCTTAAGAGAATTTTTATACTTCATAATTTCCGGCTTTATTTTTGAGTGTTCCCAGCTTGAAACTTTCAGGGTATCTTCCTACCCTTACAAGGTATATCTATGTTTGCAGGAGCTGATGTTCCTCAAATTTTTACTTAAAGCGTAAATTCATCAATTTCAGCCAAAAACTGTTGATTTTTAGAGCAGTGTGACGTAGTGTCCATGGTTCAAAGTAATTGCCCTGGAATCATCTTAATATACGAGGACTGATTTAAATTCAAAAAACAAACTTTTATAGGGTAAAAATAAACTTTGTTTAATGAATCAAAATATACTTTGTTTCATAATTGAAGATAAAATTCACCATAATATTAACATTCCATAAAACTTTCACTCACCAACTACAACAAACAACAAATAAGTTGGAAGCGTTGAACAGCAATTTCTTGAGAGGAGTCCCAGTCGCCTTTGATACAAAAAAGAAATTAGATATTCTGGCATCATGAGAGAGTACCTTCAGCTAAGGTTTTTGAAAATTCTGTTGATTCCTTCAACTTTTGTAGAATGATATTAGGATCATGCTGGAAGTTAAAAATTGAGTAGTTAGTCATTTATTTACATATTTATTTGAAACAGAATGTAGTCCCCGATCAACCCAAACGAAATAATAAAAGCAAAGGGAAAAAAAATTATTAAAAGAGGATTCCAACACTCATTTGACATTTTTAGGAGCAACTTCATGGTGATTTGCAGTGGAGAAATTAGCTAAAAACTGATAGTTATATTATCAATACACCGCTTTACTAAAACAATTTGCTTACTGTTAGTTTGCGTCATTTCTCAGAACAGATGCATCTAAAAACAGTAAAAACTTAAAAATTCGAGTGATAAAACTAACCTGAAAAATATGGATTCCTCTCATGGTAACAACAGCCAATTCTTTAATGCCGTCTTGTGAAAGATCCAAGTATTCTAAACACAATACTGAACTAGAAACTCCGCGGGTTCCGACGAGTTCCCAACTGGAGCCATTGAACTTGTGCAACAACAATTCCTGCAACAAAGAACAGCAAAAATAAAGGGTTTGAAAGTGATGAGCAGGACAATAAGAAACCTGATCTAAAAATCACCAGAGGTTTTATAAAAAATTAAAAATTGAGGGAAACAGAGGAATAACTCTCGAAACAAGGGGAAATTTCACTTCGACAATACAGCTAAGGGCAAGTATCAATTTAAATTCTTAAATATTAAAACACAACAAAACAAATTAAAACACTTTCAACAATTTGAAGAAGAAAAATTGAGAGAGGGGTTTATTGAAAATTTTGAGCCCTACACAATTTATTTACTAATGATAAACAAAATTAAAAAAAAAAAATTATTTCTGCCAGTACAGTACTATAAAGTACAGCCAAGGCTCAAAGTTAATCAAGAGCCATGCGCCCAATGCGCCTAAAAAACAAAGGCTATGGTAAAAATTGGCGCCTACAGGGAGATTCGATTATTTTATTCCATCCCCTTCCAAATACAAATGACCATTATACTAATGAAACTATTTCGGATAGGTACCTATTCAATTAGAAAGTACGTTTGGTTTTTATTGTGGTTTCTGGGCAAAAACAATACTTTCACTCCAAAAATATCTCTGATGAGCAAGTATGCCTAAATGACTCCAAAAATTTTGAGTTGAGATTTGAGCCCTGAGTACAGCCCACAGCAAACTCTCATGGATGTACTGTAATCCACACAAAAAAATTAGAAATCTCAAAAAATGGAAGATTATAATTTTGAACGTAAGTACCTGAGAATAAGTGCCTAAAATAATTTCTTGAGAGCCATCAAGGTCGATATCAGCACAGACAGAACTTAAGACAGCATCATATGAATCCTTGTATGGTAAAAAATGTCGCTGACTAATACCAGAGGTATTAACATTCCTGGAACATTCCAAAATAAAAATTGATCATTTACATAAAACCAGACAAAATTCTAACAAGTCTCAATCTGATAGGTACAACCTGTCCTAGACTTACTCGCTACTGTCCTAAATTTTATATTAATCAGGCAATTTAGACGCAGATGCAGTAACAATGATTCACGGAATACATCAGAATTTTGGCACTTCTGTAATTTATATATGGATTTTTTTTAGCTATAATCATCAAATATAACCATCAAAATTAGCATTTACTGGATGGAAGACAATTTTTATCTGCAAACCAGGTCATCATAACAATGTGTGTGAGTGAGACTGATAGTGAGACGTTTTTCATTTCACTCACTCATTGGATAGATGGCAAAAGTTGCTAAAGAAAAATAGATAGATAGATAGATGAAAGGTCTGCCGTCCTAAATTACAAATTCATTAATATAAAAACAAACTTAAATTGGATTCCTGGCAAAAAATTCAATGTCCAAAAAAAATCCCAAGAAAGTTCTCATCTTGTGCCTATTATAATCGTTTTTAAACGCCATTTTTCAAAACATTGAACATCCCATGGATTTCCAAAACAGAGTGACAGGAATCTTCATACCCATCTAAGTCATGGGACCTTAAGGACACTTTTAAAATTAAAGCCTCAAAGAATGTTAAGGAGTTATTGGAATTGATGAATGTCCAAAGAATGTCCCCCAAGTAATTCTAAAGAATTCTAGAATTGTTTGGGGACATTGTTCGGACATTCACCAATTCCAATAACCCCTTAACATTATTCAAGGCTTTCATTTTAAAAGACCCCATAACGTCCCATGACTTAGATGGGTGCATGGAGATTGTACTCACTCTATTTTGGACATCCATGGGACGTTCAATATTTTGCCAAATAGCGTTTGAAAACGACTATAATAGGGACATTATGAGGACTTTCTTGGAACTTTTTTCGGACATTGAATTTTTTGCCGGGTTAATGAAGTACATAGTTGATTCTTACATAAATACAACAGATTGGTTCAGAGTAGATGTTACTAGGAGGTGGAGATTTTCAACTTCTTTTCTCTCTTCATCTTCTTCCTCTTCTTTCTCTTCAGCACAGTCTGAAAAAAGGAGGAACTGAAATTATACTAACCATAGAGAGGTGGAAAAAGATACTGGAAGAACACTTCTTAAAGTTTCAATATATTTTACTTACTTACCTATTTATTTATTTATTTATTTATTTATTTATTTATTTATTTATTTATTTATTTATTTATTTATTTATTTATTTATTTATTTATTTATTTATCTATTCATTCATTATTTATCTATTTATTTATTATTTATGTATCTATTTAAAATGTATTTACTTGTTTACAAACAAATAATTAACTAAATTGGCCAAAAATACTGTAAAATCAAGAGACGAAAATGGGAACTAGACATCAACACCAAAGCAACACAAAAAACCTGAACCATTTTTATTACAACACAGGAATCATCATCAGTCGCAATAATAAAAAAATAAAAAGAACGAAACAGTAAAATTGTGAATCTGATCCAAATCACATTGGAGCGAAGACTCACATTTTTTTTTGTTTTGTGTTTTTTATTTTTTTATTCTTCCGACTGATGATGATTTCTATGTTGTAATCGAAATGTTTCCGGTTTTCTGCATCGTTTTTTATCTAGTTCCCATTTCGATGTTTTGATTTTAGTTGTTTATTTATCTATTTGTTTGTTTCTCTATCTATTCATTCAATTTATCTGTTTATGTATGTATTGGGTAAATTTTTTTACCCTCACATTATATGCTAAAGAAAGGAAGAAAAGTATCTTTTGGAACCATCTGGAAGAACTTTTGTTGCCGAATATAAATGTAACTGGACTTCATGGTCAACAGTTGTGAAGCATCACAAACAGTCCGACAGTTTCTTTCTGGTGGTCGATATTTCGAGTTCCGGGATCATGCTGACAAATCAAGAAAATCCAACATCAAAAGTATTCATGATGACAGCAATTTTTCTTGTTAAACCCCTTGAGGGCCTTGAGTAAGTGGAAATAAAGAAAGAGGTTCAGAGTATTAAAAATTACCACAGTAAAAGAATCCTACAAGACCGCATTGAAATAAATAAGAAATATTAAACAACAAGACCAACAGATGAAGGGCTCAACCTAACAACATGACAACTGCAGTTTGTCCAACTTTATAGGAAACACAAAAAATGTGCGGTGTATTTTTATGCTAATTTTCAAATTCAAGCTGTTAATGCTGGTACGTAGGTTTAAAGTTCCACCACATGGTCGCACTTTCTTACGGAGGTTGACAGATGTCACATTTTTACGCTGAATAGATTGTTAGATGTAATGATGTGAGGCTGAGCCCTTCAATTGTCAATTGTTCTTCAGGTTGTTTATATTTGAAGGCTACATATTTATATGGTTTGGATAGTTTGCCACCAGTGGGAAAATTTGATAGTAACTAAAAGAAATTCTACAGTCTTCGAAATTTCATCAGTCAACTAACGTGATTCTATTTTCTCTTTTTTGTCTAACAAAAATAGCTTGGTATTACACCACTAGGAGGAAAAATGCCTTCCAGTTTTAGAGAAAGGATCCAGAATACCCTCTGGAATGTTCCTTCAAAACCCCCATTTGAGTTAAATTGGTACATATTTAGAGGTCGTTTCAGAAGTGTGGGCGCACCCAGACCAATAATCTTTGGAATTTTCCGACGTTATTTCTCACATTACACGGTGAAAAGGAATGAGAGTGCATTTTGAGCGTTGGCTCTTCAATGAAGAACGCTTTAGAATCCAAAGGTAAAGTCGCACGCAAGTTTTGTTTTGATTTGAAGGAATGAAAATTGAAAATTCGCCAAAAATTATGGGTTTGGGTGTGCCTACACTTCTGAAACAAACTCTACTAACACTCTCCCTCCCTAGATATTTTTCTGCTGATGCTCGTGCCTGTGCTATGGTTAGAATAAAAAGATAAAGGGTTGATTAATTACACCTACTTACCCTCTAGATTGGAATTTAAATCCCTGCTAAAAGAGAAAAAATGAACTTTAGATATTGGCCCATCGCTGTCATAGTTGTAAACTCTTAACAATGATTTAGTTTGGACATCGACCAAGGATACTTTCACAGACCAGTCTTCACATCCGATCACAGATAAGCGCCTGAAAATAAAGAGAACTTAGAGAGTCAAATTTTATGATTTAATGGACAAAAAATTTAAGAGCACCAGTGAAAATTCATCGGACATCATGCATCAAATGTGTCTTGAGGCATTGTCACTGGCTACTAAAAAATTGAAGCTTCAGTCAAATTAAAAGAAAAAAGAACAAGTTAAACATTAAAAAGGAAGTCAAAAAAAGAAAAATTACAGACCTAGTATTTTGTTGGGAGTACTGAATGTCCATCCAGATGACAATACTGCTTGGTGATGCCAACTCTGGAAAATGTTCTTTTATATCTGTTTCATGATATGTGTGCGTTGTAAAATCTTCGATGTATAAATGAATTTTGCTATCACTTCCGCTCAAGAGCCAAACAATCTAGAGGATAAACAGGGAAATCAAAGGTCTTTTATCTGCAGTAACAATTATAACAATGCTTCTAGGGAAGAAGAAAGACAAACTAAACTCAAACAACAGAAAAAAACAATTCAAAATTATAGGAAGACTATGAATCTTTTAAATTATTGATTTATTGTAAAGAATAAGTAGTAGTAAACATTTAAAACATTAATTATTGGCTAGAAACATTAAAATAAAGATGACAGCTAGGGCGTGCTATGAATTAATGAAGGAGACAAGTGAATAAAAAGGACTAGAGATGCATTTAGATAAATTAGGAGAATTAACCACCAACCAAATACACTACACTGACTTGGTTTTGCAAAAAAACATTATTAGACTGGTTCAAAGGACCGAGCCGATTTTCAAAATAGTGATACTCATATTTAAGAGCAACGCGAGATCTTCCTAGCTCAAGAGTAGCTTAACTTGAAGTCTCTTCTCTCGGCTGCCCATGGGACACGCATGGTTAGCTTGCCAATTTCAGAATGAAAGCTTAGCGCTGATTGGTTGGTGCATCAGGTCGGAGACTTGCCCAGCCTATCAGTGCTCCTGTATCATGACTGAGGAACATGCCAGAATCTGAGGGCTTCTTACGAATTCATGAAGAAACGCCTTAAAATCCAGACAAGTACCACAAGTAGGATATTGGGCTCACTGAAATTACCGAGCTTCGGCTCCGCAGGCAACCCAGAGAAAGATTAGGCAAAATGCAATGTTTACAAATATTCCGTGAGGAATCTTTAAAAAGAAAGTATGCATTGAAGTTCCATTCTTTGAATACAGCTTGTCCTTTTCTAACATCAGAACCTGCCAACAGAGCAGGCTAAATAGAAAACAAATGGGGAAGACTTTGAAGGCAACTTCAGAGCCTACAGCAAACAGCACCGATGACAGAATCCTAAGCTTTGCTCTTTACCTTCCTTCGATATGTTGCTTTTCAAATTTTAGTTTAGAGCAAACTCGGCAATCTAGGTTCAGAAATGTTCTAAACTTTTAAGTCAATTTGATAAAATTACTATGTATTTTTGTTGTTGAAAATGAGCTTCAACATTAGACTAGCTTCCAAAAGAAAGGGGAAAATACTTCAAACTGAGCAGTACTGTTAAACGCAAGAGTTTTGGCAGTCAAGAATTCGAGATAAAAGGCCAATCCTCGAGTAATCAAAGCAACCGTCTGCAATCCGCGTGCATACTTGACTGTCAAAACTTTTACGTTTCCTAGTACATATTGCGAGTCCAGTATGCCGTGTCCACAATACTCTCTATTCATAAATTATTCTGGTTGTCCTACATCACCAGTTTCAGGCTTCATTCTTCGATATGTAGGTTGCAGACCAAAGAAAAACTTTGGAAAATAGAAACTGGTAGAAAAGAGAAAGTGACAAATTAAGATGGGAGTCTCTCAAGATGTGTTACTACACCATTACTGTCCAGTGTTTAAAAGCTTTTACTTCAAGTTGACAATTAATATTCAGAAGTTTCGACTATCATCATCTTTATTTTAGTTGGCTTATACACACGGGTGCCCACAGAAAAATTTCCCAGAGGGGGCAAAATTGTTGAACCTCAATGGAAGGTCAAGGGACACCCCCACCTCCCCCTCGGAGGAAAAAGAGAAAACATTTTTTTCCCCCTCATAATGGCAAACAATTTTTTAGCTATTGTAGGAGTATCAAACAAATAATAATAATTTTGACGTGTTTGATATTATGAATAAAGCGACAACAGATAAAAATGATAGTAAGAAAAATCCCCCCCAAAGAAATCCCCGCCCGCAGCAGGAAGCGAGGGGGCAAGTGCCCCTCCCTTCGCTCCCTGCTGCGGGCGCCTATGCTTATACATAAAAGCTGACACTTCAGTCAACAGTAGCAAAAGTTTACAACAGCCTCATTGAAGTGATTTTCAAGCTCCAAACTGAAAGAAGAGTGTAAAAGTAAAACAAAACTATCACCTTATTCAAGTCGTGTAGCATAGAATGGTACAAGAAATAAGGCACAAAGTCCAATTCAATCATGAAGCAATTGTTGGCAAGATTATCTAGGTTGATGTCGTTACTTTCATCTGGCTCCGCCTCCGAGTAAATATTCAGATACTTTTCAGGCTCTGCATCACTATTTGCAGTCTTAAAAAAATAAATAAAAGAACAATCAAAACAGCTGGTTAAGAAAAATGTTTCACGTAAACGAAAAACAGAAAAAGATAGAGACTGTGGAAATAATACAAATCTAGTTTTTTAGAGATGAAGAAATAATATTCGTCTTTAAAATAAAAAAATAAGCCAATTTCTTATAATCAGAGCAGTTTAAAGTTTAAATAGTAGTTTTTTACTCAGTGGCCTTTTATTAAATTGCAATGGGTTGCCAACCTTAAATTAAATTAAATTAATTATAAATTTTTATTGTGTTCATATTTCATATGTTTCACTGTGATTTTAATTCTAATTCTAGTATTTTTCTTATTTTTATATGTTGGGGTCTATTTCACTCACATGTGTGAAGTTGGTGTTTGCCCCATCGCGAGACCAATCAATGGTCTTGAGCCACAAGACTTAGGAGCGGTATTCAATTTTGAGTCGCTGACGGTGCCTTATATTTTTACACATGAAATTTAAATTAAATTTACTTCCCTGTAAGTACCTGGGAGTGGGAGTGTTTGCCCCCCACCTGAAGCAGATTTGGAGCAATCGATACTGCACCGGCTCTGAGGTGAGGCATGTTTTTGTTATTTTTATTTCAAGATTATTTTCTGTTGTTACTTCAAGTTTCTAATGAACCCACTACTCAAGCTATAGTCTGTTCGTTCTAACTTGAGATCTGGAGATTCAGATAGATTTGCCTTCTGTGGCAACGTAGGAGTGCTAACCCTCGTCAGTCAGCCGATGTGACAGGGTTGCTGCCCGACTCTCCGGCTATGACAACCTATTGAAGTGTTGCCATTCTCTATTTTCCGAAATTCATTGATCGCCCGCTCAAGACTCAAGTTAGAACAAACAGACGATAGCTTGCAGCAGGGGAAACTTTTCTTTACTTTAACTTTTGTTTTGTTAAACTTGAATTTGAATAACAACAACAAAATATAGTAGTTGTAAAAAAAAATAAGAAAGAAAAATGTAATATTACAAGGAATAGTTTTACAGGATATTGATTTTGCAATTAACCCAGACATAACCGGATAGCAGAATACCGGGGAACCAATTATTAGAGGCCGGATGGAAACGCCGAATATCCTATCAGCTCTGATACTGAGTTTTCCTGAGTAAAGGTTCGTTCTAGGCTGGTTCTTCTTCATTCAAGTTTGATTCAGTGTCATTAAATTTGGTCATCAAAATTATTTTCAGTAATGAAAAAACATAAAAAGTGAAAACGCACCTTAATGATGGCAATCCCGACAACGAAGTCATCATGCTCTTTGGACTTATTAAAAGCATCAATTGAAATTATTTCTGCTCCACCTAGAAGAACAAGTAGATTGAAAGGAACGAATCAAGTAAA
Organism: Trialeurodes vaporariorum; assembly: GCA_011764245.1. Lineage (NCBI taxonomy): Eukaryota > Metazoa > Arthropoda > Insecta > Hemiptera > Aleyrodidae > Trialeurodes > Trialeurodes vaporariorum. The sequence goes on from VMOF01000388.1 coordinate 18,900,310, forward strand.
ACCCCCTTGAGAACTTTGAGTTAAAATTTTGATAAAGAATGAAGAGTTGGAAGTTCACAACAATAAGAACTGATTTTTCTTTGAGACTGAGAAATTAAATATTTTTGGATAAATTGATAAGGACAAGATCCTCTCCAACACTTTTTGGCACCATCTTATGAACATGCAAGTAATTTCTTGCTTACATGCACGGAAGGACGATAAGAGATTTTCCGCGCAGGTTCTTTCCAGCCTTGCCATTTGCGTAAAACATTGACCCTGCTTACCGCGCTAATCATTAGAGTTTTATAATTCGTTATTTACTCAATTAATTATGGTAATTAGTAAATAATAAAAAATTACTGAGTCTTTGACGTGGCACAAAGCTCTCTATAGGTAATGATTTATGTAGAGTATACAAGAAATATTAGAGGATTTTGTCTCTCTTATGGTCAGTGGAAAAATCTCCTAAAATGGTGGATCTGCAGGGAAATTGTACATCTATGCATAGTTTGTTTACATTCTCTGCCCTTAAGTATGATTATACGGTTCTAGCTCAAAATACTACGGTGAAAATGACGACTTCAGTTCGTTTTGGAGCATTATTTTCTAGTCTGCCAACTTGAGAAGTTCAAAACAATCCTCATGCAAAGCAATGGAAAAGACAGACTGCGATACGTCTGCCATCTAGAAAAAAAAGACTAGACAAATGTTTCCATTGGCTCTTGAGGGAATTTCCATTCGGACACTAGTTCTGAGGTTCTATGTATCCCCCAAAATAGGCTTGTTTATCTTGTAATCTTGTATACTCTAGATTTGTGCAGTGAGCAGAGTTTCTTTTTTCCAGTGGAAGGTAACGCTGGAAAGATCCTTTGCAGAAGATGTACTGACACGTTTCTGCACATGTAAACAAAGAGCTGTCAGAATCAAGGTTATCTGAAACATCCTCCATTCTCTAGCTGTGCTTGCTTCTAAAATACGTTAATCCGCATTGGTGGTCAGTTGATTAGCAAAGAGTTTTGATCTCTTGCCAACCTACCCCTCACCAATGCTTTATGAAAGCAGGCACTGCTACTTATCACCCAGTCATCGAAATGCATGAGCTCTTGCGCAAAAGCATGTTCGTTGTAAAACAATTTGAGGTTCTATTTCGTCTTCTTTAAGTACAACTAATTTTGACATAATGGTGGCAATGTTTGTTCTGTCAACAGCAGCACAAGAGACAAATTTAAACTCTCTCATTAGAGTAACATTAATACAAGCACTGACCGGAATTTAGAGCTCCCAAGGAGTGTGTGTGCATGCATCTATAATAGGGTTAGGCTCAACCCAAGTTGGAGAACAGCGGTTGAGAAGCCTCGCATAAACTTGCCAGTTTACTTAACCGTGTCAGTTTCGTGACAAGCGCATGACAACAAAACTTACATCTGCCAACCCCCGAGCAACAAACGCTTTGAAGCAATTTACTTCATAGACAGCAAAGTCAACAGCTAAGTAAGTAGGTACTATGAATAAATAATCAAAATACTCACTTGGAATATAGGTAAAAGAGATGTCTCTGATGACAGGTATCAAAACATTCTCCTTGTCGGATGAGTATTCAAGGCAGAAGACTTTTTTCTTCAAGCAAGCCACAAGCAGCTTCACTGACCCAGAAACTGAAGGTAGTCGAGCAAGAGAATAAATATTGCTCTGGGTCGGTAGCATAAAGTAATGGGCATCTAAAATTCCGTCCATGATGAAAATCTTGGAATATTTGATAAAATCATGAATAAAATCTTACGCAAGCAATTGGTCGCCAAGGCGATTCAATTGAGTGATCTAATTTATCCTTCGTGAACGTGAGCACTAAAATCAACATTGAACTGAGAAAATTAAATAATTAAATAAATAAACCAGAAATAAACCCTAAAAAGTGAACATTCTGAAAAATCCTAACCTCTTTGATATTGCTTGCCGTAAAATGTAAACAAAACGAGACACTGCGTGAACAACCGATGCCTTCGGTGTTCGGTTTTCGGCAAATACAGGGTGTTTCAACTTTCAGAAATCAGACCAAAGATATTATATACTATAGTATACATATAGGTAATATCTTTGTTTCAGACCACCTGGCCTGGCCACAGGGTCGGACTGGCTCTCTAAATGTCAGGCCGCTGAGTCAATTTAGGGGCCCCTCCCTACATTCTGGGGCCCCCCATCGGAACATTTTTTTTAAATTAACTTAAAACAAGGCAGTTTTTTTACACTATTTTTTACTGATAGACCAGAGTTCCCTGTTTCTTATTTACTTTTATTTTTTAGTTATTGTTTTATCAAAGGCTCCAGATAGCTTTAGCGGCCCATAGTTCCATAGCTTTTAAGGGTTTTTACTTGGTTCTTTTTTAAACCCCCATAAATATCAGTAACAGGATATGCTTGGCTGTGGCCTCTTTAGTCCAGGATAGAGTAACTTATTATTGTCGGGGGTGCAGTCAGGTATTAATTCTGGGAGGCCCAATTTTTTCACGTGCCTCACTCACTGGGGGGTCTGGGGGGTATGGAATACCCCTCCGGTTGACGGGGGCTTCGGGGGTCCTCCCCCGGAAAATTTTGAAAATTTTACACCTTGAAAACCCAATTTTAATGGGTTTTTTGGGTTTCATTTGTGAGAGAACTGAGAAATTATTTATGGGATTGAGATAACATTATAGCGGGTTTTGACTTTTAAAAGAAGAAACTAAGTAGTTTTTAGAAAAATGCAAGACCTAATGGTAGACTCCTATGACTCACCTCTTTCTTGTAATCAAACGGATTGTCATGTTTTTGTTTTTCTTGCCAGTATTTATTATTTTCTTCTCAGTTTATTCTTTAAATACTTCTTGGGGGACCTGGGAGCCCAGTTTTGGCCGTTCCGGGGTCCCGTTTTTAACTCGTTTAGGGGCCCCGTTTTGACCCGTTCGGGGACATCGTCTTAATCCGTTTCAGGGCCCCATTTTCGATCCGTTGGGGCCCCGTTTGGATCCAGTCGGGGGGCCCAGATTTGCCAAATTTCGGTCCACATCGTGGTCTAGAGCGGACTTGGCCAGTCTCGATGCAATTTCGTTCCTTATACTTGTATTAAGCTATTTTAATTATCTTACGATGGTTTTCCGTCAGTGTAATCTATTTAATGTCTTCTTTGATACATTATTCATTTTTTCATTCCTAAATTTTTCCATTTTTTCCATTTGGGGGCCCCTTTGAAGGCTCCTGCGGGGCCCCCTTGGGCCTCAAAAAGCGAAACTTTAGGCCGCGATCGCGGCCTAGCGGCCCTGGCCAGTCCGACCCTGCCTGGCCAGCTTTTATTGTGGCCAAACTGAGGCAAACATGAAAATTGCGTAAAAAAACGTGTAACGTAAATCGACCACAAAGACTTCGGGGAAAACATTTTCAGCACCCGAAACCACCCCTGGGGGTTTATTTAGGGGGGTGGGTCAGAGGCGGACTGGCCCCCAAATTCGGACCGGGAAACCAACTTTGGACCGGCCCATATGGGGGGTGTGGGGGACACCCCCACCTAGGGGGGTTTGGGGGGTCTGCCCCCCCTCCTAGAAAATGTTGGTATTTTCAAGTCAAAAACAACCATCTGAAGCATGTTTGGGTCATCAATTTCATTATTATATGATCGCTGACTCTCTGCGTATTTGCAGGGTAGAGACTGCCATTTTTAGTCACGCACGATGCGTGAGTCACGCTCGAGCGTGAGCCGCGCACAAGCGAAAGTCACGCAAAGCGTAAGTCGCGCACGAGCGTGAGCCGCGCACGAGCGTGAGCCGCGCACGATGCGTGAGCCGCGCACGAGCGTGAGCCGCGCACGAGCGTGAGCCGCGCACGAGCGTGAGCCGCGCACGAGCGTGAGCCGCGCACGAGCGTGAGCCGCGCACGAGCGTGAGCCGCGCACGATGCGTGAGCCGCGCACGATGCGTGAGCCGCGCACGATGCGTGAGCCGCGCACGATGCGTGAGCCGCGCACGATGCGTGAGCCGCGCACGATGCGTGAGCCGCGCACGATGCGTGAGTCGCGCACAGGCTTGAGTCACGCACGATGCGTGAGTCGCGCTCGAGCGTGAGTCACGCAAAAGCGAAAGTCACGCAAAGCGTAAGTCACGCACGATGCGTAAGTCGTGCACGATTCGTAAGTCGCGCACGAGCTTGAGTCACGCACGAGCGAAAGTCACGCGCAAAGCGTGAGTCGCGCACGATGCGTGAGTCGCGCACGAGCGTGAGTCGCGAACAGTGCGTGAGTCGCGCACAGAGGCTGATTGGCCCCCAAATTCGGACCGGGAAACCAACTTTGGACCGGCCCATATGGGGGGTGTGGGGGACACCCCCCACCTAGGGGGGTTTGGGGGGTCTGCCCCCCCTCCGAGAAAATGTTGGTATTTTCAAGTCAAAAACAACCATCTGAAGCATGTTTGGGTCATCAATTTCATTATTATATGATCGCTGACTCTCTGCGTTCTTGCAGGGTAGAGACTGCCATTTTATCTTAAATATATTAAATATAAAAAAAGTAAAAAAAAAAGAAAAGCCCTTTTCAGGGCTACCTAAACATTCTGAAATATTTCCTCTCTGCTTTCGTTCCAGCCCTAATGAAGCGAATGATCGGCCCGGCCTGGTCAGATCCACACAAAACCAGCCCTAATGAAGCGAATGATCGGCCCGGCCCGGTCAGACCCACTTAAACGAATGAATAGAGCCCGCCCCGCCCCGGCCCGACCCGAATTTATGGAATGACAGGTCTAGCCCGGCCCGGCCCGGCCCGTCCAAAACGTATTGAGTAACCGGCCCGGCCCTGACGTATCGAATGATCGGCCCAGCCCGGCCCTGAAGTATAGAATGATCAGATCGGCCCTAAAAAAGCGAATGAATGATCGGCCCGGTCCGGCCCTATTCGAATGATCGGCCCGGCCCGGCCCTAAAAAATCGAATGACTGGCCCGCAGCCCAAATTTACCAAGTATAAATACATGCACGGCCTCACTTTTATCTTCGTCTCTGGTGGTTTCCTTCTTTTTTCTTCCTCTCTCTCTTCTTTTTTCCTTTTTCCTTCCTTTCTTCCTTTTTTTCTTCCTTTCTTTCTTCCTTTTTTTCTCTTTTTTTCTTATTTTTTCCCTCTCACGATCCAACCGGCCCTAAGTGGCCGCGGCCCACCGGAAAATTTCCCGGCGTCCCGGTGGGCCAGTCCGCCTCTGGCCGGTGGGTACCCGCATCTCAAAAAAAATCAAATGGAGACGGTATGTTTTGACATTGGAATCTTATACGGCATGAAAAAATAAACCTTTTTTACCCTTGATTTTTTCCCCCCGTAAATCCACCCTTTACTGACTTAGGGGTGGTTTGACTCGCGGTTTGAACCATTTTTTTTTCTCTATTTGAGACCCTTTTAGCCATGTGTTGCTCAATTTTGGATCATTTTTCTGAAGATCCCCCATGAGCCCCCAAATCTTGAAACGGCCGCCATCTTGAAAGAGGGTAGTTTTTACGACTTTTGGGGGGCATCATTTTTTTCGTCTCTTTAAAGACCTTTCAAATGATGTATCACAAGCCATACCTTTACATTTGAAAATTTTTACGTAGGGCCCCCCGAAGCCCCAAAATTTTGGGGTGAAGGGGCCTTGCACCCTTTTTCACAAAAAATAGGCATGTGATGCATCAAAAGAAAGCCCTTGGTCTGCCCTTTCAGAAACTTCTTAGTTTTTTGAAATCCGATGATTTGGAGGGTTATAGCGCATTAACCCTTTGACTGCTGAGTTAGGAATGCAGGTACTGCCCGGGTGTGGATGGAAAACCGTGCAAATTTACGAATTGTTACGCTTTTTGTTTAACTTTTTTTTTTTTTTTTTTATTATTTTAATTTTTTTTAAGAGTTTTGAGGAATCCAGTCACGATTGCGAGTATACTCGTCCGCAGCTCTAAGAGAAGAGGTTTCTCCGCCGCGAGTATACTCGTCCGTAGCAGTTAAAGGGTTAATTAAAAATTGCCCCTAATTTTTTTTGAAAACCACCCCTAACTCAGTAAAGGGTGGTTTTTAGGAAAAAAAAAACTCAAGGATAAGAAAGGTTTATTTTTTTTTTATGTCGTACTTATTATATTCCAATGTCAAAACATACCCTTTCCATTTGATTTTTTCGAGAAACGGGTACCCACCCTCCTAAATAACCCCCAAGGGGTTGTTTTGGGGGGGGGCTGAAAATATTTCCCCCGAATTCTATGGGGTCGATATATGTTCCTAGTGTTTTACCGAATTTTCATTTCAGTTGAAGATCTCGTGAGGATGGAGCTTATTGAGATAGGGAAACCCAAGTTAAAAGGCGGTAACCACCGCCATTACGGTCTCGAATTTGAAAGGATTTTAATGAGGTTGGGAGTGGATATCGTCATTTTCATACGGTTTACCCCCTTTCAACGTCTGATAAGCCTGTCGTAAAAATTTGCAACAGCTCCAATCTTGAGAAATAAACCCTATCGAGTGATACATCGATCAGAAGGACACACAAAACTGCAAATTATGACGCAACTCGGAGGTTCATATCGTTTTTTGTATTCGATAAATCAAACTTTATAAATCAAACGTTGACATTCGATATCGTCGTAACACTTAAGCCCCCCTCTTTTAAATGGGGAAGATCTCAAAAGAGTGAGGAGCAATAAAAAAAGTTTCCACATTTTTTCACCCCCCCCCCCCCAATTTTTGAACCTAGGGACCGCCACTGGCAACGACCGTAAAATAACAATCGGTTCTTTTCACAGGCTCTTAACATAGATCATTTGTAGAGCCATTAGAAAACACCATGCATATAGCAGCATGGTTGAATAAAAAAGCTTAAGATTAATCGTTTATCTAATTAGAGATAAATTCTTTTAATTTTGAATTTTAAATTGAGTTTCAATTTAAAGAAAATTATAAAATTAGTTCTCCATTTCCAAAATTAGAAATGGCAAAAAATTAGCAAAGCACTTCAGAAGTAGGTAACAATTCAAATTCATTTATTAACTTCCTCGAATAAAATTCATTGAGAGATAGGTACGTTCCACGACAGTTTCTTTCATCTAAACTATCGTTCATTTTTTTTATGTTAAATAGCAATACATTATAAAGTAGTCAACAATCAAAAGATTTGCAAACAAATCAAGACAAGTAATAAAAGGGTGAAAACGTCAACTTCAATTTTTATTTCCATGAGTGCGTTTTAAAAATAACTCCTTCGTAGCTGGAGGCAAATCCAAAATCAAAAGTTGTCTAGTCATAAATTGCAAGAACAAATATAAAAGAAACGAACAAATAATGAATGCAAGGTATATGGAAGAACAGGTATGGACAGGAGGCGGGGTTTAAGGGGCTTTCGAGTTTTCCCGCCAAATGATGACGACACGCTTGCTTTGGCGATGACGTAGCCGTCACCTACTGCAGTAGCGAGAGATGGGGATCACGGGAGAGTGAGTGAGATAGTTTGGAACGGTAGGCGAATTTTATCGCGACCGTCTAGAGCATCTGTGACGTAGCCGTCACCTACTGAGATAGGCTCCGCCTCCTGTCCAAACCTGTTCTTCCATATACCTTGTAATGAATGTAACTCATAACTTTCAGCTTGATAAGAAGTATTGTCAACACATAGCTGACCCCAGTGACGCCACTGACGGTAGTTGACTTACCTAAATAGATACCCCCTTTCGAAAGCTCCCCCGAAACAGAAACTGTGTTCCACTTTTACGGATGCGCCTTCATTTTCCAAGATATACTTAAACGATACAGTCGCGTACGAATAGTGGAATAGTTAACTAGGTACTTTTCAACAGCTAACGCGATCTGATTTAAAATATCCATCCCGAAAATGCTCGTAGTTCGACTTTTGAAAGGAGTGGCCCCAAAAATGGTCGATACGGACGTGACGATCCTTTTTCTGTAACGTTAAATGGAGTTTCAAACAATCAGAGGCGAAGATTCGCTACTTAGGGGTCGAGAACCCGTAACAAACATTTTTTGGGCGTAGATCTCACGTACCTATACCTGCTGTAAGTATTCCCGCCGTATCCCTGGTAAAAGTTTTTCATTGGTGACCAATAAAACGGTTCCAATTCTCCGGTGACCAATGAATTTTTCATTGGTCACCAATGAAATTACATTGGTCACCAATGAAATTACATTGGTCACCAATGAAATTACATTGGTCACCAATGAAATTATATTGGTCACCAATGAAAAATTCATTGGTCACTGGAGAATTGGAACCGTTTTATTGGTCACCAATGAAAAACTTTTACCAGGGACGCTATGTTGGTGTGCATGTCCTATACTCCCTTTAAGGCAGGTGTATCCCTAAAAACACAAAACCTGTCACGCTATGGTCTTAATGTCGACCCAACTTGGACACATTTTTTACGCCGCTCCCAGATTTGGACACCAGCATTTGATGGACAGTTTTTTTAAGATGGTGGAAAATTCAGTCTGGTCGTCCAAAGGTTGTCCGAGGAGGTCCGACCCCCTCCCATCCTTGGTTCGGGAGGTAACAGCTCAGGAAGTAAGAAGTCCCAAAATAGGTTCGTGCGATGCATCGATCGACGCCAAGGTTATAGATTAAAGAGGTATGCTCATCTGACTTCGCGCCACGATCCCCCCCCTCCCTATCAGTGCAGTCACCGTCCAAGGTACTTATATTTAACAGAAATGCTCGACTCGCTTCCCGCGACATCTTCAGTGGCGTGCAGTTTCAACATCAAGTACATAGTACATACGTATACGAATCTTTGATCGCGATACATCTCACGATCAGAAATTCTAATCTCGGGCGGGAATTTTTTCCCCCCAATTTTTTAATCTATGAAGTCTCGCCATGGCGCCCAATATCCAGCCCAGTTGATGGGATCCGCTGCTGGATCGAATCCTGCCTCCTGCTGTTTGACCAGCTCGGAGTTGTACTTTGAGAAGAGTTGGTACAGCTCGTTGACGATCGATGGATGTTGATCCGCGACATTCTTAAACTCGCAAGGATCCTCGTCGATATTGAAAAGGCACGCATCGTTGCCACATCGAACCTCCGCGGACGCTGCTGCTCCGGTGGTGTTATTCGGAGGTGCATAGGGATCTTCGTTGCTCACAACTGCGATCCTTTCTGCGCATCTGTTGATGAGTTCCTCACTCAGACTCAGACGGCGCCTCAAATATTTTTCCCGTGGCTCGCCGCTTCTTCCATCGTTGGGATCCGGATGGTCTGAGTCGTGATAACGTTGGAAGATCCTGGAGACAGGGCTGCCGATGACCTGGTCCATGTGGTATGTGCGGTACTCCTTCCCCCGCCCCGACTCGCCGTAGTAATGATGCGTGAATTCAAATTTCCCGCTCTCGTTCACTGGAAAAACAATGAGGGTAGTTAAGTAACAGAACGTTTTAATGAAGCAACAGGATCGATATGCAACAACTTGCATTTTCGGGACAGAGTTAACCCTTTAAGGACCAGGTCAGTTAAAAGGACGCCTCTCTTCCGTTTAAATAGGGAAGGTAGTTAACTGTTCGTACTCGGGGGAGTTGAAATTGCATATACGATGAATTGAAGGCGCCGCATCTCGTAAATGTTTTCATCGCTAATCTCGTTTATCTGGAATGAAGACTGAATCAATATGAAATAGGCTAGAGGAGAAAAACGAGTAGACTCGGGCTTGGTCCATAAAGGGTTAAAACAACAATAATTGAAGAGTCGAGTCTCGACGTCAGTTTTACAGTAAAAAATAACAAATAGGGAACTAAAATAAAAGCCAAATGCAGTGTTTTGCTTTTTAAGCTAAGTAAGCTTAAAATTTAAGTCACCCAAGCTTGTGACTTGAATATGACCAGAACGAGAACTACGGCAGGGCTCGTTTCAGAGGTAGGGGAGGAGCTTAGTAAAGATTAATATAAGAGCTTAGGATTTTCATGAACCATTGTGAGCCCAGGCTATTTGACCGACTTATGATATGGGGGGGGGGCTGAAAAGACTCCAAACGTGTTTTCCCCGTAGATGCTTGGTTACTCTTTTTTTTAAGCAGCAATTTTGTTAGGCAATTCATCGAATTGTCCGCGGTGAATGGTCGCACGACACCGTTTGCTTAGTATTTTTTGAAGATGGTGTCGCAAGGCGCATCGGGAAAATTCTAGAGCAGGGCTGCCGTTTTGCGTAAAATCAATGCTATTTTTCTATTCACCGATGATTCCACCGGTTGAGAAAAGATTACACAGTTTAGTCCAGTGTATGACTGTAATGCACGAAAATACTCGCATCTGCAATCTTTCCTCAACCGGTGGAAACGCCGTTAAATAATTAAAATATCCGCAAGTTTTTAAAAGTCATCGACGACTCCACCGGTTGAGGAAAGATTCCAGATGCAAGTATTTTAGTTCATTACAGTCATACACTGAACTGAACGGTGTAATCTTTTCTCAACCGGTGGAATCATCGGTGAATAGAAAAATAGCATTGATTATACGCAAAACGGCAGCCCTGACTAGTGCACGGAAAAAGGGGGTATCTTGGAATAGCAGTCTTACTTGGAATAAAATGTAGAATGTTCAAGTTATGCTAGCTGCAGCATTTGTTATACATGTAGAAATGTTAACATTGTGGCGGGGTTCTAACATTGTTCACTTATAACGTGATTCCAGGCGAAAATTTTCCAGATTTCAATCCGACGGACAGCGCCTCTGTAGTCACTTTTGGGGAACGTAGAGTTTTTGGCATTTTAAACTGAAACCAAAATTATAAACGCAAAATTCAAGAACGTCAGCATCCGTAATTTTTTTTTTTTTGAATTTTTTGAGCCCTAATTGAACAAATTTGGTTAAGAATTTAAGGCCGTAAATTATGAAATTAATTTCGCCATAAGCCTAAGTAACGAGTGCAAGTAATACTCTGTTTGCTTCACTTGCACTCATTGAGGCTTCTGGGAGTTTTCATCTAATATACAGGGTGTTTCAGGTTTAATGATCGAAACTGAAACCATCGATTCTTTAGGTCAAAATAAGACTTTTTTTTCCTATAAACATAGGTCATAAAATGCTTCCCCAGTGAGCTACGATTTTTCAAAGTTGGAAAAAAAAATTGGTTTTTTTTAAATATTGACCACATTTTTGGTCAGAATCGCTCCAAATTTGGGCTCAGGACGTAATTTTTTGCGACAAATTCATTTTTTGCGTCAAAAAGACCATTAGTGAAGTCTAGGGGGGGTTTTCAGGGGGGGGTCAACTCTAAAATTGAAAATTTTTTGTCTCCCTGTGATTTTTTTTGAAATTTAATTGCAGAATATGGTTTATGAGCAAAAAATGAAGAAATGTGATGTCTTGTGTCATACTCGAAAAACGCGTTTTTTCATGCGAAAAATGACTTTGAAAATTTTGGCCCGGCTCGGTATCACTCGCATTTTGAAGGCGCTCCCTTGCGACGTCACTGCGATTGACCATTCGGCCAGTTGCGCGCTATCGTCGTTCGGGCAGCGCGCTGCGGCGCTGCTCTCCGTCTCCGTCTCCGTCCCCTCATTCGCATTCCTCTTCGGATACACACACTCAGAAGGAGGAAAAGAGACATGTAAATATCCGAAACTCATACCTTCCGCAAACCAAATTTCCAAATTCCAAAATTCCAATTTCCAAATTTTCTTACCGCAAACCAAATTTGACTTAACCGAAAAAAAAAAAAAAAAAAACAAAAAAAAACAAAAAAAAAAAAATCATTGATAAAAGAAATAACCACAAACAATGCAGTTGCACGATTTGGCAACCTCTGAAACTTTGAAAACTCGACGCCTTACGCGCGCAAGAGGAACAGACCGCAGAAACGGAGAGCAGCGCCGCAGCGCGCTGCCCGAACGACGATAGCGCGCAACTGGCCGAATGGTCAATCGCAGTGACGTCGCAAGGGAGCGCCTTCAAAATGCGAGTGATACCGAGCCGGGCCAAAATTTTCAAAGTCATTTTTCGCATGAAAAAACGCGTTTTTCGAGTATGACACAAGACATCACATTTCTTCATTTTTTGCTCATAAACCATATTCTGCAATTAAATTTCAAAAAAAATCACAGGGAGACAAAAAATTTTCAATTTTAGAGTTGACCCCCCCCTGAAAACCCCCCCTAGACTTCACTAATGGTCTTTTTGACGCAAAAAATGAATTTGTCGCAAAAAATTACGTCCTGAGCCCAAATTTGGAGCGATTCTGACCAAAAATGTGGTCAATATTTAAAAAAAACCAATTTTTTTTTCCAACTTTGAAAAATCGTAGCTCACTGGGGAAGCATTTTATGACCTATGTTTATAGGAAAAAAAAGTCTTATTTTGACCTAAAGAATCGATGGTTTCAGTTTCGATCATTAAACCTGAAACACCCTGTATAAAAGCGTAAGGGGGACACACTCACTGACTCGTTTTCATTCATCAGCGTATCTCCGATCTGACCGGACCGATCGGGACGAGATTTTCGGTGGACCTCCGCCCCCGCGGATTCAGGTCAGCTAAGAAAGCTTTCCGCGATCCGCCGGTCCCCGGCCGAGTTATCGCGGTCCGAAAGTCGCGTTTTTCCCGTAAGGACAACGGGTGCGAGAGAGAGTGCGAGCGAGAAGCAGATAGGTATTGCGTCATTTCGGTGTCAGATTTGATATCCTCTTCTTCCTCTTTTCGTCAGCTGATCCGGCGATTATTTCCGATTGGCGTGTTAATTTTTGCTTTTTTTTTTTTTATTTTTTTTAGTTGCGCGAAGGATGGTATGTAACGAGTTGCGACTTCTTTGACTATACAGGGTGTAACGAAAGTCGCGTGTCTTGATTGTACAGGGTGTAACGAAACTCCTGTTATCTCCGATTGGCATATTTTTTTTTTTTTTTTTTTTTTTTTATTATTTTTTTTTTATTTGATGTCGAGTTAACTTTGTTATGTCTTTTGTGTTGAGTTGAGACAAAAAGTTGCGTTTTGGATTAAGTTTCATAAATATGGATGACAACTATTTTGGGCAATCCCACTACCCCCAATTCCCCCGTTCCCCTTCCATCAGTTTTGACGAATATTCATTAATTCATGTTTTTTTTTCCTTAGTCCTATCCCCCCTCCCCTCTCCCAAAAACGGGCGTGCCCCCCTCCCCTTCCCGCGCCGAACTTTTAAACGAGTTGAGATAAAAAGTTGCTGTTTGGATTAATCTTCATAAATATGGATGGCAATTATTTTGGGGGGGGGGGGGTCCCTTCATTCCCCCGTGCCCCCCTACCCACTCCCCCGTGCCCCCTCCCCCCCCGCCCGTCTAACTTTTGAACGAGTCGAGATAAAAAGTTGCAGTTTTGACCAATATTCATTATTCCGGAGGTTTTTGTTTTAGTCCTATCCCCCCTCCCCCTCCCAAAAACGGGCGTACCCCCCCCCCCCCCCGCCGAACTTTTGAACGAGTTGAGATAAAAGGTTGCTGTTTGGATTAATCTTCATAAATATGGATGATAATTATTTTGGGGGAGTCCAGCTCCCCCCTCCCATTCACCCGTGCCCCTTCCGTCTAACTTTTGAACGAGTTGAGATAAAAAGTTTCAGTTTTGACCAATCTTCATTATTCCGGAGGTTTTTTTTGTAGTCCTATCCCCCTCCCCCCTCCCGAAAACGGGCGTGCCCCCCCTCCCCCCCGTGCCGAACTTTCGAACGAGTAGAGATAAAAAGTTGCTGTTTGGATTAATCTTCATAAATATGGATGACAATTATTTTGGGGGAGTCCAAACCCCCCCCCCCCCCCCCCAATTCCTTTTTTTTTACATTGTCTTCAACAATGTAAAAAAAAAAAAAAATTAATTAATTAAAATGAATTTGAGTGTTGGCTATTCACTGAGAAACGCTTTTAAATCAAAAGTTTAAAGTTGGAGGCAAGTTTTGTTTTGATTTGAAGGAATGAAAATTGAAAATTTGCCAAAGATTATCGGTCTAGGTGCGCCTACACTTCTGAAACTACCTCTACCCCTTTACAGACCAGATTAGTTTAAAAGAACGCCACTCTTTCGCTTACATTGGGAAAGTAGTTAACTGTTCGTACTCGGGGGAGTTAAAATTGCCTATACGATGAATTGAAGGCGCCCAAGGAAAACTTATCATTAAAGTGATTTTTGACTACATCCAAAATGACGTATAATCAGAATCATAGATGGAATTAAGAATGTGAAATAGAGAGGGAAAAAACGAGTACACTCGGACTTGGCCCATTACGGATTAAAACGATTCATTACATTCCAAGCGCGATCCGACGGATTTCGGTTCTGCGCCGTGCGAAGCATGGGTGGACTGCTAGTTATATATATAAAGCTGTCGTCCCTCCTAAATGTTTTTTCTATTTCCCGAAAATTGGCCGAAGCGATTTCCCTCAAATTTGACACGATGATTCTTTAGGGTATTTAGAAAAAATCTGTCCGAACAGTTTTTGAAAAAGTCGTCTGTGAGCGCCGCAAAATGAATTTTAAAATAAGAGTGAAAATTCATTTTCGCACGACGCACGGACAGCGAGGTGACGAGATGCTCCGCAGCTCCGCGCCATCGCCTGAGCTGGATTCTCTGATCTGCCCCTCCCCTCCACTCTACGCTCGGCAGAGTCTCACCTTATCAGTTGACGAGTCAGTGCAGCGAGAGCGGTGGAGGGGGGAGGTTCGTTCGTCGCTCATCTCTTGCGCACTGATTACTTCGTCCTTTCTCCAAAATTTTTCTGTCGCTCGCCTCGCCCGTACCCGCAACCTTCTCTCTCACTCCTTACGGACGCTCGACTAACGCACTCCCATTCTTCGTATTAACCATTCGTTTGCCTTTCTTCTTCTTTCCTCTCTTTTCATTTTATTCTTTAAATTTTTATCATTTCGACTTATATCACTCGGGATCGTTGAATAACGTTCCTAATATTTTGCAGTATGGTCTTGATTTAATTTTTTTTTTTTTTTTTTTTTTTTTTTTTTTTTTTTTTTTTTTTTTTTTTTTTTTTTTACAAAGAAAACATTCTTAGCGCTATTGTGCATTTATTTTCTCCATGGATTGTCACCGTCGCTTCTCTTTTATAATTCCTCTTCGATTTTCAACGCTTTTATTTTGGTATCCTCCGCGTCTTATTAGTTCTTTTTACGCAATACGCATTGCCCGGCAATATCTTTTTTTTTATTTATTTATTTAATACAAGAAAGTGCAAGCGCTTTGCGCTCACATTCTTACATTTTCATCTCTTTAATTCTCAGCACCAATTCTCCGTTTCATTTTTTTCATTTTTTACCAACTACCAACCAGCCCGTAACCCTAGAATGCTGGTCGTGGAGGGCACCCGTAGGGTGCTTGGAACGGCTAGTATTCAATAATTTCCGGCTCTATTTTTGAGTAGGTATTTCAGCTTGAAAAAATTAGCATTTTTTCCTGAGGTATGTTTGAAGGTGCTGACGTTCCTCAAATTAGTAATTTTTGCGGAAATTCATTAATTTCAGCGAAAAACTGTTGACTATTTGAGCAGCGCTAAAGTGGCGATATCCATATCGGATCGAAATCTGGAAAAGTTTCGCATGGAATCACCTTAAATAACAGCAATTTTTAATCAGCAACTGGCACCAAAGACAATATCAATTTGACACTATGGCAGGTACAATGTTTCGCTGGGATTTATGGTGGGGGTGGTGGGGGAGGGGGGCCGCACCAGACCTTGACCATTTTGAATCAACTTCTCTTTTACATGAAAGTCATAATTTTCAACACGTTGAATGGATAAATAAAATTGCGATTTATGAGCGCCCGCAGAAAAATGGCCGGGGGGGGGGCGACAGTTTCGAATCTCAATGGAAGGACTATACTAGGGGACACCTCATACCCAGAGACGGCAGATACCACGCAGTACACCTGTCTCGCTTATGGTGGCAACTTTTTTTTTTCGGAGTCGCAATAAAGCAACGTCCAACGGCTCCTAAGTGGACCATTTAGCAAAGATGTAGATTTCAGTAGCCAATCAGAACGACACATCAATGTTTTGGTCGTTGGTGAACAATCCACATAGGAGCCGTTGGATGTTGTTCCCCATGTTATGTTGTTGAGTCCCCAACAATAAAATCGTCCACCGCGCCGCGGTCGCGTCAGCCAGTGCGTGGTCTCTGTTGCAGGGCTGCCGTTTTGCGTATAATCAATGCTATTTTTCTATTCACCGATGATTCCACCGGTTGAGAAAAGATTACACAGTTCATTTCAGTGTATGACTGTAATGCACGAAAATACTCTGATCTGTGATCTTGCCTTAATCGGTGGAAACTCCGTTAATTAATTAAAATATCCGCAAGTTTTTTATAGTAATCGACGACTCCACCGGTTGAGAAAAGATTACAGATGCGAGTATTTTAGTTTATTACAGTCATGCATTGAACTGAACTTTGTAATCTTTTCTCAACCGGTGGAATCATCAGTGAATTGAAAAATAGCATTGATTATACGCAAAACGGCAGCCCTGCTCGGTTGCCTCTGTCCTCTACCCTAGAGTATACTAGAGTCTACTCTACTCTTCCCCACCAAAAAGAGAAAAATTTTAAGCTGTAGTAAATGTATCAATCAATAATAATTTTGACGGGTTTGATACTATGATTAAAACAACGGTAGATAATAACTTACAGTAAAAAACTGCTTGTACTATAAATACGCAACTAATATTTATTCTTGCAAAAAATGAATTAAGATTGTAAAGTTAACGAATAAAAAATTCTTCAACTCTTACTCCTATACTTCATATTTTATCTTCTTTTGTTCTTATCATTTTTTATCCTGAAAATTAGACTGTCTTGAATTCCAGAGAAGGTATCACCCCACCCCAGGGCCGGATTTAGGTTGCAGGGGGCCCCGGGGCGGCGGACCTTTGGTGGGGGCCCCCCTCCCGGTAGATCTTAGGAATAATAAATTATAAAGTCCCTACTTTTAAAGGCATATCGAGTAAAAGAAGTAAATTATTACCCTGATAAAAAAAGTCGTTAATAATTTCTAAAGTTTTGTTAGTATTTTTTAATGTTTCTTTATTTTTTTAAGGGTTATTTTACAAGAAGCTTCACTTACAACATTGCCGGACTGTTACAGTGTTGTAAAGATAGAAAAAAAAGGAAGTTCATCAACCATCAATACCAAAAAAAAAGGACCTGCTTTGTGGTGGGGGCCCCGGGGCGCGCGCCCTGGTCGCCCCGCATTGAATCCGGGCGGCCCTCCCCCACCCCACCCCACCGTGGGAGGCCATGTTGTGGTTATTATTATGTCTGACCAAGCCGGTAAGCGAGTTGAAAAGAGGACAACAGATCATCTGGCTAAAATTAAAGCGTTCTCTTTAGGTATGTTCCTACAAACTACATATATAATTTAAAGATGAACTCACCTTTCACTAATTTCCATTGATTTTTTATTACTGCCCAATCTCCAATTTTTTCATCGATATTGACCAATAGCTGAGTCCTTGGTGGTCGTTTTGCATCATTGTAAACCAAATTACTCCATTGATTGATGCCATCTATTCCTTTTAAAATGTCCTCGTCTCCTCCTGAAAGTTAAACGGAAGATAAGAAGGAGTTTGGTTTTTCTTTTTTTCGTGCAGAAAAAAATATTTAACCCGACGAAAATATGAATGCAGTTATTTTCCCACTTTTTATTTTTATTTTTTTTAAGTTTGGTCTTTGATGAAGACAGGATACAAGCACAAATTAGGCACACACAAATATCCTCAGCTCAATAACTAATACAAGTAACTTTTTTTCTCTGATGTAGTGAGAAATAAAAGCAAAATGGAACTAAGGGTAACGTGTGAAACCATAGGTTCACTCGTCGAATTACAGCGCGGCGGCGGGCGCGGCATGTTGATAACTTATCGTACGCGGCAGTTATGTTTTTGCATATTCAGTAAAATGAAGGCACTTTTAATGACGTTTAATGAAATACACACTTGAGGTTGAGGGGTTGTAAGTTTCAACTCAACACTAACACTTCAAATTGGCACAGGATGTTGATAAATTATGATACGCGGCAGTTACGTTTCTGCATATCCAATAAAATGAGGGCACTATTGGCGTTTTAGATTTACGTGGACTTATATTACAGGGTGTATCAAAAGTCTTACATGGCGGCACGATATAAGCTCTGATTAAGATTATAAGGTGTGCGCGGTTTGCGCCCTTTATCATTTTCAGTAAAACATTTTTTGAAGGGTTCCGCAGCCTCCGGAAGGGGGATTGGACGGTAACTCGAATTGCCGAATGACGCCTCTTTCTTAAGATCTTGCGATCCTGTCATTCAAAAATACTCGCCAAGAGGAGAAAAATGTCACAAACCGCGCGGCGACTCACTATTTCAAATACCTTTTCAAAATGGCGGCCGTTCAAAGTTGCCGCCCCCGTCCTTTAAAGCTACCTATATCTCGAGCTCTCTGCGCCATTCTTCATTATCATTATTATTAGTTGATATTTGGGGTGGGGAGGGAGTTCCTAGCCCCGGGATAGGGGGGGGGGGGGCTGGGAGGCAAAGGGGGCTAGCTCGAATATTTTTTATGGCATCACGTCCGTACCCTAAGTTGCCGCGCGTCAAATGCCTGCTTTGTGTTTCCTTGAATGCATGCTTAGCATTAAAAAGGTTTTCTGAGTTAGTGGGTGGATTTTGGAAGTTTTCAGTGGCATCATCGCTAACCCATATATGCCCAACATCATTTGAAATTTTAAGGTGTTTTCTGAGAAAATTACCATTTTGAAGTTAAAAAAATTAAAAAATAAAAAAAATGTGAAATTTTTTGGTCCAGCAAAATAGTACGTGCTCTGAAAAACCCCAAAATTGGTTTTTGTGTAAAATTGGCCTAACTTTGCTGCACTTTGGTCCGAAGAAAGCACAACAAGAGGGTCATTAACGACCCAATGGGCATACATGAGTTAATTTCGATGATTTTTACATGAGAACTGATACTTTTTTCATTTACAGCGGCAAAAGTGTGAAACAGTCGGAACAGTCCTATCCTTACCGGCCGCTGCGTAAAGGGTGGGTAGCCAATCGGTGATGTGAATTAAGTTGTGAGAGGTTCGCCCGAGGTGCTTGAAGCGGGGACTCCATGCAGCTGCCACTCCGCGGATTCCGCCCTCGTATGGTGACATTTTTGTCTGAAATAAATGAGAATTGACACACGGTTTTTCATCAAGAAAACAATTTAACTAACCCTTTATGGACCAGTGGACCACGCCCGAGTATACTCGTTTGTCTCCTCTAGCCAATTTCACATTCACGGAAAAAAAACTTCGGTGAAAATAACCATACGGATGCCTGGTTTTGGCACCTGCTAGATGTTATGGTAATGTTAACCAGAAGTATACTATGTTTTGACTAGGTACTAGGTGATGTCACCTGATTGCATGTCGAATTTACTTAAAGTATCGGTAAATGTACCATACTTCTGGTCAAGTTTACCATAACATCTAGCAGGTGCCAAAATCAGGTATCCGTATTGTTATTTTCACTAATCTTTTTTTTCCGTGTTGTTTCAGTCTTCATTCCGTACAAACGCAATTACCTATAAAAATACTAACAAGATAAGCTTTCGTCTGGCGCCTTCAATTTGTCGTATAGGCAATTTCAACTCCCCCGAGCACGAATAGTTAAGTACCTTCCCTACATGTGCACATAAACGGAAGAGTGGTGTTCTTTTGAACTAACCTGGTCATTAGAGGGTTAATGAGGATTTTGCCAAAAAATAGGCCCATTTACGCCGCGTTAGTGTCGTTTTTGCGGCTAATATCATAATCTATTTCTCACACTTTAAGTTTATGTACTCAAATTTTCAAATCAATGTCTGGAGTTTTCAGCGATGTTATAGCCTTTTTAGAAGAGTGAGATTTAAAAAAAAAATAATTGCCGGAAACACGAAATATAAACCCATGCGGATTGCGGAGGTTTGCTGTCATTGTCTCGAGATCTGATATCGCGCTATCACACGAATTTGGCAGTTATCTAATCTCAAAGATACCTATAACTATTGGATAAACGTGATCTTTTACACCACATGAAAGGTAATAAGTACAGGGTGTTTCACTTAACCTGCTCACTATGGTTTTTTTTTTTGAACGGGTGACCATAACAAAAATCGGAAAAATCGGTTTAACAGTAATTCAGACCTGAAGTTTCATTTAAAAATACTGTCACTCACCAAAACATGGTTTTTGGGGGTTTTTTAGGGGGGCACCCGTTAAATCTCGAAATTTTCCAACGGCAACCCCTATCTTGTGGTACCTCATTTGAAAGGGCGTAAAATTCTAAGCATTTTGGTTTAAGATGGAAGTCGATATCTTTACTCGTGTTCGAGACATCGAAGGTCGAAGTTCGATTTAGGACCAATTTTCGATAACTCTCTGCCCCGAGCGGCACTCTCCGGGGGCGGCAAAATCAGGGTGAACAACCAAAAAAAAAAAAAAAAAAAAAAAAAGTCAATCAAATTTATAATGTTGTTCGCGGAGGGCGGCAAGATTGCATTCTTGCCCCCCCCCCCTCCCTCTATCTAGAGACCACGGCACGCCCCTGTCTCTACTCCTACAAAAAGAGTCGTAAAACAAAAAACTGCACATGCAAAATGCTTCGTCTTGATGAGTACTCTCAAGAAAAAAATACAAATTTAGAATCAAGTAAACCGGAAGTCTACTTTAAGGCACCTTCACATTTTTGGCGGGATAACCCCCATTCATCAAAATTTTCAAACGGCACCTCTTTTCGTGGTCGAGATATCGCAAGTCAAAATTTAAGGTAGGCTCTAACCGGAAACTAAACTTTGACTTGCGATATATCGACAGCAAAAAAGGTATTGAATTCCGGTTTGCCCTAAAATGCTTGGTTGTTTAAGTGATTTCGAATGATGTATCACACGATAGGATCCATTTTTTAAAGGGTCGAAAAATACTCTAAATCGAACTTCGAAATTCGTTATATCGAAAAAGAAAAACAATGTCGAACTTTTGATTGCGCCAAAATGCACATATTTTTATGCCTTTTCCAATGAAGTATTACAAGATAGGGGTTGCCTTTTGAAAATTTTGATGTATAGGGGTTTTCCCGCCAAAAATGTTAAGGTGTCTTAAAGTAGACTTCCGGTTTACTTGATGTATTTTTTTCTTGAAAGTACTCATCAAGTAGAGCATTTTGCATGTGCAGTATTTTGTTTTACGACTCTTTTTGTAGGAGTAAAGAGTTATCGAAAATGGGTCCTGATTCGAACTTCGACCTTCGATATCTCGAATACGAGTATAGATATCGACTTCCATTTTAAACCAAAATGCTTAGAATTTTACGCTCTTTCAATTAAGGTATCACAAGATAGGGGTTGCCGTTTGAAAATTTCGAGATTTAACGGGCGCCACCCTAAAAAACCCCAAAAAATCATATTTTGGTGAGTGACAGTATTTTTAAATGAAACTTCAGGTCTGAATTACTGTTAAACCGACTTTTCCGATTTTTATTATGGTCACCCGTTCAAAAAAACCATAGTGAGCAGGTTATGTGGTATATTTTGTCCGATGGACACAGATTAGGCTTCCAAACGTGCTTTCCTGGAAATCCGTTTTCGTTCAAGTGTTAGCGTTTCGCCGGCAAAAACCATTTGTACTGATAATAATAAAAATAAAGTCGAGGGGAACTCCATATCGGTTCATGTAGGAATTTTGTTTATTGATGTTTTGTCATTCATCTCACTGAAGTTTAATTTTTGTAAACACTACGTATAAATTCAATCGAAATCGAGGTCAACCTTGAAGGTTTGCTAAATAAAATTTTGCAAAATATTTTATCAACAACCAGCGGGGGAATAGAGACCCTGTTTATAAAATACATTTGGTAATGTGAGCAAAGTGAATACGAAAAAGAAGCGGCTCAAGGAGACGCCCTTGCATGCATGATGATACTTAGGTATATCAAACAAAGGGTGATTGCTATTTCTCCAGAAAAAAATCAAATTTTGTGAGAGAGACAGACAAACTCTATTAGCTGCTTATAGTTGCAGTATAGTGCACCACCACCCCCCCCCCCCCATGATTTGGCACATCCCCAAATTCCAGCTCACAAGGAAATTTTTAAGAAGCAAACAAAATCAAAATTAGAGCCACAAAAAAGAAAAAATCATAAAGTAATTCAAACCTACACCCCTCAAAGGCCAATTGGAAGCCGTATTGTCATGATTCCATAATGGATCAACAGTAGGTCCACCGTTGTCGGAGAGAAACACCACGATACTATTTTGTAGAAGATTCTTCGATTCCAGAGCTTCTATCACCTTACCAACCGAGGCGTCCAATGATTCAGCCATGCCTGAAAGTATCGAAAAAAATCAATTAATTATTATATATGTATTTGCAGAGATGACAGAGATAGAGACGTTGGAGGCAGAGGCGGACTACATCATGACGCGGAAAATTCTGTTATTGGCTGGTAACAGCATTTTCCGCGTCATGTCGGCATACCCCGCTATACGTATAGTACGCCAAGTGACGATGCTACGTGAATAAGTGTTGCTTGAGTCGCGGAGCCTCCATTTAGTATACTCACAGGATTTTAATTTTGAAACATTTTTTATTTTGGGGACCAAATACCAATTTCTAAGAAAAGTGATCCATAAATTTCCGCGTTATATAGAAGATATACGATGTTTTATGCCCCCCCCCCCCAACACCCTAAAGGACTCAGTATGGCCCCTTGAAAATTGAGGTATCTTTTAAATCTTAAATGTTTATCGATTGATTTTCGTGAAAGTTGGTTTTATGCCATGGGTCATTCTAACGCCTGTTTTTCATTTTTGGAGTAAAAAACTGCAGAAAACCATCTTTCGGGGGTCAGCGGTTTTTATGTGTGTTTTTTTTTTTTTTTTTTTTTTTTTTTTTTTTTTGTTTTTTTTTTTGTTTAATAAAAAAAAAACCTGCTTAGTATTGATTTTATACAGTTTTTGGCTCCATGGATGAAAAGTACGATTACAAAACTCTTGAAAATCTATTTTCACAAAAATCAATGTACACATATATGTATATCTATCAGAAATACACCAGAAATTCGATTCTTAGGGGGAACTTTGAGGGACCACCTCTCTCTCTCTCTCTCTCTCTCTCTCTCTCTCTCTCTCTCTCTCTCTCAGGCCCGGACTGGCTCACCTGAGAGGGCGCGGGACGGTGGACTAGGGGGCGCCACCCACCGGGGGGTCTGGGGGGTATGGAATACCCCCCAGGTAGGAAAAGGGGTCCGGGGGTCCTCCCCCGAAAAATTTTTGGGATTCAGAATCCGCCAGAACGCAATTTCAAGCCATTTCTAAGCGATCAGATCGGTCATTAAGTCAGCTCGATTCTTCGCAAATTTTCGTGAATATATTCGACCTTTTAAGTCGTCAATACGGAATCCCGCGGGGAAAAAACGAACAGAAAAGTATAATTATGAGCTTAGAAAGACTATGAAAAAAGAGGAGAGAATATGAATGCGTAGTTTCTGGATCTTCGAATTCTCGTTTATAGTTTCCGCCGAACGACTCTATATTAACAGAATGATCATGTTGATCGAGGAAAAAATAAACTCACATTTTATGCCAGAGTCGGATGAAAATACTAGATTTTATTTATCTATTTATTTTAAAATTTAAGGAGCTGCCATCAAAATGATAAATTTTTTCCCAGTATACACAAAACTTCTTAGTCAGTATGTGTATACTGTATGGGCAGTGGCGCCACAAGACATTTGTCTTGCGGGGGGGGGGGGGGGGGGGTTTGGTACGACTCCAACTCCGGGGGGTCTGGGGGGTATGGAATACCCCTCAGTACAAGCGGGGGGTCCGGGGGTCCTCCCCCGGAAAATTTTTCAATTTTCCTGACCTTCAGATTGAATTTAACGGTACTTTCATGTATAGTAAAATTGAACTGTTCAAATATATTTTCGATTTTTCCTGCATGAAATCGTTGCGATGCTCTCGACTCATAATTGGAGGGAGAAGAGTCAAGTGGAATGTGGATGAAGGAGCCATGGAATATTTTGGGGAAAGAGGTTGTTTCATCGCCCATTAGGAATGGGCTGTGTATGGATTGCCTTTATTTTTTCAGGGCTGATAGAGCTATTCACGGGGAGTCTAAATATGGTCTATTTTTTATTTTAGCCTTCTTAGATCCGAGGGGGCGGGGGGGGGGTCGAAGGTAAAACGGTTTTTCGGCCATAACTTTTGAACGGTTAAAATTATCAAAACCAATTTTTTTTAAACGAATGACCTTTAAAAGATCCATCTTTTGCTGTGTATGGTGTTTCAAAAATATTGAATTTTAGTTGAGTTATAGCATTTTCAAAATTTTGGAAATTCCAAAAAATAAGATTTTTGAATTTTTTTCATTTGCGGATCGCACTGAGGAAAACAAAAAAAAACTGTCTGAAAGAAATTCCTTTCTTTTCCGGTTCAAATGAGCTAAAGTTTGTTTTTGAGAAATGATTTGTCTTTGAGCTATGAATTTTTGAAGTGTCAAAAATAGCTATTTTTGCGTTCTTAGCGGTTCTTAGTGGGGGGGGGGCGTTCCTGCTCGTCTCTTACACGTTAATTAGGGCGCAAACCATGCCGCCCTTGACTCATCTTATGTGACATATGACGGAGGGCGCCAAGAGGAGGGGGAAAGCGCCCTCTCGTGTCTTACTTTAACTAATGTGCAAAGCATTCAGCCCTAGAATCATGTTATGTGACTTTGGGCGAAGCGTTGGGCGGAAAGTATGGGGTGTAATGCGTTCCCATACACTTGTGCCTTCTACGTTAGTTACGGCGCAAACCATGCCGCCCTCGGTTCATATGAGTTATAGGACAAAGGGCGCCCTATGACACATGATGTTTGTAGTACTCAAGTCACCGAAAATTAGACTCCCAGAATCGCGGCTTTCAGCTGCTTAAGGTTTTTTTTTTTTTTTTTTTTTTTTTTTTTTTTTTTTTTTTTTTTTTTTTTATGGAGGGCGCTGGGGCGCCACGGACAGAGGGCGCACCGGGCATCTGCCCGGTTGCCCGGTGGGCCAGTCCGGGCCTGCCTCTCTCTCTCTCTCTCTCTCTCTCTCTCTCTCTCTCTCTCTCTCTCTCTCTCTCTCTCTCTCTCTCTCTCTCTCTCTCTCTCTCTCTCTCTCTCTCTCTCTCTCTCTCTCTCTCTCTCTCTCTCTCTCGCATACCACTAGCTCTACGAACCTCGCACGTTTATTCCTAGAATACTAGTCACTAGACCTAAAGATCTCATAGGGTGCCTTGACGCCCTTGATGGCTGGTATACCCAATTGTGCATATAGTGCTTCCTTACATCCAATTTAATTATCACCTGCGAAGAGTCGTCTTCGGGGATGCGAAATATAGCCAAACTTTTTCTCGTTTTTCTTTTCATCCTTCACCTCCAACGATCCGGGGGCTCCGGTATGCACTGCCAAGTGAGAAAGGACCAGGAATAGTGGCACATCCTTGTTATGTTGCTTGATTAAGTCGACGGCCTCCTTCGTGAAGACTTCTGTCAAGTATCGGCCTTCAACCTCGAGCCGATTTCGTTGCAAATTACGGTAACTATCGAAACCGTGCGTTCTATGCTGAAATAAAAAAGAATTTTCCAAACTCCGATTAAAAACAACGAACCGCACCACCAATCAATTTAAAGTCTCTTCTCGGTTTTATTTTACAATCACCATTACGCCCTCGTGGGTCGCAGCCTGATATGCACTCTCTTTCAGTGGACGCTAGAAAGGGGAGTCGTGCCGGAAATTTGATGATTTTTTTTCTTGACCGTTGTATCACAGCTGGCCTTTCTTAATTGATCCACGCGCAATGCATATGTTTATTTTTTTTATTGACCTTCTTGGTTCTGTAACTTGGTCCCGACGAGGGTTTTTGGTGAAACATCAGATCATTTTTGGGAGAACTAAGGAATACCGAGTATCAGGATTACGAAAATAATTATTGATTTTACATGAATGAAATACATCAAGATGCATCGACTGGTCGTGTGACACGTGTTTTTTTTTTTTTGTTTTTTTTTTTTTTTAAATCTTTTGGAATGAAAACTTCGGAACTTGCTTTTTTGGTGTAAAAGTTCCAGGGATAAAGGGGGTTTCAAATGCCACCATATTTTGAAATTGGTGCGTGAAGTCAAAGAGTGGTGGGATTGTTTTCCTCGATCGATCTGTTATACGGGCAATTCTCGACGTCTGAGCAAATCGCGATTCGCCCAGTAGTTTGGGCGTTTTTTTCCCCCAGAAAGGGTGGGCAAATTGCTATTTGCCCGGGCTAATCGCAATCTGCTCGAGCAAAACGCGATGTGCCGTTTTTTCAGGGAAGACCGAAATACAATTTTTCCTAACATGTAAACTGGGAAAATCGGCAACTTGAACTGCGCGATGTGTTTGACGTCTCTTTATAAATACCTTGCTGTAGGTACGGTCAACGGTCTCGAATCATATTATTTCAGTATCAGTGAAGGAATCTGATAAAGTTTGAGGTCTCAATTGTTTGGGAGCACCAGAGAGCAGATTTGTTGATCAACAGCAATTCTAGCTTCATATTTAGTACTCGCTTCGTCTAGTTCCAGAAAAAATCCAGCTTTAATAGAGGTGTTAAGCAAACGCCTTTTGAGGTTCTTTTTGGAAAAAAAGCACCGGCAGGATTGAAATCGCTTAATCTCTCCGATGTACGAGGTGCGTTCAATAAGTTCACCCCCCTCTAAAATCCACGAAAATTGACAAAATCATATTTTTTTACCATTTTATATTATTTATATTTTAGCATACCCCGGGTTAGCAGTATTGTTTGAAACTTTTGTCTAATTAGTATCATTGCTCAACTGGAACAAAATAACAAATGTCATTCAACTTACGGATGCGTGGGTTGCATTCTTATAGCTCAAGAATCCATTCAAATAACCAAAATAAGAATGGAAACCTCGCCGCGTAGGAGTGTAATCTGATCTGTGACATCCAACGTGCCATTTTCCGACCAACCTTGTGACGTAACCAAGTCTCTGCAAGTACTGCGGTCAGGGGGGAAAAAGAAGGAAAGAGAAGGACATAAAGTACTTGGATTATTTCATTTTTTTCTTTTTTTTTTCTTCAAGTTTATTGGAAATGCTATCAACAACTAGAACTAAAAGGTAACAACGAGAGGCACCAAATAAGATATGACAATCACACTTTGCGAATTCTCGGGAATGATTTGACTTGAGTTTGAACCGTAAGCATAGTAATCGCACTAGCTAAAATCTTGTTGAGCGCCTTCATTGCTAAAACACATACACTGGCCCACGACCAACACGACTGGCCCCACCCCGCCCGCGCTTCTCTCGCTGGCCGAAACGTAGGCAAACAAACCGTGGGCCAGTGTATGTGTTTTAGCTTGGTTTTAGAAATGAAGGCGCTTAACAAAATTTAACATTGGCGAGATAGCCAGTGCCATATCTGGAGTATAGATAATCTTTGGGTAGAAATGACTCATGCGAAAAATCCAAATTTGCGTAGGAAATCATTAGTTCCCATGCAAAATTCACGAGAACGCACGAGAAATCATAACTCTCCATGGGTTTCTGATGGGAACCCGTATGAAATCCATGATGAACCCATGATTTTTCAAGGGAGAGGGAGCCCATAATTTTCTGTTGGTTTTCATGAGTTCTCGAACTCATGAGAATTTTCATAGATTTACTAGGAAATCATAATATTTGTCATGGGTTCACATAAGAGAACTCATGATTTCCCATGCAAATTTGGCCATGATTTCTCATGAGGCATTTCTACCAGGGTTTCGAAACGCTTTATTCACTTATAGGAAAGACTTTAATGCACGTGAAGAAAAGAATGCCACGCTTTGAAGAAAGCTAAAAAAAAAAAAAAAAAAAAAAAACGGTTTGGGAAAAATTATTTTCAAACGAAAACAAAATAACTTGCTTCCACGTTTCACCCCTCATGAAATGCTCTTTTCCGTTCGAAGTCGCTCTCGGCTGACTCCAAATGTGAATTTCCAAACTGCACGTTTGACTTTGGTTCGATCCAGAAATATTTCCTAACTATTTGGTTTGTCATTTTTCAATATTCATAGAAAAGCTTCATAACTGTTTCAGAACGATTCTGATGAGTGACATTTTGCCAGGGGGTGATTATGATCACAATATCTTTGCACGACAGACAATATAGGAGCCGTTGGACGTTGTTTTGTTGCGATCCTGAACCAAGTTACCTCTATGAGTGAGATAAGTAGCGCGTGGTCTCTGCTGTATCTGGGAGGTATGTACATACATACCATAAACGTAACCAATGGACATGGCCATTTCACACAGACTCGGTTTTGTTTGCTTCGTAAATTTAATCTCAAAAATTAAAAATTGAAACAATTATTAAACTGAAATTGGTTTAGACTGAAGAATACGTGTGTTTTCAAGAGACTATCTAGACCGAGAAATAATTAAATGTTAGCAATGCCTTCGAGGGGGGGGGGGATGGCGCAGTCAACAATAGCAACACATGCAGCAGAGTCGAGCAAAATTTTATCACCTGGATATAAGTGATTCAAATTTCTTTGTCCAGAAAGCCGCTCTATAAAACACTAACACTTTCATTGTAGGTAAACGAATTTCAGTTGACCCAATCACTCAGTAGTGGATTCTGCAATATTATTGACAACCATGCTTTCGGCCATTGAAATCTATGCAAATATATGAATTTTTTAAGGGTTCAATGAACCTTCTGAAGATCGATTATTTTGCATAGGTTTAAATGGAGAAAATCTGCTGCTGCCACATTACACGAGCCATCACTGCAATCAGAATTATTGAATCTAAAATTAAAAAGGTAGACGAACCACGTGAGGCTGCCTAAGTGTGTATCATGTATCCTTCACTGAAGAAAAAAATGTAGGTAATTCAACAGTCTATTTGTTAAAAATGGTAAGTACAAACGCACTTGTTGATTTAACTAACTATTTTACAGATTATACAATCCGATATGTTAAATCAAAAATCTAAAAAGGTAAATCAATAATCCAATTTGTTAAATGAATAATTTGGATTGATAATTTAACAAATTAGATCGTTGATTTACCATTTTGGATCGTTGATTTAACAAATTGGATTGTAAAATCAACAAAATGGTTAGTTAAATCAACAAATATGTTTGTACGCACCACTTTTAACAAATAGACTGTTAAAGTACCTAAATTTTTTTCTCAGTGTTCCTTTTCGAATAGGCCTTGCAACTTAGTTATTTAGCATAGCCTTTGTATCATTACAGCTTATCGTTGGACGCTGGTGCTCCGTAAAGTTCGGGGTAAACCCCTGGACCAAAATAATGTTGCGGCGTAACGGTCCCTCGAAAAACGTTTGATGGTGGACAAGTGCATCTCGGGGGGGGGGGGGGGCGATCAATCACCATCTGCGGAGAGGACCGTCAAGCCGCAACATTATTTGGTCTCAGATTTTTCCCTGTTGGAGGTTTAAATTAAAGTGTAAATACCTCTGGTAGTAGAGTTTCGTTCAGTGGTAAAGCGACTGGATGCCCGGCTGCGATTGGTACCCCTTGCATACCTACGCAGACAAATGTTAAGGCTTGGGATAGTTTTTAAAATTTTAAGAGCTTGCTGCACTATCAACCGACAGATGGAATAGTATTCTGAATATTCTTGAAGAGCTGAGTGCGAGTGTTTCCTGTTTTTACACGGTGATTGTCATTTAGTCATTAGGTATATAGGATTCACTTTACTCATTTCACCGGTCATGAACCAAATAACACTCCCCCCCCCCCCTCGTCAAAGTAAATGAGCCACAACATGTATACATGTATATACATACAACGGACTGTACAGCAAATACCTACTTACAGTACGTAGGTGGTTCGTACAATGATGATGATGCGAAGGTAGTCATTGGCGTGGCTACGAGGGTGGGTCTGGGCCAGAGTTGCAGCCAGGTCCGAGCCGCTGAAAACCATGTCCACGCCATTGCCAGTAAGTACATGGATAGCGTGGCCAGTTTTTGTCAGAACTGTCCACGTTTGGCAATACTGGCCTGGGCGGGCCAAGCTCATCCCATCAGAAAATCCGGGGAAAAAAGTTGTGATTTCCAACATACATGTGTTCGAATTAGCGAGCTAAATTCAAAGTTAACATATATAATTTGAAAACCATTAACCCTTTATGGACCAAGCCCGAGTATACTCGTTTTTCTTCTCTGGTCTACTTTACATTGTTTCAGTCTTCATTCTGGATAAACGCGACTAATGATGAAAACATGTACAAGATAAGATGTCTTTGGGCGCCTTCAATTCGTCGTATAGGCAATTTTAACTCCCCTGAGTATGAACAGTTAACTACCATCCCTTTATAAACGGAATAGTGGCGTTCTTTTGAAATAACCTGGCAATTATAGGGTTAATGTTTGACAGCATCATCTATAAAGTGATCTGAATTAAAGTTTCAGTAATGAAGGCTGGTTCAATCTTTAATCTTTAAGATTTGTCTTAAAACTCAATTTCTCTCCCGACACGATAAAATTACATGATATGGGGAATGGCTTGTTTTTACTTTGTACCGAGGAATGCTTTGAATCTGAAAGTCAAGTTTTTCGTGAGCTTCTTTCTGTTTCGGTAATTCTACATCAATGGTGCAGAAAAAAAAAATAGATTTAAATATCTCCAGTTATTACAGGGCGTGGCAAAAGTTACCACCCCTGGTAACTTTTGAACGGTTGTAAGTAAAAGAAAAACCCCAACTTGGTGGATGTGTATAATTGAATTGGAACTACTTTTTGGCGTATCTGAATTCCGAAATTTCCGCGTACACCCCTATGGGTATTTCGCTCCCCCCCCCCCCCCAAATCAAAAATTTTAAATACAAACCCCCATCTTGTGATACCTCGCTCAAAAGGGCATAAAATCCCAAAACATTTTGGTGAACATCGGAGGTCAATAAGGTTTTTTGCGAATGAATCCGAATCCGTCGAAAAATCCACTTTGACAATCAAAACCAACTCCGCCGGTCTCTGAATCACAAGCTCTCCAAATTCCAAGAATGAGGAGTACCTACTTGTCATAATCATGATACTCCGACGTAAAGGTAAAACGCATAATTGTTCGATAGAAAATATCAATATACGATTACCTGTTCGTATGGGATATTTTCCGGTTAAGAAAGCCGTTCTCGATGGTGAGCAAGAGGGTAGAGTGTAATGTCTGTCCAAAACGATTCCATTGTATGCAAGCGCGTCAATATTAGGGGTGGGAAACTGATTGGAGCCTCGGAAACCAACATCATTCCATCCCTAGAAGTCAGACCAAAAAAATACCACACTTCAAAATTCGTGAGTTGCTCGCCTTCAAAAGGTCTTTTATGCACCAATTTTTAATTTTTTGTCTTTTTTTGGCACTGATCAGTTTTGTTCACCGAAACTTTCAAACACATTTTTCAAGCTAAAGTAACTCAAAGAAACTTTCCCCAAAATACAGAAAAAATCACGTTAATGGACCTCCGGTTTGCGCCAAATTGCATTGCAAAGTTTTAAAATCAACACTTGTGATAACATCTATAGGCGGCATGGCACTATCCGTGGGGGCGGCAAAATCAGGGTTGGCAGTAAATTGCAATTTCGCCCCCCCCCCTTCCGAAGAAGTCGGCATCACGGCCCTGCGGGCCGAACATTTACTTCATCGTTAAATCGATCGTTATAACTGTCTACGAGTGATTCTATTGGTCGAAAATTGTAAAACTTGGCCGTTGCTATGGTAACCATCGTTAAGAGTCTCGTTCTATAAAGGCTACTCATGAGTAACCTTTAAAAAACGGACACTATAACGATGATAACCACAGCAACGGCCAAGTTTTACAATTTTTGACCAATAGAATCACTCGTAGACAGTTATAACGATCGATTTAACGATGAAGTAAATGATCGGCCCGCTGATCTGTTTCCCCGAGTGAAAAACTTTTGGGGCCTCAATTTCATCCTTCCATAATGCTCTCGCCCAGAGGCGGACTGGTTATATAATTTGGACCGGGATGCACACTTTGAACCGACCGCGATGGAGGATGTGCGGAGACCCCCCCCCCCCAAACCATCGAGACGAAAAGAAGGCCTCCTCTCTCTCAAAAATATAATGTTTACTCCACGGTCAAAAGTGCCGTTCTAATCCATATTTTGAATTTAAACTTTATTACTTACAATTAGTTGATGCCCTGTACCCTTTCGCAGGATCCAGATTAGATTTTCTATAGTTTGTTGTTATTTAATTTATTTTGATTGTTTTGTTGTGATCTCATGCAATGCAATCTTATCACACCAGAAGCCGGCCGGAAATTGAGGTTATGTAATTAGGTAGGTTGCGAACTTTTACACAGGCTCTTACGTGGGAAAGAGGGACTATCGTGATTTTTTCTATATTTCATTATTTTTCCGGCGGAAAAAATTAGTGATACATGGTCAGGTCACCTCCCTGGACGTTTCAAAGAGTTTCCACGAAAAACCAATTTTTTCACAAAATTTCACACAACACCAAAGGTCTCCCCCCCTCCTTCCACATGAGCGGATACAGGGAATTGTCTTTCTCTCTCTCCTCCCATTTGAAAACGTGCGTTAGAAAAGGACAGAAGAGGGGGCCAAAGTCACGTGATGGTCCCCTCTGCTGTCCTTTTCTAACGCATAAGTTCAAATGGAGGGAGAGAGAGAAATACAATTCCCTGTATCCGCCCATGCCCTTCACACTGACCATAAGTATGCAAGGGTTCCCCTTTGTAGTCACATACTCTGGTGAGTAATTTTGCGAAAAAAGTGGTTTTTCGCGAAAACTTTCATCAACATCCAGGGAGGTACCCTGACCTACTTCAAAACTGGCTTTTTCCCACGAATAAACAATAAAACAATTGCAGTAATCCCTCTTTCCCCTATAAGAGCCTGCGTTAAAGTTAGCACTGCGGGCTTTTTCAGGAGGAATATTTTTGAAGCGGATATTGGTCGCTGTGTACGTGTTGACAAGTAGTTAACTATTCGTACGTGACTGTACCGTTTTAGTCTACCCTAAAAAATGAAGGCGCATTTATCAAAGTCAGACCCGGTTTCTATCTGTTTTTGAGAAATAGTTAACTATTCGTACGCGACTGTAACGTTTTAGTCTACCTTAAAAAATGAAGGCGCACCATGATTTAAAATCGCGTGGTTTTCCGACCGCATTATGGCGGGATCTTCCGAGAGGTATTTGAATCGAATACATTGAGCTATGCGTCGACATTACGCGTGGTCAACGCATGTTCCCTCTCCACCTTTTCCCCCTTTCAGATCGAAACACAAGACTATTTCGTGACTAAGTCACGTTTTACGTGACCAGGTTTCGAAAATCGGTAGGTGACCGAAATTTTATTATTCCGGTCATCTAAAAGTGGGCGGAGCCAAGCAACGTACGGTTATGTACGGTACTGTATCAAAAGGTGACCGGGTACCGCGCTTGATTCCGAATTTCGAGACCTACCTCCCGAGGTGGGTCATGTGAAACGTGACCGGACGAGCGGGTGACCGGAGGGAACATTTGAATTTTGAATCGCCTTGTCTGTGATTGGCTCCCGTAAGTGACCGTGATTTCGAAACTTTGATCACGAAAGAAGTAACCGGTGACCATTGGTCACGAAATAAAATTTGCTTAATCGTTTTTCTTTCTTCTTCTCCATTTCTTACTTGCTTTTTTCATTTCATGCCTCTTTTTTCTCCTCCTCTATCTCTCCCTTTTATTCCTCTCACGGCCCAGCTTATCAAAATGGGGCTCTTGCAAACTTTTGCTGCAGGAGATTGAAGAGTTGATTCTTACACAAAATCTATAAAAATGACGATGAGAGTACTCTAAAAAATCACGAAATTTACTCTCAGAATCGGGCTCAATGGCGGAGCTATACGCATACGCAGGCACCATGGCCACCATGGGGTCCATGGGGAATTCTTATCTACTTTGAGACATATCTGTGTGTTTCCGAAGAGAAAAAGACAAATTAGACAGGAATCTCCCATGATACCTGCGAAGCTTCGCCATGACGATCTTGCCGTGTTGGTAGTTTTGTGAGTTTATTACTGAGTTTTAGACGTTTTTAGTGTGATTTTCGTGATTTTCGCTGGTTTGAATACATCAGACTTGACTAATCAATTGGTCATAGCAAAAGTTTGCAAGAGCCTCATATCTTTGGGCCGCAGGACACCAGGAAACATCCCGACGAGCTAGTCCACCTCTGCTCTCGCGGCAGAAAGATTGAGTCCATTGAGTCTGATCAGTGACGGCTCGGAGAAGGAAAGGAAGTGAGATTTATCACTGAAATCACGCCGAAAACTCAAATCTGGCCAACATTTCTTGTATTTAGAATAGAAGGAAATTTAATAAATTCTTTTTTGTAGTTACGATATTGTCCAGAATTACATGTTTACTACGTGGTGGTTCCGAGCCTTTTATGTAGTTGTAGGTATACCCGCGGTAGAGGTGGTTTCAGAAGTTTAGGCGCACCCAGACCGATAATCTTTGGAATTTGTCAACATTATTTCCCTTGTTTCAAAATGAAAATGAATTTAAGAGTTGGTTAATCATTGAGGAACACTTTAAAATTAAAAGTTCAAAGCCGATCAAGACAAGTTTTGTTTTATTTTGTTTTGAAGACATGAAAATTGAAAAGTCGCCAAAGCATCGTTTTTTTTTTTTTTTTTTTTGCCGTGCATCTTCAAAAAAAAATTCTCTGACTTGATTTTACGGCCACATTGAAAATCCTTGGGGGGAGGGCTATAGCCCCCCTACCCTCCCCCAAATGGTGCCACTGCCAAAGATTATGGTCTAGGTGCGCCTACACTTCTGAAACGAGTTCTACAAAAAGTGTCTAGGTTAACGCGGGCTGTTTACGAACTTGAAGTGATTTCCTGAGCTTAGGAGTAGTTTTTGAACGATTTAAATGCGCGCATCGTTCTTTTCGCCTACTTTTACGTAAGAATGAAGGTTGCCTATCAAAATTTATCGTAGAAAGATTCCTATAAAGTCCCTTCTTTTCTTCAAGGTTTTCCCCGATATCTCCTACTACAATGCCTCGATCTTTATTTCCGTTGAAAGGTTGAAAAATTCTTTTTTTTTTTTGGAAAGGGCTCAAAAAAGGGAAGAACGACGTTTGTAATTTAACTCCCCCCCCCCCCCCCCCCCCCACACACACACACACACACACACACGCGCGCACTTTTGAATTCACATAAAGATCGCTACTGTTGTTCACCATGAATTTGCTGTCCTCGGGGAATGCCAATGCGAGTTTTTTGACAACCATGCAACAATATTTCGATTAATCGAAAGATTTTTCAGAGATTTGATCTACCTGGGGAGACGCCTGAAACCACCTTCTCTATAACTCCACCATACACACATTTTTTAAACCATTTTAAATACTTGGCTTACCAAATCATCAGCAATTATAAAAATAATGTTTGGCTTTGATTGATGGTTGCCGCAGGCTGCGCTAAAATACCACAATAACAACTGAATGAGACACAAATTCACTTTGAAACAAATCATTTTTTTTTTTTTTTCAGTTTATTTTTTTTTATTTTTTTATTTTTTTTTTTTTTCGCGGTTTTCCTGACACGGTCATTGACAGCTTGAGACCAACTGGAGCGGTTGCTCAAATACCGCATTTGAACAAACTACGGAGACAGATAAGGAGAGGATACGATCGACGCGACGCTGACGATCATATTTGTAATATCATTATTTGTATGCGGGACGAATAATGAAAGAAATAGACGATCATTTTCGCCAAATCATGAAGAATGGTGGGGGGAATGATGGTGCTTCAGAACTTGCGCTAGCTCTTGGTGGAAATAAAATTGATTAGATAATTACACGCCGGAGCTGGAGGTGAATACCGAGTGATTGTATTTTAGACCCAACGCAACGATTAAAATAAAGCGCGCATCTATACGTATGTGGGCACAGGGTGCGAGTAAATTCCCAGGACGTGCCTCACAATTTTTTTTTATTTTTGAAGATAAAAAAACCAAACTTGGTGGAAAATAATCATTTATGATGGGCTATTTTTGAGGGGGTCAACATTTTGGGGCCCCTCCTGGGGGGAAGGGGCACCCTAACTCCCCCCCCCCCCCCCCCCCCCAAACGGCGGAACTTCCACCTTGCGATCGATCATTAAGAAGCAGATAAAAAGCTAAGCATCTTGGCGAAAATCACAGGTAGATATGGTTTTTCGTCTTCGAGATATTGTAGGTCAAAGTTCGCTTTTGGCCAATTTTCAAAAATTCATAACTCCCGTTTAAAATGATTTTTTTGAAACGAGCTTCAGGGCACTAAAACCCAAATTCTCTAGTGCACTTTATAAATTCCTAGTACTTTAATTTCAGAAACTACTTACTTGTTTTAAAGAGTATTTTTGACACTTACGATTTTTCAATTGTGGGAGTTGTGAATTTTTGAAAATTGGCTCCAATCGAGCTTTGACCTTTGACCCTGAATTTATGAGATTTCTTTGCGGATAGCCAATTCCTTATGGGAGCTGGATCAACTTCTTTTATATAATTTCAAAATGATGACCCCTCTGTCACAAACTGTATCACATGCTACACAAAGTTTACAATGTGCAGCAGTAGATCCTGAAGGATCACTTGGTATATCTAGACCCAAAACATTTTGGCCTCCGTTACATTCACGGAAAGTTCTTCCCAAAATCAAACAATTGCGATCAATGAGCCATTTAGTGACTTCTAAAGAATGGCACCATTGTTTTCAGACTGCAAATGACTAGCTGTCACTGTATGTTATTGAGAATTTGCGAGAAGTAATGATTAGTCGAGATTTAATGTTGATTGACCATAGATTAATTATTAATGAGCGCTGTTCCGCACTTACAAGGAACGGAGAATATAGACTTAAGACACAAGATAAATGATCATTTTGAGAATAGATGCTGATGATAGGCATCACAGAATCTGACAGGATACAAAAAATCCGTTGAAGCAACCTCTGAAAGAAGGGCCCAGAAACTTAATTAAGTAGAACTTAAATTGAGACTTCTCCAGATGAAAAATTTTATAAAATGGACTTTGGTACACATCAATTTAAAGCTCATGGTACTATCAGCTTTCCTTCCGGAGTATTTCTGATGAATAAAACTGAATTCAGCTTGACTAAAAAGTTTTGCAAGTCTCCCCTCTACTAAGGTATTCGCAGAAGTTTCAGATAAGAAAGAGTAACTACATTTGATTTTTTCAAGTTTTATATTTTTTCTTTGTAGTAAATAAATTAAAATAAAATAAAAATAATTTAGGGATACAGGATCGACAAAATCAGTAATAGAACAAATAAATAAAGAAAATTGAGAATTAAATTTAATTATATAGGTTATTCTTTCATTGTAAATTAAGTCTATCAGTGCTTAAGTATAATACTTTCAGATTTATGAAGATAAGACATGGGAAAACAGGCAAAAAAATGAAGCTGAGTATGATAGTGGTATGGAGTTGACGCATTCTGACTTTAAGGATTTGACAGATGGCCAGTGTTGCCAGATTTTTCTATAAATTACCAATTTTTTACAGCAAATGGGAAAAATTTGATAATTATCAGAAAAATGGTAACACTGTAGATGGCAATGACTAGACAAGAAGGCATCATAATAAATTGATGAGTTGAGAAACAGCTCGCTAGGGCATCTAAGTGCGTTCTTGGACACAATCAAAGCAGCTCGTCTCATCCCACGATTCGAAATACGTCAATGCTACTGCTACCAGTAAAGATAGAAGAGAAACAAAAAAGTCACACACGCAAGAAAATCAACTGATAAAAACGAATTATAAAAGAGATGTGTGGGCAACATGGAACAAAGGAAGGAGACAAACGAGAAAGAGTTACACAGCCATATGAAAATTCTGAGAAACAGCTCGCTAGGGCATCTAAGTGCGTTCTTGGACACAATCAAAGCAGCTCGTCTCATCCCACGATTCGAAATACGTCAATGCTAAATTCGTCAAAATTCTCATCGAATACAAAATGCAAAGTTCACATCAGATCGAAAAGATACCCAGTAAAGATAACTGCTGGCAGATCCCAGAATTTGTCCTTCTCTTTCTCTCCATCCAGTAGAACCAGGGCTGCCGTTTTGCGTATAATCAATGCTATTTTTCAATTCACCGATGATTCTACCGGTTGAGAAAAGATTACACAGTTCAGTTCAGTGTATGACTGTAATAAACCAAAATACTCGCACCTGTAATCTTTTCTCAACCGGTGGAGTCATCAATGACTTTAAAAAACTTGCAGATATTTTAATTAATCAACGGAGTCTCCACCGATTAAGGAAAGATTACAGATCAGAGTATTTTCGTGCATTACAGTCATGCACTGAACTGAACTGTATAATGTTTTCTCAACCGGTGGAATCATCGGTAAATAGAAAAATAGCATTGATTATACGCAAAACGGCAGCCCTGATTAGAACAGAGACGTTACAAAAGATAAGAGCAGCCATCTTGCTTCATCCTTTTCTAACAAATGCGTTCAAATGGGCAGAAAAAGGAAATTACGAATTTCTGGATCCGCATCTGAAGATAGCAAACTTTTTCTAAACATGAAAAGGCAACTTAAGAACAGTCTGTTTCATGACACAAAAAAAAAACAAAAAAACTTCAAATTCTTGACATGGCGGTTGGTGCAATGTGGCAACAGTATTTTCCCTCTGTTTAATTGATTAATTCTGTGCACAAGAATTGATTGATGACAAAGCAGTGCTTCACTAATGAATCAATTTTTTAACACAGGGTCAAAAGAAGGGAAAATATTGTTGCCAAATTGCACAAGCCACCACTGAATTCATGCCCAAGTCCTTCATGGTATACTTTCATGCAGCTATTAAAGTTTTCTAAAAAATTTCTTTAATCCCTTCATTACAACATTATTCACACGCTCTTTGGTCAAATTTAAAAAATGGCTCTTCACCTTATTTGGCAGTACAGCATCAATGACAATCATAAAATTACGGTCTTATCACCTGCCTTCCTTCCAGTTCAAAGAAACTAGGAGGCAGATCAACAGCGACAATATTGCTGCTCATGGAACAGGTTTCTTGCACTCTTTCGTTCCAGGGCACAAAAAAAAATTAATAAATTAATTTAAAATGTTTTAGAATCTTCATTCTCTCACCCATTTTGAAACTCTTTATACAGCGATGTGATAGGAATAGCAGATTGCATCTTGTAATAATTAAATAAATTTATTCCCTTTCTTTTTTACTTCATACTTGTTTGCAATAATAGGTTACTCTGTGATTGATTTTAAACCTATAGGTTTAAGAACTCTGATGAAAAGATTCAAATAAACTGTTTATACTCTGCAGCTGGGAATTTAAAATCTTCATTCATTTAATTTAAAAAATAATTAATTTTAATTTTTTATTCCTCCCGTAACATTTCAACGAAGACCACAGTTTTATTGAACCTTACCACTCGTATGCTGAGTGTTATTCAACACAATCGATTCACAGCTAGCATTCGAATTTTGAGTTATACTCGACAAATTCAAATCCTCATTCTGAAGCTGCAAATCAAGTAACACTCAACAGCATCATAGCCCACCGCTGCTTTCTGCTGGCAATATGTCAAACTACTGCGTGAATTGAACTGGATTTACTTTTAAGCCAATAGTACCCACTAGTAGAGGATATATTTCAATTGATCTATTTTTTCCTAATTCTGTTATCAGCTGAGGGGTATGAGCAATCATAGAAATTAGTTGTTCGGTTAATAAACTAAAACATTAGAAACAATTATTGAAAGAAACATTTCGCCTTTTTTTTTTTATAGAAAAAGTCGTTAAATTCCTGAAAGTTTTGCGAAACTCCAAAGTCTTCTTGATTTGAGATTTTTTTTTTTTTCGTTTTTTCAGATTTGTCAAGCTTCTAACAGTGAGTGGAAAGCAGGGAGGGAGGGGCGGCGGGAGGGGAAAAACAAACTGTAACTACTTCCACAGTCTTATCAAAGCGTAGGAAGCAAATTGCACCAACAACGAAAAATAAAATAACAACAAACAAAACTGAGAAACTACATACATATAAATATGTAACAGTACACAGGGTGTGATAAAATAAATAAAAAATAAATAAATAAGTGAAAAAAAAAATAAGGTTCAAGTTTCAAAGTGAGATTCAGATTATCAAGTCGCAGCTTCTAATTATCTGCATGATGAGATGTTTGTCGTAGAGGTTCACATATGTTGAGTTATAATAGCGTGAAATCAGTAGAAAGTGATAATTGTGCGGTAGAATCGTTAAAAGTTTCAATTCATTTAATTTTTTTTTCTTTTTTGTTGGTACTTTTAGATCTAACGTTTGAAAATAGATAAGTTGCTTGGTTATTCGTAAGATTCAGTGCAGTGAATGGTAGATGATTTAACATGATATTCGTTCCTTTTTCGGTTTCGTGTTATCTGTATCGTGTGTGGCAGTCGGCAAGGTTTACGAGGTATTACGTATGGAGTCTGTAAAAATCAAAAATGCATTAGAAACACTTGACGATTAATTTATAAATGACATTCGAGTGAATTTTACATCGGAGTTGCTTCACGTCATAAAAAGCAAAACTGAAAATGGTTCTCCTGCATATTTATTAAAAAAAAAAAAAAAAAAATTGCCAAAATGAATGGAAGGCAAAAATTGTATAAAATTTTCTTCAGGACATGCAAGCAAAGTACTGCGCAAGGCATAGCATACCATGGACAGTATTCACCTGTGTTCACCCACTAA
Organism: Trialeurodes vaporariorum; assembly: GCA_011764245.1. NCBI lineage: Eukaryota > Metazoa > Arthropoda > Insecta > Hemiptera > Aleyrodidae > Trialeurodes > Trialeurodes vaporariorum. The sequence goes on from VMOF01000388.1 coordinate 18,941,052, forward strand.
GTACATTCACAAAACTCAATTACAAGGGGAAGGCAAACATGGGCCCCCTTAAAAATTAATGGGACTTGCACGAAAACATAGTAAAAAGGTTCCTAAAAGAAGTATCATAAGTAAACCATTATTGCAAAAAAGGCAGATTGAATTTTCTATTTTTATGTCATGATTTCTATGCCAACATTTTTTTTTTTGTTGAATGACAGAACCAACTTGCTTTTCTTGGAACTAGTGTTTTGCTGTTTTCACCTAGATTCACTGAAACGGTCAATGACAGCAATAAATAGTTTGCTTTCCCTGAGTTGAGAAGAGAGTTTTCAAAGATTTTAGCTCAACTTTACTTGAGAATCATTTCTTGACTTTTCTGCATATCTATACTGCAGGAAATATGTTTGAATGAGAATGTAGGATAACCCCTGATTTTGGACAAGTTCAGAGAATATGGAAGTTGTTAAATGAAATACTCATTTAATGCACACTGTTGAGTGTTGCTAGGTCTGAATATCACATTCCTGCCGGGAGCTACTACACTCAGTTTCATCAAAGTACTCAAATGGAAACCGCAAAGATTATTTTTTTCTCTTCCAATTGGAAGGTTAAAAAGGTTGAAGGTTTTTCTACTTTTCCAGAGTCTCAGAGGAATATATTCCCTCAATTTTTACTGAAACTCTTCTGTTGACCCCACATAACGAGGAGAAAGACTTTGCACAAAGTAGATGACAAACGCTGAAATGGTGCTTCAAATCAAAAGTTAAATGGTCAGTTTGTGAAAGAGGTTGATGTGGAGTAAAACTTCTTAGTCGTCCTTCAACGGTTAAATTAAAAAAGTTTAGCAGTGAGACAATACTGAAATTCAGTTGAAATCAAATGAGGTCAGTGTTGGTTGAGAGTTTTGGTGGGGCAGTGTCCCGGAATAAAGAAACAATTTAAAAAAAACAGAATTTTCTTCAAAATGGTCAGGTATAAATAGACTCAAATGAAATTAAATGTTTCTGATCATATTGTAAAAGTCCAAATTGTAAGAGCCTCAATGATAAAAAATGGAAACAGACTGAATAGTCATGACAGTGGGGCAGCTGAACACAGCACAAAAATTGAACTTTATGCATGCTTGAAGTGGATACTTTCAAGAGAAAAACAGTAATGTCAATAAAAAGTTTCTACCTTGCATAGCAGTAGACTTATGACTGCTAAAAGTTTCTGGACCAAGACAACGAAATCACTAATAATTCAACTGTATACATGTGCACCGCACTCTATCACTGCAAGGTATTTGTGGCTTTGATTTGGAGCTTACATGGCATACAAGATTGAACTGTTGGTGGATATCAAACCCCAGAAATAAATATTTGCAATACATCAGTTACAACGCAACTTAAAAACTTTTTACTTACAACCCTGTTCTTCTCAGAAAATTCTCAACGAGAAATACAAACTGAATTCCATTTTTGTGAAGCTTTTGCCTGACCCATTGGAAAACATTTTGTTTTTCTTCCTGATCTTCAATTTAATTAGAAGCCATAAAAAAGGCAAAAGGTATTTTAGCAGAAAATATTTTACTTCCGATAAAAAATTAAAGACAGTAAATAAATAAAAACAAAAACAAAACAGTAGAGTGAAAGAGTCTGTACAAAAAGCGACTTAAGAAAGCAGATAGAATATTGCAGGAAAATAGGGGAAAAAAGAAAAAGAAGAAAGTGAATCAACAAAAGACACCTCTCCGCACGACATTAAGTCGAATAATTAAGCGCACTGAAAATACTAAATGTAGGCGTAATTTACAAGCAGTAACCTTTAAATGAAAATTTCAAAAAGAGGAGAAAATTAATACTAAAAACAAGGGAGGAAACTTTGAACAGTATTTTCTATACATTAAGGGGGAGAGAAGGGGGGAAGGACAAAACAATCAGGGGGGTGATCCAGGAGGATCAAATCATAATGGTTATAGTAATTGGATCGAATTTTGATCGAATATAAATGGGCTTTCTATTGCACAACTTGAACACGCAGGCACTTCACTTCTTCGTACTTCAGTTGGCACAGATTCCGGCCTGTGTCCGCTCACCGGAATCTTTGTCGACTGAAGTACGAAGTGGTGGTTACCGAGTTGTGCAGAAACAAGCCCAATTGGTTACGATCAACATTCAATCCCTTTACAATAACCATTACTGGTCATTTGTGATCACTCCCCTGCTATAAGTAAATGATGCAGTAGGACATAATTGCTGTTTACTTTGAAATTAAAGAAATCCCCAAAGTCAACCATGATTCCATCAGTAGACAAAGAGATTACAAATCAGAGTATTTTCAAGTGATAATGTAGTCATACTGCAAAACTGTTTAATCTTCTTCTAGTTCACAGATGAAATCACCATTGAATTTAGAAACACCATTAAAGTCACACAAAAAGGCAATCCTGCAGCAGGCTGTAACCTCAATGATTCAAACTTTGTTACAGACAAAAAGCAACCTGATTGGTATAGCTGCTTGTATTTCACTGGAGGTCACTCAGTCAATTAATCATAATATCAAAAAAGTTTAGCGCAGGTATTGGTGACCATTAAGTTAAGTCCCTTGAAGAAAAACTTAAAGAAAGTATAGCCATCCGATCAGTTGCTGATTTAACTCTTATGCACGTATTTTTGTATTTGATTTTATTTTTAGAATTAAACCTTTCAAAAGAAGACAATTTTCTAGGAGCTTTGATGGATCACTCAACTTTTTGCAAAATGTTCATTTTAATTCCATTGGATCCCTCATTGAATTAAGTGGGACAGGATGTGTTCCGCTATCCCTGAGAGAATTAAGGGGGTGGAAAAAATGAGGCAAAGATGCTGAAGGCTCAACAAACCGAGAGGATGTTACAATGAAAGGAAAGAGGAATAGAGGAAAATGGGAGCCGGCAGGCATGCTAGCAAATCCACCAATCCATCATCGAGCCCAACCTTTAAATTCAGTCATGATTTTCTCTCTTTCCAAATTACATGAGATGACTGTACTCCCTATACCGCATTTCTTTAAGCAAACTTTATGTTAAGTCTCCCTATTCTTATGCAATGTCTGAAATAACAGGCTGGGAAACTTGTGATACACTTTATATTTCTGCTCTAATACAATGGGGCTGTTGCATACTTTTGCTGTGAGCGATTTAATAGTCGGTACTGGTGTAACAACCTCCAAAAATAATGCCAACGGAAAACTGAATTGTTGAGTAAAAATTTATAAATTTTGAGGCTTAAAACCCTAAAACAGCATGAACAAGAAAAAAAATATCTAATAGCACAGTTTTATTCCCAAACTAAAATCATAAATGAAAATGAATAATTAACTACATTAACAATTAACATACCCTTATATGTTGACAAGAAGATTTTACGCAAGGGTCTGCAAAGTCAGCAAAAGACTGCATCATAGGGTATGAGCTAAGCTGCAATATGCATCTCAACTTAAAAACATTTGGACGGTAGCAACAATTTTTCTCAATTTTTAATTTGCTCTAATGAGCAGATATAAATATCAAATGACTAGATAAAGACTAGAGGTAAAAAAATAAGTAATCCTATTTTGGCGGACTAGGAGAAATATGAAGGGAGCCTTCAAGAAAGTTATTATTCCACACTCTAAAGCTACACACTTTTCAAAAAGTGCATAAAAATGTATCACAGACAATATCACAGCATGAAAGGAGATCAATAGCAAAAAATAATTGGGAAATCATTCTTTAAAATTAAAGAATTTGATCTAAACAGTTCAACATAGCTAAATGAGAGCCTAAGTGCCCTCAAATGAACAACAGTGAATTGAATACGGCTTCCAATGATACGATAGAAAAAGTTCTATGCGTACCAGAATACAGTGGAAATTGCATATAATGACAAATCGGTCATAACGATCTGATGATATCTTCGGTTCCGACATAAACCCCAAATAGACAATGTATTTACCTGGCAGATATAAAGACTATCGGCTATGAGGTCCTATATTGGCTGGTCCCTAGAAGGTCTTTACATCCGATTTCCACTGTACATGACTTACTAAAATTATCAGACGAGTCAAGATGGATTTCAAACTTCATCATTCAAAATAATTAAGTGAAGTAGAATTTAAAGGGAAGAAACGATTAATTTTGATGCTTATCATTATAATGTTTTCTGACTAAGTGGTTAGTATATTGCTTGTGGGTCGAATATAAAATTTTATGAAATGTAAAAAGAAAAAGAAGCTAATGAAATTACCGCATTTACTCATTTACAACGAGCACCTTTACACCAGCGATTACACTCCGCAGAAATGGGTGCAAAGTATATGCAGATATTGCCCTAAATGCAACAAGTTGCACAGCATTCCATAACTTGCTCTCAAGATAGTTACACTTGCGTGGTACGATCTTGATGCAGCACTAGTAGAGGGCAGATAATACAGATCCCTGAAGATAGCCTAAGAAGGAAAATACGCAACATGTCTTGCGCACTGTGCACCAAGGAAATCAACCTCATTTGAGTTTAGGGGCAACTTCTGAAAGCAGAGAAACCACTCTTGGCCCCTAGAGGTGTAACAAATTACTTTACTTTTTGCATCTATTTTTTTCCAATTTATATCTGACTATACAACATGCACTGTGGAACTGTGTTGTGCATTCCGAATGTGATGAGTCTTTTCACAATGGTCAAAACTGTTGGTTTTTCTGATTAATACAAGCTTTTTTCCTCTTCCTTTGTATTGACCAAATACTTTAATCACTGTTACTCATATTTGCTGGTTGTGGGTATAATAAGATCACATAATTCCGACAATTTGGTTTTTCCAAGATATGCTAGCACTCATTCACGCTGCCGTCACAATTTCATTATATTTGTTTCTCTTTCCTCATTTTCACTTATTTTCAGCCATCTTCTTACAGCTGTGACGCATAAAGGAATTTTTATTGCCGAAGGCTGCATGTTTGACAGATCTACAGTAAATTTTGATTAGCCTACATTGCCTGAATATTGAAGTTTTAAAAAAAACCCTTGACAACAGTTTTTAAGCACTTGCTTTACACTAGTAGCACCACCTAGCGATAAAAATGCAGAAGTACAGTGAAGCCAGCAGCATATTCTGTCAGAAAACGCTGCAAGCTTTGAAGTTGAATAGTTTCGTTTCTGGGTTATGGAGATGCCTATTTTTTTTCACCTCTTTGGAATCATGACAAACTCACTTTGTCCTTTTTAGTGAGTCAGTTAAATGTAACGGTGGCCATGATGGATATTTTGTAACTTGTTTTTCTCTTACCTCCGCTATCAAAAGTTTGAAGTGCGCTTTATATGCAGGGGCATGTTGCTTATGGGTAAATACGGTATGAGAGAAAAAGGAATTAGATTCACTTGTATAAATCTACAATAGGTTAGACTATACTTTCATCATACGTTGACTGAAAAGGTTAAACGTATTTCTGAAGATAAATTACAGAGATCAACATAAGTTGGCCGCACAATCCTCAAACTCAATGGATTATACAGTAAAACCTCTAGTTGACGAATCTCAGCAGACCGAAAAAACTATTTGTTAATTGGAGTATTCGCTAACGAGAATTTTGCGGAAAAACCCGTTTTTCAACTTGTAGAAACAAAAAAACTTGAAATTTACCAATTCGCATGTTGGAGCCCCTTCAGTATACGATATATGCAAATAACTTTGTTATTTAACATCTGTACTTGCCGTAAGTCCGTGCTTCGTGCTTGCCTACCAGTGCGCGGAAATTCTACGCCGAACAGTGGGTGTATGGTAGATTCACATCCTCACCGCTAGGAGCCGGCCAGCTACTCCAGTCCCCCTCCCCTCTTGCACTTGGCGCAAGCCAGACTGCACAGTGCACACAGTCTCCGCCAAGCACGTTCCGTGTCACGCATTAGACACGTTTGAACGGAAACTCAGCTTCAGCGCAGCCCGAATCTGATCCGCACCTGAAACGATGACGAGTCGAACCATCCTTCCGATCACGATTCTTCTTGATTCTTGTTACGCGCGTAATGCATATCAGCGGTAGAAATTGTGAATACGACTTTAAACTGCGATTTTTCCGAGGAACTTTGTTAAACTACGGTAAAAATGGTCTGCAGACTGCAAATTTTCTTTGTTAATTAGAAAATTTGTTATTCAAAATTCGTTAATCAGCCTTTTTTTACACAGGTAAGATAGACTTTTGACCGGACCGGCCGAAACATTCGTTAATTAGAGGTTCGTTAATCGGAGGTTTTACTGTTGGTCAATTTCATTAATTTGTTCAGCTTCCAGAGATATTAGGGGTGAAAAATGATACTTTCTATACCTACTAAAAAAAAGGAGGGGTGGAGGAACGGAGGTTATTAAAATTAGCAAAGAATAGCGAAGAATATCAATATCTTCAATTATACCTTGGAGCATATAAGAACAGTTATTAAGAAACGGTATGTGTAAAGCTTTTGACCATTGTCCCATTAGAGGTGAAAAATTCATCTCACCAACCATCTTCTTCTTCAATCCGAGTACGCTTACGACTGTCATTTCGTGGCGGTTCGGCTTCCATTACTTTCAACCTTGATTGACCAATCTCCTGACCATGCAATTGCTGTGAAAAAAAAAAAAAAAAAAAAACCATTTCCTGAATTTCAACACAGAATCTGATGCACGCATTTTGAAACTAATTCAGGAAAAAATCTTGATATTGAGATGGACTGATCCTTTGAAAGAATCTCAGCATATTGCAAACGGCTATTTGTTATTTTCTTTGTACACGCTCAAATGGATTTAATCAAACTGCAGGATTGTCAACCTGACAATTCTAGAATAACCTTGACCAAAACACCTCCAAAACGGGTTAATTGGTTTTGTTGACTGTAGATTGGTGAACAGATGACACACCATCCATTGTCAAATAACTCTGCAGTTTGACGGGCTGTCAAATTGCACAGTTGTTTGACAAACGGAACATCAACCAAACATGCAACGGTTGGCTCACCTGCCATTTGTGGTGGATTTCGGCTCACCGATGCCATTTTGACGATCCTAGTTTGAGCATGTACATACAAAGGCTTTTAAGCGATAAATATATTGAGAAAAAATGGTGACGTCTGAAGTCTAGTAGATCCTGTTAGGATAAATGCATCCAATAATAAAAGTTCAAAGAAGCCAACAAAGATTTCATCTGAGCTACAAGCGGACATTATTTAGAACAGAACGAGCTGAGGCAAAATTAATTGAAGATTTTCTGATCCAGAAACCAAATTGTAGCTTGTAGCTAGTATCTAGCATAATGAATGAATACTTTGAAGGAACTCGGTTCAGTGATTAAACATTAAGAATCGGAAATAATTTTAGATCAAGAATCATACCATAATAGCATTGGTTCCACTATCTTTCTTGGCATAAGATATATAACCACAGTTCTTTCCATGAAGAACGTGAATATCAGTTATGTTACCAAATCGACAGAATATATCTCGGATTATGTGCATTGGTGGCAGGACTGGTTGAGCGACTATGAATAATCTAATGAACAAGAAAAAAATAGAGCAAGTAAATACAATGTAATAAAGATGCTAAAAATTTCAGAAATAAAACACTCAACAAAACAAAAAAGAAAAGAAAAACGAAAATTGCCAACAAAATGCTGGGAGAGGAGAGTTGATGAATAAACCGCTAATTGCCGAAGTCAAAGTATTCCAAAAAATTGAAAAATCGGTTTTCAAGGGAAATCTTCCCTCCAACAGAAGCGCATCAGCTGTCAAAATACTTCATCTGACAAGGGGAGGCTCAGGAGTCGCCGCCTCCGATTTTGAAAACAATTGCACAAAAATGTAGCTAAAGTAAAACTTTTAGACCCGTGTTTCTCACTTTTTGCCAATGGGCCTTCCTAAAGCGTCAGGAATTTTTTGAAAGTTGCCGAAATTCACGTAAATATTCGGAACGCTCTCTGCTCGGGTTTTTACGTGAATTTCGGCAACTTTCAAAAACTTCCTGACGCTTAGGAAGGCCCATTGGCAAAAAGTGAGAAACACGGGTCTAATAGTTTTACTGTAGCTACATTTTCGTGCAATTGTTTTCAAAATCGGAGGCGGCGACTTCTGAGCTTCCCCTTGTGAGTACCAAAAACTAGACATGAGGCATCCCATTGCAACAACAAGAAACAGCTGATTTAAAAATCTGAAGTTGTCCCAGACTCATCAGTGATTGCCGTGCTAAAGCTCCGCAACTCAATACCAACCAAAGCACTGCCTCAAAATTTGGCCTACTTGGGTAAAACTACTATAAATTCCAAAAACATGGAAGTCTCACCAAACAACTTGAGTCAGCATATTATGATAGACTGCCACTCCTGAGATAAAATTCCTCCGTTTCGCTGCTTCCTTGGTAAGGGGGAGGGAGGAAGGTTGTAAAGCGTGGCTTAAAACAATCAGAGCCAAATTCCCACACTGTTAAGCTCATTTCTTAACGTTATGATATAGCGTTGCCAACCTGCAGTCCCCAAAAAAATGATAATTTAAGTTTTACTGTACTCTTATGTAGAGCAGTGACAATTTGAGCGTGTCAGTTGGCAACCATGCAAATTTTCCATTTAAACGTAGGTTAAACAATCAGAGGAGGCTGAAAGCTTCCTAGAGAATCAATTAACTTGCATTCATTTAAATGAGGAGCAAAGCAAAACACTGTCGCTAAATAGCAGAGGCCGCCACTGGTATGGAGGAAGGAAAATCTGTGCCAGCAATGGAATGGCGGAAGCTTCGCAGAGGAAAGAGTGCCTACAACAGCCTTGAACCTGTAGCGACTCAGGAAAAGCAGGGCAACCAGACAGGCAAGTGTTGCCATGGTCTGAGAAAGGTAAAGGCTGGAAACCCCCCCCCCCCCCCCCCATACCAAAATTTGCCCTAAAAAATGTAATTTTTTACGTTTTTAGACAAATTTTACAAAATAAAATCATAGGAACCCCCCCCCCCCCCCCAAAAGAAAAATTCCTGGCTATGCCACTGCATGCAAGAAATCCGAGTTTTTGAGACACATCATCTTTCTCTAGAGAATCATACTCCTTAGGCCCCTCGTTTGCTTCAACATAACTCAAAGAATAGTAAATTTACCTGATTTCTGATGTAGTGCCTGCAGGTGCCAATGGCTGAGGTGGCGGCAGACGTAAAGAGCCATACTGATTTGGCAAATCATTTAGTTCTAAACCATCTGGAAAAGAGAAATGATAAACTTCAGTTACACAAAACTGATCAAACTACATGCAGAGAATTGGGGTTTTTCAAATTTTTGCTTCACAGATAAATGGATTTGATAAATGGAAAACCAGCAAAACTGACAATGGTGACGCTAAAAGTTTCTAAAATTCTCTTGTTCACTCAATGAAAGCTTTTAAAAAGGGAAGCAATTTTGGCAATGTAACTCAAGCACCATAGACTACGGAGGTAGTACTATCTAATTTGTCCTTCTTTCACCTTAGTAAAGAGCATTCCTGGAGTAACTGGCTGCTAGAGTAGTGCATCTCAACTGAATCTCCTTAGCTAGGAAGAGAAAAGTGACAAATTAGATGGGACTACCTTCAGGGTACCTGTATTCGTTATACAGGATCACTACACCATATAGAAGCTTTCATCAAGTGGACTGAGAGCTTTAGAGTCACCATTAATATTTTTGCAGGTTTTTGCAAAAAAGCTGCCATTCCATTCATCAATTGAAAAAATTTGCAGTAGGCCCATAAATTATGACAAGATTCAAGTAGGCTGATTAGAAAATGGGTCAATAAGTAGCAGTAGACTTTTTTTCAGTTTTTTAAAAATTCTTTGTTTTTCTTTAAGTGCTAAAAGTGTAATAACGGTAAGAGGCTGTTGCCTATTTAATTTTAAATTTGTCGTAGTTTTCTTCCTTCATCCCGTAAACCTGCTCACAGTGGAAACCTGATGCTGACAAAATCACTTCTCAGCTCGTGAGATCACGTCACGAATATGTGCCACTGTAATAGTAGTAACATCATTAAGGGTGTAGTGTGGACCAGAAGTGAATAAAATGCAGATTGAAAAGGCAAGCATAATTTCAGCAAGAAGTCAAAAACTACTTAAATGGCAATTTTAGATAGTACATATAAGTTGTAAACATTTTCTGTGTAAACAAGATGCAATGTGTTTAAATTAGTTATTACTCAGTACAACACTGTTTTTGAGCCAATATTTTGAAAAAGCCGACCGTACTCACAAAAAGAAACAGACAGAAAGTTGCAGAAATGCAATTTCCAAAAAAGTGCTTTTTTCTTTTTAAAATTGAGACTAAAGGGTCAGGAGTGTACATAGATAGAAATGAATAGGGCCTTCTTCATAACAAATTTTAATGGCTTTATTCTGAACCGCACATGAATGGGATTAAAAATGAATAATTCTTTGAAATATAAATTGGAAAAAGTTCCCAAAAACTGTGAATTCGGAAACTTTCACCCCTCATGAGTTTAGCACAAACTGAAATCTCATGGGCTTTTGAGGGATTCTTCTTCTAACTTTAAAGAACAGTTTCAGCTCAAAAAACCTTTGATCTAAATTTTTTCCTCTACATTCTCTCATGTTCCTGGACTGCGACATCAACCCATCTGTTGCATTGATTTAAGAAATGTAGAAAAAGTAAGACTTGAAGTGGTAGCCTTGATAACACTGGAAAAGAACGTACCTGTTGACAAACCAGCTGCTTTCAATAGAGCTGTAGCTTGAGACAGGGCTTTTGTGATTGACAGAAGATGATCTGCTGATACACTTCCAGGATCAGTCGGCAATAAATTATTCCCCCGCTGCCTGTCATGACCATAATTCAACTGTCTGTCGCGTCCTTCATAATACTCTGGCTTAATCAAAACTGGATACCCGGGAGGATACTCAAATCCATCAAGCTTTTCTCGAGCATAAGCTGCACTCTGCGGCCAAGCATACTGGACAACAAATGAATATTCATTGCGGAAGCCCATGCGACTATTATTTGCTGGAAAAACAGACTCTAGTCCGGGAACGATGTCAAAAAGCTTGAATAGATTGGCGTGGGAGACATTTGCATTGAATACCGCAAGAAGTCTCGTATAGCCGTCAGAATTGTGAACTTTGTTTATAACATCACCTAGAAATTGTGGACACCCATAAAAATTAGCATGAAGTGAAACAAACCACAAAATAAAAACAAAACAAAAAACAAAACAAAAAAAACACACACACACAAAAAAAAAACACACACACACAAAAAAAAAAAACAAACAAAACAACTAAAAGGTAGAACTCCTCACAGTTTTAATGGAAAAGTGGTCTTGGTTCAAGAGGCTGGAAGACCCCCTTGTTCCTACAAGCCAAGTTGGTTTCTGGTTCAAAAATTCCGTGCAAAGTTTCGAATTAGACTGTTTTCAATTTAAACGTGACTAAGCCCCTAAACCCAGAAATTAGCCGAAACACTTGTGATTTTCAACTTCTCGTACAAACATACAAAATTACAAGATTATCAGCTAAGTCATCTCTGAATCCGTGGACTAAACCATTGAAACCGTCAATTCGTCAACTTTGCGCCCTAGGTAACTTTTAATCAGGAAGTGATGCACTTCATTGTATTGTTGCATAGTATGTTGCCTACCAAGTCACTAGACTACTACACCATCTCTTTAAATCTCTGGCCTTGAAGGCAACCTTTATCTAAAGTGTTTATCTCAACACATACACGATCATGTTTTGTTAGACTCATACCTCTCATTTTTGTTATTTTGCTTCTTTTTTTTAGTTTTATTTTAATTTATTTGATTATTGACTAATTCACAACACATATGAAAATTTCAGTACATTTGATCAGGACTACTTCTCCACAAGAGCCCAGTTGAACGCTAAAATTTAAATACTCTCATCCTTCATTTCTTGAGAGCTATAAATTGGAATACTTTGGAGAAGTTCAGTAACTACATTTAACTAGCCTTTCACATAGTTTACATAGCCACTTTCCCCAGAGGATCAAATGGCATCTTTAACAGCTTTTGTAGGCTGATTTTGACACTCGTTTGATAGATACTGAAACTTAAACCACAGAATACTACAATCAGAACGGATATTTAGAATTATTTTGAAGTATTACAGTGTGAAGTATTTTTTGAGGTATTATTTTTGATTTTACTTCCATTAACTTCGGCTCCACCATGTTGAAAAGTGAGCATTTCCGACAATCTTCAACAACCAACGGAGTTGTAATTGGTTTAGTGTCAACCAGAGACAATATATAATAGAGACCGGGCACTAGCCATGCGCACGGTGGCTGACTTATTTTTCGGAACTCAACAGGAATTAACACAGGGAGCATCATCCAACATGGTTCAAACGTTGACTGATGCAATTTCGGTGCTTCGGTTTCACTAAAGGCAAAAATCTCAACTTTCCTCATCAGTCAACGCATGAACCATGTTTGCGGTGTTCTTCTAAGACCTCCAAAAAAAAGTGGCCACCGCGCGCAAACATGGGCAAGATAAATAGTGCGTGGTTTCTATCATTATTATTATCTCTGGCGTCGACCCTGATTGTAAATGTAATCTTGAAAAGCACGTCTGATTGTGTTATTCTAAGCTTAAACATAAGGCAAAGAGAGAACACTTACCAGGACCAGACTCATATCGCTGTGGCTGGGAGTGGGGAACAGAATGTGAATGCGAGTGTGAGTAAGAGTTGTTGCCACTGCCAGTGAATTTGTTATTAAAGGGTTCATTGAAGTCTGACTGTTGCTGGAACGCTTTCTGATTCGGAGCTTCTTTCGGTCGAGCAAACACAGCTTTATACTGTCTATCACACTCTTCAAACGCTCTGGCACAATGGGAGGCTCTGAAAAATTAATCATATAACAATTTATGGAAAATTAGAAAAATTAGGACTGTTATAAACTTTCGCTGCAGATTAGAATAGTGTCAAGTCTCCGTAACCAGTTCTATCATTTGCCTTATTTACTTATCTGCAGTAGCAAAATATAATCCAATTGGTCTAGCCTACTGATTTTTAGGCTGAAACAGTTCGTCCTAGGCTCAACCAGTTTGGCCTAAAAATGCCTAGGCTATATTGACTATGTGCAGGCCAAACTAGTTTAGCCTAAAAATGCTCCAGCAAAACTAATGATGTGCAGGATAAACTTGTTTGGCCTAAAATTCTCCACGCCAAATTGAATCTTCTTAAAAAAAAAAAAAAAAAAAAAAAAAAAACTGTTCGGCCTAAAATTGGGTTTGTCCTGTAAAATATACATACAGCAGAACTTTTTTCCCCCTCTATATCTGAACAGAGGTCATCATTTGCGTAAATTTCCAGGGGATGCAGCTTTTCGCCCTCACAAAGCTTTTTTTTACAAGAGGGGCAACAGTTTTCCATAACTCTAACACCGCAGATCTAAAAAGTAGTAAACACAAATTTGTATACTCACTTCTGGTACTTAACATAAGCAAGGCCTTTACTTTCACGAGTTTCTCTATTTTTTACAATGGACACATTTTCCAGGTTCCCAAACTGTTCAAAGTGTTCAGTCAATTCTTCTTCAGTCGCTGATTTTGGCACAATTATAAATAACCTGTGAGCTTCACTTGAATCACGCTTTGGATCAAAATCTTTGCTGTAAAAAAAATGAAGAAAAAAATTGGGTGATTATGGATGAAGAGGAAAAGTAAGAGAAACCTACTATTAGTTTGATACACTGGGTTGATGAACTTTTTCAAATTCTAAAATACCTGATTTCTTCAACCTTCTCAACTGTAAAATGAAGATTAAGCTGTAGCTGACGTAGTTACATATCAGTCAAGAAAATGGCAATCACAAACTTATTCCAGCACAAAATGAAAAATCAATCAAATGGGCGCGTTTGAACGATGAGACACAGATAAGATCGTGGCAGATCTGGTCGCATGACAACAGTCGAGAGTCGACCATAAATTTTTGAAGGGTGGTAATTAAAACATGATTAGCTGTTTCTGTAAGTCCGAAGAGCTTGTGGGTCTGTAAGTCCTTCAAAACTTGTGGGTCTGTAAGTTCTTCAGAATTTGGGGGCCTGTAAGTCCTTCAGAACTTGTGGGTTTGAAGCTTGCAAAAAAGTCAAAATGAATGAGCCATTGAGATTCAGCACTAAGTCTAGCTCAGAGACAATATATGTATAGTAGAGACCACGCACAATCTATCTTGCCCATGTTTGCGCACGGTGGCAACTTTTTCTTGGGGGTCTCAACAGAACACCGCAAACATGGTCCATACCTTGACTGATGAGAAAAGTCCTTGAGAGTTTTGCCTGGTAAAACCGAAGCCGACATTGCATCAGTCAACGTATGGACAACGTTGGATGGTGCTCACGCATGCTCCCTGTGTTAATTTCTGTTGAGTTTCAAGAAAAAAGTCAGCTACAGCAAGCACGGCTAGTGCGTGGTCTCTATTATATATTGTCTCTGGTCTGGCTAATGTAACATAGTTGACTTCCTTACCTTTGCGCAATCATAACTTTCATGGGTCGCTCTGATTTTTTACAAACTTTCCCATCCATTTCTTCCATTGCTTTGGCTGCTTGCGAAGTTTTGGCATATTTGATGTAAGCAATTCCTGAAATAAAAGAAAATTAAGATAGGATGCAGCTTGTAAGGGCTCAAAAGAACATTTATCATTTCTGACACTAAAGCATTTGGAACACGGCATTCTTGCCAACTTAAAAATCATAACTGATTCATCAGCTGAGTTCCAATTTTCTGGCAATACAGGGATGTGAAAAAGATGACAATTTCAAACTGTCTCATCTCCTTCCTTCATGGTAGATTATATCAGCTACGTTTTTCTTGCAGCTTCAACCGGTGAATTCTGATATTACGGGACCCATTGAAACGAGCAATTAAACCTTGATTAAGAGGGGTTCTCAACAATTGTACACAACTGACAGACAAATATTCTTTAAACTTCTATTTTGAAGAAAAATTGGCAAGATTTGTCTAAGGTGCCTCCCGTTGCGTTTTGGTATTAGTTTAACTTAAAAGCACAGCTTCACGACACTAGAAAGACTCTTCCGACCCTTAGTGATCAGGTAAAAATTAACTACAGCTCGAATCCCATTCAAACTAAATTGGGCAAGTTATATCCTCTTTGTTTCATTACACCCCAGCTTTGATCTGGATTGCAACCGTGGCTACTGCTCACACTAAGAAGCAGACGAACAGAGATAGTGCTTGCTCTAAAGGGCTGCAGCAGAGGCACACTTTAATCTTGTGGATTCAATGACAGAAGAAAATAATGGTGTCGCGATTATAGACTTTCAAACAATTTGATTAAACAGGCGGATAGGCCACACTACTTTCAGAATTCAAAAATAAACGCAACAAAAAATATCATAAATGGACTGTTGATTGTGATATTGATGTTTGATGGAGTGATATTGGAAAGATTACTCTGGGGGCCGGCTGTTTGACAAATACCGACACAATTTAAGAGCTCACATATTTTGAATATACCATTCTGACAAGTAGCAACGTCTGTTTCCAGAATGCATCAGTTAGCATTTGGGTAGAGCAGCGCATTGACGCGATGCTGATCAACCCCTCAAAGCTCAATTTGAGAAGTCTTCCTAGCACAGTTAGTTAGTCATCGATCGTTAGAGCTACAAGACACTGCAACTATAGATCTGTTTGATCAGACTATGTAAGAGTGTATGGGGGCACTGGTGGTGTATGGGTCAAAAAAGTAGGGGGGGGGAGGGGGAGGCCTTAACGTTGATGACTTTTATCTCTCACTAGTCTTTCGAAACAAATTAAACCTCTTGAAAACGCATAGGTCTAGTCAGTTTAGTGTCTACGAGGCTTCCCTACGCCTGTTCACCAACTCGGGTAGAGCCAAGCTGGAGTTAAGAATTTTCGCATTGTCTCATGCAATGGCGCTCAAAGTTTATTGCTATTCCTTAGTTCTGGTGTTCCCCAAGGTTTCATTCTTGGACCATATTTATTCCTGCTTTTTATAAATGACTAATTGAAACTTAAGAGTATTGATTTTTGAGCTTTTGCTGATAACACTGCCCTTTTCTTTGAATATGCAGTTATTGACAGGCTGTTTGATTTGCCAAATTCAGGTTTGCACCGTGCCTATTGCTAACTTGTGAAGAAGTTATATTTTCATTCAATTTTTTAAAATTTTGATTTGTAATTAAAATTATTTTAAATCATAATTGCAATTCTATCTTTATTTATTTAATTTACTTTCTCTTTTAGTTCAGGGAATTTCTCTCTTGTATCTTCACTGTTAATAGACGGTTTTAGTGCGAAGTCAACGGTTAGCCAACAACCACAACAATGCACTCATCAGTTACAATTGGTTGTGATGAAACTCGCGTAGCGTTCCAAACTATCTCACTCACTCTCTGGTGACCCCCATGTATATCCATCTCTTTCTAGTATCGAAATTCGTACACAGAGCCTTGTTTTACAACATATTATTAACAAAATCGCATTAAAATGCCTGGAGAAATTCATTTCTGCCATAAAATTTTGCAAAATAAGTCTCTGTATACGATTTCTGAAATTAGAGTGAGATGGCAGTACATAGGGGTCACGTGAGAGCAAGAGAGACAAACTGGCTTTGTTTGGAACGCTACTTTATGCCCACCTTCCTCGACTGTCTCACCCAGCACAAGTCCTCTTTATGGGTAGGCGGATGCTTTCTTCATGTCTCGTTTCGTTCTGCTCTCTGTTTTGTGATTAATAATAATAAATTCTAATTCTGATGTGCGCACAAAGGATTCAGTTTTTGCTCTACTCTGGTTCAAACCCGCATAAAATCTGACAAACTCGGGTTGAGATCTGAGCAAAAACACTGTGGAGTTCCAGGGGTGCAAAATGTTCCAAAACTTCGGAAGTTTCACGCGATCTATGACTTATTTCCTCACAGGATTTTAAAAAAATTTCCTCACAAAAATTTGAAAATGATGACTTTTTTTTGGTTACTTTAACATTTCAACACCCTATATACTCAAAATGACCTATATTTTCTCATTTTTGACACTATTTTCCTAGGAAATCTTTGTTGCCATTATTAAAAACAAAAACAAACAAAAATATTTGGACAAATTTCCTCACTTTTACGCGATCCGCGGATCGCTAGATCGGGCACATTTTGCACCCCTGTGGAGTTCCAAAGTCGGGTAGGCATTGACTTCACCAAAACAAGGGAGGTTAGACACACGTCGAGTGTAGCCAGATGTTACCAAGAATTGCTGCCATTTTCATCAACAATGCAAATAAAAACAGAGAAGAGCAGGAAAGGAACTGTTCTAATTCGAGTTGAAAACCACAGATTTTATGCACTAAACAGATGGAGCACCATCCAGAATGGAAATATCTCCCATTTTAGGCTACTTGAAGCCAGTCTGCAAAAGAATAATCTAATAAAAATTCAGAAAAGTGTCGAGGTAGGGGCTCCCACTTTTCAAAAGAAAGGAGGCTTGAACTCTCATAGCCCTTTGGATGCGCCACAAGTCCCCCCACCTTTTTCTTGTAAACTTACCGACCGTCAGCATCTAAAGCGACAGACTGTATTGACTACCAAATTCAGGAGCTTAATCAATGCCTCAAATTTGTACCAGCTACTCAACTAGCATATTCTACGATAGCTATAGCCAAGTTATATTAATACCAAGTCAGTCCAGTAGCAAGTAGGTTGGGCTAACGCGTTCCATTGCACAACGTCTGGTTCCCATGGTTCACTTGGCGGAATACGAAGGTGACTGCGCACTCGCAACGCGGGGAACTTGGGAATAGTATGCCTACTGGACTGACCTGGTATTAATAGATCTTGGCTATAGCTACTTGTCTCAACTTAGGAGATCTGCCCTCATCTGAACCTTGAATAGACTGTGGTCCATCAATGGAGGAAAAGTATCTTCCATGGTAAGTTTTATCCAAAGACATTATATCAAGTAGACCGTGCACAGTTCTCGAGTGGCGGCAACTTTCGTTTATACGCATGTGATGAGTGGTGGAGCGATGCAGCACCAACCTGCCATCGATGACTTGAATTGCCCCAGCCCGGGCAACACTGCGCATGCGCAGCCGGTATGCAACGCGAAATATCTGTGACAGATAGGTGTTTTTTCCAGTTAGCAATAGCTTTAGGGGATAAAAAATTATGCAGTTCAATTGAAAATTTTATGCTCAACAACTTTGATCTTGACACATTTTGCCGAAAAATGGACCTGAAACAAGTTATTTAAGAAAAACCGAGCGCGGGAGTGCATTCCTCCAATCACTCTCAGCAAACGTTTCGCTACCATGGGGCAACTCAGCGAGCTTCCACCCCGCCCGCCCATCATGGAGCTCCGAAAAACTTGCCCACGCCTAGCGCTAACGGCCAAAGTGCAGAGTGCACGGTCTACTTGATATGTCTTTGGTTTTATCCCAATAGGAGACATGATTCTAGCTCATGCTTGTTAAGCCGTGGGATCCCAGGCATAAACTTGACTGACAGTACACTGTTGAATAAGCAGATTGAAAAATTCACAGTATGAAACTATCTCAAACCCAAATCTCAACATTTCACGACTCAGTACTGAGTATTTACAAAGTCTGTGTGTGTACTGTAAATGCTGGGTCAGTAAAAGAGGTACATCCTTAAAGTTTGCGAACAATCTTTCAAGCATCAGTAGATGAAACATGGGAGCCAAGTAGCTCCTACAAGAGAAATACTGAATACTTGAATGTTTTCACAAACAGGAAAGATTGTGCTGGTAAAATGATAAGATACCTTTAGGACAGCCGGTTGTGCGATCTTTCAAACGCCTAAAATCCAAAATGTCGCCGTAAGGTTTGAAAAGATCCTCTATTTCGTCATCTTCCATACTCTTACTACAAACAACAAATAATCTGGAATTCGGAGGATCATCGCCCCTAGAATCTGCCATGGTTCAAAATATTATTCACTCAAAAATCACACATTAACTTATAAAAAATATGTTGGAAGTTGGAGAAACGTCAAGCGACACCAATTTGTTGTCTCGTCACTTAACACTTCATACGAAACTCACCAGAGAGCAGGGCGGTACCACTCTCTATACAGGGTGGCGCAAAAGTCCGTTGACCCCCTTTTATTTTTTGAACGGCTGCAGATAAAAAATTGAAACTTTGCGGTCTTACATAACTATTAGCTTTCGCGTGAGGGGGTCAAAATTTTAATAACCCCCCCCCCCCCCCCCTTAGTAGCGTACGGCCCCCAACTCAAAATTTTCAAATGGCAACCCCTATCTTGTGATACGTCGTTAGAAAGGGCATAAAATTCAAAGACTTTTGACGCAAACCGGAGGTCGATATCATTTTTACTTTTTCGTTTTCGATATATCGAAGGTTAAAGTTCGATTTGGACCCATTTTCCAAAAATCATTACCTACTCCTATTTAAAAAGTCGGAATTTAAAAAAAAAAACCTGTAAACTGAAATACCTACTCTAAAAAGCATTGTACTTTTCAGAAAAAAATACTGCTGTGGCGTATTTAGTCAAAACTTGATTTTACAGCCCCCAAACATTTCTAACGTTTTGACGCACCTAGGGGGTCTGTTTCAAAAATTCCTACAGAAGGACCCTATCGAGTGATACGTCCGAACAGACGTAAAAAACTGAACATTTTGGCGCAAACTAGAGGTCGATAGCATTTTCCGAATTCGAGATATCGATTGTCAAAGTTAGATTTTCAAAGTTCGATATCTCGAATTCGAAAAATGCTATCGACCTCTGGTTTGCGCCAAAATGCTCAGGTTTTCACGCCTGTTTGATTGACGTATCACTCGATAGGGTCCTTTTTTAGGAATTTTTGAGACAGACCCCCTGGGGGCGTAGAAACGTTAGAAAATATTACGGGGCTGTAAAATAAAGTTTTGACTAAGTTTCCGCAGCAGTATTTTTTTCTGAAAGGGACTTGCTTATTAGAGTAATTTAGACTACTGGTTTTTTAAATTCCAACTTTTTAAATATATAGGAATAATGATTTTTTGAAAATGGGTCCAAATCGAACTTTGACCTTCGATATATCGACAATGAAAAAAGATATCGACCTCCAGTTTACGCCAAAAGTCTTAAAATTGTATGCCTTTTCTAACGAAGTATCACAAGATAGGGGTTGTCATTTGAACATTTTTGGTTAGAAGCCGATTATTAAAAAAGCTATCAAAAAGTTATGTAAAACCCCAAAGTTTCAATTTTTTATCTGCAGCCGTTCAAAAATAAAAGGGGGTCAACAGACTTTTGCGCCACCCTGTACAGGGTGATCCCAAAGTCCCGCGACCGGCGCGACCGCTGCATAGCTTTTGAATCGTTGAACGACTGCAGATAAAAAAACGAAACTTGGGGAATGTTCATAACTCAAAAGAAACTTTCTTTGGAGGGGGTCAACATGTTCAAACGGCAACCCCTGTCTTGTGACACATTAATGGAGAGAGCATAAAAAACAGAGCATTTTGGCGTAAGTACCTAAACCAAAGGTCGTTATCGCTTTTAGTTTTCAATGTATCGAAGGACAAAGTTTGATTTGGACCCGTTTTCAAAAAATCATTAACTACTGCTGTTTGAAAAGTCGGAATATAAAAAACTAGGAATTTAAAATACTCTAAACGGCAAGTCCTACTCAGAAATTAAGAAGGTTTTGACATAAATTCAGTCAAAAGTTAGATTTAGGGCCCCCGAGCATGTTTCAAGTTTTTACCACTGAGGGGGGGGGACAAAAACTGCGGAGACGACCCCCATCTGAGGAGGTACATCGATCAAAAGGATACGAAACTGCGCATTTTGACGGGAATCGAAGGTCAATATCGTTTTTCGTATTCGAGATATCAAACTTCTTGAATCAAAAAAATTAGATATCTCGAATACAAAAAACGATATCGACCTCCAATTTGCGTAAAAATGCTCAGTTTTGTAGATCCTATAAATTGATGTACTACTTGGTACGGAACGTCCTCCGGAAATGTTGATTTTTGGCCCCCATAAGGGGGTAAAACCGTTAAATATGCTCGGGGCCCTAAATGCAACTTTTGACCAGATTTATGACAAGACCTTATTCTTTTCTGAAAAGGACTTGCCGTTTAAAGTATTTTAGAACCCTAGTTTTTCAGAGTCCCACTTTTCAAATAGGAGTGATGATTTGTTGAAAATGGGTCCAGATCGTACTTTGACCTTCAATACATCGAAAACTTAAAGACGACATCGACCTTTGGTTTAAGCCAAAATGCTCAGTTTCTTCTGCTTTTTATAATACAGGGTGTTTTTTTACCTCCCACCCCGGTTTTTTTTTCTTGCTAATTGAGATAAAGAGTTGCGGTTTGGACCGTTCTTCATAATTTTGAATAAATTTTCTTTTTTTGGGGTCAAAACTCCCCCAGCCCCCGGGGGGCTATCTCGAGAATTTCAAATGGCGACCCCTATCTTGTGATACATCGTTTGAAAAGACGTAAAATTCCAAGACTTATGGCGCAAACCGGAAGTTGCTATCATTTTTTGTTTTCGATACATCGAAGTTCAAATTTCGATTTGGACCTATTTTAAAAAAAAAAAAAAAAAAATCATTACTCCACTTTGGAAAGTCGGAATTAAAAAAAACTATGGGTTCAAAATACTCTAAAAAGCAAGCACTTTTCAGATAACGAAATAATTTTAACATAAAATTAGTACAAATTTGATTTTAGAGCCCCCAATTTTTTTTAAAAATTTTGCCCTTAAAAGGGGCGATCTCAAAAATTCCCTAAAGCGACCCTTATTGAATGATAAGTCGACCAAAAGAACATAAAAAACTGAGCATTTTGGCGCAATCCGGATATCGATACCGGTTTTTCGTATTCGATGTATCGAATTTTGAAGATAGGCGAAAATTGAACTTTTAATATTCGATATAGACTCTTTTAGTAGGGCTATATATCGTATCGATTGCCGTTCGAGGGCCTTTGGTTCCAAACAAACTCTTGTTCACCGTAATTTCCCCATAAGCGAACTTTTGAACGGAAATTTAGACTATCAAATCAAACAATTAATGCGACCTTTTTGCGATTATGAATTTTCCGTCCTCGAAAATGCTTAAGTATGCCTGGTTCCTTGACTAAAACTGCCAAAATCAATAAGATATCACAGGTTAAAAATTACATTTGAAGGTTAGAATCGCCCGAAATCCCGCCAATTCCCCAACAACAACAATAACATTTGGATGATTCCAACCTCCAAACGCATCGTTTAATCTGTAATATCTTGTTGATGTCGGCAGTTTTAACGGTGGGTGGAACAAGGCAAAGTTAAGCATTTTCGAGGACGTAGAATTCATAATCGCAAAAAGGTCGCAATAACTGTTTGATTTAATAGTCTAAATTTCCGATCAAAAATCTTCTTTTGGGGAAAATGCATTGAATCAGAGTTTGTTTGGAACCAGAAGCCCTCGGACGGCAATCGATACGATATATCGCTCTATTAAAACAGTCTATATCAAATACGAAAAACGATATCGATATCCGGATTGCGCCAAAATGCTCAGTTTTTTACGTTCTTTTGATCGACGTATCATTCAATAAGGGTCGCTCATGGGAATTTTTGAGAAAGCCCCTTTTAGGGGCAAAACTTTAAAAATAATTTGGGGCTCAAAAATCAATTTTTGACTAATTTTATGTCAAAACCATTTCGTTATCTGAAAAGTACTGGCTTTTTAGAGTATTTTGGACCCCTAGTTTTTCCAATTCCGACTTTCCAAAGTGGAGTAATGATTTTTTAGAATGGGTCAAAATTGAACTTTGAAATTCGATAAATCAAAAACGAAAAACGATAACAACTTCCAGTTTAAGCCAAAAGTCTTAGAATTTTGCGCCTTTTTAAACGATGTATCACAAGATAGGGGTTGCCGTTTGAAATTTTTGAGATAGACCCCCTAAGAGGGCTGGGGGAGTTTCGACCCAAAATAAACTGTAGGGAACACCCTACGAACACTTTCTCCCTCCATTTTTATCTGGGGGGGACCCCAGACCCCTTTAAGAATTCTGGGGGAGACCCCCCTTTAGTATTCTGGGGGAGATCCCCAGACCCCCCTTTATAATTCTGGGGGAGACTCCTAGACCTCCATCAAATTTCAAATATTTTCACCTCTGGACACAATTCCGCCTTCAATGTGAAGTGTTTGCGATTTTGCAGAGAAGCTGTACGAATAGTTGCATACTTCATCCTTTGAAGGCCACTTTAGATCCCTAATTTCAATTCTAATTTTCTTTCATCAAGTTTTAGAGTGATTCCAGGTCATGAGAAATTTTTATTTCTTGAGTTGCATTCATTCTTTTTGTTCTTTGTTCTATCTGTTGGAGTTTCTTTTTCCCCATAATTTTGATGGGTTGTAGAAATCGATTGATCTTTGCGTTTCCTCCAATAAATACAATACTTGGTTTTCCCTTTTAGACTGTGGATCTTCAAAATAATGTCTTAGTTTGGTAAATTAAACCCCCCTTGAAAGATGTTCTTTGTTTGTAGATTGCGTACAACAAATGTCAACAAAATTCATCCATCCACTTTTGGTTGACTCTATAAGTTTAATTGTCTTTGGATATTTTATTTTTTGGGTTTGATGCCTTCATTGCCTTTAAACAGTCTGAGACTTAATAGTTGTATATTGTAGTTTTACATGGAAAAGAAATCTCTGCCTAGGCTGCTTGCAAACTTTTTGTTGCAATTTTCATCAAACATAATTGAATTTCTTATTCCCAGTATTATGATTGCTTTTTTATTTGCTTGGTTTCAAAGATTTTTGCTCGATCGCACCTGTATTGCCCCTTGAAACGGTCTTAAAGGTTTTTTATGATGACTGTATGAGAGGAATATTCAGTGGGTCAGTAAAATATTATGTTTGTGCAAAGTTTCATCAAAATTCATTCCATTAATGATTGACTGCAAGTTTCAACATTAATTCCTCACTTTAATTATTTTTTTTGGGTTGAACACCCTATTTTGATTTTTAAACTCTCTAAAGGGTTGTATGTTGTAACTGTAAGGGATACTTTAAAGACGATTTCCGAAAGAAGAGCGTTCACTTTGCGGGTCTGAAACGAGCCGAGGATTAATCCTACCGTTATGAAACTTTCAGGGTATATTCTTGAAGGTACGTAGATCACATTTCGCCAATTGTCACACGGTGCACATGGTACAAGCTGGGAAACGTGTGCGAATGGGCGGTCTATGGGTTCTAAAGTGGGAGAGGAGCTTGAGTCATGACCTTCATTTTTGTTTCTTTTTTGCTTGGATTTTGGCTTGCTTTTGGGCAGCAGGACTTTACTACTGCCACTGCGGTTTCCACTGCTAATTTTTTTCTCCTAATACTTGAGTAGATTGTTTTTTAGGTGGCTTCTTCCTTATGTCCTCTCTTCTTAAATGTATTTAACGTTAACACATGCTTTACCTTGCGTTTGTGCTTTTGTCTTGCTCTTTTTAATCATGACAATCTTTCTTTCAAACTAATTTACAATTTTGTCCTGTTGTAGTCATGGGCGGCGCGTGGGGTCAAAAATCAACAGCCTTTCCCCCCCCTTTCTTTCTTCTTTTCTTCACCTTTTTCAAAATAAGTTTGAACACTTGTATTTTGACTTGAAAGGGGCTTTTAAAAATACTGAAAATTTAGACTAAATAGACACTTGAAACAATTTGGTTAGGAAAATTTTTGAAGAATATAGACAAAAGGCGACAGTCTCGTTTTCTTAGTAACTTCTGAATGAAGCAGACAGATGGCGATGAAAAATTGATAACGTTTTTTCAATCTTCTTTCTCTTTTTTTCTTTTTTTTTTCTTTTTCCTTTTTCCCTTTTTTTCTCGTTCAAAAATTTTTTAAGCTCCTCGTTCCCAAAAAAGTGGGGGGGGGGATATAGCCCCAATAGCCCCTTACACGCGCCGCCTATGTTTGTGGTGTGAAAGAAAGATCAATAAATGATAGAAAGGATTGTGGTATGCCATCTTCACCTGAGCCTGCTCCCCTTCCGTCTTTTTCTACATCTATGGAGCAAACTGATTCAATTCCGAAATTGCTCCCAGGTGAAGCTCATGTATCCATGAGCCACGTGTCTCAATGTCCATCTCCATCAGAAGATGGAACACCAAAAAAATATCATGACCTTATTTCTGCTGATGATGATCGCCTGGAGCAATCACCTCTCCTGTCTGGATCTCCTGAGCCCACCACTCCTTCAAAATCTTCTAGGCTTCTAGGCTTTGAAAAAGCTTCCTCACCCATCGTCTCCCCTGCCAAATATTCTTCCCAAGCTACTTTTATGCATAGTTATTGAAAATAAGAAGAAGAGGAAGAGGAATCAAGATTCTGATGGGTCTACCGGACAATCATCCAGTAACACCGAGGGAGTCTATTCCAACCCCAAAGCTCCGGCGAGTGGTGAGACCGCTAATAAAGTTTTTACCGCAGGAAAGAAAGTTTTACCTCCTCCCCCGATTAAAGTAATCGGGGTGGATGATTTTTTAAAATTAACTGCTCTTTTACAAAAGAAAAATGTTAAGAGAGAAGATTTCGTCATCCGATTTATATCCACAGATGTGTGGAAGGTAAATCCTAAGAATGATGAAACAGCTAAATCGATTCTAGAAACCCTCAAAGAGGAAAATGATGAGAATAGTAAAATTCAGTTTTACACTCATGAAAATAAAAACCTAAGAGATATTAAAGTTATTTGTAAGGGGCTTCACCCTACAATCCCTAATGAAGAAATTATTGAGGATTTAAAAAGTAAAGGTTTTGCCATTAATAAAGTAACCTGTTTAATGAAACGAGTCCCCATTATTGAGGACAAATCTAAAAAATCTAAAACTCTGGGTCAACAAACATTGGACGAAATGGTTGTTGATCAAGATAGAAATACGATCGCTGAGGCAAACAAAGAAGCTACCCCTTCTGGGCCAGCTCAAGATAAAACTAATACTACTGATTCTACAGATACAAACCTCTTATTTATTGAAGATAAGGATTATAAAGCCAAAACCAAATTAGTTCATATTCCGGTGCACCAGCTCGATTTTAATCACGAGGAGGACATAGAAAAAATCTATCAAATTAAAGGCATCTGTAATATGGTCGTCAAAATTGAACCAATTAGAGTTCATGCCGATAAAATCATACAGTGTAGACGCTGTCAGTCCTTTGGTCACACAGCGAATTCTTGCGGAAAGCAACCAAGATGCGTAAAATGCGCATCTAAGCATATTACGCAAAATTGTCCGTTTGCAAAACGAATTTTAAATCCTAGGTGCGCAAATTGCGGGACTATAGGTCACCCCGCTAATTACCGCGGATGCCCCTTTGCGAAGGAGATGCAAGCAGAGAGGATTAACGCTATTAAAAAGAAAATTAAGGAAAATCTCAAAATTTCTGGAAACTTCCCTCGTCTTCCCACTAAGGGAAAGGGGAAAAATCAAGAAACAAAAGTCAGTACCCAACAGCAAGGCAGATCATACGCTCAAACTGTTATCAACGAGCCGAAAGCCTCGTCATCGCAAGATGACGTCACTAAGCAGTTTTTGAAAACAATCGAGTCACAAAGAGTCATGATCGAAAAATTAAACGAGCGTCTCGCCCGTTTCGAAGAATTGTTATTTGTTGATCAAGATGGATAACTCTCTCTCTGCATCTATAAATGTTATTGCATGGAATGCTGGAGGTCTTACCGAAACGAAAGCTCTTGAATCAGAAGTGGCGGTAGCCGCCCAGGCCAAGTCAGAAAACGCAACCTGGGAGAGCACCGTGAACACTTATTATACACGCATCAGCTCATTTCATGGAATTTCATGGAAATTCGGCCGGTTTGACACGGTTTCCGAGTAAACCGTAGAACAAAACCCTCAAGTGTTGTATATATTCGAAATCCGCATGTCATGAAGCAGTGCGTAACCGAAGGAATTTTCTTCTTAGTTAGATTTGGAAGAAAAATCGTCCAAAAACCCTTATTTATTAGGGTAAATCGCTCAAGAATGGCATCTCGCGGTACTCCACATTCTGACATCATTATCCAGGCAACTACTGCACGAAACATTAATTGCTTGGTACCAAAAGAACCGGCTTGTCGTCAGGATGCTCGCTTTTGAAGGAAAATCTATTTCGATAAGTATTAAGGAAGATAAAACGAAATAACCGTCGAAATTTGCTGTTTTTAAGACCATTCTTTAGCCAAGGCTACAGCAATGACCATGGCTTGTAATTAAGAATCGTTGGTACGGATGCAATCCTTGAAATTCAAGGAACGTGATTTTGCCAAGTAGGCTCGATTTCATTGCCAAATAAGAAAGTTATCGGTAAAAAACGGATGTCAGGTTGAGAAAAGCCAGATCGCAAATTTCAAAGATGGCGGGTAGGACTTGGTTTGTTGTTTGCAAGTTGCAACGATTGTTAGGTAAAGTTTAGGTTATGTACTTTCTTATTGCAGCTTGCTGCTCTCATCCTCTCAAACTCGCACTCATCATTTTATGTCGGGCATGTCCTCACAGATGTTAAGTCTATTTCTGTTCTTCCATTCTTCGAAGCAAATAAACGTTCAATTTCACTCTTGTTTTGATTCGCCGAAACATTGCTGAGTCTATTGACTGAGTGTATGTTTTGATCTTCTGACTAGTCACCCTCTCTCGAACGAAACCTGTCGGTTAGCGGAGACCAAAATTTTCCTTTCAGAGTTATACTCCTCTCTGGTAACTTCAATCCATCCTCGTTTTGCCTTGTGAGAGTTAGAAACAGATTGTTCCAGAAATAAAATGTCTGATTGATCGTTTACATTTTCCGCTCACTCCGGCTACGACAATTAATACTTAGGTATTATTATATATTATTGATTGACAGTCTCACCTCTTGCCTTATGAATTATAGGGTACCCATTGCAGTTTTTATCACCCATGAAAGTGGAAGGGAGTCATTAAACTTAAAGCACAGCGAGACATAGGTACCAAGGTAGTTGACGGTCATAACTACGTAGGCCAAGTGTGCAGTGCTTTCACGTGTTTTTTCTTTGAATGACATCCTGCTAGATACTGTTTGGATACTGTTTGGGGACTGTTTATTATTTATTGTGTCTTCTAGTTCAAGCGCTTATCAATTTTAAACTATTCATTGTATTACATCCGTGAGCAATTTGCTCCAAGCTTATGCTACTTCAGAGAAAACGCAAGTAAGTTAAGAAATTTCATTCGCTGTGACATATCCCTCAGCAGGCTGATTATAAATGATTGTATCGTAACGGCATTGAGTCGATGATCAATCAAGTACGTGTTTATCTCATGGGTTATCATTCCGATAGGTTTAATCCGTATAGAAACCCTCCCACCTCTGCGGAAATTCTCGGATAGCTCAGGAGTCATTGGTGAATTTCTGGAGAGATGGAAGGGTTTCTATCAGAATGAGTCCTAAGGCAATAACACCACCCAGAGAATAACATGTATGTGATTATTGACTGAATAGCATTACTATACAATTGTTTATATCAGCCTGCTGAAAAGTAATCAGACCCCAGAGACGGTAAACAAAGTTCGTCGCCAGTAAGTTTTCTTAAAAAAAACATGTGTTAATTTTAGTTACCAGGAACCCTGCTTTTCAGTTCATCAGTTAGTTTGTAAATTGATAATCACTTGTAATCATTGTAAGACTCTTCTAAAGTCTCACTCAGTGGAATCATTTGATGCTGAAAGCTCTGGAGCCTTAGCCACCACTGTAAGAACTAGGGAAAACAACTCCACAGGCAATCTGCAGGCAGCAAGTATTTCTAGCATCCTCTGTGGCTCTCACCCTAGGTAAACTTTAAATATTTAAGTGCAACTCGCACATATTATAATTTGGTCTGCCTAAGTTAGTCCAGAGACTGATTTCATTTGTGTGCATATTACCAGACACAAAGTTTTAACTTTGGAGATATGTTTGGAATTCTCAGGGAGTCAAAGCAACATTATGCGCTTCGTTTGTATTATTAGCGGTCAAAATATTTGCGTTAGCTAGAGCACCTTGTCAATCACCCTGCTTACCAAAGATTGGTATTTGAAAACAGAAACTTTTGTTACAATCTGAGGCATTCTCCTCAAACTGCAAGTTAATTAACTTATGAGTTTATTTTATTTAATTGCAAGTGGTGATTTCCACTCTTAAATAAGTAGAGGCAGTGTGGTTGTCTGCAATCTGGCAACGCTGCGTTTTATCCATTCAGATGTATTGAAGAGTTGAACTATAGGACTTGCATGGTGCACTCTCTCTAAGTGTTTTTTGCATGGATCTAAATGAATGAAATGCAGCATTGCTAGAAACCTACCACGCGACGCCACTGAGTAGAGGTATTTTCAAATTGTTTGGCGTTTGACAACTCTCAGGCGTTATGCGCAGACATTTGCTTACACTCTGAGAAATGTTCAACGCAAAGTATTAAATGTCCACAAATAATAATATTTACCTATACCTAGATTATAAGACTGTTTGCCAGGCACTCTCCCCTCAGCATTTGTTTGTCAATCCTTATTGTTCTAAGAGGGTAAGACAAATGACTAAGCTATTTATTGGTTGTCTTATTCTTCCCATTAAATCAGCATAGAGAGAGGCGGAGAGGTTAAACCTTTGCTGTCCATGAAACTCAGGTAAGTAGGTACATCAAATCTTACGTCTCAAGGTTTTACATCCATAAGATTTCATTGTTAGTTTGGTCCACTCTACCTGGTGCTTGGGCAGAGTTATGAAGGGTCTCTGACCTGACTTCAAGGTCTCCACCTGTTGAGTATGTTTTAGTGCAGCTCACTCAACAATTATTGTCGGGTCACTAAGGTACCTACTTTTAAAATGTAATTTCTCTTTTTAAATTTTAATGGTAGTTCATATTTTAAGGTCAAGAGCATCTGAAGTAAGAGCAAAGCAATGATTAAAAGCAGTTTTTATCTTCAAAACTTTTGATATTTTCACCAAAAAACTTTTCTCCCAAAAGCTCAGAGTTACTGCTCGGCCAAGTCAGAAAACTTTACTTTCTGATTTTTCTCCCAAAGAAGATGATATCCGAACGCCAAGTCAAGATATATTTCCTTCCTTCATCTCTCTCTCTCTCTCTCTCTCTCTCTCTCTCTCTCTCTCTCTCTCCCTCTCTCTTTCTTTCTCTGTGGCAGGAACAGTTAGAACGCCAATATCTCTGTTTTGGCGTTCAATGATAGTGATAGGTATCTTAGAACGCCAAGTCTGGGTTTCTTTTCTACTTAAAACCAGACATAAATTATTTGCTGCATCCAAATTTGCATACCCGCTCCAATGAAGGCTTCACTATAATCCGTCCTCAACAAAACTCCTTAGAGTTATGCAATGTGAGTAACAGTGAGTTAAGAAGGAAAACCTTAGGTCAATGAAAAGAATAGTTGGAAAAGAAATACAAAAAGAAGAAAAAAATGAAAGGGAAAGAAGACTTGGGCCCGTGACTTTTCACGGAAAAGTAGAGGAGTTCAGGAGAGTTGAATTGATGAATCGATGCATTTGAGTGTGAAGTAACTGTGAACTGGGTTACGGGCCCAAGTCTTCTTTCCCTTTCATTTTTTTCTTCTTTTTTAAATTTCTTTTCATTTACCTAAGGTTTTCCTGTGGTTTACCTAAGGTATTCCTAAAGCCAGCCTCTCCCGTAGTAATTGAGAGTTAATATTTATTGTATGGGCGGCTGTCTCCACTGACTATGTAGATCAGAGGCAGGGGCCTTAAGTTGACTCCACGATTAAACTTTGGGTTTCTGGATAATTATGTTGCCAAAAACAAACTTTGAGACCTGTGATCTCGGCTAACAAGAGGCTCGCTCAGGTGCAAATACTGTCAGGTCTCTTTTCTACATTTATGGCTATGGAGGATTCTGATCAAATCGACACTTGTCTACTTCAGGTTAAAATGGGTCAAAAATTATTTAAATTTGAACACTTATGCTAGACCTAGATACTTTAGAAGCAATATCATGGTTCTCAAATCATTGTTGTAATCAGCATTATTACAAGTGGTGGTAGCCGCCCTGGCCAAGTAAGAAAATGCAACCTAGAGGGCATTTTATGTTACGCCTTAAAATTAAAGTTATGCAATACCAGATGCAGGGTGGAAATCTTCTAGATTTTTTCATGAATTGACTTATTACTAGAGCTAAGGAAAGCTTTCTTTTCTTGCTTGAGAAAAAAAAACTCATTGGAAGTAGGCAAGTGAATGAGAGAAATTACATAATTCCAAAGCAAAAATTGATGGGAAAAAAAAAGAAAAAAAAAATGGTTTCTAAAATATTTCTACCAAAAAGAGGAAAACATTGCGTTCTAATCAAACGCTCATCTAAAACAAGCAGGTATGGTACTTTAACCTTCCCATCTCTGCGGAAAATCTTCGATAGCTCAGAAGTCATTGTCGAAATTCTGCAAGGATGGGAGGATTTCTGTCGGAAGGAAACCTATCGTAATGACACCACCCATAAGCATAAAACATAGGTATTCAATCATCAACTCGATGGAATTTCGATACAATTGTTCATAACAGCCTCCTGGAAAGTAATCAGACCCCAGAGACGGTAAACAAGGTTAATTGCAAGCAAGTTTTTTTTTTTTTTTTTTTTTTTTTTTTTTTTTTTTTAAATTAACATATAGGTATTAATTTGATAGTTTCGGAAAAGTCTGCCTTTCAGTTCATTAGTTAGTTTGTAAATTGATTAATCACTTGTAATCGATTGTAAGACTCCTCTAAAGTCTCACTCAGAATCATTTGATGCTTAAAGCTCTGGAGAGCCTTAGTCGCCACCGTAACAACTTGGGAAAACAACTCCACGGGGCATCCTCAGGCAGCAAGTATTGCTCGCATCCTCTGTGACTCTCACCCTAGGCAGACTTTTAAATATTGGTGCAACTCGCACTTTTTGGTCTGCCTCAGTAAGTCCAGGGACTGAGTTTATGTGTGTGTACTACCAAACACAAAAGTTTTGACTTTTGAGATACATTGCGTATTCTTGTGGATCAAGCAATGTTATGCGCTACGCGTGCATTCTTAGCAGTAGAAACATTTGCATTTGCTAGTACATCTTGTTAATCACCCTGCTTACCTAAGACTGGTAAATGAAGCAGAAACTTTCGTTATAATATTAGTTATTCTCCTCAATCTGCAAGTTAATAACTTATGAGTTAATTTCATTTAATTCCAAGTGGTGATTTCCACCCTAAAATAAATAGAGGCAGTGTGGTTGTCCGCAATCTGGCAACGCTGCATTTTGTCCATTTAGATAAGTGAAATTGTGCATGGATTTAAATGAATGAAATACAGCATTGCTAGATTTCATGCGACACTACTAAGTAGAGGTCTTTTCAAATTATTTGGCGTCTGATAGCGTTCAGGGTTTATGCGCAGACACGCGCTTTACTTCTACTGCGCTTAAGCATTAGAGAATGTTCAACGGTCTATCAACAAGCACAGCACAACACAAGATGGCACAAGACGCAAGACTCTCACAAGAAAAAATGAGGATGAATTAAATCCCTGGTGAAGGTAAAAAAGTTTTAAAGGTTTAAAATGAGTGGGTATCCATTGACCAACAACTTTCATCTGAGAGGATGACATATCATAAGATATAAAACTTAGATATAAAACTTAAACTATCCATCCATGGATTTCAGCAATTCAAAACAAGAGTGAACTCAAAATTTGTTAGCTTAAAAGTAACGCTTTGAATGAACAGCAAAACTGAAATAAACAAAATTTTGAGCTGTCAGAGCATCTGAAGTAAGTGCAAAAGCAATGAATAACTATGTAAGGAATAAAAAGCGTTTGTAATGAAACCATAGAGCTAGGTAGATAGACATCACCGGTAAAAAATTTTTGAGTCTGTTTTGTTAGGGTTTCTTTTTCCTTTTTTCCACCCACCCATCCTGAAGAAATTCATTGGTTTGCAAAGTAAGAAGGTTTTTCACCAGCAGTTATTTTAGTTCTCGGTTATTTGCATCATTCGAGAAAGACAGAGTCATTACTCATGGGTCCACCAATCATTCCTCTTATATCAAGTGTAAAGTCAATTGCAATGTTCTATAAATCCTCCAGATCAATTTTAAAAGATAAAAAAATCAACTGCTCGGATTTTAATGACTACCTACTTTCTTAATCCAATGAACGTTGTAATTTCCTAAACTTTTCTTGGAAGCTGTTTCTCTTAATTCCAGGGTTGAGAAAGAAAATAACTGAATGAAAAGAAAAAATTCAATGCCATATTGAAATAAAATGAAAAATTAATTTGAAGAAAAATTTTTCAGTCACATTTTTAAAAGAATTCTATATTTAATTTTAGTTGAAGTTTATTTCCATGTCAGTAATGTCAGTATGAATACCAAATGCTGTACATTAGAAAAAAAAACATGTTTAAAAGCTGGTATTTTGACAGTGTAATAACATTCAATCTTTTGAGCCCAAAAAATTTGAGCTTTAATGCTACTTAAGAATACAGTCGGCAAAGGTGAAGTCAGAAAAAATTTCTTTCTTCTATGTGCCTTATGAATGGATATCAATCACTGCTCTTTTAATTCTGTAACGGGGTGAAAATGGTTTTTCCCCATCTCCCCCCAAAATTTTAAAACTTTCTGGGCAACCAACAACACCCAAATGGCGACTCTTGGGACTCCCCCCAGACGTCCAACCATTGACAGCCAATGAGAGACAGGCATCGAGCTAGCTCGGCGTCTGTCTCCCACAATGCATCATTCTAAAATTCTTAGGAACGCACAAAGATGTAAGTTTTTGTTCGCTTTTTTCTTTTCTTTCTTTAAAACCTTTTTTTGCTTTGGGAGGAGAGAAAATAACGTAAGTTGTTTTTTGAAAACGTGCCGATCCTTCGGGATCGGTACAATCTTTATCTTATGTTATTTTCTCTCCTCCCGAACCTACTATTCGGTCGGTGCGTCCCTCACCTCATGTTTGTTCTAAAACTAAAACCTCGTGTCGACTACCTTTTTTAAACTTATCTTTTTCTTGCGAAATCACCGTTTCGCAGAATGGCGCCCTCCTAAAGTGCATGATTTGATGTTTCCATCAATTCAATAAAACGAATCCTCCCCTCGATAATCCCGTTTGTGCTACGTTCGGGGTTTATATTTCTAATTTTAACACGTGCTCCTCGCCGGTTCGCGATGTACGTATACGGCTATACTATAAATCATCAGGGCCCGGGGCCCGGGAAATGTTGTGCTATCGTTAAAAATATCTGTGCATTTTATAATTAGTTTTTTTTTCAATCCGGTCCATGACGGCCGATCCAACTTGTGCGGGTTGATCCTTCCTTAAAATTTCACTTCTCTCGTTTTCACGGACAATTTTTTTATCTTTGTTTCACCTTGCTGAAGTTTGTTCAGCTCTTGATATCAATGTTTATTATGACGATTTCGGCTTAATTTTTAACAATAACCATCGACCTTCAAAATTTCTAAATTGGTAACCTTATTCTTCCAAATTCAACAACTCATCATGAGAGGCGCTGATGGTCCTCTCCACCGTTCATCTCAAGGAATCTTCTCGACCATACTGGAACGAGCTGCCAAGGACTGGAGGATCTAGTTTTCAATCTCGTCTAATCTGGACCTTCGTTCTCTTTTTTTCAGCGCTGGCCAAGGATTACTGGATCAAAGTATTAAGTATACGTTGTTAAATCTTTTTCCTTTTATATCTGATTCTTAAGCGAACTGTTCTGTCGCTAGTTCAAATTCTCTCTTATCAGTGCTTCCATATTCAGTTTGAAAAAATATGAATAATAAAAACCATTTTAACGAGCAGCATCAAGAAGATGCGTTTGTTTGGTGGGGCATATCACCCCCTCCTCTGAATTCATGGAGTGTCAATCCTTTGCTGGATTCTATTCGGAGTCCATTTGTCGCTAACCCTCAATTAGCTCCGGGATACCGAGCCAGCCTGACGCCTAATGGTGGAAATAACGTTCAGGCAAACTCCTCACCAATTAATCAGGCTAAAGGGAATCAAAGTAGGCAAAATTCGCCTGCTCTTTCAGCAAATTTTCCACCGATTCCTCCTCAATGGGGGAAACCGGCAATCGGAAAATAATCAAGCAAATGCTTCAATAAATGATAGTAAAATTTAATGTGCATCAAGAAAATCAACTTGAAAACCAACTCCAATCTCCTCGCCCCTCTTCAGCTCATCCTGTAGGGACATGTCACCACCCCCCGCCGGGGGGGCAAGCTGTGCAAACTGATAGAAATTTGTTATTTGATGTTTTGGAAGAGCTAAAAAGGTCAACGCCCGAGTCGACGCACTCTGTGTCAACCCCTCTTCGCTTAGTTTACCACCTCAACAGCCTCATTTGGTCCGCAAGAATCCGTTTGACCAGCGTGCTTTGACCAGGGCAAACTTAGCGGCCTCTCTAAATATGCATCACAATCAAAGTCATGCGAGTAGTGTAAGGTTTGCGGAGCTTCCCCCCTTCGACGGGGACTGGGAGCATGTCCATCCGAAGGACTTTGTTGCGGAGCTTAGTTTTATTTCTCATTTCACAACACACCTGAGTCAGTAAGACTACATGATGTTGGTCGTCTCCTCACAGGTGTTGCCTCTCATTGGTATAGGGTGCTCAAGCACAAATTTCTGTCATTTGATCATTTTGTCGGTGAGTTCCTCGCTTGCTTCTGGGGCACTGCTCAACAGACCTCAATCAGGACAGCGCTGTACACTGGCCGATGTCCTCCGGGCACAAATGAATTAGTCACATACTTTTTTCGCCAGGTAAATAATGCCCAGTATTTAGATGAACCTCTCTCTGAGGCAGCTACGGTCTCGACAATTTTAGCCCATTTTCCGTTAGATGTCAGACAGGCGTTCACTCATGCAGACATCTTCACCATATGCTCCGCCATGGCTATTTTACAAAGAGTTGAGAACAATCGCAAGCTTCCAAAATATGGAATCCAACAAGCGTATAGTATGCCACTCCCTATGCTTAAAAATGAGAGCTATAAACAGGAAAAATATAAAAACAAACAGCAGAACTCTTCTGCTCGTGTCAATGTTGCAGCGATCGAGGGCCTACCGATGAAATGACAACAATGACGCCAAATCCGAATCAAAATTCTTTAAACTGTTAGAGTGCTGGTCAGGAAACAAGCCTCGGCCAGCACAAAGTTGCCATCCTCTAAAATTGAAAAACAGAGGCACTCCAGAAGTTTATTTTGGATGCCCAGAGGGAATGAGGCTAACCATGTTTCATCTCAAAGTTTTTTCACTGCCCAAAACTTCTCCCCCGTTGAACGTACTATTGATAGTTCCACCGGAATTTTTTTCATCAGGTAAAAAACACTACATTCAGAGTAGAGACGTACTTTATGAATTCAAACCCGTTAAACATCTAGAGTTAAAACAAATCAGTGAGCTGCAATCGTATATCTCATGGATGAATCTGGGAGAGTTTCATTCCATCTGGGGAATCTTTAACCCTACTGCTCTTTTTGACTTCAAGCATATGCTGGCTATGCAACCTCTTTGTCAGAAGAGGACTTCAAATCAAGCTTTGTTGATATATCATTGACATTCACGCCAATTAATCTACTAATTTCACTGTCTAAAAAATTCCGATTCTGCTTGGTGAATTTAGGCACCAAAACAGTGAAGGTGACTTTCGGCAGGTATTGTTACGCATTCTTAATCAGGAATTTTCTCTGTTGGCTGACAAATGTAAGAAACTAAAAGTAAGAATCTAAGTCTTATCAATGTAAAATCCTTAATAAAAGCTGAACATACTGTGGAAAAAATAACCTCAACCTCTCTGGTAAGAAGCTTCTATTAAATTGTTTCCTTTAATCAAAAAAGTCGCTCCCACAGTTAACGCCAGCTGTTAATACATGCTCAGTAGAATGTAACACGGCTTTCGTTAACGATGATAACCTTTTGTTGGCAGAGGAAGATAAACCTCTCAGCAACGCACGCTGCAAATCACCTATGTAACATGTAAAATTGCGGGTCAGACGGTTGATGCGCTGATAGACACAGGCGCCGAAGCTACGCTAATGTCCCAGGATTTTTGATTATTTAAGAGCAAACTCAAATGTTGACTTTCCTACGCTACCAACTCCAAGCCTGTATCTAAAGGGGGTAACTGGCGTAAAATCCTGCCGGGGGCAATACCAAGTATTTGCAGACATCTTTCCCTTTTTGACACCCGTTTCCAAAAATCTGTCTTAGTTGTGCCAAACATTTCAGCCCAGTTTATCATAGGTATAGATTTTCTTACCCAATTTAAGGCAGTAATTGACTGCAATGAGAAATCCTTGAAATTTTTTAACGGACAACTTAGCGTACCATGGCTATCGCTGGATCCTATCG
The DNA here is from genome assembly GCA_011764245.1 of Trialeurodes vaporariorum. Classification (NCBI taxonomy): domain Eukaryota; kingdom Metazoa; phylum Arthropoda; class Insecta; order Hemiptera; family Aleyrodidae; genus Trialeurodes; species Trialeurodes vaporariorum. The sequence continues at coordinate 18,978,363 of VMOF01000388.1, forward strand.
TCACTCAGCGCATCACCTGTCTGACACCAAAACTTATATTTTTGCGGACAGCCACGGCAGAAACTTGGAGTCCCTCTTAAAGCATAAACTGTTCTCTGATAATGTAGTAGTCTCTTTTAAACCTGGGGCTCCCTTTAATGATGTGATTAAAGAAATTGAGGCAAAGGCTGACACTTTTTGAGATATAGATAATATAGTTATAATTGGGGGGACAAACAACCTTAGGAATAAGTATGATCTGAATGAGATCAAATCTCAATTCAACCTCGAAGCCCTAGATAGCATAAAAACTCATGTTATCTTATTTGAAATCTTCCCGAGACATGATATAGGCGAATTTCGGGACCTAACCACAAATCTTAACCTTATGTTTCTGAACCATTTTAAAAAACGTCCCAACGTTTCTGTGATAAAATCCCAAGACTTATTTGTTCGAAAGGACTTCACCCTCCATGGGTTACACCTCAACCACCGAGGAAAAATTAAACTTGTAGATAAAATAGTGAAAGAAATTAACCAATTTAATGACCTTAAAGATCAATTTTCCTTTTGTCAAGGAACCGAAATTCGTCTTTCAGAAAATTCTCAATTAAATTTCTGCGAAACTCTGGAGGACGATCCTGAAATCCAAGACGAATGTGAAAAACCGATGATTTTACCAGGTAGCCTCTCAGAAGAGGATATTAGCGTCAAGCTTCAATCTCTTAGTTTAACCCCAGAGGAAAAACAACAACTATGTGATCTCCTTTACAATAACAAGGATATATTCTCCGATCTCCCTGGGTGTTGTAACAAATTCACTGCATCATTCCGACTTTCTGACAATGAGCCTTATATAAAACGGTCATATCCTGTGCCAGCTTCTCGTAGAGAAATGGTTAAAGAGGAGATTCGTAGACTCTTGGACCTCGGCATTATAGAAAAGAGCTACAGTCCCTATTCGAATCCATTGGTAGCAGTGGTCAAGAAAGACGAAACGTGTCGCTTATGTTTGGACGCACGCACATTAAACAGCAAACTGATCTCTGATGCCGAGGCCCCGGAGCCAATGGAATCTCTGCTTTACAAATTTCCAAAGCCAAACTACATTAGTACCCTAGATTGTACAGCTAGCTTTCTCCAAATACCATTAGCAGATGATGGTTCAAGAGACTTAACAAGTTTTTGCTTTGAGGGAGTAAACTACCAGTTTACGAGACTCCCATACGGCACAAAAGTGAGCATGCAGATGTTTATCAAGGCCACAAACAAAACATTTGGTCCAGAGGTAGAAAGCTTTTTCACAAAATATGTCGATGATTTCAGGGTCGTCTCCCAGAATTTCACAGATCACTTGAAACACCTTGAGATCATTTTTTCAAAAGTCAGAGATGCAGGACTCACATTAAAGTTTTCTAAATGTAATTTTTTGTCGGACCAAGTAGACTTCTTAGGATTCCTACTAACTAAGGATGGGATCAAAATGAACCCTGACCGGTCCTTAGCTGTAAGCGACTTCCCTACACCGAGATCCTCAAACGACCTTCAGTCATTTCTTGGTTTTGTTAACTTTTATTCAAAATTCTCTGCAAAACATGCAAACCTCATAGAACCTCTTCTAGGTCTCACCAAAAAAGGTGCGAAATGGCATTGGGGTCCCCGGGAGCAGGAAGCGTTTGAGCGAGTTAAGAGCAACTTTATCGACACGGTCATGTTAGCATACCCAGACTTCAATAAACCATTCTTCATCAACACCGATGCATCATTTGTGGCGGTCGGGGGGGAACTCTTCCAGTATGATGTCGAAGACCATAGGCGCCCAAATCTTTTACTGCAGTCGAGTTTTAAAACAATCCGAACGCAACTATACCATCACAGAACTTGAACTTCTAGCAATTGTAGTTGTTGCGCTAAGTTTAGGCCATTCATTTTGGGTTTACCCCACGACCGTCATGACTGATCACCGAGCTTTGACGTTCCTCATACATGTTTCCCTGAACTCGGGAGATCACCCGCTGGGCGCTCCAACTACAGCCATATGATCTCAAGGTTGAGTACATAAGGGATCCAAAAATTAGCAGCGGATACTTTTTCAAGGTCCCCCCCCCGAACTTCACCAAGTGCCCCCAAACACCTTGGAAATTAATGTTCGAACATTTAAAAATGTAATTAATAATTCTTTACTAAAAAGCCTTAAGAATCTCCCAAAGTAGTCAACTTGCGGATCCTAGACTTGGGGAATTATTCGTAGTATCAAAAGTGCTACCCATTTCAGGGTGAGCCCCTCTATTGCTTACACCAAGATCTCCTCTTCCAAAATAATAAATTTAAAGGAACTTTTCGGCTATGTATTCCTCAAAATTTAGAATTTTCCATAATAGAACAAGCCCATAAGGCGATAGGCCACTTTGGTGCTAGAAAAACCTATAATTAAAAAACCTCAGAAATTTTTCCCCAAAAAATGGAGAAGAAGATCCGAAAATTTGTCTCCGCGTGCGACGACTGTCAAAAGTGCAAAGCCCCCAATAGATTTCTCACCCCCCACTGAAACCAGTCCTGACCAGGAACTATTGGGCCCTTTTTAAGTGTCGACCTTTTTGGGCCATTACCCAAATCAAAGGGAATTTTAGCTGGATTTTTTTCTTCTTGACGTATTTTCTAAATATGTGAAGCTGTATCCTCTCCGCAGGGCTACAGGAGTGATGGTCACACGGAAGCTGATCGAAAAAATGTCCCAGATTAGGAAAACCTAAATTTGTCTTGTCGGACCATGGTCCAGCTTTTATATCTAAAGTTTGGCACCCCAAAACTTAAGGAGAACAACATCATTCCAACTCACACTTCCGTGTACCATCCCTCCTCTAACCCTGTGGGAGATATATGCGCACACTAGGAAATTTAGTGAGAATTTACTGTAGAGATAAACACAGTGATTGGATATCTCATTGGACTTCTTTGAGAATTGTATTAATAACACGCTTAACGATTCCACAGGGATGCCCCCAGTTGAAATTATGAAAAATGTAAAACCCCCAAACCTTTTTGAATTCTCTCATTAAATTCCCTGAAAATGTCAACCCCCAAATCTTCACCAAAATTTTGAACTTCTTGAAAAAAAATTTACTGTAAAAAGCCCAGCAAAGAAAAATTAAACATGATTCCAAAATGAAATGTCTCATTTCAAGGTGGGGGATAGGGTATTGGTCGGGGCTACCACCTCTAAAACGTTTCATTGGGTGAAGCCAAAAAGTTCTTCGCTCTTTTGAGGGGCCTTATTAAATTTTCCCCGTGTACAAAAAGAAAACGCTTTTGAAATCATTAATACGGACACAGGGGAAAATTTGGGGGTAATAATGGTGCTCTTTAAAATTTAAATTTTACTCTTAAGTAAACAATTTTTTTTTTTGTATTTACATGTTTTGTGAAATGCTGACCCACCCTCTCTTCGGAGGGGGGGGGCAACTGATAATCTGTCCTCTCTTCGGAGGAGGGGGGTCAACTGATAATCTGTCCTCTCTTCGGAGGAGGGGGGTCAACTGATAATCTGTCCTCTCTTCGGAGGAGGGGGGGTCAATAGGTTAAGTATCAAACTCCACCCTTTATTTTTTTTTCTTTTTTAAACTTTACTTTTTTTTTTCAGCCGCGTAACGTGGCACACTTTGTATTATCAACCCTTTTTAACCAAAAAAAGAATGTTCATGTAAAGAACATCCTATCGCTCCTCAGACTTTGACTAGAAATTTCTTTTGCTTTTCCAAGATCCAATCAACGCCTAGTAGTCCATAAGAGCCTAACTACTGTAATTAAGCAAAATCCTTGTGGGACTGAGGCGTGTGTGCCAAAACCATGAGAAGTATCCCGTTTCTTTTTTTTGTCTTTCCGTGCCCAAAGTTGAAGGAGTTACTTTGGCACCTGTATTCTCCCCATCCCTAAAACTTGAAAAACTGATAGGACTGATGCGTGTGTGCGGAAACATCAGGTGTTTCCATTCCACGTGCTCTGGTCGACTCGTGGAAGAACCTGTGAGGTCCGAGCAGGCTGGGCCACTCACAGTTTTTATGTCACCTCTGGGTCAATGCCAACTTTTTATGTCACCCTTAGGTCAATGTAAATTTCCTAGGTAATTTTCAAATTTTGTCTTACCGACTTGTAAAACTGTTCTAACTCTAGACCAACCCTTTTTTTTTAACCCCCAATTTTTTTTTTCGACTGCTTGGTAGAAACAAACTACACTCTTGAGGTGTAAGCCCCTCTTGAGAAGCCCCCAATTCCCATAAAGGGTCATCCCAATACTCTGTATTGGGCTTAAATATCAAAGTCTGAGTAATTAAAAAAATTTTATCAAAATTTTCTTTAATTTTTATTAATTGTCGACTCATCCTTTTAGTAATTACTTCCCCCCACCGATCGAGATTTATAGTAGGTCTAACTCTCAGTCAATTTTTTTTTGTCTCTTTATGTTTTTTTATTTCTGTTCATCTTGTAACTTGGTGATAAATACCACTCGTTTATACATATGTTTGTTAAAAAACCCTTTTTTTTCCTTTAGAAAATATCTAAAGGGTGTTTATTTGTAAATAACTTTGTACCACTCGTTGTATACATATGTTTTTTAAAAACCCTTTTTTCCTTTAGAAAAAATCTAAAGGGTGTTTATTTGTAAAAAACTTTGTTCTATGCTTTTTTAGTCAATGACTTTAACTTTTAGTCAATAAATAAAGGGGGTGAGGGACATAAATCGACCGGAACCAACAGTAACATTTACCAAAAATTTTAATACCACTTTGGTTGGACGGCTGGGCGGAGCCCCCGGAGTCCTATCAATTACCTTTTTCGTTCAAAATTTTCCTTTCTATCTTTTCGCTTTTCTCTTCGGAGGTCCAATCGCCCAGGTCACTCGGATTATCACCCTGACTACTCGTCGGGATGTTGCCCGAGTGCCCTGAGCGATTGGGGGTATCTGTAAAGGGGTGAAAATGGATTTTCCCATCTCCCGCCAAATTTTGAACTTTCTGGGCAACCAAAAAACAGCCAATGGCGACTCTTGGGGCTCCCCCCAGACGTCCAACCATTGACAGCCAATGAGAGACAGGCATCGAGCCCAGCTCGGCGTCGTCTCCCACAAAGCATCATTTTTAAATTTTTTTTAGGAACGCACGAGGATGTAAGTTTTTGTTCGCGTTTTTCTTTTCTTTCTTTAAAACCTTTTTTTGCTTTGGGGGAGAGAAAATAACGTAAGTTGTCTTTTGAAAACGTGCCGATCCTTCGGGGTCGGTACAATCTTTATCTTATGTTATTTTTTCTCCTCCCAACCTACTATTTTGGTCGGGGCGTCCCTCACCTCATCTTTCTTCTCAATCTCAAACCACGGGCGTCTACCTTTTTTTTAAATTATCTTTTTCTTGCGAAAACACCGCTTCGCAAAGTTAACCAGAAAATACTATGTTTTTTGTAGGTACTAGTGTGTTACCTGATTGCATGTCAAATTTTCTCAAATATCGGGAAATGTACCATACTTCTGGGCAAGTTTAGGGTCATTCCAGATTTAAAAGGGGAAAAGAGGGTCAAAATTTAAAAATTTTAAGGAGAACTGTTTCTGTTAACATTTTTTGACTCAGCAAACTTCAAGTTTCCGAAAAAATATATTTTTATACCTTAAAAAAATTTTTAAAACCGTTTTGTAGCTTATTTCGTACCTATCCAGATTCTGTGAATCACTCGCGTTTACAGTGGGAAAAATTGGGAACACTGTATTCTGGGTTTGTTTACAATTAAAAATTTTGAGGTTTTGTGTGATAACAAAAACATGCTCCAGAAACGTGGTCTCTGAGGTCCCAATTAAATCTGGTAAGATTTTTTTATTTTATTGTACTTTAAAGATTTGGTGTGCTTGGGGTAACCTCCGTTACAATTATTTAAAGTTTTTTTTGATTTTCTAAGAAAATAAAAATTTGTTTAAAGATGATTTTTGTATTCACTGCAAAATTGATTTCCCAACCTCCTGAATTTTTGTAGATTTTTCCTCCTATTTTAAAGCAGGAAAAAAGTGTAACGGGGGTTCATGCAACTGAACTTTTATGTAACCTCCGTGACAGGTAACCATATGACACAAAAGCTTACACAATTGATATTATTTGTTCTTAAATGAATCAATCTGATCTAAGTGATAAAAACAAGCATGATATCACTTAGATCAGATTAATTCTGTGTAAACTCTCTGAGTCATATGGTTACCTGTCACGGAGGTTACATGAAAGTTCAGTTGCATGTAACCTCCGTTACACTTTTTTCCTGCTTTAAAATGGGGGGAAAAATCTACAAAAATTCAGGAAGTTAGGAAATCATATTCTTGCAGTGAATACAAAAATCATCTATAAACAAATTTTTATTCTCTTAGATAATCTAAAAAACGTTAATAGTTGTAACGGAGGTTACACTAAGCACACCAAATCTTTAAAGTATAATGAAATGAAGAAAGACTTACCAGCTTTAATTGGGACCTCAGAGACCAAATTTCTGGAGCATGCCTTTGTTATCACACAAAACCTCAAAACTTTTAATTGTAAACAAACACAGAATACAGTGTTGCCAACTTTCCACTGTAAATCCCGAGTGATTCACAGAATCTGAATAGGTACAAAATAAGCTACAAAACGGTCTAAATACTTTATCCTGAACTTAAACTACTGCTTAATTTTAGGGGAGAGGGACAGACTAAATTAGAGTCAAAATAATCAATTTTGGGGGAAAATTTAAAAAAAAAAACTTTCAGAGTTGACGTATGCAATTAAAACCTTTATTTCCTGCATTTTGAGTTAAAAAACGAATCATATTAATGAAAAATGTATATGACCAGCTACTGGGACATGCTAAAGTTATAATTCATGCAAGGAATGCCGGTACAATTTGATTTGGAATGAGAAACCAGTGTATAGGCTTACTGTGTAACCTCCGTTACAAATGGTTGTAACCTCCGTTACAAAATAAATAATTTTTTTTTGCCCAAGTTTCAAGTTTTTACAGAATTCTAGGTATGTGAGGTCAAAGCACATATTGTTGGGTTTCACTCTAATTTTTTTCAGAACTCTATCTCTTCATAGAGAACTGAGTTTTGCAATTGATTACTGGAATCCGAAACCCACTTCCATCTGAGGTAACCTCCGTTACACACTTTGATCGAGTTTTTCATGAAGAAGAAACAAAATAACCTGGATTTGAAACCATGCAAAAAATTCCTTTTACTTGCCTGCTTAGTTTCATGCTATTAAAAAATGTATTTAGGGAAAAGAAAGTACTTAAAACTTGATTTTTAGGTGTACGACTGTAACCTCCGTTAATCTGGAATGACCCTTTACCATAACATCTAGCAGGTGCCAAAATCAGGTATCAGTATGGTTATTTTTGGTAATCTTTTTTTTCCGTGTGTGTGCACCTGCTATTTTTCTGTAGGGATGCCACATCATTCAGCTAGAGCTCGTTTCAGAAGTGTGGGCGCTTCTAGACCATAATCTTTGGCAAATTTTCAATTTTCATTCCTTCAAATCTAAACAGAACTTGCCTCCGACTTTGAAATTTTAATTTTAAAGAGTTCCTCTATAAAAAGCCAACGCTCAAATTAATTTTTATTTTGTAACAAGAGAAATAATGTTGAAAAATTCCAAAGATTATCAGTCTGGATGCACCCACACTTCTGAAACCACCTCTATACTCTTTTGCTCACCTGTCTGCTTTAAATTTAGAAAAAAACCGCTCTTTTCCACCCAGCGCCAGATTGATTAATCAATACACTGTTTACTCATTATGATGGAAGGGGCTTTTTGTCTCTCTTGTCCACTCAGAGATATCATCCAATTTTCTTTGACCGATCCGTAACAATCATTTAAATGATCAAAAACTGACCTCCTGGCAATTGTATTCAATCTATCGGAGAAAGAAACGCATTGATGAGTTGCTATAAACAATCGTGATACGCATGAACATTGCAACAAACTGGATCATTCATTCAAGCATTTCCCTAGCTTTGCCACAACTCTTGGTTATCTCTTTTAGCGTTTCTGGCAAATGATTAAAAATTCTGTAACAACTACACCTTACTTACCCCTTTTTGTATGGACAAATAGACATCTTCTACTGTAAATGGATATCTTCTACTGGTGTGTTTCAATACTGTTAACACTATGGTATTTACAATATTATCTGTTTGCTATCTGAATTTATTTGTACTGTGTCTCAAAGGTTAGTAATTATGCTCTTACTCTTTGCTTACAGGGAGGAAGTTCATAGACACAGCGATGGAAGATGAAATCGAAATCACGCGCAGCGGTCCCATGTCATCGCTGAACTCCCTATTCTCATTTACAAGTCCTGCCGTGAAGAAACTTTTAGGATGGAAACAGGGTGACGAAGAAGAAAAGTGGGCTGAAAAAGCAGTGGACTTCCTTGTTAAAAAGTTGAAGAAAACAAAAGGTGCCATAGAAGCTTTAGAGAAAGCTTTAAGCTGTCCAGGGGAGCCTAGCAAATGTGTCACTATCCCTCGAAGTATCGACGGAAGGTTGCAGGTAAGAAGATACTCATTGATTGCTCGAGTTGAAGAATTCGAAGTACAGCATTTGTTCGGTTTTATTTGATGAGGTTTGAAATTCACTGATGAGCACTGTTACAAGCTGCAGCTTGTTCAAGAAAAGATTAAACTCGGTAGTTTTACATTTTTCACAGAAACATCCACCTCGCATAGCCTTTAATACCACCACATTGGTTAGTAGTAGAGTGAAACTGATGTTCTCATGAAATGTTTAGTACTCTCATGTCTAATCTTTCCTCAAACAACCTTCAGCAAGGTTGGTTAGAATTCCAGTTGAGTTTTCAGAAAATGTATCTTTATGTCGCTACTTTTAAAAATAATTTGACTTCATTGTTATTAGTTTCCATGTTTTACTTGATTGTACATTATATGAGCACATTTTCTTTGCCTTTCTCCACAGGTCTCTCATCGTAAGGCTTTGCCTCATGTGATTTATTGTCGGGTTTGGCGATGGCCAGATCTTCAGTCCCACCATGAGCTGAAACCTCTAGAACACTGCCAGTTTCCATTCTCAGCCAAAAAGAAGGAAGTTTGCATTAACCCATATCATTATAAGCGTGTTGAAAGTCCAGGTGGGAATCTTTTCAATTATTATTTTTTTTTTTATCCCATGAGTTGCTCACTCACTGTAGTATGCTGAGAATAAACAATTATTTTTTTCCCCTCAGAGGATTCTGAAAACTATCCCAGGATTATGATTCTGCTTTTCATTCTATTTTTGTTCTTCTCGTTTTATTAAACTTTGATTTTTAAAATTTTTTTTTTCCCATTATGTAGCATATTATTACTATATGTATTTCACCGATTATAGGCTGTTAAAAACACTTTTAATAATTTGAGAAGAAAAACTTGAAAAAAGGGTTTGTTTTTCTCTTATATCAGAGCAGGAATTCGGACTTTCCCTAAAAAAAAGGGGTCTGGACATAATCGTCAACGAAAGGTCCGGGTCCTAGATTGTCTGTCGGGTCCAGGACCGGTTTTACATTTTACTACGGTTGTTTTTACATTTTCGTGAAATATTTTTAAACTTACATGCGTGAAGGGAGTCAGAGCGCTTCGCATTACCACATTTGCCGATTATTCCGGATCAAGAGGATATCATTGACCATGTCGCTTTTGAGCCGCAGTCGGTAGGGATTCAATATGAATTTCAATTCTGAAATAAGTCTTTCAACTGAGACTTGCTTGCACGGGATCCCGTTGAATATACATGCAAGCTCATACAACTCCTTCCAACTTTCTTTTTTCTCTTTCCAGTTGTTGAACTCGTCGCTGTCCGTTGGTATATGGGGGGTTGCAGAATACGCTAGAATACCTTCTCAAATTTTAACATGTTGGACCTTTATCCGTTGTAATTGAAAAAATTTGTTCGGGGAGGATTTACCCTTCCAATATTTCAAGTACCTCTTTCTTTATATTTCTGCTCTTGTGCCTGACGAAATTCTTTCTAAATTCTAACATTCCAGTGTTACCGCCTGTTTTGGTGCCGCGCCATAGTGAATTTGCTCCTGGACCCTCACTACTCTCATATCAGCAACTGACCGTGCCAGCAGGCCGAACAATGTTTGCTACTCTCCAAATGGCTTCCGAGAACCTTCCTCACCGGCCAGTTCACCCAACTTCAGTGCTTATAGTCCCTATCAAAGCCACGGGCTAGCTGGTAAGTTTATCAACTAGTACAATAATTTTCCTTCGAACAGAGTGAATTACCATTTTTCTTGTCGAGAGAATTTCTCTCGCAAACAAAATCAGTCCTCTCTAAATGTCCAGATAGTTCTAAAGCCTGCCTTATCTTCACAAGCTCAAAAAGTAACACAGGATGTCCACTGTCAGGAAAAACCTGGAAAATCTGGGAAGACCAGGAAATTCAAATCTGTCAGAGAATTTGGTTCAAAAACCTGAAAACTACAATTTTCTCTCACAAATTGTGTATTTTCACTGCATCTAGGTATCTGCAGTCTTGTGCCTATGGTTTTTTATAATTCTTCAGCGCTGTTTTCCAATGTCTTGTACGCCCCCCGCCAGCTCTGTCTAAAATAATTTTTTAATGCAAGTTTTGACAGTTTTGCAATCCTTCTTTCTCAAAAGTCCGGGAAATAATTTTGAATCTTACAAAAAATATCAATGAAATGTCAGGGAATTAAAAAGTTAGAAGTCAGTGTCAGGAAATCTCCGGGAATTTCAGTGAATTTCAAAATTGAACTTTGCTAGACACCCTGCTGACACACCAATTTTATGTCTTGACTGAAAAAGACTGAAAAAAACAAAAGGGTTTTAGAAAAATTGTTAAGTACATTGGAAGGACTTTGAATGTTTCTTAATTTTTTCAAAAAGTTTTTGCCAGTCTCATGTGATTGGACGGTTGTGTGATTATGCATTCCGTACTCTTCTGCTACCTTCAAAGTATTGTGAAGACTATAGTTGGGTAAATGGGACTGGGGACTCGGTAACCAAGGTTGAGCTGCCAATTAGTACTTGTAATTTAGCTAACTCTCCCATTAAATTTTCTAATCGGAAATAGGACAGCTTTCAAAATCCAACTGTTGTTAAGTGTAGTCTATGCTTGTTTAAAAATCAAATATTCTTTTCCGTTGATTTTAGAGTATGAATTTACGACATTACCTTGATTTTTGAAAAACAGTTCTGGATCACGCTTAAAATAACGGTTTGAAAACTTTCCAAATTCCGATTACAAAATGTAGTTGAAGAGTTAGTGGGATTACAAATAGTAACCGGCAGTTTAATCCTGATAATCCCTTGATTTCCTGGTAATTGCTTACTTTTTTAACCCATTCATTTCCGTAAAGCGGCGTGAACGTCACATCCAGATTTTGAATACCGATCTGCCTGTAACTCAACAACAAAACGACCGCTACGTGTCAATGCTCAAGAGTTTGCTGCTTTTTCGATAGATAGCGTTACTCGCTTCTCTCAACCTCCGCAGTTTTGCTGCTAGGAGCTCCACTCTCGTAGAATGAGTGCATAGACGCTGTTGCCAAGCAACTTTTTTGAAATTATATAATAAGTCAATGGGTTAACCAATCGATTTTTTCTAAACTTTTTTTTTTTTTTTCAATAGAATCACCGCCTCCAGCTTATAGTGCATCTGAAAGCAATATGAGTCCTGGAGAACCAGAAACAAAACCTGAAAGTATGGACACCAGTAATTTGACGGAAGTCGCTCAAGTTGCCTATCAGGTA